>CM077675.1:215717025-216398025 GCA_039707655.1 Elymus sibiricus
TGGGGTAATCAATCTGCAAATATAGAATGAGTCTCTCCTGCTCAAGTTCTTGCATAAGTTCTATAATCGCCAAGACATACCTTGGGTCGACCTGGTATGGAACACATATTACGCCAACGCAGTCCCCCATGCAACTGACCCGTGTGGCTCCTTTTGGTGGCGAGACCTTGTTCACCTAATGCCCATCTATCGTGGAATCACCCAAGTCCATATACATGACGGAAAATCTACTCTCTTTTGGAAAGATAACTGGAACCAGGACATCTTTACCGAAACATTCCCTAGAGTGTTCTCCTACACCATGGTTGAGGATGCTTCTGTGAGAGATTTTCTAGCCGCAACATACCTACGTATGGCGTTTCACCTCCCAATCTCCTTGCAAGCCCACGAAGAACTACGGCAAATCCAAGTGATGGTGACTTCTGTGACTCTGGATAACACATCAGATGATTGGACATACATATGGGGGCGGCCAACTTCACAACAAAGGACTACTATACTTTCTTTTTCAGAAACGTGATCGCACATAACACTTTCAAGTGGTTGTGGAAATCAAAATGCGCCCCAAAGATCAAAGTCTTTTGCTGGCTACTCCTTTTGGATAAATTGAGCACAAGGAACATGCTTAAGAGGAGGCACTACAACATTGGAGATGATCTGGGCTGCTTGCTCTGTGGTGACCACACTGAGGAAACAGTTGAACACCTTTTTTTTCATTGTCGATTCAGCATGCAATGTTGGTCGAAACTCAGCATCCATTGGAATACCCAAGTTGACCGACTGGCACTGGTTAAGGACATGATACTAATGCACTCCTGAAAAATGATCATGGAAACATTCATGATGGTCCCGTGGAGTCTTTGGAAGGAACGTAACAACAACTACTTCAGGAATGTGGCACCCTCCATTACATCCTGGGAAACTAGATTCAAACTTGACTTCTTCAACATTAGTTATAGACTACCTCAGCATAAAAAAACATTTTGTAACTGATGTCATTGACTCCATCATGTAGGCTGCTTTGTCCTGTAAGAGCATGTAGCCCCCACTACCCCCTCACAAAGGGTTGTAATTTTTTGTAACATACCTTTGCCTTGATAATACAAACGTAGTAGGATCCTCTCCTAATGTTTCCATAGTCAAAAAAAAATTACTTGACATTCTTTGAGGGATCACCCTACTTAAAACATCTATCATGCAAAAGAAGGGCGCATAAAAGGGATAAACTTTCACATGCAGTTTATATATGTGTGATATGGTATAGCCCCTTTTATTAACGCATGGTGATCTCCATCTCCACATGCGCTGCCTGCCCATGGTGATCTCCATCTCCATGCATGGTTTCCCTTGTTCTCCATCTCCACACATGGTTTCCCTTGTGGTGATCTTCATCTCCACACATGGTTGCCCTTGTGGTGATCTCCATCTCCACACCATGATGTCAACCGCCAAGTGTTACATAAGATACTATGCTATCACAAACTAATAGCAATGAGAGTAAATTACATTACAAGGCATCTCATGTTGACACGTAGGTCATTAATATAATAATGGGACAACCATATGGCTCAGCCGGTTGCTGCACTCACGACACGCAGGTCATGATATAATAATTTACAAGGAACATTCATGGGCTATACCAAATCACAAGCATTTCCCGCAAAAACAAGTCAAACGTTCTACCTCTGAAAATAAAACCATTCGAAACTCTATTTTCCAAGAGGATTTTCACCTCAAAAAATTTGCTAAAAGCGGCAAAGCGACTGAAGGTCAAATGAATCTTTTTGTTCCCTTCAGTTTGACAGGTCGTGGAGCAAAAACGGAGTTTGTATGCAAATGTTATGCCCGTTTTATCGAGACTGCTCCAACGGATTTCAGCACTGCGGAAATCACATTTCCACGGTGTTGATCTTTGTTCCGGTTTGATCAATCCCATTGATATTCGCATGCTGGATCTGGATTTATGTTCCACTGGTAATTCGTGCCATGACCTCTGCATCACGATCACGGAAGCAAGATCACGAAATCAACCTTCAACACTGACATGCACGGCCGATCTCATTGACCCGCACCTGAACTGATCTACATATCTCATATGCAAATCACTGAATCTATCACTACACAGCGGAGGCTCTGATACCACTGTTGGAATACACGGTCCGCTACGCTAGCGCCAAATAAAAATTTCTACCGCGCACCCAAGAACATGCTACTGGAAATAGATCACGGGATCGGATTTACCACTAGACGCGCAGTCACCACAGCGGAAGTAGAGTTTGTGATGCGTGTAGTCGATCAGCCGAGTCGTCTACTCTTCCTGTAGCCGATCTCCCACGAGCATTGATCTCCCACAAACAACTCCTCGTGGATCCCTCGAACGGTTCATCCAAGCACCGCAGATGCGATGCCTCCAAGGTATCCACACGTACGGGGGCAGTGTCGGGCGACGGACTGCTAGGTCCGATCGCACGGCATGGTGGCGTGGGGAGTGGCTGTGGCTGTTGAGGGGGGAGAACCATCAACCCTGAAAGGTGCACCCACTCCCCTTTATATAGACCTCCGAGGTGGGCTCAACACTTGAGGCCCACGACGAGTCTAGTCCCATTTTCCATTCGGATCCAATCCGAACGGGCTGCAATCCCATAAGTGTGTGACCCTATAGGTTCACGTACACATGGACACAACCCGAGTCGATAGTCGATAGCGGCTCCTAGCAGAACGTGCCAACTCTCATGTGTGCGCAAAGTCGTTAGACAAACCTCGACAATGTGTCATATACAACATTCCTTTTGCCTCATGATATATGTAAGCTCAAGTCGAGTACTTGTCACCCTTGTGGTAGCTCGACATATCTTCTCGAAACTGTGATGCAAATTCCTGAATTGGGTTAACACTTAACCCATGTCACATGGCCATGCTTTCTGAATCTGATCACTCGAGAGGGCCTAGAGAATATCTCTCCTTACGGAGGGGCAAATCCCATCTTGGTCAACCATGTCTCGCGGTATGTCTCACGACTCACACGAAAGCTACCTTTATAACTACCCAGTTACGGACTAGCGTTTGATAGAAGTAAGTCGATCCTCATCCCGAGAACATGCGAGGACCTCAGGTCTAGGACATGGCATATACATTGTACTTGAGACTAATAGATGACAATATCTCGTTGTGTCTCAAAGTGGGTCTGTCCGACTCAGTGAGCTCAATCCCCGAGTCCATACTATCAGTTTAGCATCTCTATGCACATGACTTGTAAAACATAGTCATCAACTGAATCGTATACTAGTAAAGGATATGTGCCCACATAACCTTAACAACTGGGGACTATTAGAACAATCATCATACAATATATAGTCTCACAAATAAGTCACATACTTATTGATACATATCACTGATGATGTTCAAGGACAATACAAAATAATCATGAATACATAGGAAATGAAATCATCACATGATTGCCTCTAAGACATATCTCCAACATCATCATGATTAAATGAAACATACACGAAGCACAAGCAGCGAGTAAATAGGATAAGCAGGTGAAAGACATGGTGACTGAAGAATTTGGGTTGAGGAAATTGTGAAAGTCTACAGTCAAAGTCTTCAAACAGCAACGAGCAATTTCACCAGCATGTTAACGAGAAAATGAAAGGGTTTAGGAAATAGAACCAGTTGCTCGGTGAAGACAATGATTTGGTCTACCAGTTCCAACTGTTGTGACAGTCGTCCGTCTGGTTTGAAGCGGCTTGGTATTTAAACCAAAGGACACACAGTCCTTATCGTATTCTCCTTGAGGTAAGGTCACACAGACCTTGCCCAATCACTCATGGTAAGTCTTTAAGGTAGACTTCCAAACCTTCACAAACTCGGTCACCCGGCGATCCACAATTTCCTCTTGGACGCTCTAGACCATGACGCCTCACCGTCTCTAAGATAAACCGTCTTCAATGGTAAAAAGCATCGGTTCCACACAAGACAATCTCTTCAGTGATGCTCAATGACTTTGGGTTTTAGGTGTTGGGGTTTTGGGTTTTTCCTCCCTGATGATTTTCTCTCAAAGTCGTCGGAGGATGTGTTGCTCTAAATGACACCTGTCCATCTCTCTCAGAGCAGCCAACCAACTAGTGGTTGTGGGGGGCAGCTATTTATAGCAAGGGTGCAACACGACATGATAATACATAAATGCCCCTAACGATATGACCGTTGTATGGATAAGATATTTTGTAAGCTGGCACGAAGCACAACAACGGTCGGAGTTTCAAACAATGAGAGTCCTCAGGGCTATCATATTCCTCACGATAGGCACTTCGCACTGGCGAAATCCTAATTCCTTAGTTAGACCAATTTCCTCAGAGACCAGAAGAACTTCGTCTCTGTCACTGAAGAACTTGACTTAACTTCAAGAGATTTCCAAAGGCTTCACTCGAAGGATTGGGTAGGTGTAGGATTTGTGATGAGCATGACATGGAAATTTTCCATAGTTTTACCTCGACCCCCTTTAATAGTATGGTGTTTCCTATGACTCATAAGTAGGAAATGAAACAAGAAAACTAAAGTCTCCAAGCTTCATAGTCCTTGCATCAATTTCTTTGAGGTCACACCAATTTCCTCATTTTCAAAGTCTTCAAGAAGAGTGTCAGAGTCTTTAGATGAAGACATACATTTTTAGGGGTCGACATTCGTCGGATATAAACTCCTTAGGGACTTATAGGACATGTGTACACTCACAAACATATTAGTCCCTTAACCTATAAGTCTTCAATACACCAAAATCACTAAGGGGCATTAGATGCACTTACACGTTGAACCTAATGGATTCCTCAGGAGGCCTTTCATCTAGCACAGGAGGTAGGTGCTCTCTTTGCGAGCCGTTAGTTTCATCGAACTGCACATCTACAGTTTCAACAACCTTGTGGTGATAGGTGTGGAATACTATGTAGGTGTGCAAGTCCTTTCCATAACTAAGCATAAAACCTTCATGTGATTCCAGTGCAAATTTAGAACTGTGATGAGGATCTCTAATCCAGCATTTAGCACCGAAGACATTGAAATAACTCACATTGGGTTTATTATTAGTGAGGAGTTCATATGAGGTTTTCTTCAGGAATTTGTGAAGATATACCCGGTTGATGATGTGGCACATAGTATCTACAACCTCTGGCCAGAAACGATGACGGGTCTTGTATTCTTCAAGCGTGGTGCAAGCCATCTCAACAAGAGTCCTGTTCTTGCGCTCCATGATGCCATTCTGCTGATGAGTGTATTGAGCAGATAGCTCATGAGTGACCCCAAGTTCATCAAGATAGTGATCAAGACCAGTGTTCTTGAACTCAGTCCCATTATCACTCCGGATGTGCTTGATCCTGACGCTGAAATTCGTCGATGCCCTTGAAGAAAATCGTCTGAATACTTCCTATACTTCAGTTTTGTACATGATGACATGCACCCATGTATAGCGAGAAAAGTCATCAACAATGACGAAGCCATAAAATAATGTGGCATTGGTTAGTGTGGCATAGTGAGTGGGGCCAAATAGGTCCATGTGAAGCAATTCAAAGGGACGCGTGGTAGTCATGATAGTCTTCGAGGGATGCTTGGATCTGGTTATCTTTCCAGAATCACAAGCCCCACAGAGATGATCCTTGAGGAATTTGACACCCTCGATGTCAATGACGTGCTTATTCTTCACGAGTGTGTGCAAATTCCTCATGCCAGCATGTCCAAGTTGTCGATGCCACATCCAGCCTTCTGAAGCTTTTGCAAGTAGGCACATGGTAGGCTTAGGGCCTGTAGAGAAATCAAGAATATACAAGTCTCCTCTCCTAAAGCCTTCGAAGACTTTGGATTTGTCAGATTCCATGAGTACAATGCATCGATATTTGCCAAAGATGACAACCATCTCAAGATCACAAAGCATTGAGACAGACAAGAGGTTGAATATGAGGGACTCGACAAGCATAACTTTATCCATGTGTCGATCCTTCGAGATTGCAACCCTACCTAGACCCAATACCTTTCTTTTTTCCTTTGTCAGCATACGTGATATGCTTCAAGTGGGATGGAGCAAGATCCGTGTCCATCAATAAGTTCTTGTCACCAGTCATGTGATTAGTGCATTCACCGTCAAGGACCCACTCGGTAGCTTTAGGTGGTTCATCCTGCAGACGAATTAGTGCAACTTACGACCTCGTATACTTCAGAGTGAAGAATATGACATCAAATTCGTCATACATCAATTCATCAAACAATACAATAGTTAAGGTAACATGAGGACGTGAGAAATGAGTAATTCATTTCTTCATGATTAGCTTGCGTCCTCTCAAGCATATTCAGGTCTCCAACAAATTTTTAAGACGTTCAAGTTCGTCTGGAGACCTGACCCTGTATAAGAGATTAGTTCATTTTCTTCACCACCCACGTCTGGAGGGGTGGCAAAGATTTGATCATTCTGCAAGATCCATATAAAAAAGGTGGCATTGAAGCAAGTGCACTTTGTTTCAGAGAAGAGGGGTTAGAGTACTCATATGAATAAGCAAAGAAATTCTTCAAGGACTTATGAACATAATGATTTGAAGAATAATGCACATATTCATGACCCATAGATTTTCCCTGCGAAACGGAAGCATTAGCACGAGAATGAGTAGACTTTTGACCATATGAGGAATTTGGTCCCTGTGAAGACATTGGTCCATATGAAGAATTTGATCTGGAGTTCCTGTTCTTCACGGGTGGTGTCATGACGACATTCACCTAAAGACTTTCGAGGTACCTTTTGGGAACTCAGAATTTCTTCATTGGAGGACCGTTCCTGCGGTTAGTTCCAACATATCTGGCAACTACTTCGCCATTCTGATTTTTGAACAGTTTATAGTTGGAATCAAATGACTCATCAAAGGAATATGAAGATTCACAAGTAAAGCCAGATAAAGTGGATGGATCTACATGAGGTCCCTTTGTAGGAACCCATGAGGTCTTGGGATATTGCTAAGGTTTCTAGTAGGATCCATCAACATTGAGTTTCCTCTCAAATGCAATACCCTCTTTCCTCGGGTTCCTCTTCATAATCTGCTTTTTAAGCACATCGCAAAGGGTTTGATGCCCTTTGAGACTTTTATACATGCCTGTCACATACAATTCCTTCGACCCTGCATTTTTGTCAGTGATACTTGTGGTATCCTCAAATGAGGAATTTGTGACCACATAAATAGTTGAAGAAGTTGCAGCACTAGAATCATTTGAACTTTTAGGTGAAGAATTAGCAGTTTCACGTTTGATGCATTTTCAAATAAGGTGGAACAAAATCTTCCTGGGCGGAACTGATCTGTTGAACAAGCAAAGAATCGTTCTCCCTTTGAAGGTCTTCATTAGACACCCTTAGACCGAAGACTTTGAAGATCATCATACTTAGACTGAAGACTTTGAAGATCATTAGTGAGAGTTTGAGTTCGATCCATTTCCTCATTCAACAGGTCATCCCTTTTGTCTAGCAGTTTCTGAATCCTTTCCAAAGCATTTTGTTGTTTTGTGGCAATATTAGCAAGTTTGGAATAGCTAGGTTTTGGATTTTCATCAGATTCACCTTCACTTCATTCAGAGGAGGAAGGATATTTGAGTACCTTGGCACCTTTTGCCAAGAACCAATAGGTGGGAGCAAAGTCATCGTCGCTGACGTCAGTGTCGTTGGAGTTGCCATTTATCTCATGGTTGAAGATGGACTTGCTGACGAAAGCAGTAGTGAGAGCTAGGCTCGCCACACCAGACTCCAACTCCTCCTCAGATTCCTCCTCTTCCTCATATTCTTCAGATTCTTCATCAGAATCCATTTCCTTGTCGATAAGTGATACATGTCCAACGTATCTATAATTTTTGATTGTTCCATGCTATAATATTATCATTCTAGTATACTTTTTGGGCAATTATTTACCGATTCATATTATTTTTTAGCACTAACCTATTAACCCAGTGCCAGGTGCCAGTTGTTGTTTTTTTGCATGATTTTGGCTTTCCAGGTTTACAGTACCAAACAAACTCCGATTGCCCCGAAACTTTTTGATGATTTTTTCTGAATCAAAAGAAGACTCGTAAGCTTCGGGAGAAGATCGGAGGACACACAGGGGGCCCACAAGCCAACAAGGCGTGCCCAGGGGGTGGTCACGCCCTGTTAGCTTGTGGCCGTCTCCCTTGACTCCTGACCCCGTACTCTGGCCTATAAATTCACATATATTCCAAAAACCCTAGGGGAGCTCCCGAAACAGTTTTTCCGCCGCCACAAGTCTGTTCCACCGCAATCTCATCTGGACACCTTTTTCGGTGCCCTGTCGGAGGGGGGTCAATCACGGAGGGCCTCTACATCATCCTTGCTGCTCCCATGGTGATGTGTGAGTAGTTCACCACAGACCTACGGGTCCTTAGTTAGTACCTATCTCTCTCTCTCTCTCTCTCTCTCTCTCTCTCTCTCTCTCTCTTTGTGTGTTCTTCATTGCCATGATCACCACGATTCCCGCGGCGATCTATCTTATGTAATCCATCTTTGCGGTGTGTTTGTTGGGATCCGATGAATTGTGGGTTTATGTTCAAATTTTTTATGATAAAAGATCTGAGTCTTCTTTTAATACTTATATGATTCTTATTTGCATGATCATTATAGCTTCGTAATTCTTTCCAATCTATCGGTTTAGTTTGGCCAACTAGATTGGTTTATCTTTGGTGAGAGGGGTGCGTTGTAGTGGGTTCAATCTTGCGGTGCTCTATATCCAAGTGACAAAGTAGGGGACAAGACACGTATTTGTATTGCTGCCACTAAGGATAAAACAATGGAGTTTATTCATATTAATTGAGTTTACTTTGTCTACATCATGTCATCATTCTCCAAGCATTACTCTGTTTCAATTAATACTATAGATGCATGTCGGATAGCGATCGATTGGTGGAGTAATAGTAGTAGATGCAGGCAGGAGTCATTCTACTTGTTTATGGATGTGATGCCTATATTACAGATGATCATTGCCGTGACTAAATATTGCATAACTATGCGCTTTTCGATCAATTGCCCAACAGTAAAAAAATTACCCACCGTATGCTTTCTTCGAGAGAGAAGCCTCTAGCGAACACTATGGCCCCGGGTCTATTAACATATATATATTTACAAACGCTCTTATTATCTTGCTGACATTATTTACTTTTTATTTATTTTCTATTTTTATAATTATCAACTATCATCTACACTACTCATTTGCTTGCAAGTAACGAGTTCAAGGGGATTGACAACCCTCTTGCCCGCGTTGGGTAGAAGTGTTTGCTCTTTTGTGTGTAGGCGCTGAAGACATGAGTTGTGTGATCCTCCTATTAGTTCGATAACCTTGGTTCTCATCAACCTGGCAGTTGGGTCGGGTTTGACTGGGTCATGCTTTCCCAGACCCATGCCCGTGTATTAAACGGGTGTGCAGTCTACCCATGACCCTACCCATGGGCAGAGAAGAAGAATCATGCCCGAACCCGACGGTCGACCCGACCCAATAGGGCACCCATCGAGTCTAAAATTTTAATTTACTTTATCTTACCGAATTGACTGCATGTGTTAGTTTGGCATGAATTTTAGCTTCTGATTCCCTTCCTTGTCTGCTTTATAGCACAACCCAGGCTACCATGCACTCAGGCAAGCGAGGTGGGACTAAAGAAGCTGCTCCTTTGTTCAGCTTACGGTCATGCACACACATCACACTGTACACGCCTCATATATGGGCTTAAATCATTGGAGGCCCAATAGACTGAACACTACAGCATTTCCAATTTGTCTCGACTAGTAGTAGTATTTATGGGCCTTACCATTTTGGAGCGATCGCAAGAAACAAAAAAGCAAAGCAAAGATGCATCGCTAGCAGTTTTAGGTTGTACTTAAGAAATTCATTAGAATGTATCATCACCTAAATGTCCATGCGTCATGTAAAATAAAAATATATTTTACTCACTAATATTAATCGGCTGACCCATCGGGCGACCCATGGGCACAACCTCATACCCATACCCTACCCATAACTAATCGGGTTACCCATCAGGCTTACCCATGGGTCAATATGGCGAACCATACCCTGCCCATTCGGGTCGGGTGCCCATGGCGCAGCTGCCCTCCCCTCCTCACTGAGGCAATACTTATTTATACTGTGCTTCATCATCCCCTCCTCTTCAGGGAAAAGCACAACGCATATCACAAGTATCAGGAAGGATTTCTGGCACCGTTTCCGGGGAGTATCACCAACCTACTATCAAGTACCTTCACACAAATTATCATTCACTTGTTCTAATTTTTATTTGTTGTTATATTTTTCTTTCTATTAAAATAAAAATACAAAAATATTTATCTTTGCTAGTTTATTTGTTTGCTTGCTTTACTTGCTAGTTTACTTGCTTTGCTTGTTACTTTGCTTGCTTGGTCACCATGTCTCAAGATAGGTTCTACAATATATCTTATTACCAAAGGATGGCTGAAATTGAAAGTTCCATGAAAACTTTCATGACTTCACAACATGAGCATAATAAATTCTTTACTGCCGAAAACAAGGAACACACAACTTTGCTGGATGCTATTAATAAGAAACTTGATGAAGTCAATAAGGAAGTACCTAATCTCCAATCACAATTTGCTCAAACTGAAGAATTGATAGGAAAGATATCTGATAAGCAAACCACTCTAGTAAATAGGATGGCCGCTAAACCAGAATCTTTCCCTATTAGTAACCATGATTGGTACTTCTCCTATTGATTCTTTGTTTACTAATATGAAAGTAGATGATAATGGGACTGTAGATGAGTCAACTTTATCTGGAAGGCGTCCCGTTTATTCGGAGGGTGATGATTCTAATGAAAAAATTGAAAAAAGAGGGTTTAGAGAGGTCAAAACTTTAACTAGTGATGTGCCCACTATCATGGATTACAAGGACTTTAATTATGAAAGTTGCTCTTTACTACAATATATTTCCTTGTTGCAATCCGTTATTAGCTCACCCAATGCTTATGTAAAAAATATGTCTTTTACTAAACATATAGTAGAAGCGATGATAAAAGCTTATGGTGTGAAATTTGAACTAGAAGTTTCTATACCTAGAAAATTGCATGATGAATGGGAAACTACTATCAAAATAAAGGTTAAAGAATATGAATGTAATGCTTTGTGTCAGTGTACTAAAGAACGGGGCCCTTAGTACCATGACTTGTGCACCAGACGACCGTGACCTTCGGATCGGCAAGACCCTGCCGGGCTGGATCTGGACGCCAAGCCTCTTCATACAAGGGGTCGAGCGAACCGGCAAGCCCTCCTTGCCAGAGGACTCGACTACTGAAGGCACCCGCCAAGGCCTCCGCCCGCCAAGCTATCGTGCCATGCTGCCAAACTGGTTGTCCACATCGCTTAGGTGTCGAGCGGGCAGGCGGTTAGGTGGAGCTGGTCGGGGTGCGTGGTGAGTCACCAGATTTACAGCAGAAAGCTTTAATGACACCCGTCCTTTAGTGTGGCGAAGGAATAAGAGGTAGTTGGGTGAACAGCACAGAAGGAGAGGCAATCCTTGCCGGAAGACATCGCCAGTGCGCAACCTCACGACACATTTAATGCGTCTGTCCTAGTCCGTCACAGTTAGGTATTTCCCACTATCGCTGTTGCTAGTAGTTTAGCAGAGGGATATACATTCTTTACTCTATGTAAAGACCATTATCGCCACTGTGGTAGCCCCTTGGATTATAAAAGGAGGTGCATGGCTACCTTTAGAAAGGTCGACACTCCATTCATTTGCACGCGTAGCGACGCTCCCTGAGCATCCTTGTCGGGCTGTGATGCTCCTGTACTGTGAATCCGAATAAACTACACCACACGGGACGTATGGTATTACGCTCCGACGGCCCGAACCTGTCTAAACCGTCGCACGTGCACGGTCCAGTGATGCTCTTTGCGACAGAGGATCTCCCTTGCTGAGCCACGAAAGGGGCCTTGCAGGCCCCATAGATCGTCGTACCCCGACATCTTTGGCGCACCAGGTAGGGGGCTCCCTTACGTGAACCTTCAACGACTCCTGCGCATCGTCGTCAACAGCTTCTTCAACAACCATGCCTCCCAAGAAGACCAAGGGCGCAGCAATGCCCGCTCCGTCCGCGTCCAAGCTGCCCTCGCAAGTGGTCGCCATCGACGCCGCCGGAGGCGGTCCCCGTAGTCGTTGCGCCGGTGAACGCAGCCACAACACCGCGCGGAGCTCTGCGAGCCACGATCCAGACCCTGCCTTCATGGAGACGCGGAACTCGCCTACAGCAACCGGGGCCGACACCGCGAAAGTGGCGGCTGCGGCGGCGGCTGTAGCGGCAGCAACGGCGGCGACAGGACCTTCGCCGTGACCTTCACAAGACAACCTCGACCAACGCTCCCAAGGTGGCGACCCTGGGTAGCGCGCGGATAAGACCCCTGCGCGTCCCTCTCAAGACACGCAGGGCCGAGCCCGACAGCAACCTCCTGGAGGGAATGAGCAGCGCGCTACGGCGCGAAGAGACGCTCCTCCTGGCACTGCCAGGAGTAAGAGTGACACCCACGCCTCACACCGCTCCAAGCCCAAGACTCCAGAGGAAGCTCTGGCGCAGGCCCAGCTATTGTCAAACTTTCCGCCCGCACCATAGAAGATGGAGGATTAGAGAGCAACAATCTATAGTCTGTTGAGTTTCGCGAACCGTGACAGGCCGGAGGGAGCGGGCCCGTCGTGCGCCCGCCAAGCGGCTCCGGGGGCTCCCACCGCCGAACGCGACGATGGCGGGGCACCCACGGTGCAGTCTCCCCCACAACAACAGCAACCTACCTGCCGGACCGACGTACAAGACGAGGTGTCGTACGGATCGACAGATCCGTGGATGAATAAAGATCAGTGCCATGTCTTGAAGGACACACGCAAGGAGGACGTCCGCACCACCATCGAGAGGCGACGACAGGCGTGCCACCAGTCCGATGGTCGTGCGGACCCAGCCGTCGACGCGCCTACGCCAGGGGTGCCCGGCAGCTTGCCCTACGAGGTAGGCTGCCCGGTGTTCACCCATGAGCTATGGCAAGTCCGCTGGCCCTCCAGCATACCCTTCTAGCCCGAGCTTCCATACAAGTATGACAGCAAGATCAGCCCCTCTGAGTTCCTCGACATCTACACCATCACCGTGCAAGCTGCCAGAGGGCGCGATGAGAAAGTTTTCGCCAACTACTTCCCGCTGGCGCTCAAGCCCGACGTGAGGAGTTGGTTGATGAACTTGCGAGAAGGGTTCAACTCCTCTTGGGCGGATCTGTGCAACCAGTTCGTTGGCGCATACCATGGAGGCCACAAACTTCCAGGACAGCCCAGTGACTTGCATGTGCTTCCCCAGAGAGAGGGCGAGCCACTCTGCAAGTACATCCAGAGGTTTAGCCGTGTACAACACAACATCCCCGACATCCATGCTGCCGTGTTCCACACGAACGTGCGCAACCGGCGGATGCGTGAGGATATGAGCATCAATAAGGTGCGGGATGTCGCTGAGCTATATGCTTTGGCTGACAAGTGTGCGCGAGCTGAAGAGGGAAGGAGGCTCCCTGGAGAGGACGCCGGCGCGGAGGTCGACTCGGACGATGACGAAGATGCGCTGGCCTCCAAGAAAAATGGCCGGAAGCACAACAGGAAGCGCAAGGGAAAAGCAATGATGGCTGTTTAAGGGAATGACAATTCTGACTTCGGCAAGAAGGCCAAGTCCGAGCGGTCTGGCAAGAATGCCGCCGCATGCTCTAGAGACGATGACGACGTAGTAGGAGAAAAGACCGGCATGCTGTACTGCTAGATCCACCTCACCAAGGGCCACGACATCACTGAATGCCGCCAAGTAGAACAGCTTGCCAAAAAGCAAAAGCAAGAGTACGAAAGGCGCGACAAGGAGAAGGGCCAAGATGGTACAGGTGGTTCCGGCAAGAAAAGCAGCGGTGGCCGTGGTGGCCGCCGCGGCAAGGCCAAGCAGCGCAAGAAGAAACCTGCTACAGGCCGAGACAAGAAGTCTGACGACGAAGACGATGATGACGACGGCGATGAAGAAGAATCTGAGGGCCAGGAATTCCAGAAAGATGTCGATGCCATGTGTGTTGATGGAGGCGCATTTTTGCACTCCTCTCACCGGCAACTCAAGCAGTGGGCCCATGAGGTCAACGCGGTAGAGCGAGCGGCAGAGGCAAAAAAAACCCGTAAGTGGTCCAACACTCCCATCATCTTTGACGCTGAGGATCACCCAGATCGCATCACTGCCGTCGGGAGTGTACCGTTGTTGGTCTCGCCAACGATACGCAACCTCAAGGTCACAAAGATGTTCGTCGATAGTGCTGCCGGTCTGAATCTGATATCACCAGATGTAATCAAGCGTCTTCAGATTCCTGACTCGGATCTCAAGCCAACAGGGTCTTTTTAAGGGGTCAACCCGGGAAGATCTCAGCCCAAGGGAAAGATAACTCTGTCGATTACGTTTGGCAGTGAGCTCAACTTTAGGACAGAAAGAGTAGTCTTCGACGTCGCGAAGATGTCGATGTCGTACAACAGAATTCTGGGCCGACCGGTGCTGGTAAAGTTCATGGAGGCATCCCACCACGCCTATAACACCCTCAAGATGCCTGGGCCGATGAGCATCATCACTGTCCGTGCTGATAACAAGGACGCGGTCATCTGCATCGACAAGCTCTTCTGAGAGGCAGTGGCAGCGTCTGTCGATGAGGCACTCGCTCCTGCCGGCAAAGCTCCTGGGGGGGGGAGAACAAGAACAAGAGCCCTGGCGGATCTCGTAAGGACTCCGAAAAGCGTGCCAAAGAGTGCAGCACGCCCGTGCGGGAGAACGACAAGGGCGGTACTTTCACTATAAGTGCCACACTCGACAGCAAATAGGAAAGCGCACTCGTCACCTTCCCGCGGGCGAATGTCGATGTGTTTGCCTGGCAACCATCCGACATCCCGAGTGTTCCCAGCGAGGTGATTGAGTACCACCTTGCCGTTTGTCCCCAAGCGTGCCCCGTCAAGCAGAAGGTCTGAAAGCAAGCCCTGGAGCGGCAAGAGTTAATTCCGAAGAAATCAAGAAATTAGAAGCCGTAGGTTTGATCAGTGGCGTGATCCACCCAACTTGACTGGCAAATCCTATGGTAGTGCGCAAGGCGAATGGGAAATGAAGACTTTGCATCAACTTCACCGATGTCAACAAGGCTTGCCCGAAGGTCCCATTTCCCTTGACGCGCATCGATCAGATAGTGGACAAAACCGTTGGTTGCGATCTCTTGTCTTTTTTTGATGCCTACTCTGGTTACCACCAGATCTTTATCGTAAAGAAAACGAAGAGAAAACGGCGTTCATTACCCCTTGCGGCGCGTACTGCTACAGACGCATGCCATTTGGGTTGAAGAGCGTCGGTGCGACATTCGCAAGAGTAGTTCAAATTGGTTTGGGGCCGCAACTGCACAGGAATGTGGAAGCTTACACGGATGGTATAGTGGTCAAAACCAAGAACAAGGACACGCTGATCCAAGACTTAGAAGAAACCTTTGCTAACCTGTGCAAGATCAATTTGCAGCTTAACCCCGAGAAGTGTGTGTTTGGAGTCCCCTCCGGCAAGCTCCTCGGGTTCTTTGTGTCACAGCGCGGGATCGAAGCCAACCCCTCCAAGATTGAGGCAATTGAAAAGCTGGAGGCGCCAAAGCGCATCAAGAACGTGCACCGACTGGCGGGCTGCATCACAACCCTCAGCAGGTTCATTTCCAAGTCTGCAGAGTGCCCCCTGCCATTTTTCAAGATCCTGAAGAAGGCAGGCCCAATAACGTGGACCCCGGAAGTGGAGGCAGCGCTGCAAGATTTAAAGAGATATTTGTCCTAAACGCCAATCCTAGTCGCACCTAAGCCAGAGGATCCGTTGTTGCTATACTTGGCGGCAACGAACCAAGTGGTTAGTGCAGCACTGGTGGTGGAAAGGGAAGTTGAAGGGGATGAGGCAGAAACTCCAGAGCCTGCAACCGGCAAGCCAGAGCCAGCCCTGACAAGTCAAAGAGCTAATGACGCAAGCATGACACAAGGGGCAAAGCAGCAAACTGTGCAAAAGAAGAAGGTGGTGCAACGGCCAGTGTATTTCGTCAGCTCTCTCCTGCAGGGGGCTAGATCAAGGTACTCTGGGATGCAGAAAATGCTTTTTGGACTCCTCATGGCCTCCTGGAAACTGCACCACTACTTCCAAGCACGCCACATCATCGTCGTCACTAGGTTTCCGCTGCAAAGCATCTTGAGAAACCCAGAGGCAACCAACAGGATCGGCGAGTGGGCGTTGGAGCTGGCCATCTTTGACTTGAGTTTTGAAAGCACAGCAACAATCCAGAGCAGAGCCTTGGTGGAGTTCATAGCAGAATGGACACCAACGCGGGACGAAGAAATCCCAGAAACAACCCTCCACGGCAAGGAAACACCTCAAGAATGGGTCATGTACTTTGACGGAGCTTTCTCGCTACAAGGCACGATGCTAGAGTACTACTCGCTTCACCCATCGGAGAGTGATGTCTACTACGCAACTTTATTCTTGTAGACTTTGTTGGGCCTCCAAGCGTAGAGTTTTGTAGGACAGTAGCAATTTTCCCTCAAGTGGATGACCTAAGGTTTATCAATCCGTGGGAGGTGTAGGATGAAGATGGTCTCTCTCAAACAACCCTACAATCAAATACAATAAATCTCTTGTGTCCCCAACACACCCAATACAATGGCAAATTGGATAGGTGCACTAGTTCGGCGAAGAGCTGGCGATACAAGTGCAATATGGATGGTAGATATAGGTTTTTGTAATTTGAAAATATAAAAATAGCAAGGTAGCAAGTAACAAAAGTGAGCACAAACGGTATTGCAATGCTTGAAAACAAGGCCTAGGGTCCATACTTTCGCTAGTGCAATCTCTCAACAATGCTAATATAATTGGATCACATAACTATCCCTCAACGTGCAACGAAGAATCACTCCAAAGTTCTTATCTAGCGGAGAACATAAGAAGAAATTGTTTGTAGGGTATGAAACCACCTTAAAGTTATCCTTTCCGGTCGATCTATTCAAGAGTTCGTACTAAGATAACAAAGTTATCCTTTCTGTTCGATCTATCTAAGAGTTCGTACTAGAATAACACCATATGATACCCATCAACCAACTCTAATGTCACCTAGATACTCCAATGTCACCACAAGTATCCATGAGTTAATTATACGATACGCATCAAACAATTGCAGATTCATAATACTCAATCCAAACAAAGAACCTCAAAGAGTGCCCCAAGATTTCTATCGGAGAAAGTAGGACAAGAACGTGTATCAACCCCTATGCATAGATTACCCCAATGTCACCGCGGGAATCCGCAAGTTGAGTACCAAAACATATATCAAGTGAATCAATAGAACACCCCATTGTCACCACGGGTATCCGCATGCAAGACATATATCAAGTGTTCTCAAATCCATAAAAGTATTCAATCCGGTAATGAAATCTCAAAGGGAAAACTCAATTCATCACAACTAGATAGAGAGGGAAACACATCATATGATCCGACTATATTAACAAAGCCCGTGATACATCAAGATCGTCACATCTCAAGAACACGAGAGTAAGAGATTGAACACATAGCTACTGGTACATACCCTTAGCCCCGAGGGTGGACTACTCCCTCCTCAGCATGGCCTCCGCTGGGATGATGAAGATGCCACCGGAGATGGATTCCCCTCTCCGGCAGGGTACTGGAATGCCTCCAGATTGGTTTTTTGTCGATATAGAGAGTTGCGGCGGCGGAGCGGAGAGTCTAGGGTTAGTTTTGATGGTTTCTGAATATTTGGGAATTTATAGGCATCGGAGGCGGTGAAGAGGGGCCCCGTGGAGGGCACAACCCATCAGGGGGCACCGGGGGCCCCCTGGCGCGCCCTGGTGGGTTGTGCTCTCCACAGCCCACCTCTCTGGCAATTTTTTGGCCCACTGGGTGTCTTTTGGTCCAAAAACAATCTCCAAAAAGTTTCGTCGCGATTGGACTCCATTTGGTACTGATATTCTGCGAAGTAAAAAACAAGCAAAAACAACAACTGGCACTTTGGCACTATGTCAATAGGTTAGTCCCAAAAAATGATATAAAGTTGCTATAAAGTGATTGTAAAACATCCAAGAATGATAATATAATAGCATGGAACAAGCAAAAATTATAGATACGTTGGAGACGTATTAGCATCCCCAAGCTTAATTCCTACTCGTCCTCGAGTAGGTAAATGATAAAAACAGAAATTTTGTTGTGGAATGCTGCCTAACATGTTCATCACATAATCTTTTCTTTTGTAGCATGGACATTTGCACTTTTAGATGGTTTCAATAGTCTAGTTTTAACATAATGACTTCAATACTCAAGCATGCCAACAAGCAACCATGTCTTTCAAAATATCAACACTAAAGAAAGGTATCCCTAGCTCATCATGCTCAATCATTGATCCATTCATGAAACACACTCGAATATTAGCTACACCCAATGCTCAAGTACGATCATAGTACCCCTTAGTTGGTGCATTATAAGAGAAGATGGAGACCCAAAGTAAAAATAAAAACTGCATAAAGTAAATAGAAAGGCCCTTCGCAGAGGGAAGTAGGGATTTGTAGAGGTGCCAGAGCTCATAAGTTTTAAATTGCGAGAGAAAAATATTTTGGGTGGCATGCTTTTCCTGTCAACGAAAACGACAAAGTAGCTCACAATACTTTCCATGCTAGATATATCATAGGCGGTTCCCAAACAGAAAATAAAGTTTATTCCTTTTTCCACTAAACTTTCACTTTCCATGGCGGGCCGTATCCACGTTTGCCTTCCATACCAACACATTCCAAGGAATTTATTATTTGACAACATAAAGTAAATATTTTTTTTATTTTTCATTTCGGGAATGGGCATCCCTATTACCGCCGCACTCTCGTGCAATGACAAGTGAATAAACACTCATCTTGAGAATAAAACATCTAGCATGGAAAAATATTGGACACTCCCCACCGTTTCATGAGCGGTACGAGCACACAAAAGAGAAAATTTATTTTGAAAATTTAGAGATGGCACATACAAATTTGCTTGGAACGGCATGGAAATACCGCATATAGGTAGGTAGGTATGGTGGACTCATAAGGCAAAATTTGGTTTAAGGATTTTGGATGCACAAGTAGTATTTCTACTTAGTACAAATGGAGGCTAGCAAATAGATTGGGAAGCAACCAAACCAAAAAACGAAAATTCACATAAGTGAGCATTGAGCATAACTAACACCGAATAATGCACCATAAGTAGGATGTAATTTCATTGCTTAACTATTGACTTTCGTACTTGCATAGGGAATCACAAACCTTAACACCAATATTCCTACTAAAGCATATTACTCACCAACATGACTCACATATTACTATCATCATGTTTCAAAACTATTACAAGGAATCAAGTTTAATTTGCCCAATGATCTTCATGAAAGTTTTTATTATATCCTCCTTGGATATCTATCACTTTGGGACTAATTTCATACATTGCCATTGCTTTTTTTGACAAGCTCAAACAAATTTAAGTGAAGCACATGGGCATAAAGATTTCATCCCTCAAAAAGGTATAAGTGAAGCATGAGAGGAAATGACAAGCTACTCTCAAAAGATATAAGTGAAGATCAATGAGTAGTCAAAGAATTAAGTAGCTATGTGAGGTCTCTCTCTCTCTAAATAAATATTTTCAGATCTGAGTATTTTATTCGAACAGCAAACTAAACAAAAATAGAACTCCAAGAATAGCACGCATCATGTGAACGAATAAAAATTTAGGCTCAACATAGGCTAACCGATAGTTGACGAAGAGAGGTGGGATGTGTAGCTTCCCCAAGCTTAGATGCTTGAGACTTCTTGAAATATTTACTTGGGGTGCCTTGGGCATCCCCAAGCTTGAGCTTTTGTATCTCTTTCAATCCTCTCATATCATGGTTTCACCTATTCTCAAAATCTTCATCCACACAAAACTCGAAAAGAACTCGTGAGATAGGTTAGTACACATAAAAACAAATCAACACTTCATGTACTGCCTAGACAAGTTGCAAAATAATTTTCAAACATCATCTACTGTTTACTATCATTTCCACAATTTATATCTACCAATATAGGCTATGGAAACTATAGGATAAGTAGATAACAAAACTATGACAGCAATCTGTCCAAACAGAACAGTCTGTAGCAATTTATGAAAACAGTGTACTTGTGTAACTAAACAAATTATGAAAATTTAGGACAAGCTAAATAATTTATATGAAAATACTGTGTAAAAATTTCAGAAACTTTCCACGTTCCAGTAAAATATGAAAATTCAAATACTACAGCAAAAGTTTCTGTTTTTACACAGCACACATCAAAACATGCAATGCAAGCATCCTAAGACAATTCTTGAAACTTTTTATTGAAAAACAAGATTATAAATAACACCTAACAGAAAATAAAAAAATATAATGACGATCCAAGCAAAGCACACATTATGTGACGAATAAAAATATAGCTCTAAGTAAGATATACCGATAATGTTGAAGACGAAAGAGGGGATACCTTCCGGGCCATCCCCAAGCTTAGGCGCTTGAGTCTTCCTTGGATATTACCTTGGGGGTGCCTTGGGCATCCCCAAGCTTAGGTTCTTGTCACTCCTTATTCCCCTCATATCTGTGTCTCACCCAAAACTTGAAAACTTCAATCACACAAAACTTAACGGAACTTCGTGAGATGGGTTAGTATAATAAAGATAGATCATTCACTTAGGTACTGTCAAGACAAGATTAATAATTGTTACCAAATTATAAATACTGTATTCTACCATTCCCATAATTTATACCACTAAATATAAGCTATGGAAACACTAAAACAAGCAAACTATGCATGCAAAACAGAATCTGTCAAAAACAGAACATTCTATGAAGATCTGTGGTGTAACCATACTTCACTGTCTCTAAAAATTCTGAAAAATTAGGAAAACCTTAAGAATTTGTATATGAATACTGTGTAAAAATTTCAGATCATTATCACGCTCCAGTAAAAAATGGAAATTCCTGTACTGGAGTCAAAAGTTTCTGTTTTGGTTCAGCATCAATTCTACTCATCTTGTGAGTCATCCCAAAGGCTTTACTTGGCACTTTATTGAAATAAAAGACACAAAACATGATTAATAAAGTAGCTTAATCATGTGAACACTCAAAAACAGAATGTAAAAATGATGGGTTGTCTCCCAACAAGCGCTTTTCTTTAATGCCTTTTTAGCTAGGCATGATGATTTCAATGATGCTCGCATAAATGTAAAGAATTGAAACATAAAGAGAGCATCATGAATCTCATGACAAGCACATTTAAGTCTAACCCACTTCCTATGCATAGGGATTTTGTGAGCAAACAATTTATGGGAGCAAGAATCAACTAGCATAGGATGGCAAAACAAGCATAACTTCAAAACTTTGAACACATAGAGAGGAAACTTGATATTATTGCAATTCCTACAAGCATATGTTCCTCCCTCATAATAATTTTCAGTAGCATCATGAAGGAATTTCACAATATAAATATCACATAAATCATTCTTTTCATGATTCACAAGCATAGAATTTTCGTTACTCTCCTCATAAGCAATTTTCTTCTCATTCATAGTAGTGGGAGCAAACTCAACAAGATAACTATCATAAGACACTTGATTGACATAACCACATTCAATATTAAAATCATGATGACAAGTTTCATGGTCACTATCAGTCTTTATAGCATACATGTCATCATCATAATCATCATAGATAGGAGGCATGCCATCATCATAATAAATTTGCTCATCAAAACTTGGGGGGCTAAAAATATCATCTTCATCAAACATAACATCCCCAAGCTTGTGGCTTTACATATCATTAGCATCATGGATATTCAGAGAATTCATACTAGCAACATTGCAATCATGCTCATCATTCATGGAATTCTCATCAAGTATTTTCATAATTTCTTCCTCTACCAATTGAGCACAATTTTCTGAATCCTTATTTAAGGGGTCAACCCAGGAAGATCTCAGCCCAAGGGAAAGATAACTCTGCCGGTTACGTTTGGCAGTGAGCTCAACTTTAGGACAAAAAGAGTAGTCTTCGACGTCGCGAAGATGTCGCTGTCGTACAACAGAATTCTGGGACGACCGGTGCTGGGAAAGTTCATGGCGGCATCCCACCACGCCTATAACACCCTCAAGATGCCTGGGCCGATGAGCATCATCACTGTCCATGTTGATAACAAGGACGCGGTCCTCTGCGTCGACAAGCTCTTCCAAGAGGTAGTGGCAGCGTCTGCCGACGATGCACTCGCTCCTGCTGGCAAAGCTCCTGGGGGAGAACAAGAACAAGAGCCCTGGCGGATCTCGTAAGGACTCCGGAAAGCATTCCAAAGAGTGCAGCACGCCCGTGCGGGAGAACGACATGGGCGGTACTTTCACTATAAGTGCCACCCTCGACAGCAAATAGGAAGGCGCGCTCGTCACCTTCCTATGGGCGAATGTCGATGTGTTTGCCTGGCAACCATCCGACATCCCCAGTGTTCCCAGGGAGGTGATTGAGCACCACCTTGCCATTTGTCCCCATGCGCGCCCTGTCAAGCAGAAGGTCTGAAAGCAAGCCCTGGAGCGGCAAGAGTTTATTGCCGAAGAAATCAAGAAATTAGAAGCAGTAGGTTTGATCAGAGGCGTGATCCACCCAACTTGACTGGCAAATCCTGTGGTAGTGCGCAAGGCGAATGGGAAATGGAGACTTTGCATCAACTTCACCGATGTCAACAAGGCTTGCCCGAAGGACCCATTTCTCTTGCCGTGCATCGATCAGATAGTGGACAAAACCGTTGGTTGCGATCTCTTGTCTTTCCTTGATGCCTACTCTAGTTACCACCAGATCTTTATCGTAAAGAAGACGAAGAGAAAACGCCGTTCATTATCCCTTGCGGCGCGTACCGCTTCGAACGCATGCCGTTTGGGTTGAAGAGCGTCAGTTCGACATTCGCAAGAGTAGTTCAAATTGGTTTGGGGCCGCAACTGCACAGGAATGTGGAAGCTTACATGGATGGTATAGTGGTCAAAACCAAGAACAAGGACACGCTGAACCAAGACTTAGAAGAAACCTTTGCCAACATGCGCAAGATCAATTTGGAGCTTAACCCCAAGAAGTGTGTGTTTGGAGTCCCCTCCGGCAAGCTCCTCGGGTTCTTTGTGTCACTGCGCGGGATCGAAGCCAACCCCTCCAAGATTGAGGCAATTGAATAGCTTGAGGCGCCAAAGCGCATCAAGGACGTGCGCCGATTGGCGGGCTGCATTACCGCCCTCAGCAGGTTCATTTCCAAGTCTGCAGAGCGCCCCCTGCCATTTTTCAAGATCCTGAAGAAGGCAAGTCTAATAACGTGGACCCCGGAAGTGGAGGCAGCGCTGCAAGATTTAAAGAGATATTTGTCCTGAATGCCAGTCCTAGTCGCACCTAAGCCAGAGGAGCCGTTGTTGCTATGCTTGGCGGCAACGAACCAAGTGGTTAGTGCAACACTTGTGGTGGAAAGGGAAGCTAAAGGGGATGAGGCAGAAACTTCAGAGCCTGCAACCGGCAAGCCAGAGCCAGCCCCGACAAGTCAAAGAGCTAATGACGCAAGCATGACACAAGGGGCAAAGCAGCAAACTGTGCAAAAGAAGAAGGTGGTGCAATGGCCAGTGTATTTCGCCAGCTCTCTCCTGCAGGGGGCTAGATCAAGGTACTCTGGGATGCAGAAAATGCTTTTTGGACTCCTCATGGCATCCCAGAAACTGCACCACTACTTCCAAGCACCCCACATCATCGTCGTCACTCGGTTTCCGCTGCAAAGCATCTTGAGAAACCCAGAGGCAACCAGCAGGATCGTCGAGTGGGCATTGGAGTTGGCCAGCTTTGACTTGAGTTTTGAAAACATAGCAACAATCCAGAGCAGAGCCTTGGTGGAGTTCATAGCAGAATGGACACCAACGCCGGACGAAGAAATCCCAGAAACAACCCTCCACGGCAAGGAAACACCTCAAGAATGGGTCATGTACTTTGACGGAGCTTTCTCGCTACAAGGCACGGTGCTAGAGTACTACTCGCTGCACCCATCGGAGAGTGATGTCTACTACGCAACTTTATTCTTGTAGTCTTTGTTGGGCCTCCAAGCACAGAGTTTTGTAGGACAGTAGCAATTTTCCCTCAAGTGGTTGACCTAAGGTTTATCAATCCGTGGGAGGTGTAGGATGAAGATGGTCTCTCTCAAACAACCCTGCAATCAAATACAAGAAATCTCTTGTGTCCCCAACACACCCAATACAATGGCAAATTGCATAGGTGCACTAGTTTGGCGAAGAGATGGTGATACAAGAGCAATATGGATGGTAGATATAGGTTTTTGTAATCTGAAAATATAAAAACAGCAAGGTAGCAAGTAACAAAAGTGAGCACAAACGGTATTGCAATGCTTGAAAACAAGGCCTAGGGTCCGTACTTTCGCTAGTGCAATCTCTCAACAATGCTAATATAATTGCATCACATAACTATCCCTCAACGTGCAACGAAGAATCACTCCAAAGTTCTTATCTAGCGGAGAACATAAGAAGAAATTGTTTGTAGGGTACGAAACCACCTTAAAGTTATCCTTTCCGATCGATCTATTCAAGAGTTCGTACTAAGATAACAAAGTTATCCTTTCTGTTCGATCTATCTAAGAGTTCGAACTAGAATAACACCATATGATACGCATCAACCAACTCTAATGTCACCTAGATACTCCAATGTCACCACATGTATCCATGAGTTAATTATACGATACGCATCAAACAATTTCAGATTCATAATACTCAATCCACATAAAGAACCTCAAAGAGTGCCCCAAGATTTCTATCAGAGAAAGTAGGACAAGAATGTGTATCAACCCCTATGCATAGATTACCCCAATGTCACTGCGGGAATCCACAAGTTGAGTACCAAAACATATATCAAGTTAATAAATAGAACACCCCATTGTCACCACGGGTATCCGCATGCAAGACATATATCAAGTGTTCTCAAATCCATAAAAGTATTCAATTCGGTAATGAAATCTCAAAGGGAAAACTCAATTCATCACAACTAGATAGAGAGGGAAACACATCATATGATCCGACTATATTAACAAAGCCCGTGATACATCAAGATCGTGACATCTCAAGAACACGAGAGAGAGAGAGATTGAACACATAGCTACTGGTACATACCCTCAGCCCCGAGGGTGGACTACTCCCTCCTCATCATGGCCTCTGCCGAGATGATGAAGATGGCCACCGGAGATGGATTCCCCTCTCCGGCAGGGTACTGGAACGCCTCCAGATTAGTTTTTCGTCGATACAGAGAGTTGCGGCGGCGGAGCGGAGAGTCTAGGGTTATTTTTTATGGTTTCTGAATATTTGGGAATTTATAGGCGTCGGAGGCGGTGGAGAGGGGCCCCGTGGAGGGCACAACCCATCATTGCGCGCCGGGGGCCCCCTGGCGCGCCCTGGTGGCTTCTGCTCTCCACGGCCCACCTCTCTGGCACTTCTTTGGCCCACTAGGTGTCTTCTGGTCCAAAAAATATCTCCAAAAAGTTCGGTCGCGATTGGAGTCCGTTTGGTACTGATATTCTGCGAAGTAAAAAACAAGCAAAAACAACAACTGGCACTTTGGCACTATGTCAATAGGTTAGTCCCAAAAAATGATATAAAGTTGCTATAAAGTGATTGTAAAACATCTAAAAATGATAATATAACAGCATGGAACAAGCAAAAATTATAGATACATTGGAGACGTATCAGAGAGCACCTCAAGTACGTGGTCCAGATGCATTTCCCCAGGGAGGAGTCAACAAACAACATAGCTGAGTACGAAGGATTGCTTGCCGGATTACAGATAGCAGCTAATCTCGGCATCAAGAAGCTGATAGTCCGGGGAGATTCGTAGCTTGTTGTGCGCCAAGTGAATAAAGATTACCAGAGTCCACTGATGGAGGCATATGTTGACGAAGTACGGAGATTGGAGGAGCATTTTGACGGTCTGCAAATGGAGCACGTCCCCCGTGCCGAGAATAGCGTTGCTGACGACATGTCAAAGAGAGCTGCGCAGAAGCTTCCTGTGGAACCAGGCACTTTTGTACTCCAATTAACCCAACCTTCAGTCAACCCATCAGCACAGCAGGACAAGAAAAGAAAGGTCAATTTCGGCGACTACTCCCCGGCAGAGCCATCCGTGGATGCCAAGAGGGTTGCCGGAAGCGACAGCCTACCTGCTGGTGGACCTCGAGCTTCAGCAAACCCGATGGTCTTTGCCATAGAAGCTAGCATCCCCGCAGCGGAAGAAATGCCTTGGGTCCTTTCATCGAGCCACAGGCTCCAGCATGGGCACAACAGATAGTCCAATACCTTCAGACAAGTGATCTTCCCAAGGAACCAGAAGAAGCCGAAAGAGTAGCCCGACGGTCGAGCATGTACCAGTTCGTGGATAGCACCTTATACAAGAGGAGACCGAACGGTGTGAAATTGAAATGCATACCCCGGGAAGAAGGACATCAGCTGTTGGCAGAGATACACGAAGGGATCTGCTGCTCCCACATCGGGTCACGGGCCCTTGCCAGGAAAGCATTCCGCCAGGGTTTCTATTGGTTGACAGCCCTTCAGGATTCATTGGCAGTGGTGACAACGTGTGAAGCATGCTAGTACCACGCCAAGCAAATACATCGCCGGCACTAGCCCTTCAAACCATACCGCTCTCCTGGCCCTTCTCGGTCTGGGGGCTCGACATTGTCGGGCCCTTCCGTGTGCTACCGGAGGCTTCGAGTCCTTGTTCATTGCAATCGACAAGTTCATGAAGTGGACTAAGGTGGATCCAGTGAGAAAGGTAATGGCGCAAGCGCCAGTCAAGTTTCTCAGAGGAATAGTTTGCCATTTCGGTATCCCCAACAGGATCATCACCGACAACGGCACACAGTTCACCAGCAGCAGCTTCATCCAGTATTGTCAGGACAATGGCACCAAGGTATGCTTTGCATCTGTTGCTCACCCCAGGAGCAACGGACAAGTAGAAAGAGAAAATGCTGAAGTGCTGCGGGGCCTCAAGATGAGAACTTTCGACAAGCTGCACAAGCACGGAAGGCGTTAGATTGATGAAATCCCGGTGGTTCTTTGGTCAGTCAGAACGACACCGAATCGAGCCACCGGCGAGATACCCTTCTCCCTAGTTTATGGTGCAGAAGCAGTTCTCCCCATGGAACTCACATACGGGTCACCAAAAGTGCAGGCCTTTGACAAGGACCGGGAAGAGCAAGTACGGCAAGATGATGCCACGCTCCTCGAGGAAGATCGTCTCTAGGTCGCGCTGCGTGCCACTCGGTACCAGCAAACCCTGCGCCGCTATCACAGCCGCGGGGTGCGCGCCAGGGGTGTTGAGGAAGGCGACCTTTTTCTTCGACGGATATAGTCCGCGAAGGGATCAAACAAGTTGACGCCAAAGTGGGAAGGCCCTTACCGGGTAGTACGAGTCACCAGGCCTGGCGCAGTCCGCCTGGAGACAGAAGACGGCACCCCGGTGCAAAACTCGTGGAACATCAAGCATATTCGTAAGTTCTACCTATAAGGCGCGGTTGCCGGGCCGCCCGACAGCCCCTTTTATACAAGTTCGCTGGCAAGGCGTGTAATCCTTTGTACAAAGCCAGGCGATGACCCTGAGCGTAGTCAATAAAGCTAAGTGTTCTACAACTCTTTGTCAAAGTACATATTTATATTATGTATTTTATATGACATGTTGTGATTACCGTTTACTTGCGTAAGATCACTATTTGAACCACTTAGGTTCCTAGACTACTCTATTTTCTCTTCTTTCTTTTTCTCAAAAGCGAGAAGGGGCCCCCCGCGTCCAAGTCTTTCCGGGGGAGAGAAGGAACGAACACCCACAGACGCATTCAAGGGCGATCACCTTGCAGCAAGAAAACGCAACAAAAAAAGATCTAAGTAGCAAAAACTCTTCAAAAAAATTCAAGCTTTTCCCTCAGACAAAATTAGTGCTTGTGTGAGAAAACCTGCACGCTAAGGGGCCCAGTCGAAATCCTTGCGTGCTTGAGTGTTGGAAGCATGCCCAACATCTTGAGTAGCCACGGCAAGGATGACGGGGTAGCTTTGCCAGAAGCGGCGCCACGCTCCGGATCTATCCTTGGAAGCGCTTGCGGTAAGGACGCATGCACCGTCAAGCACTCCCGTCAAGCGTAAAGGTCGGAAGGGCACACAAGCGAAATCTTTGTTCATCGAAAGGGAAATGGCCACACATAGACACATGACGAATCCTTAACGTTCTAAAGATACCCAATACTTTCTCTTCGTTTTCCTCGCAGGGTTACATTGGGTACAATTTAAACACAAAAGCAGATCTGCCACTACGACGTGGCGATTGATCTGGAAATGAGGTCTCGTGGATGGAGCCTCGTTCCCGCATCAATCCTAAGCCCTAGCTACGGCGCCGCACGCATCTAGTCGGAGTCCTCCTGCTTGATGCCGAAGGTGCTGCCATCGTCGTCGCTGTCGCAGGAGGAGTCTTAGTCGCTACCACTCAAGCTCTCCGTGTAGCACTCCAGGCGGACGCCAGAAACCCCAAAGATCTTCACGAAGAGGGTGGCGGAGCCGTCGAACTTGAAGTGGAGGAGATGCTCGGGTCCAAGACCACGAGAGTGGGCAAACAACTCCCACCCCCGCGTCAAGAACATGGTGCTTCCGGCGGAGAGGTCGATGGCCACCCAGGAGGGCCCGTTGCAGCAACCGTCCGCCCGAAGCCATAGACCCGGAGGCCGGCTGCTTTCCATGGCCCGCGTGAAAGGGTCGGGGAGGCAGAGCCAGCTCCGTTGCCACCGGGGGAGCGCCACGATGAACTCCTGCACCTCCTCCCCACATGGATCCCCGCATGGGGTTGTGGGAGAGGTGCACCACTGCGGCTGTCGCGGCTCGACGGGGCCGTCCCTCCAGGACCCCTGGATGCCGTCCTCCCGCGGCTCCCGGATATCGTCCTCCCGCGGGAACTTGTGCCAGCCCCCGCCACCGTCACCACAAACCGTATTGGGTTGGGGGAGTGCCCCTCGCGGCGGCATTGTACCCACAAGCGCGACCACAGCCCCTCGCCATCCTAAAGATGGCACGTTGGAGAATATGGAGGAGGAAGCAAGCAGAAGAAAGTGGTCGATGGGCTAGAACAGGAAAATGCCAATGAGTAGCGTTCCTCCTCGACCCCCCTATTTATAGGGCCAGGGAAGAGGAGGGGCTGGGTCTTCGCAACCCGGGGCGAGCATGCACCGATGCATAGTCAGTGCAAGCAACCGCCCCTCTCAGCCAATACCAGACCCCACGTGTGACACGCGTCACGCGGGATGCAATAAAGAGAGGAAGACAGAACAGAGGGAGCGAAGACGCTCAAGCAACGCAGGACGGATCGGAGGCCAACCGTTCGACTCCAAGGACGCTGCTTGGGCGACCGCCTATCTCCCCCAATACCGAGCTTCGGGTGGGAACCCGTGGCACAGGGAGTGCCTCTTCCAGTCTGACATGGCATGACTTTTCAAGCGCAACCCCTCGAAGCAACCGCCTCGCTCCATCGTTCCCACGACCCACAGTCAATGCACGTCATGGGCGAAGCAGAAAGTCATCTTAACCGCAGGTAATTGCGGTCGCGTGTGCCTGTGCACTATTTATAGGGCCTAGCCCAACAAACGTCACGGACACAAGTGTGGCCCAGGCCCGGGGGCTCATGTCGGTGTACTAAAGAACGGGGCCCTTAGTACCCTGACTTGTGCACCAGACGACCGTGGCATCTGGATCGGCAAGACCCTATCGGGCTGGATCTGGACGCCAAGCCTCTTCATACAAGGGGTCGAGCAAACCGGCAATCCCTCCTTGCCGGAGGACTCGACTACTGAACGTACCCGCCAAGGCCTCCGCCCGCCAAGCCGTCACGCCACGCCGCCAGGCTAGTTGTTTACATCGCTTAGGTATTGAGCGGGCAGGTGGTTAGGTGGAGTTGGTCGGGGCGTGTGGCGACTCACCAGATTTACAGTAGAGCTTTAATGACACCCGTCCTATGGTGTGGCGAAGGAACAAGAGGTAGCTGGGTGAACGACACAGAAGGAGAGGCAATCCTTGCCGGAAGACGTCGGCGGCGCACCACCTCATGACACATTTAATGCGTCTGTCCTAGTCGGTCAGAGTTAGGTATTTCCCACTATCGCTGTTGCTAGCAGTTTTAGCAAAGGGACATACATTCTATACTGTGTGTAAAGACCAGTTTCGCCACTGTGGTAGCCCCTTGGATTATAAAAGGAGGTCTATGGATACCTTTAGAAAGGTTGACACTCCATTCATTTACACGCGTAGCGACGCTCCTTGAGCATCCTTGCCGGGCTGCGACGCTCCTGTACTGTGAACCCGAATAAACTACACCACACAGGATGTAGGGTATTACGCTCCAGCGGCCCGAACCTGTCTAAACCCTCGCGCGCGCATGGTCCGGTAATGCTCTTCGCGACTGAGGATCTCCCTTTACGAACCACGGAAGGGGCCTTGCTGACCCTATAGATCGTCGTACCCCGACACTTTGTGTGACCTTGGTGCTAGTGTTTCAACAATACCTAAATCTCTTTGTGATGTGCTTGGTCTCACCGATATTCAAGATCATACCCTTAACTTGCATCTTGCGGATTCTACCATTAAGAAACCTTTAGGTAGAATAAATGATGTGCTTATCGTTGCAAATAGAAGTTATGTGCATGTAGATTTTATTGTGCTTGACATTGAATGCAATCCATCTTGTCCAATTATACTTGGAAGACCATTCTTACGAATTATGGGTGCCATTATTGATATGAAAGAGGGAAACATAAGATTCCAATTCCCATTAAAGAAAGGGGTGGAACACTTCCCTAGGAAGAGAATAAAACCACCTTATGAATCTATCATGAGGGCTACTTATGGACTGAGCGTTAAAGATGACAACGCTTGATACTATGCATTATGCCAAGCTAGGGGCGTACAACAATAGTGCTAGTTGGAAGGCAACCCAATAGTTATCTTATTTTTCTTGCTTTTACTTTCTATTTGTGTGTGATAACATGATTGTTGCATCTGTAATGATTGTGTTTTTGTGTTTAAATTAGTATTTGTGCCAAGTAAAGCCTTTGGGATGACTTGCATGATAAGTAGAACTGATATGGTGTAAAAACAGACACTTTTGCGTCCAGTGCAGAATATCTATGATTTTCCCGATATGTCTTTTTGATCTGAATTTTTAACACAGTATTGGTATAAAAATTCCCTAGGATTTCCTAATGTTTCAGAATTTTTGGAGTTACAGATGTATAGTTTCTCTGCAGATCATTACAGACTGTTCTCTTTTAGACAGATTCTGTTTTTACTTGCATAGTTTACTTGTTTTGATGATGCTATGGATTGTATCGGGGGGTATAAGCCATGGAGAAGTTAAAATACAGTACCTTATGCAATAATAAAATATGAATCAATTTATAACATTAACTAAAGTATTTGATATGTTTATTATACTAACGGATCTCACGAAGTTTTGTTGAGTTTTGTGTGCTGAAGTTTTCAAGTTTTGGATGTTATCACGATGGATGAAGGAATAAGGAGTGGCAAGAGCCTAAGCTTGGGGATGCCCAAGGCACCCCAAGTCGAATTCTAGGAAGACTCAAGCGTCTAAGCTTGGGGATGCCCCGGAAGGCATCCCCTCTTTCGTCTCAATCCATCGGTATGTCACTTGGAGCTATATTTTTATTCATCACATGATATGAGTTTTTCTTGGAGCGTCGTTTGATTTTCTTTGTCTTTGCTTTAGTTTGCCACAATCATTGTTTGCTGGAAACACCTATTCGAGAGAGAGACACCTTCACCATGATTTATTAGAATACTCTATGTGCTTCACTTATATCTTTTGAGCTTCGCAGTTGCTTTAGTACTTCACTTATATCTTTTGAGCACGGTGGCGTATAGATTTTATGGAAATAATTGAACTCACATTCTTCACTTATACTCCCTCCATTCCAGAATATAAGGTGTATTGTTTTCCGTGCAAGTCAACCATTTGAATGTTTGACCAAGATTATAGAATAAACTAACGACATCTACAATACCAAATAGATAAAATATGAAACTATTTTTCATGATGGATCAAATGGTATAAATTTTATATTGTGGATATTGATATATTTGTCTCAAAATTCGGTCAAACATGGCCTCGTTTGACTTTTCAAAAAAAAATACACCTTATATAAAGGAACGGAGGGAGTATTTGTTTGAGAGTAAATAAATAGTGATGGTAATTTGCATTGGTTATAAGACTAGTCTAAAAATAAAAGGTATTCAAGGAGTGCGTAATCAAAACCTTCATGTAGCACATAAAAGACAAACCGTGGGTTAATGATATTGATGTGGTAATGTGGAAGGGTGTGAATGCATGGTTGTCAGTTCGTAGGAGTATCGATATTAAAAGTTGGAAATTTCCCATTTGTCTAAATATTGGTTATGGCATGGTGGGGATGTGTGAGCATTTTTATTCCTCGTTGAAATCCTAGTGTTGTTTTGAGTCGGAGGCGCGCGATGGTTAACTCCTCCCAACCTCCTACCTAGGGGCATGTGGGTAGTACTTTGATTCGAGAAAGCTAATAAAACTTTGCAATAAGTATATTAGTTCTTTATGACTAATGTGAATCCATGGACATACACACTCTCACCTCCTCATATTTTGCTAGCCTCTCCGGTACCGTGCATTGCCCATTCTCACCTCGAGGATCGGTGCGAACTTCGCCGATGCATCCAAACCCCGCGGCATGATACGCTCTGTTGCACATAAGCCTCCTTATATCTTTCTCAAAACACCCACCATACCTACCCATTATGTCATTTCCATAGCCATTCCAAGATATATTGCCATGCAACTTCCACCGTCACATCATATGACTAGTGCCCTCACCGTCATATTGCTTTGCGTGATCGTAAGATTTGTACATGATATTTCCATGGTTTGTCTGTTTTTTGATATCTTTTGCTAGGCTAGATCATTGCAAATCATGGTACACTGCCAGAGGCATTCATATTGAGTCATATTTTTTCATAGTTCTGCATATCGAGTTGTAAGTAAATAAAAGTGTGATGATATTCATTATTAGGGCACTGTCTCAGTGAGGAAAAAAATAAAAATAAAAAAAAGAGGAGAAAAAAAAGAAAGAAGAAAAAATAAAGAAAAAAGGGGGAAAGAAAGAAAAAAGAAAATAAAATAAATGAGAGAAAAGAGAGAAGGGACAGTGCTACTAACTCTTTTTCCACACTTGTGCTTCAAAGTAGCACATGTTTTTCATGTAGAGAGTCTCATGTTTTGTCACTTCCATATGCTAGTGGGAATTTTTCATTATAGAACTTGGCTTGTATATTCCGATGATGGGCTTCCTCAAATGCCCGAGGTCTTCATGAGCAAGCAAGTTGGATACACACCCACTTATCTTTAGTTGAGCTTTCATACACTTATAGCTCTAGTGCATCCATTGCATGGCAATCCCTACTCCTCGCATTGATATCTATTGATGGGCATCTCCATAGCCCATTGATACGCGTAGTTGATGCGAGACTTTCTTCTCCACTTTTACCCATTTGATATCTACCACCATATTCTATTCCACCTATATGCTATGTCCATGGTTCACGCTCATGTATTGCGTGAAGAATAAAAAGCTGAAGCGCGTTAAAAAGTATGATCCAATTTCCTGACTTGGACACCGTGGTGCTTGACATTTTTATTAATGTGGTGAAGACGGAGCCATGCCTTAATAATATGATAAAATTAATGGGGGTAAACATTCTTTGAGGATCATATATTTCAAAAGATTGATGATTGTGTTATTTATGCTTATAAATATAATGTTGATGTTTGTTAATTCATCGTTTCGCAATGAGCATACATGCAAGCGATTACATGTTGGGTAGCATGTCACTTCAAAAATTCTGTTTTTATCATTTAGCTACATGAGGACGAGCAGGAATTAAGCTTGAGGATACTGATACATCTCCAATGTATCTACAATTTTTTAATATTCCATGCTATTATCATTTTAGGGTACTTTTTGGGCATTTATTTGTTGATTCATATTATTTTTTAGCACTAACCTATTAACCCAGTGCCAAGTGCGAGTTGCTGTTTTCTGCATGTTTTTGGCTTTTCAGGTTAACAGTACCAAAAGAAGTCCAATTGCCCCGAAACTTTTTGATGGTTTTTTCTTGACCAAAAGAAGACCTGGAAGCTTTAGGAGAAGACCGGAGGCCGCACGGGGGCCCCACAAGCCAACAGGGCGTGCCTAGGGGGGTGGTCGCGCCCTATTAGCTTGTGGCCGCCTCCCTTGCCTCCTAGACCCGTACTCTGGTGTATAAAATCACATATATTCCAAAGACCCTAGGGGAGCTCCCGAAACAGTTTTTCCAACGCCGCAAGTATCTGTTCCGCTGTGGTCTCATCTGGAGCCCTTTTCCGGTGCCCTGTCGGAGGGGGGATCGATCACGGAGGGCCTCTACATGGTGATGTGTGATCACCACAGACCTACGGGTCCGTAGTTAGTACCTAGATGGTTATCTCTCTCCCTTTGTTCTTCATTTCCATGATCACCGCGATTCACGCGGTGATCTATCTTATGTAATCCATCTTTGCGGTGTGTTTGTTGGGACCCGATGAATTGTGGGTTTATGTTTAGATTATTTATGATAAAAAATTAGAGTCTTCTCTGAATACTTATATGATTCTTACTTGCATGATCATTATAGCTTCGTAATTATCTCCGATCTATCGATTTAGTTTGGCCGACTAGATTGGTTTATCTTTAGTGAGAGGGGTGCGTTGTAGTGGGTTCAATCTTGTGGTGCTCTATATCCCAGTGACAAAGTAGGGGACAAGACATGTATATGTATTGCTGCCACTAAGGATAAAACGATGGGGTTTATTCATATTAATTGAGTTTACTTTTACATCATATCATCATTCTCCAAGCATTACTCTGTTTCACTTAATTCCCTAGACGCATGCTGGATAGTGGTCGATGGGTTGAGTAATAGTAGTAGATGTAGGTAGGAGTTGGTCTACTTGTTTATGGACGTGATGCCTATATACACATGATCATTGCCGTGAATAAATATTACACAACTATGCGCTTTTCTAACAATTGCCCACAATAATTTGTTTACCCACCGTATGCTTTCTTCGGGAGAGAAGCCTCTAGCGAACACTATGCCCCCAGGTCTATTCACATATATATTTACAAAAGCTATTATTATTTTATAATTATCAACTATCATCTACACTACTCATTTGCTTGCAAGTAACGAGTTCAAGGGGATTGACGACCCTCTTGCACGCGTTGGGTGCAAGTGTTTTCTCTTTGGTGTGTAGGCGTTGAATACGGGAGTTGTGTGATCCTCCTATTGGTTCGATAACCTTAGTTCTCGTAGAGGGAAATACTTATCTATACTGTGTTGCATCATCCCCTCCTCTTCGGGGAAAAACCCAACGCAAATCACAAGTATCAATAAGTGCCCGAGCCTTTCTGGAACTGGTCTTCTTGTGTGATGAGGACTTTGAAGATAAGGACTTAGAAGATTTCTTCTTTTTCTACGAGTCATCAGAACTGTCATCCTTGTACTTCTTCTTCTTTGATTCCTTTTCCTAGAGAGGACAATCAGTAGTGTAGTGGCCAGACTTCTTGCATTTGTGGCAAGTTCTCTACTTGTAGTCGCGTGATGAAGATTCTGATTTCTTCACATCACTTCTTGATGATTTTCCAAACCGGCCTCTCCTTGAGAACTTCTGGAATTTCCTCACGAGCATTGCTAGCTCCTGACTTATTTCTTCAGGATCACAAAGGCTACTGTCAGAGTATTCGCCTTCACATGAGGAAATTGACTTAGCCTTCAATGCACAAGATCTTCCATAGCTTCGTCCATAGTGTTCTCTCTTCTCATCTTGTTGGAATTAATGAGTATTGAGCCTCTCAAAAATATCAGCATGATCCAATGACTTGTAGTCTCCATGCTCTTGAATAAGTATGGTGAAGAAACTACTGAGATCTCTTGATTCCTCATTTGACACACGGGCTTGATCCCCTTATCAGCATGATCCCCTTATCTATAACTTTGGGTTTTAGGTGTTGGAGTTTTGGGTTTTTCCTCACTGATGATTTTCTCTCAAAGTCATCGGAGGATGGGTTGCTCTAAATTACACTTGTCAATCTCTCTCAGAGTAGCCAACCAGCCGGTGGTTGTGGGGGCGGATATTTATAGCTACGGTGCAACCCGACATGATAAGACATAAATGCCCCTGATGATATGAACGTTGTCAGGATAAGATTCTATTGGACAGCTAGCACAAGGCACATCAACGGTCAGAATTTGAACACTCAAAATCCTCAGGGCTATCATATTCCTCACGATAGGCAATTCGCACTGGCGAAATCCTAATTCCTCAGTCAGACCAATATCCTCAGAGACCAGAAGAACTTCATCTCTGTCACGGAAGAACTTGACTGAAATGCAAGAGATTTCCAAAGGCTTCACTCGAAGGATTGGGTAGGTGTAGGTTTTGAAATGAGCATCACTTGGAAATTTTCCTTAGTTTCACCTCGACCCCCTTTAACAGTACGGTGTTTCCTATGACTCAAAAGAAAGGAAATGAAATAGGAAAACAAATCTTCAAGCTTCATGGTCCTCGCATCAATATCTACAAGTTCACACCAATTTCCTCAATTTCAAAGTCTTCAAGAAGAGCGTCAAAGTCTTCATATGAAGACATACATGTTTAGGGGTCGACATCCGTCCGTTATACCAAACTCCCCAGGAACTTAGAGGACATGTGTACACTTACAAACTCATTAGTCCCTTGACCTATAAGTCTTCAATACACCAAAATCACTAAGGGGCACTTGATGCACTTACACACTATAGGACCAACACACCAGTACAACGACCACCACCAATGAAGAATAGCATACATCATAAGGATCCAACCTATAGACACACATACACAGAATTAAACCTACCGGATCCACAAGGATCCACCAAAGACACACACCGACCTAATCGCATGAGATCCACCAGAGACAAACCTCCACACTCCCTCCGATGACGCTACAACTACTCCCGAGACGTGGTCTGTTAAACTGTGACCCAAATTCTAGTACCATATTGTGCTAGACATAGTACAAACACTATGGGGTGTTGCGTTTACATCGACGCGTATGAGTACAACTCAATTACTTGTCATCCAAGGACTTTTGTGTATTGCCCTAATATATACCCTATGTAGTCTCACCTAAAGACGATATGCCGTATTGTGCTTGTAATACTCCTCCATCATAGTGAATATTGACTTCGTGCGTCCGTGGTTTTTTCCCACAAGGGTTTTCCACATTAAATTTGCGTCTCTCGTGTCTCGTTGATCTCATTTTATCTAGCAAGTGGTATCAGAGCCAAGTTTCAGATACGAGATTGAGATTGAGAGATTAGGGTTGCGTGCGCCGCCGCATGTGTCTCTCCGTGATCCGTCGAAATCCGACTTTCCGCTACTGCCCCGCCAAGTTCGACCAGGTTCTCCGCTGCCCGATCATGTTCGAGATTGACTGGAAGTCGATCCGCTGTGGATTTATTCCTAAGATCCAGAGCTGCGGTTTCATGTCTAGAGGACCCGAGCTTGGTAGCCACTCGCTTCCCTAGTGTATCATACACAGCGGTCGCCTATTGTTCTATTATAGCTCAAGTCCCAACGGAATCATCCGTTGTTGTTGTTGCTGCTACTTTTCAGACCCGAAGGCCGAAAAAACCATAGTACAAACTAGTACTACATGACATGAAGCATCATATTGGTTTCTCCAAAAATATCTTCATCCACCCATATAATATCCATGTGTTGTTTACCTTATTATAGTTTGCTCCGCAAATTAATTCTTTAGGAATTTTTCTACCGTCTTATAGTACTTTGTGCACACAGTTTTATCGACTCATGGCTTCCATAAAGTACGATCTTTTGCTGCTGGACCATGATGCAAGGTTTACCCTATGGCAAGTCAAGATGCAGGTGTTGTTGGCGCAAGCCGATTATGATGATGCACTGGATAGTTTGGGAAGAAAAGAATTTAGGACTGGACTGATGAGGATAAAAGAATGGACCATAAGGCTTTGTCACAAATTCAACTCCACTTGCATAATAATATTGTGCAGGAAGTTTTGAGCGAGAGAACTACTGCCTCTCTATGGTTAAAGCTGGAAGGGATTTGCATGACAAAATATCTTACCAGCAGGATGCATCTGAATAAAAAATTATTCCTGCACAGGTTACCCGAGGGAGGTAATGTTTTGAAACATAATTAAGAATTTAAAGAGATCATATCCAATCTAGCTGCAATTGATGTTAACTATGACGAGGAAGATACCTTTTTAATGTTACTATGTTCACTGGCAAGTTCTTTACCAATTCTAGAGACACCATATTATAAAGTCGTGATACTCTCACATTGAATGAAGTTTACGAAGCTTTGAACTCTAAGGAGAATATGAAACTAATGGTGCCTCATGATGGTTCAAGTTCGTCCCAAGCCAAGCGATTATCTGTCTGTGGCAGGACAAAGGAGAAGAACTCACATAATGGAGGCAAAGGCAAAAGTAAGAATAGATACAGGGGCCGACCATAATCCAGATACAAAAACAATATTGCAGATATTGCAAGAGAGACGGGCATGACATCTCAGCATGTTTCAAGTTGCAGTACAAGGAAAAGAGGAATGGTACATATAAACCGAAAGGAAACAAACAAGGTGAAAATTCTGCTAATGTTGCTCGTGACGATAGTTTCGATGATGCTCTTGTTGTTATTGCTGGATGTGCTGAGACCAATGATCAGTGGGTACTTGACACTGCATGTACTTTTCATATGTGCCTGCATAGAAATTAGTTTACTACTTTTGATTCTACTACTGGTTCCGTTTTGGGTTTTGATAATTGACCATGCAAGATTGAAGGCATAGATACCGTTTGAATCAAGATGTTTGATGGCACAATTAGAACTTTCACATTTGTTCGGCATATTCCGAAGATGAAGGTAAATCTTATCTCGGTGAGTGCCCTTGATGCAAAGGGGTACAAGTATTCATGTGGAGATAGTGTTTTGAAAGTCACCAAAGGTTTTCTTATTCTGATGAAACGTGATTTAAGTTCGACCAATGGTGTTTATCACCTTCGAGGTTCTACCATTTCACATAACACTACTCTAGTTATTTCAAAGAATTTTGATTGTGATGCTGCTAACCTTTGGCATATGCGTCTTGGACATATGAGTGTACTTGGTTTGGCAGAGTTAAATAAGAGAGGTCTTCTTGATGGATATGAAACTGGTAAATTGGAATCTTGTGACAATTGTATCTTCGGCTAACACAAGAGGGTGAAGTTCAACACTTCGGTTCATACAACTAAGGTATTCTTGATTATGTTCATTTTGATCTATGGGGACCATCTTGTAGAAAGTCACTAGGTGGTGCTGTTACATGTTGACTACTATTGATGTTTACTCGAGAAAAGTTTGGCCTTATTTATTGAAGCATAAATATGAAGCATTCTCAACATTTAAGGAGTGGAAGATTATGATTGAGGGAAAACGGAAAAGATGGTAAAAATACTTCGCATTGATAATGGTATGGAATTCTTTTCTGAGGAGAATTATTGCAAGTCTGAAGCATTGTCGGACATTACACTGTTCCTTATACTCCTTAACCAAATGGTGTTGCTGAGCGTATGAACATGACCCTTATTTCTAGAGAACATTGCCTGTTGTCCAATGCAAGTTTGCATAGGTGTTTTTGGGGTGAGTCCGCTTCCACTGCTTCTTATCTTATTAATCGGTCACCATCTATTGCTCTTAATAAGAAAACTCTGATTGAGGTATGGTCCGGTTCTCCTGCTAATTATTCACAGTTCAAGATGGGAATGGGTCGGGTCGGCCCGCTGTGTCACTGACCCAGCCCAAAAAATCGAGGTCAAGTGGGTTGGCCTTGAATGATATACGGGTCAATAGAGCCGGCACCGTGCGACCCGATGGGTCAGACGGGTCGACCCAGTCTGATACAAGGACTAAATTCTATACAGAGTAAACGGTTAAATTATGTTTCTTGTATTTGATAGGATCTCATTTATATATTTTTAAAAGGATTTCATTTATATTTGGTAGGCAATCACCTAGAGCTAATCTCCAGCCGTTTTGGCATATGACGGTGAGAACATGTACGTGATCACCTAGTGCACACATGTACGTGATCACCTAGTGCACATATCTACGTGATCCCCATATATCTAAAATGATCAGATCGCCCCAAGGTGTGACGTCTTCTCTTATAGTTTATTCCTTTACGTAAACAAAGTCGATGGATCGGACAAAATTAGCGGGCAGACGGAATTAGATATGTCAAAAGATTAGATCATGTCATTTTACTGGACTATGTAAACAAAGTTGTAAGAGTGAATTCGCTCGAGTTTGGGTCGGCCTCATATACCCAACGGGTCAGCGATGCCACAATTTTTTGATGAAATGGTATGACCCATGGCCTCGCATGTTGACCTTGGGGGCCACAGGGCCAGATCCAAGGCCAGGTCTGGGTCGGCCCATTCCCATCTTGATTCACAGTTGAGTGTTTTCGGTTGCACTACTTATGCTCATTTTGATAATGGGAAGTTGGAGCCTAGGGTTGTTAAGTGCATCTTTCTTGGTTATAAATTTGGTCTTAATTTAAATTATGGAATCCTGAAAGACAGAATGTTGTTATTAGCAGAAATGTTATCTTTAATGAATCTGCTATGTAACATGATGTTCCATCTACTAATGTTCCTCTTGAGAGTGAACAACGGCCTACTATTCAGGAGCCAGAGCCTACAGTTTAGGTGAAGCATGTTATTACTTCCAGTGATACATCCTATAAGGAAAATGTTGATGCACATGATGAACCCATCGTTGATGATGAACATGTCACTCCAAATCACCCTATTGTTACACCCGATTGGAATCTCGCACATGACAAAGTTAGGCGGGGTATTAATGCACGTGAAAGGTTAATTCAAGAGTGCAATATTGTTTCTTTTGCGTTATCTGTTGCGGAAGAAATTGAAGGTAACGTTGAGCCTTCTTCATATTCCGAGGCTATTATTTCCTATGATAGTAATAAGGGGATGACTGCTATGCAAGATGAGATGGAATCACTTGACAAGAATGGCACTTGGGATTTAGTAAAATTACCTAGAGAGAAGAAACCTATCCGTTGCAAGTGGGTTTTCAAGAGAAAAGAAGGTGTTTCTCCTAATGATGGGGCAAGATATAAAGCAAGGTTAGTTGCTAAAGGTTATAACCAGATTCTAGGTATTGACTATAATGAAGTCTTTTTTCCTGTTGTGAAGCATAGCTGTATTCACACTTTACTCATTATTATTGCCATGAATGATTTTGAGCTTCAACAATTGGATGTTAAAACTGCATTCTTACATGGAGAATTAGAAGAGGATATTTATATGGAACAACCAGCATGTTTTGTTATTCCTAGAAAAGAAAAGATTGGCTGTAAGTTAAAGAAGTCTCTTTATGGATTGAAGCAATATACTAGATAGTGGTACAAGAGATTTGACACATTTATGCTCTCTCAAGGTTTCAAAAGGTCTAATTATGATAGATGTGTTTATTTGAGAACTGTCAATGGTTCAGCTATTTATTTTCTACTTTATGTTGATGATATGTTAATTGCTGCAAAGAGTATGTCATAGATTGATTAACTAAATAAGCAATTGAGTAATGAATTTGAGATGAATGATTTGGGTGTAGCAAAGAAAATTCTTGCCATCGAATATCCAGAGATAGACCATCTAGAAAAGTATATATAAGTGAGAAGGGATATATTGATAAAGTTCTTCCTCGTTTTAATATGCATAATGCCAAGCCGGTGAGTACTCAGTTAGTTGCACACTTCAAATTATCATCAGCCTTATGTCCTGAGTCGGATGCTGAAATTGAGTACATGTTTAGAGTTCCCTATTTGAGTGCGGTTGGCTCACTTATGTATGCCATGGTTTGTTATCGTCCTGATTTATCATATGCATTGAGTGTTGTGAGTAGATACATGGCTAATCTTGGAAAAGAGCATTAAAGCAGTTTAGTAGATTTTCATGTACTTGCAAGGTACTTCTAATGCTTATTTGTAGTTTTAGAAATCTATAGATGGACTTGTTGGTTTTGTTGATTCTGATTTTGCTGGTGATTTGGATAATAGAAGATCACTCACATGTTATGTTTTCACCATTGGTGGTTGTGCTCTGAGTTGGAGACCAACTTCGCAGTCTATTGTGGCTTGTTCCACTACTAATGCCGATTATATGGCTATTTCTGAGGCATGCAAAGAAGCTATCAGGATAAGAGATTTGTACACTGATCTTTGTGGAGATTCATCTTGTCGGAATCGAGGCTCCGGGGACGCAAGGAGGTTCGAACTCTGGGGTGCGCCGGTTCTTGAACCCTATTCTACCTTGCTAACCTACGGCGATGCTCCGGCGTGCTTGAGCTTGGGGGAAGAACAAAGAACACGGTGGTTTACCCAGGTTCGGGCCACCTCGCGGTGTAAAACCCTACTCCTGCCTGTCTGGATTTCTTGGAGCTCAGAGTGAATACAGAGGGGGTCGATCCTTTCTACAGTGGCAGCCCTGTCTCCTTTATACCAGCTCTGGTCCTCTTCCCCCCGAAAATATCAGGCGGGAAGGGTTGCCACAGTCGCCAGTTTGAAGGGGGGCAGGACCGCGGCTTTCCCTGACAAAAGTAGTCTCCGCCTCCAAAAGCTTGCCTTCATAACGCGCTGGTGGGCTTGGGGATGACCTCCGTCCCGGCGAGCCCCCAGCCTTGGCCTTCTTACACCAAACGGGAAACCTTTGGGGGTTGCTTTTGGGAACCGTCGGGCTGGCCCTGCTCCCTTAGCACCAAAGGGGAAAGTCTTCTCAGTGAAGCCAGCTGCCGCGGCTCCGGAAGTCGCTTGGCAGGGCGTGCGTCGCCCACGTGAAGGTGCAGGGCGGCAAGGCCCCGCCGAGCCACCTTTGACCAGTCTGCCCCGCGAGGTCCCCGGGGGGCAATCCCGGGAGTCGGCCTCGCGAGGGGGGACAACCTCGTGAGGGAATCCTCATGAAGCTATCAGAGGCGCCTCAGGCCAAATGCCTCGCGAGGCGGGGGCCCTCGTGAGGCCCTCACTCGCGAAGCCCCACGGCGGGCCGTACTAGGCCTACACCGCGCGTCGTGTCTTGGGCCACAGGCAGACGGGCCTGGGTACCCCCCGTCTCAGGAGCCCGACAGTAGCCCCGGGGCCCGCGGCGTGCACGACTCCACCAAATAGGGGCGAAACGGTGTGGGCCCTAACCGCTTGCAGGCCAGGCACGACGCATGGCGCATGATAGGACGTGGGACACCTTCACTTCCCCATGACGCCTCGGCAACCACCCAGACTGATGTAAAGCCTGCGCGCTGCATAGGGCCATCATGGCTCTCCCTCGCACCGTACTCACGCCTCGGGGGCGAGGAGGCGGAGGCCGGCCGTTCACCGGATGCTATATAAAGGTGGTGGGGAAGGTCCCCCGCCTCACCTCTCCACTCCCGCTCTTTGCCTCTGCTTGCCGTTGTTGCAGCGATGGCACCCGTGAGGAGGTTTTCCGCTGTTGAAAAAGAGAAGGTCGTGGTGGAGGAGACGGAGGCGCCGATACCGGCGAGGGGGTGAGGCCGCCCCTGTACGTCCGCCGCCATGCCTGGGGCGCTGTCCAGGGGGCGCGGGCGCCCCCCACTGGCGACTCAAGCCAGTTCGAGCCGCGGGGGCGAGGTGGTTGCGGTCATGGCAGGAGGAACGTCCCTTCCGCCCGGCCGCCCTGTCCGTGGAGTCACTCCGCCGACGCGGCCCGCGAGTTCATCGTGGGGACGGACGGCCAGCCCCGCACCTGGCTCCGGATCCCAGACTCCTTTGCGAGGGAGATGGAGGAGCATGCGCCCTTGGGCCTGTGGCTGCAACCAGACGGCTACTCCAACGGGTCTTCTTGGGTGGCGACGGAATTCAACCCCCTCGGGTTCATGTTCTTGAACGGGGGTGGAAGTCGTTCGCCCTAGCGCGTGGCTTGAAGGAAGGGCATGTGCTCCATTTCAAGTTCGACAGGGCCGCCACGCTCTTCGTGAAGATCTTCGGGAAGGCCGGCGACCGCCTGGATTGATGCAAGGAGAGCGGCAGCAACGGCGGCGGCTCCTCTAGCGACGAAGGCATCAGGAGCTCCTCCCTCGGGGGAGCCGGGTGTCGGTTCCGAATCCGGCATATCTCGTAGTAGGGGTCCTAAGCTAGGCGTCTTGGAGCGATGGTAACATGGACACAGGATTTTACCCAGGTTCAGGCTCTCTCAAGGAGATAATACCCTACGTCCTGCTTGATTATATTGATGGTATAGGGGTTACAGAGTTGATCTACCTCGAGATCAAATAGCTAAAACCCTAGATGAGTTCTCTCCCTCAACAACCTAAAACCCTCCGGCTTATATAGACGCCGAGGGTACCTAGGGTTTACACATGGTCGGTTACATGTCGAAGGGATAAACATGCCTATTCACTACTCCAAACGTGGAGGATACGCCACGATCCCCTAAGCTTCTTTCCTGGAGACAGGGTCTTCGATCAATCCAATGCTCGGCAAGCGGCCCATATAGTCCGGCCCATAAGAAATAGGTCGGCCTCCCGAGGACCCCTTAAACCAGGACTCCCTTAGTAGCCCCCGAACTAGCCTCCAACGCCAAGGGTCCTAGCTCCAGCTGCATCATATGATCAGAGTCTTCGGCTTGTGAGGCGAGTTCCTTTATCCGAATAATGATCGGCCGAGTTTAGTTCGGCCTCCGACGACGTGTAGTTTTCCCGATCATGAATCATCCGAACACCACGAATAAATCGGCCCTGAAGGCCAAACGTCAAGGAGTAAATAGTGCTCCTGACAACTTTTCAGACGAAAGGTCACGGCCAACCACGACTGCTGAACCAGTCGCAAAAACTCGATTCGCGATTCGAGGCCGTTTTCATCAGCACGATCCATCAATGCACAGATCGTGCTCCGTTTCACATGGGATATGTTTAATCATGCGCGTATAACGGCACGCATGTCTTGGGAAGCGGAGGGATTCATGGCACAGTGAAAGGAGGCTAACCGGCGATATTCCCAATAAAAGGGAAAGAAAACCCCAGGGCTTAACCACGCTTCCCATTCGCATCCCCGCTTCCCCAATCTCCTGAGCCTCCAGAGCTCAGATCTAGGTTATCCACCCCTCCTCCTCCGAGCTCAGCCATGGCCAGCTCAGGTTCCAACGGCAAGTGGGAGGCTTCCACGGTCACAGACCAGGACATCCGGGACCTCAAGGACACCGGCTACCTCCCCGCCAACATCTTCCACCGCGCCCCGGAGGAGGGCCAGGTGATCCCCACCCCCAAACCAGGCGAGAGGGTGGTTTTCATTCCTCACTTCATCCGAGGACTGAGCTTCCCGCTCCACCCCTTCGTTAGGGGCCTCATGTTCTTCTACAGACTCGACTTCCATGACTTCCCGCCGAACTCCTTCATGCACATATCGGCCTTCATCATCGTCTGCGAGGCCTTCTTGCGGGTCGAACCACACTTCGGACTATGGCTCAAGATATTCAATATCAAGCCGAAGTGTGTCGCAGGCGAACAGGCAGACTGCGGCGGGGCGGTCATCAGCAAGCTGCCCCGCGCCGGATGGCCATCCGGCACCTTCATCGACACCATCAAGACTTGGCAAAAAAGAGTGGTTTTACATCACCGAGCCAAAGGAGGAGTCCTAAACAGACCACAAATTAAATGTCGATTCCGAATCCGGCATATCTCGTAGTAGGGGTCCTAACCTAGGCGTCTTGGAGCGATGGTAACATGGACACAGGATTTTACCCAGGCTCAGGCTCTCTCAAGGAGATAATACCCTACGTCCTGCTTTTGATTGTATTCATATGGGGGATAGTACAGAGTACATGTATCTACCACAAGATTATGAGATGTAATATAATGATCTATTGACTAGCCTGACCTTGGTTTATATATGCACCGTAGGCCTAGGGTTTAGAGGAGTCCTTGTCTTGTGCGCCAAGTCTTGTGGAATCCTTCTTGTATTCGGCATGGGCTGCCCGAAGTGGCCCATTAGTGAATCACCCTGCGGGTCCTCGGCCCGACCCACTGGTCGGGAGACGACGTGGTGAGTACCCCCTAGTCCAGGACACCATCAGTAGCCCCCTGAACCGGTATTCAAGTTGGGGACGCTCCTCGGTTCTTCCGCACAGTTATTTGTCTTCGGTCGTCGGTCTTGAAAACTGGTTCAACAAATCTTCCCATGTCCGATCTTGAGGATCACCGAGCTGAATCTGAAGAGTTCACACGTCGGGCATCCGAGGAGCCCCTTTAAGTTCGCGGCCTTTATCAATGCCTTATTATTTTCTACGCCACCCCTCGGGTTTGAAGTGTTTCCCGTGCGGCGGTGTCCTCTTGCGTCCGAGCTCCAACGCCGAACCGCATCCGTGGTGTCTTTTTACAGCCGAGCTCCAACGCCAGACTGTGTCCGAGCTCCAACGCCGGACTATATCCGAGGTGTCATAGATTACCTCGGTCTTAAAAAAGTTGAAGGAGTTCATCCGAGCTTAATGCCGGAAATGATCTTTTATGGAGCCAGCCATTCGCATCCGAGCTTTTGCCGGACTGCTTCCGAGCTCCAAGGCCGGATTGCATTCGAGCTCCAACAATGATCGGCGTCCGAGGTGTCATAAATTACCTTGGCCTTTTTAACAAATTGAAGGAATTCAGCCGGGCTTAATGCCGGAAATGCCCTCTATGGAGCCAGCTACTTGCGCCCGAGCTTTATGCCGGACTGCTTCTGAGGTGGTGCACCACCCCGACCGTGGGCTGAGTTTTTGATTGGTGCAATTTATTCTCTGCCGAGATATATAGCCAGTAGCCCTCAAGGTGTGTGTCGGTCTAAAACCCAAGATGCACCTGAAGGATGACATAAAACCGCTGATCCCAGTAGCCCCTGAGACTCAGGTCGATTCGCAAAATCGGCCTGAGGATCAACTCCTAGCTCGGCAGCATACTTCGGAACACAAAAGCGGTGCGCACAGACCTCGAGACTCAGGTTGGGTGCGGCCGACCAACCCAAGGATCATAATCTCCTGGAAAACTGTATTGCACTGAAATTTTCTGCATTGAATTGTCAATGCAGTAGCCCCCGAGACTTGGGTTGGGCAATATGGCCGACCCTAGGACCGTATCTCCTCGGGAACTAGTTCAACCGTCATGTACGTTTTGACAACGCCGAGGTGAAGTTCGGCAGGAAAGATGCCGAACGGTAGTTCGGAAAAGAGTTTCCGGGCAAGACCCTCACGCCGAACACCTCAACCAAGAGGATGTCCCGCTTACTGAAAGGAAAACATAAAATAGGTTAAAGAAGTTATAAGCACAAAAAACCAAAAAACTTATGTGAAAACTGTACGTCTCAATTGAATCAAGTTTTTTGGTGCCAATACGAAATTGGTCTTAAAATTGTGCTTCCGTCGTGCTTTAACATGACACGTCCGATCTCTGGACTTCAGGTGGGTCAGCCTTCGGTTTCAACCTACCTATCCCTAAGGCGGAGTGTTTCTCATGCCAGTTTCTCAGGCGAGCGGCTTTAAAGAGAAACCAGGCTACCCGGCTATTGACCAAGCACTCGAGTCGAGAAAGGAGTGGTAGAAAAAGACTTTGCAATGACTAAGAAGAAAACATTTATTATAAAATGGCTCATACAAATTTAAGAGCCCCCAAGTGACTTGGGTAAAAGAATTTTATGTATAATGATTGTATGTACCGAAGTACTTATATCATATATGTGTTCGCCCGAACTTTAAATGCGTCTTAACCGACTGTCGGCTTCTCCCTCTTCGGCCAAGGGCCGAAAAGTGTTATCTACTACGCCATCCGAGGATATCGGAGGTGTTTCGAATAACCAGGCAATCAGGCCATTAGGCTATAATAAACAAAGCACGCCCAGGGAACTTAGCTATATTACTATTTAACGTAAGAAGCATCTTCAAAGAAAATAGTTCCGCCAACGGTTCCTTTCTTTGGGTTCTCATGATTACCATGAGGGGTGTGCAATAGATTTATGTATGCTTGTCTTCGGTCGTGGGCGACCATAGTTGAAAACAGTAAGAGCGCTAGCTTTCGGCTTCACCCGTCTGAGGTACGAGTTCGGATGACCCAATCGTAACAATCGCAGAGGTGCTCCCTTTACTCCCTAGCCGAACAATCGGGAACGTAGGGGTAAGCACAGGAGCAAGGCAACCCTGCTTTGCGGAACACTTAAGTCAACATGATGCATATATTGGCGTAAACACGAACAAGGAAGGGTGCGATACATTAATAATCATATGCAAGAGGAATGGCTTCATAAAGGAAGCCCCCAAGTAAACGGGGTATTTGAATTTGTTTGTAACAAACAAAGTTTTGACAAAGAAAGTTTTTCGCAAACAACTTTTTGTCAAAAAAGTATAATGCTTGGTCGAACCGAACAAAATTTAAAACTGAAAGTTTTTGAGCATGAAAGCGACTTAGCTGGTTAATGTGCTTGGTGTCGATGACGCGATCCGGGCTTGTGGCGGGACGAGGACGCCCATCGAACTTTGACAGATCCGGTGTGTAGTCTTCAGCATGACCGAGGTCCCAGCCCCCAAGCCCGTCCCCGAGGTGACCGAACGAGGAGTTCGGCACTCCGAAGTAGTGTCACGGCTCGACCGATGTGGTGAGGCGAAGCCCCTGGTCCAGCCGAGGTGGTGGAGTAGGTCGGCAAGGTGACGCCGGGGTGACCGCGTGACGGCAGTCGAAGTCGATTTCCTGCACTCATAAAATAGTGCAAGCCAAAAGTAATAACAAAGAAAGATAATAATAAAAAAAACTCTTCGACTTATTTAATTTAAGTGAAGTAATGGTGAAGCCTCCGGCGAAGCCGTGGTGACGACGCGGCTTGCCCGATGTTGGAGGGACGACGACCTCGGATCGCCGAGGTGGCGATGGAGGCCAGCTAACACCGGTTTATGTGAAGAATTAGTACTTGGATCACCACAATTCACTGATCAGATCCAGGGTACTACGCTGCAAAATGTGATGTGCAGCCCTTTGTTGATGCGTAGGTTGATCCCAACAAATACCACTCTGTGGCGGTCAAATCCATCCATGTAGGCCCTGCTCCGGCCGCTTTTATCATGCGATGGTGGACGTACGCAGCAGATTTTGGAGCTGGTGCTGGAGCGTCCGCCGAAAGGCCGACTGCATGATCGACTGGGGCGTCTCTTCTCGGCAGTAGCATATCGGAGTTAGTATTATCAAGTACTTGTAAAGTACTACTTGTCATGCAAGGGTCACATCAATCTAGTACGTGAGAGTGCATGGAAACATACCACAAATTAAAAGCGTAGACAACCTCCATACATAATAAAATAAAGAAAAGGAAGGATTGATCTCCCTGTGTGTTGCCGCATAGCTGAATTCGAGTCAGCCCTGGACACTGCTCCACGCGAGCCGTACGCAGCCATGCTCGTCCTCCTCGGCTTCGATCCGACGTACCGCCAGACAACGGAATCGGCCGCCGCTGCTAAAATTTTCTTGATCCAGATCTAACTTTGATTATCCCATCCATCCGTGACGATCACCCAGCAGGCTCTCAATAAAAGCACCAATGTCGGTTCCGAATCCGGCATATCTCGTAGTAGGGGTCCTAAGCTAGGCGTCTTGGAGCGATGGTAACATGGACACAGGATTTTACCCAGGTTCAGGCTCTCTCAAGGAGATAATACCCTACGTCCTGCTTTTGATTGTATTCATATGGGGGATAGTACAGAGTACATGTATCTACCACGAGATTATGAGATGTAATATAATGATCTATTGACTAGCCTGGCCTTGGTTTATATATGCACCGTTGGCCTAGGGTTTAGAGGAGTCCTTGTCTTGTGCGCCAAGTCTTGTGGAATCCTTCTTGTATTCTGCATGGGCTGCCCGAAGTGGCCCATTAGTGAATCACCCTGGGGGTCTTCGACCCGACCCACTGGTCGGGAGACGACGTGGTGAGTACCCCCTAGTCTAGGACACCATCACCGGGGGCGACGGCGGCTCCGACACCGACTGCGGTGACTCTCTGGGCGTCCGCGTCAAGGAGGAAGATTCTGACCGATCATGGGCGGCGTCGGGGCTGGAGTCTTAGGGGCGGTGTTGCTTGGGCCCGGCCCCTCTTATTTTGCATTATCTTCTGTGGTGAACCATGCTGGCCCCACAGGGGCGTGTAAGAAAGTTTGTGGCCTTCGCGCCTTAAATTCCATGTTGTTTCTGGTTGAGGATGCATTCGCCCTCGGTGATTCTCTTTTTGCTTGTTCCCTTCTTCGTACTTGCCTTAATCCTCCTGCGTCGCTGGAACCCAGCCCCCGAGCCTGACTCAGCCGTAACTGGCACGTCGGTCGCGACACCCAGGACAAACCTCGGGGCGAGAGGCCCGGAGCCCTGTAATAGCCCAAGGGGCGCGATGCTCGGGGTGTCCCTCTTGGCGCATCATGGCCCGCGCGAGAGGAGAGTCTTCCGCCTCATTTTCTTTGAGTTTCACCTCCTCATCGAACCCTCCCCCTCGCGGTGGATCGACGTGAGCCACGCGAGGGGCATATGAAGGGTCATCGCCCTTCGTGGACCACACCCTTACAATTTGAACTAGGGGTCCCTTTCAGGGGTCCCCTCGTGAAGCTCCTAGCTTTTCTCTTGCTTTCTTACGAGCCTTGTATCGTCGGGGTCCCGCCCTTGAGTGAGCCCCGGGCGCCAGGGGGTGGGGGAGCTTCTGGTGCAGGTGGGGGGGCCTTGAGGCGCGGTGCTCGGGGCCTCCGCCCTTGACGCGCGAGGGGACTTCAGGGCGACGGTTCCCGAGGGGCTTTAGCACTTAGACCTTTGCCTTGTCAAAACGTTGCCATTTGCAGGACGTACCTTGAGGGGCCCTTCAGGCGGTGCTCCCCGAGAGGAGCCCTTTGCAGAATGCTCCGATCCGGACGTCGCGCGCTCGATAGCTTATGCTTGGGCATCACCTGAGGAGACCAATCACCCAGGGCTTTGGTGGGGTGACGTGCGCTGGGGTAGGCCCCTGAGCCAGGGCCCGGCCCTTGGGGCCAACCAAGCATGAGAACCGTACCGAGCCCCCGCTCATGTGAGGCCCAAGGGGAGCTGGCGAGCGTGCGCCGCGGAAGGAGGTTCGTCGACTGCCGCTCCAGGCACGATTCGCCCCGGGGGCGATATGGCCCGTGGAGCGTTCTCAACTGACTTCTCCGCCAGCGTGGAGCGTGGGGCTTCCACCAGGGCGTGGGCACGATCACAGCTTTGATCGTTCTGCCAGCATGGAGCATGGGGCTTCCACTAGGCGTGGGCACGATCACATCTTTGATCGTTCCACCAGCGCGGAGCACGGGGCTTCCACTGGGCGTGCGCATAGTCGCGGTTCGACAGTTTCACCAGCGCGGAGCATGGGGCTTCCACTTGGGCATGGGCATAGTCACGGTTCGACAGTTTTGCCAGCGCGGAGCATGGGGCTTCCACTTGGGCGTGGGCATAGTCGCAGTTCGACAGTTTCCGCCATCGCTGATCATGGGACTTCCACTTGGGTGTGGGCGGGAGTCCTCCTGAGGCCTAGGGGTGGCGCTCCGGGAGGCTCCGGGGCGTGTACAGCCCCAACCTCATCGTTACGTGAGAGGGTCACGTGTAACAGCCCGAGACCGACACTCCAGAAGATTCCCGTTTTATTTCCATTCTTGTCGTGTGATTCGTTTGGTTGTCGCATTCATCATCGCATCATTCGCGTCATCTACATAGCATCGTCTCTCATTTTTGAAAATTTGCATCCGTTCATAGCTGTCGGTTCTCTTCGTTCGTGTCGTCGACCGTTTCGAGACCAACCACACACGCACGCGCCCGCGGCATCTTTAAAATATTGTTTTCAAAAGTGCGTATAAAACTTTCTCGGATTGGGTTGAAAGTTGATGTGCGGTCTCATTGTATTGTAGGTAGACTGTCTGCCAACTTTCGTCGCATTCCGAGTTCGTTTGATACCCGAACGGTCAACCGTAGCGGCACCATCATCGGTTTATAGCGGCCGTTTTCGGTGTTTCAAAAACCCGTGCCGGGCCGCAAAACATCCCCCTCATCTCAGCCCACACCCCCTTCTACACAGCCCACTAACGAACCTAGCCCCCCCTCCGCTTCCGAACCGTCCGATCGGGATCGATCGGTCCAAAAACGGATGAAAACCCCTAACCCTAGCCTCTCATACTATAAATAGATACCTCCCCTGTCCAAAAATGCCCCCCATAGCCTCTCCATCCTTTTCCGCGCTGGCCCCGTCCCCCGCCGCCACTTGTCGCGCCGTCAGCCGCCAGACCAACACCTGCGCCGCCGCTAGCCGTTGCCCGCAGCCTCTCAGCGCGTGCCACGTCGCCCCCAAGCAGCCTCCCAGCCGCCGTGGCCCGCAAGGCCCATCGCTGGCCCGCGCGAGCCCGTGCCGCCCGTTCGCCGCCGCTCCCGAGCACTCCGCTCGATCTGGTCGGGAGGGCCTCCCGAGCTCCTCCCGTTGCTTCCCCGTGCCGCCCGGAGGCCGCGCCGTGCCTCCTCCCGCCGGCGACCATGCCGCTCATCGGAGCGCCGTCGGCCACCGCAGGCCAGCCCCCGAGCGCCCCATGTCTCCTTTCCCCGTTCCCTGGTTCTCTCTAACCCTCGCGCCGTCGTCGGCCTGCAGGAATGCCATGGCCGCGCCGAAGCTCGTAGCCGTCGCCTTGAAGCCCCCCCCCCCCCCCCCCGCCAACCGCCGCTGTCGGAAACAGGCGGATCTGGCCTCGCCGATCCAGATCCGCACGTCCTGCACCCTGCAAGGCCCCCTTCGGCAGCCCCTTGCCCCTGGAACCGCCGGCGGCGGCTCCGTGCTCGAGCAGGAGCGCCGAGGAGCACGATGCCCTGCTCCAATGCCGCTCGCGTGGGGTCCAGCCTCGCGTGGGCCCACCAGCGGCCAACCGCGCGTAGCCCAGCCGAGCCGGCCCATCTCCTTCAGGCCCAAGGTGAGCGCGCCGCACCTATCCAGCGCCCTGTGCACGCTCTACTAAGTTGCGCCCATGTCCTGTTGGCCCAGTAGCTCACAGATTCAGCCCATAATCGTTTTTTTTTTGTGTCTGCGGATTTATCTATTTAACCATGACATTTTAAATTACAAAAAAGGCCCTGATTTTTGCATTGCTAATAAATAAATAACCGTGCACCGGATCAAAATACTTTATATATGAAAAATGTGTAGAATATTGTGTAGATTAATTATATCTCACTTTTATAAATGTTTAAAATGTTTAACATGCCATTATCTGTTAATTCGCATTATTGTCATGAATTGCATTGCGCATATATTAGTTACCCGTGCATCGGAATTAAACAAACCATATAGGTAAAATGTGTAGGTCATTTATACCCCTTTTTCATGCATGAGAAAAATGTGTGATGTGATGTTTGCATTTAATTTGCATACATAACTTGCTAAAACGGTTTATGTCCTAATCTCGCATAATTGTTGTGTCATTGCTTCTTTAATAAAAACACACATATTATATATGATTTTGGGGTAGAAAAATCCATAGAATTTATCTATGCAATTAGTTTCGTCATTTAAGCAATTTGTGTTCATGTCATTTTTGCTATGATGCCCTTTAATTTATTTTGTGTGAACTAATCCATGCATATTTTGGAATAGTTGGAAACATGAAATATGCCCTTGGATATGTGTGCTAGGCCCTGGTATTTTTGGTTGCTATAGAAATACATATATAGGTGTTATTTTCTTGTTGCCAACATGCCATAAAATATTGCTGTTTTGAGGGTCCAAAATAATTCTAAGTCTGAAACTGTTATTTTGTTGCCATATTGTCATGTGATTTGCTATTGATCTAGGAGTCTTTTATGGTTACTCCCAAGGAGTCTTTTGTTAAGCATGTTGTTGTCTATCAGGTTGTGTCTTTTGATGCCATGTATAGGATTTGCATCATAGTTATATTCATTGTCCAACATGTCAATCTGTTAAAAACTGCTGCACATGTCTACTCTAATTTTCACTAAGTCTGAGAATCTGTTTTCTTCACAATGTCATATTGTGTTGATGCTAGCCATGATTCTATGAATAATTAGACCTTGCCACCATGGTGTGATTTGTAGTGCATCATGTCTACTACCATGTTGTAGATTTTCATGCCATGATATGTGTTGTAGCATATAGTTTTGTTGTTGACAATATGCCTTCATGAAAATCTGCTACGCTAGAAACTGTTATTTTCACTAAGTCCTAGCCTGCTCTATTTTATTGCCATGTTGTGAGCTTCCTACCATTTGATCCATGACTCTTTTGAGTATGATATATGAAGATGAAATGAAGTGTATGTTATATGCTACTGCCCCATGCTTAGTTTGTGCATTTTAGAATCTTGTAGCTTGTTGTTTTCATGTGTGCATTATGCTATGTTGCTGTTTTGGGCATATTTTAAATAAAACTTGTGTTGGTTGTTGTGGTTGAACCGTAGCTCCGTTTTGAACCTGTTGCATATGAAACTTGCTTAGAATCTCATTTAGTTGCATAATATCTTGTTGCATCCATGATTTGACATGTTTATGGTTGATGTTTGCATGCATTTTGCATTCATGTCATGTTCATCTTGTGTGTGGCATATCTTTTGGACCGTAGCTCCGTTTCAAACGTTCTATATATGTAAATCGACTAGAATGACGTGTAGAATCACGCGATGCACTTTATTTTTCTGTTTAATAAATTATAAAATATGTTTAGGGCAGATCTGGACCAAATGCTTAATTTGCATATGAGGTTAATTCAGGGATACTATATGTTGTTTCTGACCTCATTTAAGATCCCTAGATAGTGTAGTTTCATTATGCTTCACCTCTTGCCATGTTTAACAACATTTAATATTGTTGAGTACCTAATCGAGATTGAACTAAGTAATTAAAATGTGGAGTTCCGTCAATATGCAAATCGTTGCATATTGAGCTTCACTTAATGTGTAGTAATTGTTTGTTCTGATTGCCATGCCTTGCATAATTAAACCGGAGATGCATCATATTTTATTGTGCATCATGTCGTGCATATGTTGTGGTGTTTATCATGTGTTGATTGTTGTTTTCGGATTGTTTCTTCTCGATAGAGTTCCGAAAGCGTTCGGAGTGTGAGGATTCGTTCGAGTACGTTGGTTCGTCTTCTTCATGGACTTGATCTTCTTCCAAGCGAGATCTCAGGCAAGATGATCATTTCCCTGGATACCATTACTATCATTGCCATGCTACATATCTCGGCTCTATCGCTTGTCTCGCTACCTACCACTTGTTTGTCAAGCCTCCCAAATGCCATGAAAAGCCTCTAACCCCCTCCACGTCCCAGCAAACATTGTTTGGCTATGTTACCGCTTGCTCAGCCCTTCTTATAGCATTGCTAGTTGCAGGTGCAAGTTCTTTCCATGTGCAACATGGATATTTTTGATATATCACAATATTATTGCTATTTAATTTAATACACATATATACTTGGTAAAAGGTGGAAGGCTTGGCCTTTTGCTCGGTGTTTTGTTCCACTTTTGCCACCCTAGTTACTTGTGTACCGGTGTTATGTTCCATATTGAGCTCTCCTAACATGCTCGGGGTTGTTATGGGGACCCCCTTGATTTTTGTTTTAGGATAAAACTTGCCTGGCAAGGCCCAACATTGGTACTATTTGCTTAATAACAACTAAAATTTGCATAGGGCATGATCACCCCGTGGATAATTAATAAACCCCCCCAGGCCAGTGCTCCTCATGAGTGTTGGTCCAAACCGAGCGATGTCCGGCGCCCCCTGGTCACCCGGGGTTTCAGCCAACCCGACGTCTAGCTTATCTGGTAGAGCCCTGAGAAAGAGATACGCGCGGGTCCTATTGGGATCTGGCCTACCGAGCGGTCTTGCTGGACTTGTTTTACCTTTCTCGAACCTCTTGTGCGCGGGATTTCGACGACACTTCGGGCTATCTCGAAGTTGAGATTTTCCATCGGGATTCCGCGAATACTACGGGTGATTCCGCGGTTGAGGAATTCCAACGCAGCTTGTAGTAGTTTGTGATGGACTAGTTGGAGCACCCCTGCAGGGTTAAATCTTTCGGAAAGCCGTGCCCGCGGTTACGTGGCAACTTGGAAACTTTGTTTAACACCCGGTCATAGCAAACTTGAAGTAAACTCAAATAAAATACACCAATCGTGTGCGTAACCGTGACTGTCTCTTCTCATGATTTCTGAACCGAGAGAGAACACGGTGGGGTTATGTTTGTTCGTAAGTAGGTGTTCAGGATCTCTTAGAGATCATTACTAGTTCATGACCGTTTATGCGACGATCATCCCCCCTTATTCTTGTACTCGTAAGTTAGCCACTCAAATAAATGCTTAGTGGTTGCTGCAGCCTCACCACTTAACCATACCTCACCAATTAAGCTTTAATAGTCGTGATACCCTTGGAAATGAGATTACTGAGTCCCTGTGTCTCACATATTACTACAACAACAGTTGCAGGTACAGGTAATGCGATGCTTTGATGTGAGCGCGCTTGTTTGAATTGGAGTTCTTCTTCATCATCATCGATCTAGGATGGGTTCCAGGCCAGCAGCCTGGGATAGCAAGGATGGATGTCATTTTATCGTTTGATTTCATCCGTAGTCGGACCCTGCTCTTCTGTATGATGATTGTATATGTTGTTGTATTGATGTGATCTTGATTTAGCTTGTGGCGAGTGTAAGCCAATTCCATATACTCATCTCTTCTTTACATGTACTTGTAATGATATCCATTCTTGCGAAACGACGAGATGCTCTTCTATCCCTGTCAAGGCCCTCGAGCCAAAATAAGGATAGGATCGCATCTTGGGCGTGACAAGTTGGTATCAGAGCCTGTACCGACCTAGGATCCCCCTTGATTGATCGAACTTTGGCCGAGTCGAGTCTAGTAAAAAAAATATTTTGAGTCTAGTTATATATCGGAGAGTAGGATTCTTTTCACTCCTCTTCTATGCTCTGGTGAGGAATCCTGACGTAGGAATTTTAATTCTACCCCTCTTCTCACTCAAATTTTTTTAGGATCACATGGGTATTTTGGAACCTCTATGATGTCGATGTGACCGGAACTCTGTTCTTGGTGCCTCCCGTACGTATGGATTGGACCCGGGGAGTTGAGCTCCAAGGCGTTCTTGACACATCGCTATCGTTCAGTTTCCTTAGTATCTCAGGACGCGAATGTTCGAAATTGCTTCAATACTATTCGTGGTGCGAAGAGTGTGGCGGCACCCAGTACTGGGGAGCGGGATCACATGTACTGCCATCTTAAGTGTCGTTGTGATTACGAGGGTCTGAGGTAGATGAGTTTCCGAGACCTCTGGTTGTGTGTTGACGGATGTGATACACTGGAGAGTAGTATTACTGCTAGGAGTTGAGTGATGGATAAAAACTCCGTGTATCCGTGGACCCGATTGCATAACCAAGATTTCGGAAGTTCTTAGGTGGGAATTCAAGTAGTTACCTAAGATCATCCTTCCAGCAAATGCAAATGGGTTGTGTATTTGTTTCCAGCTTAATCCTCAAGCCCATCTTTTGTTTTGTGGAGTATGGTAATTCGAGTTGCTTCGATGTCAAGTGGTGATTTCATATCTTTCCTAAGCAGTATTCTCATATTTATATGGGAGTGCTAATCCTTTTGCTCAATCAAATTGTCATGTCGATTCTTTCCAACCGGAGTGCTCCTCTCCAATATTTGCAAGATCATTCATCATATTTCTTTCCGGAGTTCGTCTCATCGGTCTCAAGTTGTCTTTGTTTTTTTTCACCCTCCCACCCTTTTATTTCAAAGAGTAATTATCATCCAAGTGCCTTATCTATCCATGTGATGCTTTCGCTATCTTTTCTTTGATATTGATCCGGTGGTTCATGTAAAGATGCTCAAGTGCTCAAGTTCATCATTTCTTGTCTTCATCTTCCTTTCTTTTCCGGTGTGTTCAATTCTAGATGACGATGTGCATCATATCCTTGTCATTCGTTATATGATTCCCCATGTTGGAAATTCTTAGCCTAGCCTCTTTATGTTTATCCGGAGTGCTGAAGATATCTCAGAAGACTCGTGATTCCGTCCAAATCCTTTCAATTATCTCGAGGCTCTCAACCTCATCAAGTTCTTAATTTGTACCGGTGCAATCTCTCTTCCTAAGCAATTGTTTCAACGGTGGTCTCTTTGAGTGGGCTCATAACCCACAGGTTTTTTTCACAGGATCTTACCTGGCTCTTCTAATCTTTCCGCAGATCTCAATTCTTTTCAAATATGACATAAGAATGATTTTCATCAGTCATATCCCTTCTCGAAGATCGCCTCTAAATCTTTTCCATCATTGGCTCAACCTTTCCTTATTCATTGTTCCGGAGTGTCTCAATAATTCTTGGCGTGGTTTCTCGTCATCTTTCTCATCGTTGAAGACCGAAGGAGAGTTTCTCTTAATCTTTGCTCATTTGCTTGAAGATTCATGATTTCAGCTTGTTGCTATCCTCTCAAATTATTTTTGATCATGAGTAATTCCCTCCATATCTATCCGGAGCATTTCAGAGTTGTTTCCATTCCTCGATCCTCTGAAGGCCATCATTTCTTAAGATTTCTTCGTTCTCAGCTCTCAGCTTTCGTTCTCAATTCTTCTCAATTGTTGTCTCTTCGTTCATATCTCGGTTATTCCGGTGCCTTGTTGAAGTTTCTATTCGGAAAATCTTGATCTCTTCGTTCTCATGTATCTCCATTCATTTAAATAATTCTCATTCGTTCCAAATTCTCACCGGTGTTTCGTTGAAGACTTCTTCAAGTTTGTGCCAAATCTCTCTCAATTCATTCTCAAGAAGAATAAGTAGTATGCCAAATCCGTTGCTTGTCATCAATTTAACTTGATGAAGGATAAGCATAACATAATTTTTATTCTTGTTTCATCAAGTGATTTCAATCCTTCTTTCGGAGTTGTTCATGATATCAAATTCTCGATGCTAAGTGTTTCATCTTTTCTTTTCCGGAGTTCTTCCGATGGTTCTTCATGATGGTTTATCAAAGATATCTTTCATTCTCAAAGTATTCTTCAAGATTCTTGTTGGAGAGGCTCAAGTATCATTCGTCTTGTATTCCGAAGTGCATTTCATTCTCCCTTATCTTTTGAGGTGGTGTTATAGTATTCTAGATTTTGAGGAGTCTCGAAGAGAATTTGTCAAGATTGAGATATTTAAACCCATCATTTTCCTCCTTGGAGATATCTTGGATTAGATTTCACCTAAAGCCTTTCCTTAGGATTGTTGCTAATTGCGGTGTTTATCATGATCCAAGTTTCAATGTATCCTCTTGGTGAAAGAAATTTTTGCATATCTTGTTGTTCCCAACCAATCTATTGTTTCCATTTGTGGCCGGTTGTCACCTCATAATTTTGTGTTGTTTCCATAAGCCCACAACAAGTTTTCTCTTTTCGTTGTTGATTTTCAACAACTCCGTTCAATTTCTTCTGGTAAAGATGGTTTTCAAATTCAATTGTGGTATAAGTTGTCATTTCTTCTCCATTCTCTTCTCTCCAATGATATAGCTTCTTTCCTTGTTCCGGAGGCATTGTGATGTTGCTCTATTCATCCCATCATTTCGGTTTGTCAAGATCATGTTCCTTCCCTGCTTATCCATTTAACCGGAGTGTTGTGTTCTCTTTTCAAGTTCTTTCCATCTTATCAAGTTTTGCTTCTTTTTTCTACCAACGTGCTGCCCAAATTTCTTTCGAATTCGGGCTTGTTCCTCATGTCATTCTTCATCTCCTTACAACCTTCAAGATGTGGTTTCACTCGTTGTCAAGAAGCAAGTAAGTTCTACCTCTTCCTTTCCTCAATCTCTTCCCCTCTCATTCTAAGATCTCGGGGCGAGATCTCTTGTAAGTGGAGGAGAGTTGTAACAGCCCGAGACCAACGCTCCAGAAGATTCCCGTTTTATTTCCATTCTTGTCGTGTGATTCGTTTGGTTGTCGCATTCATCATCGCATCATTCACGTCATCTACATAGCATCGTCTCTCGTTTTTGAAAACTTGCATCCGTTCGTAGCTGCCGGTTCTCTCCGTTCGTGTCGTTGACCGTTTCGAGACCAACCACACACGCACGCGCCCGCGTCATCTTTAAAATATTGTTTTCAAAAGTGCATATAAAACTTTCTCGGATTGGGTCGAAAGTTAACGTGCGGTCTCATTGTATTGTAGGTAGACCGCCTGCCAAATTTCGTCGCATTCCGAGTTCGTTTGATACCCGAACGGTCAACCGTAGCGGCATCGTCATCGGTTTATAGCGGACGTTTTCGGTGTTTCAAAAACCCGTGTCGGGCCGCAAAACATCCCCCTCATCTCAGCCCACACCCCCTCTCCACAGCCCACTAATGAACCTAGCCCCCCCCTCCGCTTCCGGACCGTCCGATCGGGATCGATCGGTCCGAAAACGGATGAAAACCCCTAACCCTAGCCTCTCATACTATAAATAGATACCTCCCCTGTCCAAAAATGCCCCCCATAGCCGCTCCATCGTTTTCCGCGCCGGCCCCGTCCCCCGCCGCCACTTGTCACGTCGGCAGCCGCCAGAACACCACCTGCTCCGCCGCTAGCCGTCGCCCGCAGCCTATCAGCGCGTGCCACGTCGCCTCCAAGCAGCCTCCCAGCCGCCGTGGCCCGCCAGGTCCATTGCGGGCCCGCGCGAGCCCATGCCGCCCGTTCTCCGCCGCTCCCGAGCACTCCGCTCGATCTGGTCGGGAGGGCCTCCCGAGTTCCTCCCGTTGCTTCCCCGCGCCGCCCGGAGGCCGCGCCGTGCCTCCTCCCGTCGGCGACCATGCCGCTCGTCGGAGCGCCGTCGGCCACCGCAGGCCAGCCCCCGCGCGCCCCATCTCTCCTTTCCCCGTTCCCTGGTTCTCTCTAACCCGCGCGCCGTCGTCGGCCTGCAGGAATGCCATGGCCGCGCCGAAGCTCGTAGTCGCCGCCTTGAAGCCCCCCCCCCCCCCCCGCCGCCAACCGCCGCTGCCGGAAACGGGTGGATCTGGCCTCGCCGATCCAGATCCGCACGTCCTGCACCCTGCAAGACCCCCTCCGGTAGCCCCTTGCCCCTGGAACCGCCGGCGCCAGCTCCATGCTCGAGCAGGAGCGCCGAGGAGCACGATGCCCTGCTCCAGCGCTGCTCGCGTGGGCTCCAGCCTCGTGTGGGCCTCGCGCCTCGCTGCCGGCCCACCAGCGGCCAACCACGCGTAGCCCAGCCGAGCCGGCCCATCTCCTTCAGGCCCAAGGTGAGCGCGCCCCACCTATCCAGCGCCCAGTGCACGCTCTACTAAGTTGCGCCCATGTCCTGTTGGCCGAGTAGCTCACAGATTCGGCCCATAATCGTTTTTTTTGGTGTCTGCGGATTTATCTATTTAACCATGACATTTTAAATTACAAAAAAGGCCCTCATTTTTGCATTGCTAATAAATAAATAACCGTGGACCGGATCAAAATACTTTATATATGAAAAATGTGTAGAATATTGTGTAGATTAATTGTATCTCACTTTTATAAATGTTTAAAATGTTTAACATGCCATTTTCTGTTAATTCGCATTATTGTCATGAATTGCATTGCACATATATTAGTTACCCGTGCATCGGAATTAAACAAACCATATAGGTAAAATGTGTAGGTCATTTATACCGCTTTTTCATGCATGAGAAAAATGTGTGATGTGATGTGTGCATTTAATTTGCATACATAACTTGCTAAAATGGTTTATGTCCTAATCTCGCATAATTGTTGTGTCATTGCTTCTTTAATAAAAACCCATATATTATATATGATTTTGGGGTAGAAAAATCCATAGAATTTATCTGTGCAATTAGTTTTGTCATTTGAGCAATTTGTGTGCATGTCATTTTTGCTATGATGCCCTTTTGTTTATTTTGTGTGAATTAATCCATGCATATTTTGGAATAGTTGCAAACATGAAATATGCCCTTGGACATGTGTGCTAGGCCCTGGTAATTTTGGTTGCTATAGAAATCCATGTATATGTGTTATTTTCTTGTTGCCAACATGCCATAAAATATTGTTGTTTTGAGGGTCCAAAATAATTCTAGTCTGAAACTGTTATTTTGTTGCCATGTTGTCATGTGATTTGCTATTGAACTAGGAGTCTTTTATGGTTGCTCCCAATGAGTATTTTGTTAAACATGTTGTTGTCTACCAGGTTGTGTCTTTTGATGCCATGTATAGGATTTGCATCATAGTTATATTCATTGTCCAACATGTCAATCTCTTAAAAACTGCTGCACATGTCTACTCTAATTTTCACCAAGTCTGAGAATCTGTTTTCTTCATAATGCCATATTGTGTTGAGCCTAGCCATGATTCTATGCATAATTAGACCTTGCCACCATGGTGTGATTTGTAGTGCATCATGTCTACTACCATGCTGTAATTTTCATGCCATGATATATCCTGTAGCATATAGTTTTGTTGTTGACAATATGCCTTCATGAAAATCTGCTACGCTAGAAACTGTTATTTTCACTAAGTCCTAGTCTGCTATATTTTATTGCCATGTTGTGAGCTTCCTACCATTTGATCCATGACTCTTTTGAGTATGATATATGAAGATGAAATGAAGTGTGTGTTATATGCTACTGACCCATGCTTAGTTTGTGCATTTTAGAGTCTTGTAGCTTGTTGTTTTCATGTGTGCATTATGCTATGTTGCTGTTTTGGGCAGATTTTAAATAAAACTTGTGTTGGTTGTTGTGGTTGAACCGTAGCTCCGTTTTGAACCTGTTGCATATGAAACTTGCTTAGAATCTCATGTAGTTGCATAATATCTTGTTGCATCCATGATTTGACATGTTTATGGTTGATGTTTGCATGCATTTTGCATTCATGTCATGTTCATCTTGTGTGTGGCATATCTTTTGGACCGTAGCTCCGTTTCAAACGTTCTATATATGTAAATCGACTAGAACGATGTGTAGAATCACGCGATGCACTTTATTTTGCTGTTTAATAAATATAAAATATGTTTAGGGCATATCTGGACCAAATGCTTAATTTGCATATGAGGTTAATTCGGGGATACTATATGTTGTTTCCGACCTCATTTAAAATGCCTAGATAGTGTAGTTTCATTATGCTTCACCCCATGCCATGTTTAACAACATTTAATATTGTTGAGTACCTAATCGAGATTGAACTAAGTAATTCAAATGTGGAGTTCCGTCAATATGCAACTCGTTGCATATTGAGCTTCACTTAATGTGTAGTAATTGTTTGTTGTGATTGCCATGCCTTGCATAATTAAACCGGACATGCATCATATTTTATTGTGCATCATGTCGTGCATATGTTGTGGTGTTTATCATGTGTTGATTGTTGTTTTCAGATTGTTTCTTCTCGATAGAATTCCGAAAGCGTTCGGAGTGTGAGGATTCGTTCGACTACGTTGGTTCGTCTTCTTCATGGACTCGATCTTCTTCCAAGCGAGATCTTAGGCAAGATGATCATTTCCCTGGATACCATTACTATCATTGCCATGCTAGATGTCTCGTTTCTATCGCTTGTCTCGCTACCTACCACTTGTTTGTCAAGCCTCCCAAATGCCATGAAAAGCCTCTAACCCCCTCCACGTCCCAGCAAACATTGTTTGGCTATGTTACCGCTTGCTCAGCCCTTCTTATAGCATTGCTAGTTGCAGGTGCAAGTTCTTTCCATGTGCAACATGGATATTTTTGATATATCACAATATTATTGCTATTTAATTTAATGTACATATATACTTGGTAAAAGGTGGAAGGCTTGGCCTTTTGCTCGGTATTTTGTTCCACTTTTACCGCCCTAGTTACTTGTGTACCGATGTTATGTTCCATATTGAGCGCTCCTAATATGCTCGGGGTTGTTATGGGGACACCCTTGATTTTCGTTTTAGGATAAAATTTGTCTGGCAAGGCCCAACATTGGTACTATTTGCTTAATAACAACTAAAATTTGCATAGGGCATGATCACCCCGTGGATAATTAATCAACCCCCCGGGCCAGTGCTCCTCATGAGTGTTGGTCCAAACCGAGCGATGTCCGGCACCCCCAGGTCACCCGGGGTTTCAGCCAACCCACCGTCTAGCTCATCTGGTAGTGCCCTGAGAAAGAGATACACGCGGCTCCTATTGGGATCTGGCCTGCCGGGCGGTCTTGCTAGACTTGTTTTACCTTTCTCGAACCTCTTGTGCGCGGGATTTCGACGAAACTTTGGGCTATCTCGAAGTTGAGATTTTCCATCGGGATTCCGCGAATACTACGGGTGATTCTGCGATTGAGGAATTCCAACGCAGCTTGTGGTAGTTTGTGATGGACTAGTTGGAGCACCCCTGCAGGGTTAAATCTTTCGGAAAGCCATGCCCGCCGTTACGTGGCAACTTGGAAACTTTGTTTAACACCCGGTCATAGAAAACTTGAAGTAAACTCAAATAAAATACACCAACCGTGTGCGTAACCGTGACTGTCTCTTCTCATGATTTTTGAACCGAGAGAGAACACGGTGGGGTTATGTTTGTTCGTAAGTAGGTGTTCAGGATCTCTTAGAGATCATTACTAGTTCACGACCGTTGATGCGACGATCATCCCCCTTATTCTTGTACTCGTAAGTTAGCCACTCAAATAAATGCTTAGTGCTTCCTGCAGCCTCACCACTTAACCATACCTCACCCATTAAGCTTAAATAGTCTTGATACCCTTGGAAATGAGATTGCTGAGTCCCTGTGGCTCACAGATTACTACAACAACAGTTGTAGGTACAGGTAATGCGATGCTTTGACGTGAGCGCGCTTGTTTGAATTGGAGTTCTTCTTCTTCATCGATCTAGGATGGGTTCCAGGCCGGCACCCTGGGATAGCAAGGATGGATGTCATTTTATCGTTTGATTTCGTTCGTAGTCGGACCCTGCTCTTTTGTATGACGATTGTATATGTTGTTGTATTGATGTGATCTTGATTTAGCTTGTGGCGAGTGTAAGCCAATTCCATATACTCATCTCTTCTTTACATGTACTTGTAATGATATCCATTCTAGCGAAACGACGAGATGCGCTTCTATCCCTGTCGAGGCCCTCGAACCAAAATAAGGATATGATCGCATCTTGGGCGTGACATCACGGGCGGCGATAAAAGGAGGGGTCTGGAGCTCCGAGCGCAGGGCCCAGGGGGGCCTTCTTCATACCCCAGGCGGCTTGTGCCTGGCTTTTGACGCGGCTGTGCGTTCTTGTAACCCGCAATATGGGTGCGGCGCGCGTCGGACAACCACCGAGGTGTGGCGCCCGAGGCGGCGAAGCACCTAACCAGCGACAGCACGAGCCGAGCTGCACCCCCACCTGCTCACCCCACGACGGTTCCATAGAAGGGCAAGACACCAAGGACCCTGGTAAGGTGACGTGCACGGGGGGCCAGCCCGTGAGCCAGAGCTCGATCGCTTAGATTTCTCGGCGCTGCAGGGACGGACCCGAGCACACATGCCGTGTCTAGCCCCCGGTCACGGGACGGTCGAGGGGGTAGTTGCGAGGGCGCAGCAATTCCAGACGGCGGCAAGGCATCGAAACTCAGGGTTTAAAGCAGCAACATAAACTCAACGAAAGTTAACCGGGTTCATTACATAACGAAGAAGTACCAGCTTGAGGGTAATGCAGCAAATGGGGGACGCTTAATTTGAAATGAACCAAAAAGTCACCTGGCACTCATGCTCCTGTGGGAGCGTGGTGCTGCTTGACGGAGTCGCGGAGGTTCTTCGGGAGCGCCAGGGGCCTCGCGGGGGGACTGCTTGACGGGCCTCGCGGGATCTAGTCGCACCTCTGCTTGAGGCGCAAAATTTACTCCCACAGGGTCTCTCCGGGAAGGTGCCTCACACGCCGCAGGCCGTGGTTGGAGAGGGGGCGCCTGAGTGGGGGTGGCCACGCGTGCCCCTGAAGTTGGCAACGAACTTCTCGCAGAGCTCGCTCCATGAAGATATCAACTCCTCGGGTAGGTTTGTGAGCCAGGAGCGCGCGCCATCCTTGAGGGCCATTGGGAACCAATTCGCCATGACCTTGTCGTCGCCGCTCGCCGCCTCAATACCCAGCACGTAGAGCCAGAGAAACTCTGTGGGGTCGGGGGCGCCGTTGTAGCATGGGGGTAGCTATGGTTTGAACTTGTCGGGCCAAACCACTTGGCGCAGCTCGTGAGTGAAGGCTCGGCAACTCACGCCGCCCAATGGAATGGCACGCGTGTGTAGGATCGAAAGTATGTCTAGAGGGGGGGGTGATTAGACTACTTGACTAAATAAAATTTCTACCTTTTCCCAATTTTAAGTGTTGGCAGATTTTAGCAATGATAGCAAGTCAAGCACACCCTACACATGCATGTCTAAGAGTATAGCAGCGGAAAGTAAAGACAAGCATATGTAATAGAGGATAGGGAGGAAGATCGAACGCAATTTGAAGACACGAAGATTTTTCCCGTGGTTCTGATAGGTGGTGCTATCGTACGTTCACATTTACGGAGTCTTCAACCCACGGAGGGTAACGGCCGCGAGAGTCCATGGAGGGCTCCACCCATAAGGGTCCACGAAGTAGCAACCTTGACTATTCCATAACGGCTTCCGTCCACGAAGGACTAGCCTCACTATGGGTAGATCTTCACGAAGTAGGCGATCTCCTTGCGCGTACAAACTTCTTGGTTCAATTCCACAACATGAAGTAGGAGGCTCCCAAGCGACACCTAACCAATCTAGGAGGCACCACCCTCCAAAAGGTAATAGGCTCGATAGTAACGATGAACTCCTTGCTCTTGTGCTTCAAGATGATAGACTCCTCAACACACAATCACTCTCTCACAGATTTGGCTTTGGTGGAAGAGATTGATTGGGTGGAAAGCAACTTGGGGAGGCTAGAAATCAAGATTCATATGGCTGGAATGGAATGGCTTGATCTCAACACATGAGTAGGTGGCTTTCTCTCAGAAAATTGGATGAGGCAAGTATGGAATAGTTCTGAGTGCTTCTCTTACGAGTGGGTGGTGGTGAAGGGGTATATATAGGCATCTCCAAAAATCCAACCGTTACACCTATAATGACCAACTCGGTGACACCGAAGTGTAAAACTCGGCGGTACCGAGTTGCTCAAAAGGTAGCAACTTTCGAATCTCGGTGAGACCGATATATAAATCTCGGCAGTACCGATCAGGTAACCAACGGTCAGATTGCAAAACTCGGTGGCACCGATCCAAACAACTCAGAAATTACGAATTAAAGAAAAGGGGCAACAGAATGTTGGCAACCTAAACTCGGTGGCACCGATGCAGAATCGGCTGTACCAAAGACTTAGGGTTTGGCTGGGATCTGTCTGAGGTGAAAATCGGTAGGGCCGAGTGGGGAATATTGGTGGCACCGATTTTGCATGATAGGCTTTTGACAGACTTTTGTGGAAGAGCTTGTGGGTGTTTTTGGTGACTATCACTTGTGCACGTGGAGCATTTTGTTCACGATCAATACCTTACCCCCTTTTAATACTATTGGCTTTCCTATAGACTCAAAGTGATTTCTCACAAAGTAAAATGTAGAGTCTTCTTGCTTGAAGCTTTGCCAATCCTATTCCTTGCATCTAGGTGTCTCTCCACAATCCTTTTGCCATCCCATCACTGAACTTTTCCTGAAATATACTTAGTGGAAACATTAGTCCAATGAGATATATGTTGTTATTAATTACGAAAACCACCAAGGGAGCAAATGTGCTTTCAATCTCCCCATTTTTGGTAATTGATGACAACATATAGATCTAAGCTTCGACATATGATATAATCAATGAATATAATTGTCGCTTTGAGAAGTATGTGATAAGCAAGAGCTCCCCCTAAATTTGTGCACTATTTTGAATTTGCGTTTGAATGCAAATGCACAATCGATTAGGTATATGAGGCACTCTTCCATGTCACATACAACTTGATGGTGTGCGAGAGTAATAGGAATGAACATCATAGCACAACACAACAAGCAAAAGTGAATGATCATCGCATAGGCATCATCAAGGATAGGAAATAGTAGCAGCACACATCAAGTGTATGATCAAACACAAACAAGGTTTAACACAAACAAACCAAAAGATATCAATGTTTTGGAAGAGCGATAAAAAGCAACACTCTCCCTCTCTCGAAGCCCTAATGATCTATACAACTTCTCCCCCTTTGGCAACAAGTTAACAAAAAGTTCAAAGGTATAGAACTAAGCGTCTCTCTGGGGCTGATCTCCTCCGGTAGTTGATGAAGGAGTCGAGAGAACGGCATCAGTGAAGACTTCAGCAGACGTCATGGATGGAGTTGGAGTAGCAACTGGAGGTGCTGGAGTAGCTGACGGAGCTGAAGGAGCTGATGGAGCTGTAGCAGGTGCTGATGAAGAAGGCCTCAACTCTGGAGCTGTCACGGTAGGAGTCCTGGCTTTAGTCCTGAACTGGGTGTTGGCTCGGAGAGGTGGACTGTCCTCATCATCATCTGTGGTGTGGAGACTGGGCACGCCATCCACTTCTCTCTTGAGCTCATTTACTGTCATTGTGAGCTCATCCACCTTGTTGTTGAGAATGTGGAACTTGCTCTCAACAATCCTTCCCAAACTCTCCTGGTTCTTCAAGATATTCCCAATATCCTTCTGCATGTTGAGCACGGAGCTGAGAAGAAGATCCATTTTCTCACTCCGGGTCTTTGGCACCTGAGCACTAGAGTCTCTAGCTGCCTCTGTCTCTGCCTGTGCTGTAGCTGAGGTGGGATGATCTGGATCCATCACTACAACATTGTCTTCTAGCTCTGGCAGGAGTGGCAAATGTCGTCGATCAAGTGTATACACGTGCTTCTCCAGCTGGGAGTTGATAAGCATCTGAATGTATGGAGCGTATCCACATGATCTCTTCTGGTCTGCGGCAGTCCTCTTCACCGTCTCAACTATCAAGTCCATCACTCGAAATCTGGTGTGCTGGTCAATATGGAGTAGCATGTTGATAGAATAGCCTCTGATCATCTTCTCATCTCCAGACTTAGGCATCAATGTATACCTCAAGATGGTGTTGGTTGTGCGTAGGCCATCCTGAAGAAAATAGATGGATCCAAGCTTGTGTGAATGCACATTTGCAGCAGGGATCTCATTGTACATATTGGCCATGGAGTTGTGCTTTGCCTTGGACTCAGAGTACACATCCAAGTCTCCTTCTTGCACCTGTGGGGCTCCTAAGATGGTAGCCCACTCATCAACAGTGGATTCATATCTTGTGCCTTCAGTCATCCATACAATCCTACCATCTCCATAGAAATGTGCAGTGGAGTAGAATTGCATGATCATCTCGTCATTCCAGGTAGTGAATTCTTTTCCAACAAACTCATCAATGCCAATGCAGTGGAAATTATCCTGCACACTTGGAAAGAAATCTTGATTTTCCTTGATGTATTCCCAATCAACATACCTTATATCACTAACTGCAGGGCTCTTGTTAAGCAATATGGTCTCATAGAAGTCTTGCTGTTCCTTGGTGTAGAATCTGTAGTCTATAGCTGTCCTTCTCCTCTGAGAATAGGGATCTATGGCTCTCCACTCTCTCAGTCCAGAATCCTTCCTCTTCTTCATGTCCTCAGCAATCGGATGGCTGGCATTGTGCTCAGGAAGGTGTGGTCTCAGCTTCATCAAAATAGATAGTGTATCATCCTCAGCTCCTCTGAAGGTAGAACTCTTGTTCTTGGCAGCAGTTGGGATGTCTTTGGTAGTCCTCTTGGGCTTTGGAGCAGCAACAGCCTTCTTGGGGGCAGTCTTGGTGCCTTTGAAAGATGTATCCTTGGGCATAGCATCAGCCAACAGCTTCTTCTTCTTCTTCTTAGGAGGAGCCTTGGTAGCTGGCTCCTCTTCCTCTTCTTCAGCAGCAGCTTCTGGATCCTCATACATAGAGGTAGGCCTGCCCACAACATGTACAATCCTCTTCCCGGACTTCTTCTTCTCTCCTGCCTTCTTAGGCATAGACTTCCTTGGAGGTGACTCAAGGTGAAGGGTCATGCTTTGCTTGACATAGTCTGGTGCCCTCACATCCTTAGCACTAGCATACACCTTCTTAGTTGGCCTCTTGGAAGATGTGGCTTCAGCAGTTGTGCTTTTGGCAACTTTATCCTTCTTGGGTGGCTCTTCTGGCACAAAATCCTCATCCTCCTCATCAGAGTTTAACTTCCTTCTGGCTCTAGTTGCAGCTTTGGGCAAATCTGGTGAGCTGAGCACATCATCATAGCTGCCCTCAGGACTAGTGCCTGAGCTCATATCAACATTCTCCTCTCTGAAATTATTTTGGCTATCATCTGAGCCTGGCATGCTGACCCTGAGAATAGAGCATAGAAGAGTAGAAAGGTTGAGCCATCACAAAATGCAGAAGTTTTCTCAAATTTGAACTTAGAATTCTTAAGGTTTGCTTTCTGCAAAGGGAATTTCGGTACCACTGAGTCACAATTTTCGGATCCACCGAGACTCACAGTCTGCTTTACAGAAACTTGGCAACCACTTCGGTTTCACCGAAAGTGGGTGCTCGGTTTCACCGAGACTGTCCTCAGTAGACCTAAAAACCAAATCGGTAAGACCGATTTTAATGCTTCGGTGTCACCGAGATTCGGATTGCGGACGGCAAAACCTAAAAATTCGTTGTTCACTATTCTAATGGAAGATTATTGAGGACAGAATGATCTCAAACTGTGGCTTATCGATGGAACGATTCTAATGTGCATGAATTGGAAAGAGGAGTGCACAAGGGGTCGGAATCATACCCTAACTCGGTGACGAGTCCGCTACCGCGACGACGGCGGTGAGGATTCCATCGACGGCGGCGAAATCCAACGGCGGAGGCGCTCGGGAAGACAACGGCGATGACCAGGGGTCCACGAATGGCAGCTAGGGTTTGGAGGAACCGGACGTTTGAAGAAGTAATTTCAAAAGTCGGTTCCACCACATTAAGTACCCATCGCTGTCGGTGACACCGGTTCAAAATTATCAGTGCCACCGAGTTCCTCAACTGTCAGCTGACAGGGAAACTCGGTGAAGCCGAGAAGATGGAATCAGTGCTACCGAGATTGGAAAACCAGAACAACCCTAGGCATCAGTGAGACCGAGATTTTTGTGTTGGTTCCACCGAGATGCACTTGGGAGGTTTTGGTGGTCAGTCCTTGTCGATACGGAACTCCGAGTGCTCCTCACACAGAGAGATCGAGAAGTACTTGTTCAAGTTTTGTGATGCAGAATGAATAGAATATGAGACAAGAAAGCATAGATAGCTAGAGAGGGGTCCTAGGCATTCTTGTCCATCCAATTGGCAAAAGAGAAAATAAAACCAAATAGCAACAATTGGATGTCCTTGAATGGTTAAAGAAATGCAGACCAACATGCTCACACAATAAGATATCAAATGAAATCATGGCAAGCATGCACATACATACTAGCATCTAACAAGCACTATGGCGATGACGGAGTCATCTATATATGAGTATATTGACTTAGGAGCCAAGTAAGAATACTTGATCATAGGTCATACTCATCGTTTAAGCACAAGTGGGGTTACCACTTTTACATAAAGCATTTAATGTTGTCACATTCTAAGAGATGCTTTAACTCAAGTCTTAGAGTAAAGCTCCCCCTTGATGTGACATCCCCCCATAGGAGGGATAAACTAACCTTGGGTTTGTCGTAGAAGACTTCATGTGGGTGAAGTAGTGGTGGATGCTCAAGGTTGATGAAGATCATCTTGAGTTGGGAGCATCCTTGTTGTTCCTTACTCTTCTCACCTACATGGGTTAGTCCCAAGCACAAGAGACAAATACAAGGATATTTATGGACATGGAGTGCAAAACATATAGGATGATGTCCATGGATTCATTAATTACCTTGTCCCTTGCTTACCTTTGAGGGAATGTGTGACTCCTTGAACTATTGCATAGTGTTGATGTCGATTGCAACTAGTCCTTGCCAATAATGAATATGAGTGAATTTCATTGGCAGAGTCACCCCTCAAGAACTTCTCTAGTTCTTCTTCTTGGGGACCCACATCAACTTGATGGGGATCCTTGGTGTTGAAGTGGCACTTGTAGAAGTTGAGCTTGTAGTAGCTTTGGGAACCCACTTGACCAAAGCTTGGGTTTCATCTTCATATGAGTCAATCTCCTCTTGAAGCTTGTCCTTGCCCTTGAGCTTGTGGTCTTGTGGTGGAAGGTCATCTTGAGCTTTTGTTCCCTTGGGGAGAGTATGTTCATACTTCTCCTTTTGAGGAACAAACTTTGGCTTGGGGTATTGACCCTCTTCCCATTCAACTCCATTTGCATTGAATTAGCCAATGCCATGGTTCTTCCGGTATCCTCCGTGCTTGCGTACAATCTCCTCAAATTGCTTACATCCGGCAAGACTTTTGTAGATACCTTTCTCTATAATTCCTTTCAATAAATCGTTTTCTTGCTCAAGCGTAACTTGGCTAAGAGAATCATCATTAGTGGAATCAATAGAACTACTAGAAGCAACATCATTAGATGTAGCATTTTTATTGTTGCTACTAGATGAAGAACCTCTCTTGCCTTTGTTACTAGTTTGTCTAGGTTTAACTTGTGGCATAAATGTAGACAAGAGTAATCGTTTGGCTAGATAAGATGAAGTCTTCTTTCGGAGATCGTCATCGATAGCTTTAAGAAACTCATGTTCTTACTCCAAGGTGAGCTTCTCGAAGCGTAGCTTCTCATGAGTCTTTACAAGCTCTCTATGATCTTCTAGAGTAGATTCATGGGCTAACTTAAGAGTGTTTAATTCTTTAGTTAGTCACTCTATTTCCATCTTATCATCATCAACGAAATTATCTTGACTAACATGAAAATTATCAAGTTCATTTTGACTAACATCACTAGCTTTATCAAAGAGCAAGTCATCATCTCCAAGCAAATCATCCTCATCACTATTGAAATCAAGATACTCGGGGTGTGATACCTTGGGGCCTTTAGCCATGAAACAACTTCCACTTCCTTCATTTGGTGAATCAAATATGTCATAGGTCAGGGTGTGCAAAACCGAACCGAAAACCAAAAACCAAACCGAAAAAATACAAACCGAACCGAAATTCCGGTTTTTTCAGTTTACGGTTTCAGTTTCAGTTCCTAAATCCAGAAACCATTTAAACTTCGGTTTTTTCGGTTAGAAACCGAATGGTTTTCGGTTAAACCGAAAAAACCGTTAGTAGAGTCGCTGTGTGAATAATATGAGTCTGTCCCCCTCATCCACCCCTCATTTTATAGTACTTCTCCCACCGCGTTGCCGCTCGATCGGCGAGGTGGTACTAAACTGCTGCCGCTCCAACTGACCAGGGCACCTGGGACGCGTCGTGCTTGTTTGGGCCTCAAAAGATGCGGCCCATACAACCTCTTTTGTTGAGCGATCCACCCGGACACCGCTACGTGCCTACACCCGATCCCAGGCAGTCGATCAAAAAAACAAAAAAGCACTCGATCCCTTTTGTCAGGACTCAGGAGCATCACGGTTCAAAAATAAAGGACTCGGAAGGAACGGCATGTAGTGGGCCCCGAAGGTGGGTCTGTGGCCTTGTGGACGTGGGAGACGAGCAGGCTTGACACTATCTTTCCTTTTTTTTATTCTGTTTGCTGCCTCATGAAATCAATCATATATGTTGCCATCTAACGCCTAGGACTAAATCATGTGGACACTCCAAACCTGCCTAATACTTCATATCCGCTGCCATCTAATGCCTAGGACCAAATCATGTGTTCCATCATGATTTAATCTAGGTATATACATGCACATATTGAATCATGTGGTAAAAAAATATGCGTTGGTCAAAAATTCACGTCAACTTTGGTTATTTTGGTTATTACCGAAACCGAACCGAAATTAAATGGTTATTACCGAAACCGAACCGTATCTATGTATAAAACCGTATAAACCGAAGTATAAAAACCGCATAAACCAAAAACCGTATAAACCGAACCGAATCAAACCGAAAAAACCGAATGCACAGGCTGAGTCATAGGAGTTGGTCGTCACTAGTGCAAGTCCGGCAACACCTTCATCTTGACTATAATCGGAGTTGGAGTGATAGCTTCTTTCGGAGTGGTTGTCGGATTCGGAGCCGGAAACCCATTCAGCAACGTGAGCTTGATGTCTTCTTCTTGAGTGGCTCTTGGTGTACTTGTCCTTCTTCTCCGAGTCCCTACATCTCCTTGAGGGTCTTCGTTCATAACGATCATCTCTACTCATTCTCTCTCTTTGAGACGATTCATCTCTTTGAGCTTCGTCTTCTTGGTGACTCTTCTCTTCGTTTGTAGGGAGCCGCGCACTCATTGGAGTAGTGTCTGGGCTTCCCACAATTGTAGCAGTTTCGGTCACGACTTGACGAATGCTTCTCTTTGTATCTTGAGTTGGAGCTTCGTTCTTTGCCTCTATTCTTGTAGAACTTGTTGAATTTCTTGACCATGAGGCTTATCTCTTCATTGGTGACAAGGTTGTCGCTTGAAGTTGCGGGAGCATCACTTGTGGCTTTGTAAGCACCGCTAGACTTGTTGTGAAGCTCTTCTTTGTCTTTGAGTGTCATCTCATGAGCAACAATCCTTCCAATGACTTCCGTAGGCTTGAGATCTTTGTAGTTGGGCATCATTTGGATCAATGTGCACACGGTGTCGTATCTCTCATCCAAAGCTCTAAGTATCTTCTTGATGATGAATTTGTCAGTCATCTCTTCGCTTCCCAAGCCGGTAATCACATTGGTGATGAGAGCTAGCCTAGAGTACATTTCTGCGACTCCTTCACCATCCTTCATCTTGAACTTGTCAAGCTGACTTTGAAGAACATCTAACTTGGATTCTCTCACGGATCCGGTACCTTTATGCATATCAACCAAAGTATCCCAAATTTCCTTGGCATTCTCAAGACGACTGATTTTGTTGAATTCTTTGGGGCATAGGCAGTTGAAGAGAATGTCACATGCTTGAGTGTTGTATTGCAACATCTTCAATTCTTCTGCGGTCGCTTCACGATCCGGTTCCTTTCCATCACCAAAGAATTCACCTTGCAAGCCAACACGAACAACAGCCCAAACGGCGGGGTTATAACCAAGAATATGCATTTTTATTTTATGCTTCCAACTAGCAAAATCTGTACCATCAAAGTATGGACCTCTACGGTGATAATTTCCTTCGCTAGACGCCATACTCTCCTAGGTTGTGAAACCAATGCAATGGAGACCAAAGCTCTGATGCCACTTGTAGGATCAAAAGTATGTCTAGAGGGGGGTGATTAGACTACTTGACTAAATAAAATTTCTACCTTTTCCCAATTTTAAGTGTTGGCAGATTTTAGCAATGATAGCAAGTCAAGCACACCCTACACATGCATGTCTAAGAGTATAGCAGCGGAAAGTAAATACAAGCATATGTAATAGAGGATAGGGAGGAAGATCAAACGCAATTTGAAGACACGAAGATTTTTCCCATGGTTCCGATAGGTGGTGCTATCGTACGTCCACGTTTATGGAGTCTTCAACCCACGGAGGGTAACGGTCGCGAGAGTCCACGGAGGGCTCCACCCGTAAGGGTCGACGAAGTAGCAACCTTGACTATTCCATAACGGCTTCCGTCCACGAAGGACTAGCCTCACTATGGGTAGATCTTCACGAAGTAGGCGATCTCCTTGCCCGTACAAACTTCTTGGTTCAACTCCACAACACGAAGTAGGAGGCTCCCAAGCGACACCTAACCAATCTAGGATGCACCACCCTCCAAAAGGTAATAGGCTCGATAGTAACGATGAACTCCTTGCTCTTGTGCTTCAAGATGATAGACTCCTCAACACACAATCACTCTCTCACAGATTTGGCTTTGGTGGAAGAGATTGATTGGGTGGAAAGCAACTTGGGGAGGCTAGAAATCAAGATTCATATGGTTGTAATGGAATGGCTTGATCTCAACACATGAGTAGGTGGCTCTCTCTCAGAAAATTGGATGGGACAAGTATGGAATAGTTATGAGTGCTTCTCTTACGAGTTGGTGGTGGTGAAGGGGTATATATAGGCATGTCCAAAAATCCAACCGTTACACCTATAATGACCAACTCGGTGACACCGAAGTGTAAAACTCGGCGGTACCGAGTTGCTCAAAAGATAGCAACTTTCGAATCTCGGTGAGACCGATATATAAATCTCGGCAGTACCGATCAGGTAACCAACGGTCAGATTATAAAACTCGGTGGCACCGATCCAAACAACTCGGAAATTAAGAATTAAAGAAAAGGGGCAACAGAATGTTGGCAACCTAAACTCGGTGGCACCGATGCAGAATCGGCTGTACCAAAGACTTAGGGTTTGGCTGGGATCTGTCTGAGGTGAAAATCGGTAGGGCCGAGTGGGGAATATTGGTGGCACCGATTTTGCATGATAGGCTTTTGACAGACTTTTGTGGAAGAGCTTGTGGGTGTTTTTGGTGACTATCACTTGTGCACGTGGAGCATTTTGTTCACCATCAATACCTTACCCCCTTTTAATATTATTGGCTTTCCTATAGACTCAAAGTGATTTCTCACAAAATAAAATGTAGAGTCTTCTTGCTTGAAGCTTTGCCAATCCTATTCCTTGCATCTAGGTGTCTCTCCACAATCCTTTTGCCATCCCATCACTGAACTTTTCCTGAAATATACTTAGTGGAAACATTAGTCCAATGAGATATATGTTGTTATTAATTACCAAAACCACCAAGGGAGCAAATGTGCTTTCAGCGTGGGAGCAGCCTGGTTTTGTCGCCCGGTCGCCGCTACATCTCGGATGACCTGGTCCTGGCGATGGTGCTACGGCTCTTGCTCGGCGGGGCCTTGAATGGGCAATGACTGCTTTTTTCCTTGGGGGCGATGTTCCACGACGCCCAACACGTCCTTCGTCATCTGAGTCTCCACTTGCGGCAGCTTGATAAGCGCGCTCGAGGGAACAGGCCGCATCCTCCTCGTCACAGGTGATAGTGATGACGCCGCTGTAGCCAGGCATCTTGAGGACGTTGTAGCCGTAGTGGACTACCGCCATGAACTTGGCCAGCGCCGGGTATACGTGTGCCACGTCGAAGTCAATGAGTTCGATGCGGTAGTTGTCGCGCGTGCCGAAGGTCATGGGGAGGCGGACCTGCCCCAGGGGAATGGTGGAGCCACCGGTCACCCCGGAGAATGGCCTGGTGGGCGTCAGCTGGTCGTAGAGCACCCGGAGCTTCTTGAATGTCTCGATGGAGAGCACATTGACTGCTTCCCGCGACGTTGCTGATGATCGGGGTGCACAACATGGGGAGTGCGCCCGCGACTGCCACAGATTTGATGATGTCCTTGGAGTCGAAGGAAATGGCGTATTGCGACCACTTGAGGGACCTCGCGGCCTCCGGCTTCGGGAAGGCGTCATTCACCCCGTCGGGAAGCGGTTCAAGTAGGCAACCTGGCAAAGGTGCATAGGCACCGCCGAGGATACATGCTACCGCGCGAGACCCCTGGTGGTCCCCGGCCTCTTCGCCATGAAGGCCACTGCCACTCCTCCTGGGCGGCGGCGGTCGATGCAGAAGAACAACATTGCCCTGGGGGCACGTCTCGCGAGGCTGCCCGCGTCGGGCGCTCTCACGAGGCCCGTCGCACCCATCATCCCCACGGGGTTGCCCGCTCTCGTCCTGGTTCCACGCGCCATTGCTCCGACCGCTTCCATGGCCGGCGCCGCGCCCGCCATGGCCTGGGCACCGGCTGGCGCGCTCGCCGCGAGGGGGCCTGTGCACCCGACAGTCCTCGGTATTGTGGGTGCGCACATTATGGTAAGCGCAGAACGGGCTGTGGCCGCGCCCCTGCACGGGTTCTGCCCCGGGGACCCGGAGGAGGAGGAGGACGCAGGGCAGGTCGCGCAGGTATGCGTCGTGCCCGGGCTCGTCCGGGCTGTCCCCACGTGTCGTGTTCCCAGCGCGAGGCGGTGAAGGGTGGAGCTGGAGTAGGGGGGCCAGGACCCCTCCGGTGGCGGCGACGAGCTCGGCGATGTGGTTCAACCACGCGTCGTGCCACCATCCGTCGGGCAGTGGCGAAGCAACTCGCCCGCCATGAGTAGCGCGTCCTGCGCGTTCAGATCCCCAAAGTGGGCACGAGGGAAAGGAATCATGGCGCCACGGCCACCTCGCCGCACGGGAGGGCGCGAGGAGTCTTGCTGCTCACGGGCAGCAGGGTTGAAGACGGCGGCAACTGCGGTGTCGGCAGGGCGGTGACGGCCGCCCGTCGCCCAGCGCCCGCCGGGCGCACGGTGAGCTTCCGCCATGAGGTTGGCAAGGGTGGAGCCGAACGGAGCTGGAGAACAGCGGCACACCCCTACCTGGCGCGCCAAATGTCGGAATCGGGGCTCCGGGGACCCAAGGATGTTCAAACTCTGGGGTGTGCCGGTTCTCGAACCCTATTCTACCTTGCTAACCTACGATGATGCTCCGGCATGCTTATGCTTGGGGGAAGAACAAAGAACACGGAGGTTTACCCAGGTCCGGGGCACCTCGCGGTGTAAAACCCTACTCCTGGCTGTCTGGATTTCTTGGAGATGAGAGTGAATACAGAGGGGGTCGATCCTTTCTACGGTGGCAGCCCTGTCTCCTTTATACCGGCTCTGGTCCTCTTCCCCCCGAAAATATCAGGCGGGAAGGGTTGCCACAAGCGCTAGTTTGAAGGGGGACAGGACCGCGGCTTATCCTAACAAAAGTAGTCCCCGCCTGCAAAAGCTTCCCTTCGTGACGCGCTGGTGGGCTCGGGGACGACCTCCGTCTGGCGAGCCCCCAGCCTTGGCCTTCTTACACCAAACGAGAAACCTTTGGGGGTTGCTTTGGGAACCGTCGGGCTGGCCCTGCTTCCTTAGCACCAAAGGGAAAAGTCTTCTTAGTGAAGCCAGCTGCCGCGGCTCCGTACGTCGCTTGGCAGGGCGTGTGTCGCCCACATGAAGGTGCAGGGCGGAAGGGCCCCTCCGAGCCACCTTTGACCAGTCTGCCCCGTGAGGTCCCTGGGGGGCAGCCCCGTGAGTCGGCCTTGCGAGGGGGGGCAACCTCGTGAGGGCGTCCTCGTGAAGCTCTCGGAGGCACCTCCGGCCAAATGCCTCGCGAGGCGGGGTCCCTCGTGAGGGCCTCCCTCGCGAAGCCCCACAGCGGGCCATACTGGGCCTACGCCGCGCGTCGCGTCTTGGGCCACAAGCAGACTGTCCTGGGTACCCCCAGTCTCAGGAGCCCGACACATCTTGCCCTACCGTATTTTGTGATAGTCAAAGTGATATATGTCTTACAAAGAATCCAATGTATCATGAGATAACAAAGCACATTGATGTGAGATATCACTATATTCGAGATGTTGTTGTTGAAGATGATTTGAAGGAATGCAAGATAAGTAGGCATGATAATCATGCTGATATGATGACAAAACCAGTTCCTACCACTAAGTATAAGCTTTGCTAAGGCTTAGTTGGTATTTCTCACTAGTCCTATGGACTTTGACGCACAAGGTGTTTATGCTGCTTTGGATGGAGTTATTTACTTTCTTGGACTACTGGAGAGATTTGGCTCAAGGTGAAGATTATTAAATTGTGATCCAAATTCTAGTATCGTATTGGACTAGACGTAGTGCAAACGGTGTAGGGCGTTGCTTGACGTCGACGCGTACGAGTACAACTCATTTACTTGTCCTTCAAGGACTCTTGTGTATTGCTCTCATATATACCCCATGTAGTCACACTTTAAGATGGTATGTCGTCTCGTGCTTGTAATACTCCTCCATCATAGTGAATTGTGCCTTCATGCATCCGTGGTTTTTCCCCCGCAAGGGTTTTTCACGTTAAATTCGTGTCTCTCATGTGTAATTGATCTCGTTTTATCTAACATGGTCTACGTGAGGAGAATATTATTTCATCGAGAGCCGCCGCCGCCTTGCCTCTCAGAGCAGGATACAAACTCTAACAAAACTCAAAAGGACATCTAAAAACGAAGCCCTTCCTCCGGCAAGGGCCGGGATCCACCGCACCTCCATGGCCCTAAGCTGACAGGACGAGTCAGACCGCCGGTTGCTCCGACGGGAGGCACGGGAAGACATAACGGCTTGGTGTCCTTGCATTTGGGCAAGTACCGATTTCAATTTGCTATGTGTTAATATTGGTTTGCAACACTCTGACGCAAAAACCTACCTCCGGTTAACGCTTGTGTTTTTGAACACAAAAATGCTAGGCGTACCCCCCCCCCCCCCCCCCCCCTCAATTCAATGGGATGGGCCCGTGCCACTGCTAATGAGCAATTAAAAACTCCACATCACCCTGTAACCCCGTCATTCCTGTAACATCCTGTATGTGTAGCAAAGCTCTTTTGAACACCCTCTCGCACACCGTCAAACTTAACCCCGTGAGCAACGCGGACCGGATCACTCTCTACCTCATATACCAAAGCTTCGACATGTCCCTAACCATGGGTGGATTTGGGCCCCAGGCAGAAGGGGCGGCGGCCTGGGGCGTGAGGCCCATCTCCTTCGTACTGTAGCACTGCATCTACAGTAAATGCTACAGTCGACAAAGGCCGCCTGGGGCTTGGTCCATTTCTGGGTCCGCCACTGTCCCTAACGGAGTGAAGCTCTTTCCCACGAGAGACCATGCCAGCCTGCTCATGACCCATCGTGACTGCCACTGTTCATCTATCTTCTTTAGTTGGTCATCACTAAAATTTTTTACAACTTTACAGGGCTCTGCACCCACCCCATTGCGTCGAGACACAAGCTTAGAACTTGCCACACATAATCACAGAATCTGACAACGAACAAACACCTCCTATTCACATGCTCTCCTACTCTATATACTTCATTCACTGAGACAAGCCGGCAGAGGACGAGTTTGCTGTATATATAATACGTAGTATACTGACAATAAGTGACAAGTAGTCTGTAACTTGTCTGATTGTCTTACCAGTCTGTAACAGTGGTCCTCAGCTGGTACTTCTCTTACCTGCTTCGATCGATCAACCAACACCCAGATCTCAATCATCCACAACATGACCAGCCTTTTGCTAAAATAATGAGAATCAAAGCAATGGGACTGGTGAGAGAGTCTATGAGGCCAATCATTAAAGGCAGATGAACACACAGAGAAGAAAAAAGTTGAGGGCAGGGGCATCCGATCCGAGTAATTTCAGAAGAAACAACACACGTCTTTACCATGTTCCTCCTCCTCCATCCATCGAGATCTCGCACTATCTCACGTGGGCAAAGGTAGGCGAGGGTGAAGTTTCGCTAGCGGCTTCGATGAGATTCTGCATGCCCCAAGTTGTCATTTTGGAATCATGCATGTGCTCTGGACGATTCATCACTGAGTACTTCTACTGACTACTACTGACCCTGACCTGAAAGTAGACAGCACCGACATGCTACGCTGCTGTCATCAGTCCTGGAAATACTTCAGCAATGGAGGGCACTTTGTGGATTTTGTTGCGGGCTCGCCCAACCGACCGGCAGAGGGCTCAGCGGGGGGCAGGCAGGCCCCGACTAAAATTTCTAAAATGCTTTTGGATGCTCAAGGGAAATGTATAAATTCTTTAGATTCGCACACGCAATAAAATCTCCACTCAAACTTTCAGCCCCACTCACAATATTTGTCGGACCACCACTGTGTTGGCATGTACTTGTAACGTAGCGGGTGATGACAGGCTAATTGGCAAACAATGCTATAGAAGAGAACGAATAGATGAAGAGAGACAGAACCAAAAGCATTTTCAATGATACCTTATTGAATTATTGATCTAGTATGATAATACACACAGCAAAAAGAGATAAATAAAATCTATAAAACTAACCGGCCTGGTCATCCAACTACGCAAACTCCTTGACACGTCTAACAGGGAAGAAGATGAATTCCTATGATACAGAGTGAAGTGCTTAAGTAAAAAAGGCTTCACCCTTGGATATCTATACTGCACTATGTGGCCTTACTGGCTTATTCTGTGAAGTAGGAACTCCAAACTATCACACAGATCAAACACAAAGTATCGCAACAGCAGCTCCTGGTCATTTCACAGATTGCAAATGCAAATCACTGTCACGTTTCCTCTTCAGCGGCAGCAACCTCGTCACCTTAGCGGGCTGCTGTTTCTTCTTCACCCATTCTTCTTCTTCCGCTTTAGCCCGCCGCCAACCGAGATGCGCCGACAGGTTCTCCACCTCGACCTTCACCACGTCCTTCCTCACCCCAATGTCGGTGATGTACCTGCCGGCGCAGTACATCCCCGCCGTGACGGCGGCCATGCCCAGCGGGCCTGCCGACATGAGCCTGAACGGAGTCGAGAAAAGCGCCGCCAGCGGCACGCCGACGGCGGAGGCCGCCTGGCCGCTCCTCCCAATGCCCTGCTCGGGCGGCAGCAGGAGCCCGGTCTTGCAGTAGAGCGCGAAGTCCTCGCAGTTGTTCTCGAACACGTCGTAGCTGCCGAACCCGTTCTGGAGCAGGTACATCGCCCGGTGCACTACGGCATCCGCCGGGTCGGACGCGGCGGTGGTGCAGGTGCCGCCGCGGAGCTTGGCGAGGAACACGGCGGGAGGGACGCCGTACTCGAAGCCGTGCAGGGCGCCATCGCGGAGGAAGCAGTCGAGGCATGTGAGGATGACACCGCTGTCGGGGATCTGGAAGCCGCAGTCCGGGAACGTCGGGCACTCCGGTGAGCCGGCGGATATGAGGCTGGAGATAGCCACGGCGGAGTCAAGGCCCGCCGTTCCCGCTTCTTTCTTCGTTGTGAAATGCACCACCTTGCTCCCGCCGACGTAAATACCTGAAGAAATTAAGCATGACATCCAGTTCGAGATAGAACAAAATCACTGATCTGTGACCGTAGTACACACACAATTTCTATTCATTTTTTGCTTTTTATCTTCCTTATTGGATGGCTATAAATGAATACTACTACTCAGAAACATGCCAGCTTTTTTATGCAGGTTTAGACATGTGGAGAGTGACCCCGTGTCCCCATGTTTGTCCTCCTTCGGTACACATGTCAAGGAGGGCGTATAATTGGCACTTGAGCAGCAGGGATCGATGGCTGCGAATGCAAGGGAAAAAGCACCATGATATCCATGCATGTAGGCAGCGCATAGCGACACCACGAAGAAGAGTGCTTTATGTTTCCAAGTGTGGATTAAATTACGGCTGGCGAAAGAAGGAAAAAATGGAGAAAGATGCAAAGTAAAAGAGCCATGGTAACGCAGCAGCTAGCTGGAAGAAGAAGATGCATGAAGACATCAAAGTGGAAAGAGGGTCACTTTGGTCACAAGTAATAAAGGTCAGTAAATGGATGCTAACAAATGATTAATTTGAGTGCTAAATCACGTTGCGAGTTGCAAACTAAAGCAAGATCCGCTTCAACAATTGTACTGCTACTTGTTCGGTCAATAAATTTGGGACCTGTATACAATACAGCTAGACAGCTAGCAACGCCAATTAAGGATGCAGCAAATTCGACGGGACCCAGAAGCGTACTAACAGAAATACGCGTCCGCTATTAGGAAAGTCGACGAGGACGCCGAGCCTACGGTACGGTTAAGCTGCTGCAAATACACCCAGCGTAATTAACTGCGAGAATTTGCTCGCGGACGTACGTACTCCTACGGAGGGAATGGGAGCGGAGGCAGAGCAAGAACAGAGCAGAACAAGCAAGCCAAAACCGATGTCGAAGCAACGCTACTTCGGCGCGCGCGCGCGCGCACTCGTCTCTCCGCCGAATTAACCACCTGGAAAACGCGAAATGCGGCGAGAAGGATGGCCCAAACATGCAGTTCATACGTACCGTGGTGGGAGTAAGAGTAGGCGGCGCGCCATGTGTAGATGTGGTCGCCGGGCTTAAGCTCCGACCGCTCCACCCGGTGCGACAGCAGCCCCATCGCTCGCCCGTTCGTTCCGAGCGTGTGTGCGGGCGCGGGCGCCGGAATTACAGGCGTGCTGCTTCCAGCCGGCGCCGCGCTGGAGCTGGCGAGGCGCGCAGTGGCGCCGAGTGATGCGAGAAAGACGCTGGCTACTGGCTGGGCTGGAGGGGGAAGGTCACGCTTGCCGCGCGATGGCTGGATGGAGAGGTGAAGTGGGAAGCGTGGGATTGAGCTAGCTATCTTGACACCCGGGGGCATCGGCATGTGGGTGTGATCCGGGTTGCAGCCATCGGGATTCGTGCGCGATCTCGGAGGGTGGGTGTACTGTCCTACGTGCCCTTCTTTTCACTCAACCAGTATTTTGTTTTCCCAGTTGGCTGCTCCTTCTTCTTTAGAGGATGGATAGGGCATCTACAACCCGAATCCTCAAACCGCATCCGTTCGGACCCAATAACCCCCTGATTTCAGGGTGGGTGGGCCCCTTCCCCCTAATGGTCCACTGATAACACTCCACATTGCTATTTTTACGTAAAGCACGTAACAACTATTACGTAAGACACGGTTTGGATATTGGCGGCTGCTACGGATCAGCCGGCTGATCTTACGGAAAGATCAGCCGTGTCGGGGCACGGATGCACACGATCATCTATGGGACCAGATGCCCCTTTGTGGTTCGACAGAGGGAGGTCACGTTGCACAAAGAGCAGAGACCATGGGGCAGCGTGACGATGGTACGCTGGTCTTTTTACCCAGGTTCGGGCCGCCGAGAAGCGTAAAACCCTACTCTTGCTTTGGTGAATTGATCTCAGGGAACACGAAGCAAGCGCAACGCTCTAACCCGGCAAGGGTTGCCTTCGGGTGAGCTACTACACTAGTACAAGTGTCCAAAAGTCCGAATCCTGGGCTAGGTTGCCTTGGGCCTCATTTTATAGGGCAAGGGGCAACCACAGTGGCAAAACAGTCATTATCTAATGATTAGATAGCTAACAGAGCTATCATACCTAACTCGGACATTTAGGACAAAATACCATGATTGCTAGTCTATGTGGCGCGCGGGGATGGATCCCCGGCAAGCTCTTACCACCGCTTAGCTGGCTGTTGCTTAGTGTCTTGACACGCTTTTGGACGGGTGTCAACTGGGCGTAATCTGTCTTCTGGTGCGTCGCCACGTGTTTAGCGGGTGCCACTTAGCCACCTGAGGGCTCGACACCGCATCGACAAGTGACTGGCGTCGCGATGCGGTGGAGCGGTGGCCGATCGGCTCGCGCCTGCCGGGGGATGGCTTACCGGGTCTTCCCGAAGATGTGCACGCCTCGGTCCCCGGCAGGCACCGAGGACGTGGCTGGCGCGCTTTGGGCCCCTCCTGGGCTGTTGTATTGAGCTTGCCGGCATTGGTAGCCAGTGTAGACTGCCTCTGCCGGGGGCTTGGCTGTCGACGTTATCTTCTTGATGCGCTTCTTGATCTCACGTAGAGCGGCTTCTTTGTCTTGTGTTGGTGTTGGCGGGGTCGTGCTACTACTGCCTGTGCATAAGTCAGGGGCACTGGGTCCCCCATTCCTAGTGCACCCACAGGAGCCCCCGGGTCTAGGCCAAACGCGCTCGCACAGCGCCGTTGGGTCTGGCCCAAAATTTATGCACATGCATATAATATGAGGGAGTAACTGCTGACCTTTAAGTCCGCACTTACTTGCTACCTCGGGCCGTTTCCGCCACGCGCGTCGCATGCATTGCGGGGAATTTACGGTGGATGCGCATGGCCCACAGGTGTGGGGGTGGCAGAAACCGCAGTATCAGGGATTGGAGCATCGAGGCGGTTACCTGTTCGCCCGTGATCGTGGGTAGTGGGATTGGTGGAGATGGGCGGCCGCTCTGGAGCAGAGGAGAGCCAGCCCCCGTGCCCTCCCCTATAAATTAGGGGGTCACAGCGGCAATGCTCATCCATCTCCTTCTCCTCCTTAATCCCAAGCCCACGTTGCTTGTTCTTCTCTTCTGATTTGTCCTTTGGCGTGCTAGTCCCCACCATGACGAGGGGGCGAGGGCGATTCTCAGCTTCCGCCGGGGCGACGAGAGCTTCCCTTCGGGATCATGCCGCTGCTTCAACCGTGGCGACGGGAGGTGGTTCCAGTGCGCGCGGTGGAAGAGCTGGAAGAGGCCGGGGCCAGTGCGGGGCTCGTGGCCGGGGGAGGCGGAGCGCCGTCCCCAACCCTCCTCCGGCGGCAGTTCCTTTCCCAGCAACGGAACATACTGAAAGCACGGCGCTGGAGTTCGTCATCGGGCTGCGTAGCCCTCCTCGTAGCCGCTTGCGACTCCCTCGTCCTTTCGTCAGGGTGATGGAGGTCGATAAGCCGCACGCGATGTGGCTGGGCGTGCACGGCTGCTGCAATGGTGCCGTGCGGGCCGATGTTTAGTTCCCGGCGCCCCGCGTCATGTTCCTCAGGCGCGGGTGGAAAACCTTCGCACGCGCTCACAACTTCACGGGCGGGTATGTCCCCCGCTTCAAGCTGGTGGAGGCCGACATGCTCTCCGTCAAGATCTACGGGCGCTCAGGCGCTCGCCTCGGATGCTGTGAAGAGAGATCGAGTGATGTCGAAAGCTCCTCCTCGAGCGATAGTGACGAGGAGGACAGTGTAAGTGAAGACGGTGATAGCGAGCTCCAGGCCGTCAAGTCGGAGTACGACGACCTGGACTCCAGCTGACTATCGGCCGCACCATCACCGTCAGTGAGCCTTCCACCGGCAGAGTGATTGGCCGGGGGTTCTTGACTTGGGCGCCGCCTCTTCCCCCCAGCTGGACCTTGGTAGGCCCGTGGACTTCAGCTTCGTCTTCCTTGCCGGTGGTCCCGCCGAGCCGTTCCCCGACAGCCCTGATGGGGTCAGGCTGGGCTTCTGCTTAGGTTCTCCTTCCGCTCTTTTTCTTTTTGTAACTTGCTCCTAGGGGAGAAAGTCAAATAAAGATTTATTAGAAAGGATCCCTCCAATGTATCTTTATCCAATTTGTATCAAAAAAGAATGAATGAATGCTATTTTTCTTCCTTAAGTACTATCATTTCCTTCCTTTTTGTTTGTACTGCGTCAACATGTTTGTTCTTGCCGCATGGAACTACTTGCCGGGTCAACACTAACCGCGAGCGCCAAAGGGGTAGCGAGCCCCCGACAGCAAGCTGGCATCGTTCCCTGGCAAAGCTCCTTGTCGGTATCGTCACGGCCCCTCAGAGCTGGTGATCAACAGGAGCCGAGGGGCGACTCGTCCCGGTAAGGGTTTCCGTTACGGGATGAACTTTGTGGCATGCAGTTTTTTAAAAAAGGAAAAGGAGGTGTTTCCTTAAAGGGAGTAAGATAGCACCGAACTTGGGATATGCGATTAGTCTTATCTTTTCAGGCAGTATCCCTTTATGGAGTACGACGAGCCGCCGTCCTTGTTCCCTTGCCCTTCTTCTTTGCTTTCCTGGTGGTAAAACATGTAAGGCAATAGATCTCTATCCTCTGGGGAGAGAATACAGCGACAAGGATTACAGGCTCATCAAGCACTCTAGTAGATTTCTAAAACTTTTAAAAGCATTAACATCGCAACATAAAATAAGATGCATAGTAAACATGCAATTTGATGATATGATGCAATGCCTAGCTTTATTTTCTTCGTGCACAGGGTCTGCGCCTGGCTTTGTACAAAGGGTTACATGCAATTGCGGCAAGGCCTGTACAAAAGGTGGCTGCCGAGGACTGAGCTCGGCAAACGCGCCTTACGGGTAGAACTTACGAAGATGCTCAATGTTCCATGAGTTAAGCACTTTGATGCCATCTTCGGTCTCCAGACGGACTGCGCCAGGTTTGGTGACTCGTGCTACCCAGTAAGGGCCTTCCCACTTCGGCGTCAACTTGTTGGTACCCTTGGCGGACTGAACGCGCCTAAGGACAAGGTCGCCTTCCTCAAAGCTCCTGGCGTGGACCCTGCGGCTATGGTAGCAGCGCAGGGCTTGCTGGTAGCGTGCAGCACGCACAGCGGCCAGGAGACGATCTTCCTCGAGGAGCAAGGCATCGTCATGTCGTAGCTGCTTTTGCTCTACTTCATCGTAGGCAAGTACTCGAGGTGACCCGTATATGAGTTCCGTGGGGAGAACTTCCTCCGCCCCATACACCAGGGAGAAGGGTGTCTGGCCGGTAGCTCGATTTGGTGTCATTCTGAGGGACCAAAGAACCACCGGCAGCTCATCTATCCAACGTTTGACGCACCTCCGCAGTCTATCGAAAGTTCTTGTCTTGAGTCCACGCAACACTTCAGCGTTCATCCTCTCGACTTGCCCGTTGCTCCTTGGGTGGGCAACAAAGGCGAAGGAGACCTTGCTTCCAAGGCTTTGGATGTACTGCATAAAGGTGCGGCTCATGAACTGGGTGCCATTGTCGGTGATCACCCTGTTGGGCACTCCAAAACGGCACACCAGTCCTTTCATGAACTTGACAGCTGACTGCGCGGTCACCTTCCTCACTGGTCCCACCTCAGGCCACTTTGTAAACTTGTCGATTGCCACGAACAAGAATTCAAAGCCCCCGGCAGCGCGGGGAAAGGGGCCCAAAATATCAAGCCTCCAGACCGAGAATGGCCAGGATAAAGGGATCGTCTAGAGAGCTTGCGCTGGTTGATGGATGTTTTTTGAGTGGAACTGGCAAGCTTCACACTTGGTGACTAGCTTAGTTGCATCTTGGAGGGTAGTGGGCCAATAGAAACCCTGCCGGAAGGCTTTCCCGGCAAGGGCTCTTGATCCAATATGAGACCCGCACACACCTCCGTGAATCTCTGCCAACAGCTTTAGTCCATCTTCCCGGCAAATGCATTTCAATTTCACACCGTTGTGTCTTTTTCTGTACAGAGTGTCATCGACAAACTGGTACATACTTGACTGACGGGCTACTTTCTCGGCCTCTTCTTGTTTTTCGGGAAGTTCCCCTGTTTGGAGGAAATGGACCATGTGTTGTGCCCAAGCTGGAACGTAGGGCTCGATAACTAGGACTAAAGGCATCTCCTCGTCCGTGGGAGCACTTGCCTCGACTGCAAGAACCTGGGGTTTCGCAGGAGAGAGCTGCTCACCAGGCGAAACGAGATTGTCTCCGGCAGTTTCTCTACCAGCGGCTTCGGGAAGCTCTGCCAAGAAGTGCTTGCTAGAGTTCAGCTTTCTTCTTTTCCTGGTCATCGCTGACGGGGACACTGATGGCTGAGTGAGGTGGAGGATAAAGTTTCCTGGTTCCACATGTAGCTTTTGCGCAGCGCACTTTGACAGATGATCAGCGATGCTATTTTTCGCACGCGGTACGTGCTTTGTTTTTAATCCGTCAAAGTGCTCCTCCAGTTTCCTCACTTCCTCCATGTATGCTTCCATCAACGGACTCTGATAGTCTTTATTGACTTGTCTCACCACGAGTTGAGAATCTCCTCGGATGATCAGCTTTTTAATTCCCAACTCCACCACGATCCTGAGCCCGACAAGGAGCCCCTCATATTCAGCAGTGTTGTTGGTGGCCTCCTCCCAGGGAAAGTGCATTTGGACTACATACTTGAGGTGCTCTCCGTTGGGGGCGATGAGGAGCACGCCTGCCCCGGCACCCTAGGGTGAGAAAGCACCGTCAAAGTACATGATCCATTCCTTAGGAGCTTCCTTGCCGGGGAGGACTGTCTCTAGAACCTCTTCATCTAGCGCGGGCGTCCATTCTGCAATGAATTCCGCCAACGCCCTGCTCTGGATCGTGGAAGTGCTCTCATACTTCAAACCAAAACTTGATAGCTCTAGCGCCCATTCAACGATCCTGCCAGTGGCTTCGGGTGTAACAGCCCGAGACTGACGCTCCAGAAGATTCCCCTTTTATTTCCATTCTCGTCGTGTGATTCTTTTGTTTGTCGCATTCATCATCGCATCATTCGCATCATCCGCATTGCATCGGCACTCCGTTGCTCGTTTTTGAAAACTTGCATCCGTTCATAGATGCCCGGTCTTTCCTTTCTTGTCGTTGACCGTTTGGAGTCCAACCACACACGCACGCGCCCGCGGCATCGTTAAAAATAAATGTTTTTAAAAGTGCGCAAAAAATATTCTCGGGTTGGGTCGAAAGTTGGCGTGCGGTCTTGTTATATTGTAGGTAGACTGCCTGCCAAATTTCGTCGCAATCAGAGGTCGTTTGGTACCCCAACAATCGCCCGTAGCGGCACCGTCATCGGTTTATTATCGGACGTTTTCGGTAACGTGGCAACTTGGAAACTTTGTTTAACACCCGGTCATAGAAAACATGAAGTAAACTCAAATAAAATACACCAACCGTGTGCGTAACCGTGACTGTCTCTTCTCATGATTTTTGAACCGAGAGAGAACACGGTGGGGTTATGTTTGTTCATAAGTAGGTGTTCAGGATCTCTTAGAGATCATTACTAGTTCACGACCGTTGATGCGACGATCATCCCCCCTTATTCTTGTACTCGAAAGTTAGCCACTCAAATAAATGCTTAGTGCTTCCTGCAGCCTCACCACTTAACCATACCTCACCCATTAAGCTTTAATAGTCTTGATACCCTTGGAAATGAGATTGCTGAGTCCCTGTGGCTCACAGATTACTACAACAACAGTTGCAGGTACAGGTAATGCGATGCTTTGACGTGAGCGCGCTTGTTTGAATTGGAGTTCTTCTTCTTCATCGATCTAGGATGGGTTTCAGGCCGGCACCCTGGGATAGCAAGGATGGATGTCATTTTATCGTTTTATTTCGTCTGTAGTCGGACCCTGCTCTTTTGTATGATGATTGTATATGTTGTTGTATTGATGTGATCTTGATTTAGCTTCTGGCGAGTGTAAGCCAATTCCATATACTCATCTCTTCTTTACATGTACTTGTAATGATATCCATTCTTGCGAAATGACGAGATGCGCTTCTATCCCTGTTGAGGCCCTCGTGCCAAAAATAAGGATAGGATCGCATCTTGGGCGTTACAAGTTGGTATCAGAGCCTGTACCGACTTAGGAGCCCCCTTGATTGATCGAACCTTGGCCGAGTCGAGTCTTGTGAAAAACTGTTTTGAGTCTAGTTATATCGTAGAGTAGGTTTCTTTTACTCCTCTTCTATGCTCTGGTGAGGTATTCGACTTAGGAATTTTGATTCTACTCCTCTTCTCGCTCAAAATTTTTTTTAGGATCACGCGGGTATTTTGGAAACTATGTGATGCCGATATGAAGGAATTCTGTCTTGGTGCCTCCTGTTATCGAGGAGTAGAGCTCCGAGGGATTATTGCACATCGTTATCATTCAATTTCCTTAGTATCTCCGGATGGAGGATGTTCGAAATTGCTTCAATACTTTTCGTGGCGAGATAAGTTTGGAGTCACCCAGTACTAGGGAGAGCATCCAGGGTACTGCCATGTTTAGTATCATTGTGACTACGATTGTCTGAGGTAGACGAGTTTGCGGAGTTTTCTTGGTTTATGGTGTGGAAGGTTGCGGGTGCAATTGTAGCTGATTACCTTGGGTACGTTTCTGGGTCCGCAACCCGAATCGCATAAACATGAAAGACTTCAGAAATTCTTAGGTGGGAATTCAAGTAGTTACTTAGGATTATCCTTCCAACGAATGCATGGTGGGTTATGTATTTGTTTCCGGCTTAATTCTCAAACCTCATCCTTTGTTTTGTTGGAGTATGGTAATTCGAGTTGCTTTGATGTCAAGTGGTGAATTCATATCTTTCCTAACCGGTGTGTTTCTCATCAAGCTAATTCATCCCTCTCCAATATTTGCAAGATCAATCCTCATATTCCTTTCCGGAGTTCGTCTCATCTGTCTCAAGTTTTCTTTGTTTTTCCTACCCTCCCGTCCTTTTTCTTCAACAATTAAATTCTCATTCGAGTGTCTTTTCTATTCACGTGATGCTTCCGCTATCTTCTCTTCCGTGATGTATCCGGTGATTCGTTGTGAAGATGATCAAGTGCTCAAGTTCATCATTTCTTAGTCTTCATCTTTGTTTTCTTTTTGGTGGATTCAATTCAAGTTTTCGGTGCTCATCATATCCTTTTCATTCTCTAAATGCTCTCCCATGTTGGAATTCTTATCCAAGCCTCTCTTGCTTATTCATCTCTCTATTCTATCCGGAGTTTTCAGCATATCTCAGAAGATTCGTGTTCCCATTGAAATCCTTTCAAATTATTTTGAGGTTCTCACCTCATCAAGTTTTCTATTTGTACCGGTGCAATCTCTCTTCCTAAGCAATTGCTTCAACGGTGATCTCTTTGAGTGGGCTCATAACCCACATGTTTTTTCCCAGGATCTTACCTGGCTCTTTTAATCTATCTGGAGATGTCCTCAAGTTCTTTTCAATATGACGTAAGAATGAATTTAATCAATCATATTCCTTCCCGAAGATCGCTTCTAAATCATTTTCATCGTTGGCTCAACCTTTCCTTATTCATTGTTCCGGAGTGTCTCAGTAATTCTTGGTGGTGTTTCTCGTCGTCATTCGCATTGTTGAAGACCGAAGGAGAGTTTCTCTTAAATCTTTGTCTTTTCTTTCCAAGATTCGCCATCTCAGCTTCGTGCTATCCTCTCAAATCGTTTTCGATCATGAGTAATTCTTTACATATCTATCCGGGGCATTTCAGAGTTATAGTCATTTCTCGATCCTCCGAAGGTCAGCATTTCATAAGACTTCTTCATTCTCAGCTTTCAACTTTCGTTCTCAAATTCTTCTCAATTATTGTCTCTTCGTTCGTCTCTCAATTATTCCGGTGCTTCGTTCAAGTTTTCTATTAGGCAAATCTTGATCTCTTCATTCTCTTGTATTCCCATTCGTTTCAATTCTTGCTAGTGGTTCGTTCAAGACTTCTTCAAGCTTGTTTCATCTCCATTCAATCATCTCAAGAAGAATAAGTGGTATGCCAAATCCGTTGCTTGTCATCAATTTAACTTGATGAAGGATAAGAAAAACATAATTCTTATTCTTGTTTCATCAAGGTGATTTCAATCCTTCTTCCTGAGTTTGCTCATGATATCAAATTCTCGATTCTAAGTTGTTCATCTTTTCTTTTCCGGAGTTCCAAGTTTTTCTCAAGTATCTCTCGCAAGCTTCATCTAAATCATGGTAAGACCTCAATCTTGTTCATTTTGCATCCTTCAATTCTTTCTATCATCCTTTCGTTTCAGAGTTCTTTCCGGAGGTTCTTCATGGTGGTTCTTCAAGATTTCTTTCATTTTCAAGTGTTCTTCAAGATTTTTTTGGAGGTCCTAAAGTATTCTTATCTTGCATTTCAAAGTGCAATTCTTTCTTCCTTATCTTTTGAGATGGTACTATAGCATTCTTGATTCATGAGGAGTCTCGAAGAGAATTTGTCAAGAATGAGATATGTAAACCCATCTTTTCTTTGTTGGAGTTATCTTGGCATGGATTTCACCTAAAGCTTTTCCTATGAATTGTTGCTATCATAGTGCTTATCATTGATCCAAGTATTCTCTTATCCTCTCGGTGAAAGGAGGTTTCATCTCTCCATTGATTCCAATCAATGAATTGTTATCTAGTTGTGGTTGGTTGTCACCTCATAATTTTGAGATGTTTTCCATAAGCCCACAACAAGCTAATTCTTTTCGTTGTTGATTTTCCAACAACTTCGTTCAATTCTTCTCGTAAGGATGCTCTTCAATTCAATGGTGGTAGAAGTAGTCATCTCCTTCTCCGTTCTCTCCTTTCCATTGATCTATTCTTCCGGAGGCATTGTGATGTTGCTCTATTCATCCCATCATCTCGGTTTGTCAAGATCATGTTCTTCCCTTGCTTGTCCATTCAACCGGAGTGTGGTTCCCCTATTCAAGTTCTTTCCATCATATCAAGTTCTGCTTCTCTTTTCTACCGAAGTGCTGCCCAAATTTCGTTAGAATTCTTGCTTGTTCCTCATGTCATTCTTCATCTCATTGCAACCGTCAAGAATCGTTGGTTTCACTCATTTGTCAGAGAAGCAACTAAGTTTTACCTCTTCCTTTTCTCTGTCTCTTCCCCTTCTCATTCTAAGATCTCGGGTCGAGATCTCTTGTAAGTGGAGGAGAGTTGTAACAGCCCAAGACCGACGCTCCAGAAGATTCCCCTTTTATTTCCATTCTCGTCGTGTGATTCTTTTGTTTGTCGCATTCATCATCGCATCATCCGCATTGCATTGGCACTCCGTTGCTCGTTTTTGAAAACTTGCATCCGTTCGTAGATGCCCTGTCTTTCCGTTCTTGTCGTTGACTGTTTTGAGTCCAACCACACACGCACGCACCCGCGACATCATTAAAATAAATGTTTTTAAAAGTGCGCGAAAAATACTCTCGGTTTGGGTCGAAAGTTGGCATGCGGTCTTGTTATATTGTAGGTAGACCGCCTGCCAAATTTCGTCGCAATCAGAGGTCGTTTGGTACTCCAACGATCGCCCGTAGCGGCACCGTCATCGGTTTATTATCGGACGTTTTTGGTATTTTAAAACCTGTTGCCGGGCTGCCCGTCTTCCCTCTCTTCTCATGCCTAGCCCTCTACACATTGCACACACCCCTCGCGCGCGCCCGAAAACCTTCCTCGAACCCGAAAAGTATGGTCGTGACCGTTGGATCCGAATCAACCCCATAATACCCCAAACCATCATCGGTTTTTCAATTGGACTTCCTAACCTAATGATCTCAGACCGTCCGATCAAATCGAAGGGTCCAGATCAGCCCCTAAATCCCGCTTAGCTATTTAAATAGACAAAACCCTAGCCCTTGGAATCCGTCCCATCCATCCATCTTGCCCCCCTCCGCTGCCGCCTCTCTCTTCACCTTGATTTCAGCGCCGAGCCAACCCGCAACCTCCATCTTGCCTCCGGATCCGATCGATCCTCGTGCCCACCTCCAGATCGAGAAGGAGGCTCGATCTCCAGCTCCTCGAGCCCCGTGCATCCCCCGAGCCCTCCTCCTCGCGCGAGCACCCAACCACGCCAGCGACCACCTCCCAGGGCGTCTGGTGCCCCGCGCCGCCAGGCCAGCTCCGGCCATGTCGTCGCCTCGGCGACCAGCAAGGCCAGGCCGGTCCCCTCTCGCCTCCTTCCCTTCCCCTTCTATATCTTCTTCTTCTCTCTCTCAACGAGCTCTCTCTCTCTCCGTGTTTCTGTCACAGGGGCATCTCCGCCGCCGCCCCAAAGCCGTCGTCGCCCCGCCATGGCCCTGTTGGCCTCGACCCGCACCCGCAGCCCCGCTCCAGATCGGGAGGAGCCCAACCCTGAGCTCCCCTCCTCGCGGCACTGCACTCGCCGCCGCAAGCAGCAGCTCCAGCCTCGCATCACGCCCGTCCGCTTCCTTGCCAAGTCCGGCCATGGAGCGCTGCAGCCGTTCAAGGAAGCCGTGCCCTGAGCGCCAAGCCGACGCCTTCCTCCGCCCATTTCGTGACCTCCGTCGGTGCGCCGCCTCGCCACCGTCGCCGGAGTAGCGGCGCCGCCGTTGCTCTGCTCCGAGTCAAGCCGAACGGGTCGGAGGAGCCGCGTTGACCCGCACCAGCGACCGATCAGCCACGACCACGCCTTCTTCGACCACGTGGGTCGTGGCCACATCCCTGCCCTCGCTAGATCGCCAGCCCAGCCCAATGCATGCCAAGGCCCAGCGGAGACGCCGCGTCCTCAGCCCCTCCATCGACCTGGGCCAGCCCAGCAAGGTGAGCAGTCACCCGGCCTGCCTCTGTTCTTATTGGGCTTGTCCCGTGAGCATTGTTTCCCTATATGTCGCTCAGAGCGCATTTTAGTATCCAACGCCCGTGTATTGTCGGCCCGATTTGTCCCAGATTCAGCCCATGCATGTTTTTTTTCTGTTTCGGAGTTAAAACATTATTCCAGTGAATTACAGTTTTGCAAAAAGGTCCTTCATGTTCATGCATTTAATATCTCACAAACCGTGCATCGCATGTAAAAACTTAATACATGTAAAATGTTCAGAATTTCGTGTAGATTAATAATATCCAACTTTAAACCATGTTAAAAATGTTTAAACCTGCTGTTGTATTAATTTTCATAAATGCCATGCTAATATGGTTTATTTCATAACTAAATAACCGTAGCTCCGTTTAAAATGTTCCACATATGTAACTTAACTAGAAAATCATGTAGAATCTCATGGAACACTTTATATTGCTGTTTAACAACTATAAAATTGTGTTAGGACAGATCTGTATCAAATTCATAATTTGCATATGAGGTCGTTTCGAAAGTGCTATATGTTGCTTTCGGCCTCATTTAAAATGCCTAGATGATGTATTTGTGTATGCTTCCCCTCTTGCCATGATAAACAACATTAAAATGATTGTTTAGTTAAACAACACTAACCGCATTTCCCGTAAAATGGAGAGTTATTATCTTGTTATGTCCTCCTTCTCCATTTAAAATTGCTTAATTCCTTCTTCACCTTATGCCATGACCACCCATGTTAAACAATATTTAATATTGATGAGTACCTAAACAAGAGTGAACTAAATAATTCGACGTGGAGTTTCGTCAATATGCAACCCGTTGCATATTGAACTTCACTTAATTTGTAGTGTTTGATTGTTGTGTTTTGTCATGCCATGTCTTGCATATTTAAACTTGACATGCATCATATTTGTTTGCGCATCATGTCATGCATATGTTGTGGTGTTTTTCATGTGTTGATTGTTGTTTCCGGATTGCTTCTTCTCGATCGAGTTCCGAAAGCGTTCGGAGTGTGAGGATTCGTTCGTCTACTTCACGGATTGTCTTCTTCACGGACTCGTTCTTCTTCCAAGCGGGATCTCAGGCAAGATGATCATTTCCCTAGATACCACTACTATCATTGCCATGCTAGTTGTCTCGTTTCTATCGCTGTCACGCTACCTACCACTTGTTTGTCAAGCCTCCCAAATGCCATGAAAAGCCTCTGACCCCTCCACATCCCAGCAAACCATTGTTTGGCTATGTTACCGCTTGCTCAGCCCTTCTTATAGCGTTGCTAGTTGCAGGTGCAATGTTTCCATGTGCCAACATGGAATGTTTTTTGAACTATCACCATATTATTGCTATTTAATTTAATGCACATATACACTTGGTAAAGGGTGGAAGGCTTGGCCTTTTGCTCGGTGTTTTGTTCCACTCTTGCCGCCCTAGTTACTTGTGAACCGGTGTTATGTTCCATAATTGAGCACTCCTAACATGCTCGGGGTTGTTATGGGGACCCCCTTGATTTTCATTTTAGGATAAAACTTGTCTGGCAAGGCCCAACATTGGTACTATATTTGCCCAACATAATAATACTGAACACCGTTACTAAAGCATAGGGCGTCATGAACCCGAGGAGTTAATTCAACATAATACAGGGGGGCCAGTGCTGCTGGTGCTGGTCCAAAACAGAGCCACTTGCGGGGCCACCCGGGGCAACTCGGGGGATGTCTATCCGGCCACCGTACGTAGTGCTCATCCGGTTGTGCCCTGAGAATGAGATACGCGGCTCCTATCAGGATTGTCGGCACATCGGGCGGCCTTGCTGGACTTGTTTTACCTTTCTCGAACGTCTTGTGCGAGGAATTTCGAGAATACTTCGGGCTATCTCGAGGTTGCGGTTTTCCAGTGGAATTGCCTAGGAAGATCACGAGATTCGTGGTCGAGGTTATTCCCGCGGCGTGTGGTTAGTTTGTGACGGATGAGTTGGAGCACCCCTGCAGGGTTAAATCTTTTGGAAAGCCGTGCCCGCGGTTACGTGGCAACTTGGAAACTTTGTTTAACACTCGGTCATAGCAAACTTGAAGTAAACTCAAATAAAATACACCAACCGTGTGCGTAACCGTGACTGTCTCTTCTCGTGAGTCCTTATCTGAGAGAGAACACGGTGGGGTTATGTTTGTACGTAAGTAGGTGTTCAGGATCTCTTAGAGATCATTACTAGTTCATGTCCGTTTATGCGACAATCTTCCCCCTTATTCTTGTACTCATGAGTTAGCCACTCAAATAAATGCTTAGTGCTTGCTGCAGCCTCACCACTTAACCATACCTCACCTATTAAGCTTTAATAGTCTTGATACCCTTGGAAATGAGATTGCTGAGTCCCTGTGGCTCACAGATTACTACAACAACAGTTGCAGGTACAGATAATGCGATGCTTGACGTGAGAGCGATGCTTGTTTGATTTGGAGTTCTTCTTCTACTTCTTCTTCATCAATCTGGGATGGGTTCCAGGCGGCAGCCTGGGATAGCAAAGATGGATGTCATTTTATCGTTTGTTTTCGTCCATAGTCGGACCCTGTTCTTCTGTATGATATTTGGATATGTTGTTGAATTGATGTGATATTGTTGTAGCTTGTGGCGAGTGTAAGCCAATTCCATATACTCATCTCTTCTTTACATGTACTTGTAATGATATCCATTCTTGCAAAACGACGAGATGTGCTTCTATCCCTGTCGAGGCCCTCGTGCCAAAAATAAGGATAGGATCGCATCTTGGGCGTTACATCGGGGTTCCTTAATATGCGCTGCAACGGGAAGCGACTGACAACGGTGATCTCGTGGGCTTGGAAGTAGTGACGCAGCTTCCTCGAGGCCATGAGAAGGCCGAAGATTAGCTTTTGTACTCCAGAGTACCTTGACCTAGCCCCTTGTAACAAGGAGCTGACAAAGTACACTGGCCACTGCACCACCTTCTTCTTTGCCACTTCCTTGGAACTGCCTTCGCCTGTCGGCTCAAGTCCCTTTTGGCTCGTATCTGGCCCCGCCGCGGATGTTTCGGTTCTGCCTCCAGTGACACCAGTCGCAGCAACAGCTCCTTCATCCACCTCTCGCTGCGCCACCAGTGCCGCACTAACCACTTGATTCATTGCCGCCAAATATAGCAGCAACGGTTCTTGCGGTTTAGGCGCGACCAAGGTGGGAGCAGAGGAAAGGTAAGCTTTTAGGTCCTGCAGCGCTGCTTCTGCTTCCGGGGTCCACTTCATCGGGCCGGCCTTTTTCAGAACCTTGAAAAATGGCAGGGCGCACTCAGCGGACTTGGAGGTGAACCTGCTCAACGCGGCACTGCATCCGGCCAGGCGCCTTACATCCTTGACATACTTAGGAGCTTGTATTTACTCGATTGCTTTGATCTTTTCGGGATTGGCTTCTATTCCTCGCTGAGACACAAAGAACCCAAGCAGCTTGCCGGATGGGATGCCAAACAGACACTTCTCAGGATTGAGCTTCAAGTTGATCTTTCGCAAGTTGGCAAAGGTTTCTTCCAAGTCTTGTATAAGAGTTACTTCATCCTTGGTCCTGACTACTATGTCATCCATGTAATCTTCCACATTCCTGTGCAACTGAGGTTCAAATCCAATCTGCACAACCCTTGCAAAGGTAGAACCAGCGCTCTTTAACCCGAAAGGCATACGTACAAAGCAGTACGTGCCACACGGAGTTATGAACACGGACTTTTCCTCATCTTCCTTGGCCATGAATACCTGGTGGTACTCGGAATAAGCGTCCAAGAAGGAAAGCAAGTCACACCCGGAAGTGGAATCGACAATCTGGTCGATGCGCGGGAAGGGAAAAGGGTCCTTCGGGCATGCTTTGTTTAAGTCAGTGAAATCAATGCAAAGCCTCCACTTCCCATTTACCTTGCGCACCACTACCGGGTTGGCTAACCATGTCGGATGCAACACTCCTCTGACCAAACCAGCTGCTTCAAGTTTCTTGATCTCTTTGGCAATGAACTGCAGCTGCTCCAAGGCTTGCTTCCTAACTTTCTACTTGACGGGCCTGGCATGGGGGCAAACAACAAGGTGGTGCTCAATTACCTCCCTGGGAACACCGGGGATGTCAGATGGTTGCCAGGCAAACACATCGACATTCGCCTGCAGGAAGGCAATGAGCGCGTTTTCCTATTTGTCGGTAAGGGTCGCGCTGATGGTAAATGTATCGTCAGCGCCACCCTGCCCTGCCAGGATCTTCTTTGTTGTAGGAAAGGTGATCTTGGATCTCTTGCTAGTGGAACTCTTCGGCAGGTCATCGATGGGAGCAGTGCACTCCGAAGAGGCGCGCTTCCCGGAGTCCTTGCCGGCGTCTCTGCTAGGCTTCTTCTCTTTCTTTGATTCTTTGGTGGGAACTAGAGCTACTGCAACTTCAGCTGCTACCGCATCTCGATACATCTTGTACACACATATGACTGCATCCTTTTTATCAGATGGGATGGAAATTATTCCTATGGGCCCTGGCATCTTCAAAGTGTTGTAAGCATAGTGGGATGTTGCCATGAATTTAGCCAGAGCTGGACGACCAAGAATTCCGTTGTAAGGCAGGGGGAGCTCAACCACATCAAACACCACCTTCTCGGTCCGGTAGTTCAACTCCCCGCCAAACATCACAGGTGAAGTGATCTTTCCCTTGGGTCGGCTCCTGTCGGGGTTGACTCCTTGGAACGTACCCGTGGCCTTGAGCTCTCCATCAGGGATCTACAGCCTTTCAACCACCTTAGGGGAAATCAAGTTCAACCCTGCCCCGCCGTCAACTAGCATCTTGGTTACTTTGAGGTTGCGGATTGTTGGGGAGACCAACAATGGCAAACATCCGACCGCAGTGGTGCGATCAGGATGATCCTCTTCATCAAAGATGATAGGCGTGCGGAACCATTTGAGCAGCCTCCTGGAATCTACAGCTGGCTGCACAACGTTGATCTCACGCGCCCATTGCTTGAGGTGGCGGTGAGAGGAATGCAAGGATGCACCCCCGTCAACACACATGGCTTCAGTTGCCTTCTGAAATTCTTGATCACTGGATCCTCCATCATCCTCATCATCACTCATGTCATCTCCTTCTTTCCTCTCACGACCTCTAGCAGGTTTCTCCTTCTGTTGTGGGGCCTTGCCACGACGGCCTCCTCTACTACCACGGCCCTTCCTGGCAGCTCCATCTTGGCCCTTCTCCTTGTCACGCTTCTCGTATTCAGCCTTCTATTTCTCAGCAAGCTGCTCAACTTGGCGGCATTCTTGGAGATCATGGCCCTTGGTGCGGCGAATTTTGCAATACGGCCCGTCGGACTTTCCGGTTTTCTCTGCTGCAGCGACCTCCCAGCAATCAGCGCACGCGGCAGCTCCCTTGCCGGGGGTATCGTCCTTGACCTTCTTGCCAACAGCGGGATTACCAGAGTTGTCCACAGCCAACACTGCTTTCCATTTGCGCTTCTTGTTACGTCTTTGGCTTCTCCCTTTTGAGCCCGGGGCGTCGTCGTCGTCATCTGAGTCGACTTCGATGCCAGCCTCCTCTTCGGGGAGTCGCCTTCCTTCCTCAGCACGAGCACACTTGTCCGCCAACGTGTATAGCTCATTGATAGTCTTGGGGAGCTTCACATTCATCTTGGCCCACATCCTCCTGTTGCGCACATTCGAATGGAACGCGGCAATCACGGCTGCGGGGTGTATCTCTGGGATATTGCGGTGCACTCGGCTGAATCTCTAGATGTATTTCCGTAGGGTCTCTCCTTCCTTTTGCGGAAGGACTTGCAGATCGCTGGGCTGTCCTGGTTCCTGATGGCCACCTGTGAAGGCACCAACGAACTCGTTGCACAGATCAGCCCATGATGAGATAGATTTTTCTGACAGGTGCATTAGCCACGATCTCACATTTGGCTTGAGTGCCAAAGGGAAATAACTGGCGAGCACCTTCTCATATCTTCCTCCGGCGGCTTGAACGGCAATCGTGTAGGTGCCCAGGAACTCTGCCGGGTTTAGCTTCCTGTCGTATTTCTCCGTCAGCTCGGGCTTGAAGGCTCGGGCCGATGGCCAGTGGACCTGTCGCAGCTCGCGAGTGAAGGCAGGGCGCCCAACCTCATAAGGCAGGTACCCGCCAACACTGGGCGTGGGGTCGCCAGCGTCTGGGTCGTTGCGCTTGTCGGATTGGCGGTGTGCTTCCCAGCGCCGCTCGATGGTGATGCGCACGTCTTCCCTCCGCCGGTCGTTCAGGACACGCCGCTGGTCCCGGTGATTGTGTGAGCCAGACGAGACCATAGATGCCTCATCAGGCTCGTCTGCATGCGGAGCTTGTTGTGGCTGCCTCTAGGCCTGTTGTTGCGGAGGGGATTGCACTGTCGGCGCGGCCCCCTCAAGGCGACCATCACTCCGGGCCACCGTCGCCGTCCGCGGGTATCTTGACAGCTCTTCATGCTGCGACTTGCTGGCTTTGACGAAACCGATCAAACTCTGGATGGTGGCTCTCCACTCATCCATCTTGTCAGCCACCGGTGGGAAGTTCAGCAGTAGTTGAGCCTGCGCCATTGCTTCCGCTGCTGTGGCTGGCATGTCTAAGGAGGTGGACCGCGACGTCGCTCGACTCCTGGTGGAACTAAGAGGAGCGTCGTCGCGCCCTTGTCGCCGTGCACCAGTCACCGAGGTGGTTTGACGTGGAGGAGGTTGAGCTTGTGGGTCTACGGTCCCGCTTGGCGCTCCGTCTTGCTCCGGGCGAGGCGTGTGTCCAGCAGCCGCGCCTGTAATAGGCGTTGCTGGAGGGCCATGGCCACCCCTAGAATGGGCACCGCTGCTGCGACCGCGGCCACTAGTGCGGCGCGGGGCACTAGGGGCGGGCTCGCCAAGATGTTGTTGTTGTTGCTCTTCTTCGGCGTTCTTTGCTCCAACTTCGGCCGCGGGAGACACGACGGTGGCACCGCCTGTGCCAGCCATGTCGCCTACGACACGTGCCTCATTCGTCACCGCTGCGGCGCCAATGGCGTCCGCGGCTGCGTGCGAGGGAGCCTTAGAAGTGGAAGGATGTGTGGTCGCGCCGGTCTTCTTCTTGGGAGCCATGGATGAAGAAGATGGTGATGGAGATCAAACGCGCTGTCCACGGCCTCAGGTTCGCGCAAATGAAGCACATCCCCTACCTGGCGTGCCAAAGATTTCGGGGCACGGATGCACATGATCACCTATGGGACCAGAGGCCCCTTTGTGGTTCGGCAGGGGGAGGTCACGTTGCACAAAGAGCAGAGACCATGGGGCAGCGCGACGATAGTACGCTGGTGTTTTTACCCAGGTTCGGGCCGCTGAGAAGCGTAAAACCCTACTCCTACTTTGGTGGATTGATCTCAGGGAACACGAAGCAAGCGCAACGCTCTAACCCGGCAAGGGTTGCCTTCGGGTGAGCTACTACGCTAGTACAAGTGTCCAAAAGTTCGAATCCTGAGCTAGGTTGCCTTGGGCCTCCTTTTATAGGGCAAGGGGCAACCACAGTGGCAAAACAGTCATTATCTAATGATTAGATAGCTAACAGAGCTATCATACCTAACTCTGGCATTTAGGACAAAATACCATGATTGCTAGTCTAGGTGGCGCGCGGGGATGGATCCCCGGCAAGCTCTTACCACCGCTTAGCCGACTGTTGCTTAGTGTCTTGACATGCTTTTGGACGGGTGTCAACTGAGCGTAATTTGTCTTCCGGTGCATCGCCACATGTTTAGCGGGAGACACTTAGCCACCTGAGGGCTCGACACCGCATCGACAAGTGACTGGCATCGCGATGCGCTGGAGCGGTGGCCGATCGGCTCGTGTCTGCCGGGGGATGGCTTGCCGGGTCTTCCCAAAGATGTGCGCGCCTCGGTCCCCGGCAGGCACCGGGGACGTGGCTGGCGTGCTTTGGGCCCCTCCTGGGCTGTTGTATTGAGCTTGCCGGCGTTGGTAGGCAGTGTAGACTGCCTTTGCCGGGGGCTTGACTGTCGACGTTATCTTCTTGATGCGCTTCTTGATCTCACGTAGAGCGGCTTCTTTGTCTTGTGTTGGTGTTGGCGGGGTCGTGCTACTACTGTCTGTGCATAAGTCAGGGGCATTGGGTCCCCCATTCCTAGTGGACCGACAAGCCACCTGGCCAGCCGTCTGATTAGGCGTACGTAACCCGTTCGATCAGCGAATGTAGCCATCGTCTATCTCCTTTCTCCCGCATCCACCACGTCCAATCAATGCGACGCCAATCTCCTCTGTAGAAGCAAAGGTGATGCAAAAAAAAAACAGTCGACTGCAGCACCTGGACACCCCCATCCCCCCCAGCGAAGCTCCATTGCAACCCCGGGCGGCGAGACAAAGCTACAACGCAGCATCGCCGACACCGGCGAAGCTCCATCGCAGCAGCAACATCGCTCCAATGCAGCTGCGGCGGAGCTCCATTGCAGCCTAACAACCCCGACGAAGCTCCATTGCTGAACCAATGGCGCTCCAATGCAGCAGCGGCGTAGCTCCATTGCAGACCAACAAACCTGACGAAGCTCCATTGCTAAACGAATGGCACTCCAATGAAGCATCAACGGCGTGATGAAGCTCCATTGCAACTGGACTACTGGAGTTGAGGGAGATGCCCCGTCGCAACAGCAGCGGCTGCAGCCATCGCGAGGATAAAGCAACGGTTGCGGCCATGTGCGAGGATGCATCAGCAGTGGCCAGAGGAGTGGGTGGCTGATCTCGCCGAAGGAGTGGGTGGGAGAGAGGAGAGCATTGCAATCGGAGTTGAGGGAGATGCTTCATCGCCACAACAGAACTGCGGCCATGGCGAGGATGAAACAGCAGCACTAGCTCCTTCGCCGGATGAGGAGTGGCTAAGCTCGCCGCACGAGTGGGTGGGAGAGGTTTGGCCGAGTCGGGGAAGAAGAAGCAGAAGAGAGAAAGGGGGAGAGAGAGAGCGCTGAGAGGATAAGGTGCAATCTCGTGGAGGAAAAAGGACGATGGGTGGAAGAGGTTACGCTCGGGTCCACATGACACGTGTTACGCGAGCGACGCGGCTTAAACGAGAGGAAAATTAGTCAGTTGAATCTAATCGTTTTCCTTGGATATTTTATCATCTAAATGGTCTTGTATCTGTTTGTGGGCCAGTCCGAACTCCTTTTCCTGGCGAATCGGGGGCTTTGCGGCAACGGTCCAACAACCGTGGCCCACTAAAAGTCGTCTCTATCGCTTGCGCCTTTCCCGCCCGAAGCGCATTCCGCAACATTCCTGCCTGTCCTGAGCCGACGCGACCTCTCACTGGAGTCGCATTAAAGCGGCGTGTCGGCCAAGAACATCACCCCTGCACATGTCCTCGCTCCACATTGAAACACCGTCCCTTCACCCGTCTACCTCCATTAAACCAGCGTGTGTGCCACACGTTCGTCCGCATACCGGCCGGCATTAAAAACCTTGTCTCTTGGCGCCTGACATCTGCCCGCTATTTAAACGTAACCTTGCGCAGGGCAGCAGCCGCATCACACCACCGCTCTCATCTCCTCTTTGCAGCAAACACGGCATGGCCTCGAGCTCCAAAGCCTTGTGAGAGGCCTCTCTGACGAGCAGAAGAAGGAACTCTTCGGCGTTGCAGCCGGCTGGGTGGCCGGCGAGCCAGCCAGATACAGGCGGCTTGTCGGCAAGCTCTTCGGAGTCGGTGCCACAGCCATCCCTACTCTGTCCTTGCCCGTCTAGACTGGCCAACACCATCCGGCAAATCCACCGCGAGTGATGACAGCAGTGTCTTGGCAGGTTAGAGCAGCCTAGGCTGGTCTACTATAGTTTAGTTGAAATATGTCCGAAATATAAATGTTTTTGTCCGGTTTACAAGAAATTCATCCAGTTTGCATGAATTTTGCTCGGTTGAAATCCTCTTTGAAATGTATGTGGCTAATGTTGGATGCCCGGCTTCCGAATCTGTGTCCGTGGACTGTTCCCCACTGGTTCGTCGACGGATGTTGTATCCAATTTGAGAGTCAGTGTTTGAGATGCCCTTAGTAATACTAGTAAGCTTGCACGTGCAATGCACGTTTTATTAGAAATTAATATTTGAATATGCAAAGTGCGGGTTCAAATCACTTTTAGGCAAACACATAATTCGTTAAGCCCACATTTGAGTCAATTAAGAACTGTTGGGCTTTGTGCCTCTCCATCATCCTCTCCCTTATCACCCTATTGCTCCACAACATAGCGCACATCCTATCCTCATCACACCCTCTCCCTTCTTTTCTACTCCCCCCTAAAATAATATAAGAACGTGTAGATCACGCTCAGTGATCTAAACTCTCATATATTTCTTTACGGAGGGAGTAGCTAGCAATGCACTCAGCTTCAAGTGAAAATTCACTTCACACTTTGGACAAGTAGTGATTTAAAACGTGTTATATTTGCTTAGAAAGGGAGTACATAATATGAAAAATATTGTGAACCTACTATATAATACACGGAGTATGTGAGGTTAACTCAACATTTAAAATAATCAAATTGTACTTTATTAGGTCTCCCTAATTTTCCCCACCGGTGACATGGAAGTGATCCATCACATGAGCGTCAATGGTACCCCTCAGCAGCGGTGGTAGCTAGCGAGGATAGCAGGTAACTTCAACGAGGATGGGCGAGCATGAACATATGACGTGCTTGTACTCCTCGATGACCCGCAACATCTCCTCGGTGCTGGTTCTCGCGATCACCCAATAAAGATAACTACAATGCACAAACCTTCTCTATTTCAAGATAGATCTCATTTTGTCTATATAGATAACATAACTTTCATTTGCCCCTAGATGTCATCCGTGTCAAGTCTTGAAGAACACAAAAAAATACCAAGGTGATAAGATTTGAAAATAAAATATACCCACTTGTAGACTTATAGTAAGTAGATCATCACTTGTCACCTACATGACCAACCAAACAATGGAATGTATGATAGTTAGGTGCAAACCAAATAATAAAAGGGGCGATAATCTTTCTGAGTGTGCCTTCAGGTACCAAAAATGTGGTTGCTTCTACACATCCACAGTACAAATCTAAGCACAAAGTCTAGGTACAATCGTTGTCCTAAAACTTAATTTATTAGCAACAAGAAAACGAATTTGCTGATCTCTCGCCCATTGTACTTACTTCACTACAATTTTTGGTTCCTTAAAAAGAGAATTGGAGGAAAGACCAGTTCGATATCGTCCTCTTGAGTTAGGGCTAGTTCTTTTGGGGCTTCTGTCAGCTTCTTCTGGTGAAAATAAGCTAGAAGCTAAAAAACTCATTTTGAGGGGAAGAGCTTAGCGTATTTCCATCCCCACTTCCTTCACAATGGAAAAAGCTGGAGGGAGGGGGAGAACAGCTTCCCGTAGCATCTGACTTACTATCGAAGGGATACATCGAAATGCCCTTGTTTGTCGCACATTTTACAATGAGAATGCCACCGCGCCCACCCCTAGCCCAACCCGACCGAGGCCAAGAAAAAACCTTTCACGCTCCTCTGCCCCGCTTTCGTCCACACCCACAGATGATAGCTGGGGTTCTTCGTCCTTCCGCACGCCGCCGCCGGCTCCCATCAGCAGCCGTTGCCATCGTATGTCCTCATCAGCCGCCGCCAACAATCCCGTCAGCTGCCCTGCTGTAGAATCGAAAGTATTTCTAGAGGGGGGCTGATTAGACTACTTGAGCAAATAAAAATTCTACCTTTTCCCAATTTTAGTTGTGGGCAAATTTTAGCAATGATAGCAAGTCAAGCACAGCCTACACATGCATGCCTAAGAGTATAGCAGCGGAAAGTAAAGACAAGCACATGTAGTAGAGGATAGGGTTAGAGAGATCAAACGCAATTGTAGACACAAAGATTTTTCCCGTGATTCCGATAGGTGGTGCTATCGTACGTCCACGTTTATGGAGTCTTCAACCCACGGAGGGTAACGGTTGCGAGAGTCCACGGAGGGCTCCACCCAAAAGGGTCCACGAAGTAGCAACCTTGACTATTCCATAACGGTTTCCGTCCACGAAGGACTAGCCTCACTATGGGTAGATCTTCACGAAGTAGGCGATCTCCTTGCCCGTACAAACTTCTTGGTTCAACTCCACAACACAAAGTAGGAGGCTCCCAAGCGACACCTAACCAATCTAGGAGGCACCACCCTCCAAAAGGTAATAGGCTCGATAGTAACGATGAACTCCTTGCTCTTGTGTTTCAAATGATAGTCTCCTGAACACTCAATCACTCTCTCACGGATTTGGCTTGGGTAGAAGAGATTGATTGGATGGAAAGCAACTTGGGGAGGCTAGAAATCAAGGTCCATATGGTTGGAGTGGATGATCTTGACCTCAACACAAGGGTAGGTGGTTCTCTCTCAGAAAATTGGATATGGCAAGTGTGGAATAGTTCTGAGTGCTTCTCTTGCGAGTGGGATGTGGTGGAGGGGTATATATAGGCGTCTCCAAAAATCCAACTGTTACAACATTATTGCCCAACTCGGAGAAACCGAAGTGAAACTCGGTGGCACCGACTTGTTCAAATGTGGCAACTTTAGGCTTTTTGGTGAGACCGATATAGAATACTCGGTGGTACCGATATGGGTGACCTAGGCAGTTACCAAATCTCGGTGAGACCGATTTCTCAAACTCGGTGGGACCGATTTGGAGAAATGGGTTAACAGAGAGTTGGCCCAACTTCTCGGTGAGACCGATTTGCAAAACTCGGTGGGACCGAATCAAGAAAATGGCTAACCAGGAAGTTGGTCACTGGTTTCGGTGGCACCGACAGGAAATGTTGGTAGTATCGTGTAGAGGGTCTTGGCTAGGGTTTCTGTCTGGGATTTAGACTCGGTGTAGCCGATATGGAAAGTTGGTGACACCGATTTTGAGTGTTAGGCTCTATGACAGAATATTTGTGGGAGAGCTTGTGGGTGTTTTTGGTGACTAACACTTGATCACTTGAGCATTTCATTCACCATCATTACCTCACACCCTTTTGATAGTATTGGCTTTCCTATGGACTCAAAGTGATTTCTCACAAAGTAAAATGTAGAGTCTTCATGCTTGTAGATTAGCCAATCCTATTCCTTGCATCTTGGGGTCTCCTCACAATCCTTTGCCAATCAAACATTGAACTTTTTCCTGAAATATACTTAGTGGACACATTAGTCCAATGAAATATATGTTGGTATTAATTACCAAAACCACCTAGGGAGAAGTTGTGCTTTCAATCTCCCCCTTTTTGGTAATTGATGAAAACATATAGATCAAAGCTTCGATGAGATATATAATCAATGAATAGCATCGTTGCTTTGAGAGGTATGTGATAAACAAGAGCCCCCCCTAAATTTGTGCATTGTTTTAATTTTGCATTTGAATGCAAATGCACAATCGATTAGGATCATGGGTCACTCTTTCATGTCACATACAACTTGGTGGTGCGCTACAATTAATAAGAGTGAATAACAAGCACAACACGCCAAACATTAAGTGAATGATCATCAAGATATATCTTAAAGATAGTAGAGTTGTAGCATCCCATGAGAGTATATGATCAAACACCAACAAAAGTTTGCAACACCAAACGGTAAACCAAATGTTTTTGAAAACAGAGAGGGATAAAAAACAACACACTCTCTCTCTCGAAGCCCTATGTTCTATGACCTCTCCCCCTTTGGCAACAAGTTACCAAAAAGTTAAAAGCCATAGAGCTACTCGTTGCTCTGGGCATGGTCTCCGGTGGCTGTCGATGGAGTCGAGAGAAGAGCATCCGCGAAGTCTTCAGCTGAAGTCCTCTGAGGTGGTGGAGTAGACACTGGAACTGATGAAACAGATGGAGCTGTAGCATGTGCTGAAGAAGATGGCCTCATCTCAGGAGCAAACACTGTAGGAGTTCTGGCTTGAGTCTTGAACTGAGTGCTGGTCCGGAGAGGTGGACTGTCATCATCATCAGAATCTGTGGAGTGGGGAATGGCAGCTTCATCCACTTCCTTCTTAAGTTCATTCACAGTCTTAGTCAGCCCATCCACTTTGTTGTTCAGTGTGGAAAACTTGTTCTCCACAATCCTCACAAGACTATCTTGATTGAGCTGAATGGTCTTGATGTCCTTCTGCATTCTCTAAATGGTGCTAATAAGAAGCTCCATTTGCTCATTCCTTGTTCTAGGAGCCTGAGCACCGGTGGCTCTAGCAGCTTCAGCCTCTGCCTGTGCAATAGATGAAGTGGGATGACTAGGGTCCATCACCACGACATTATCCTCTAACTCTGGCTGGAGTGGCAAATGGGGACGATCAAGTGCATACACATTCTTCTCTAACTTGGAGTTAATGAGCATCTGAATGTATGGTGCATATCCACATGATCTCTTCTGGTCTGCAGTTGTCCTCCTCACTATCTCTACAATCAAGTCCATCACTCTTATCCTGGTGCGGGAGTCTATGTGATGCAGCATGTTGATGGAGTACCCCATTATCATCTTATCATCTCCAGATTTGGGCATCAAGGTATGCCTCAAAATGGTGTTAATGGTGGGTAGTCCTGCTTGCAGGAAATAGAGAGACCCAAGCTTATGTGAATGCACATGTGAAGCAGGGATTTCCTTGTACATATTTGCCATGGAGTTGTGGTTCATCTTGGATTTAGAGTAGACATCCAAATCTCCCTCCTGTACCTATGGAGCTCCTAAGATGGTAGCCCACTCATCAACTGTTGATTGGTACCTCTCTTCTTCTGTCATCCAAACAATCCTGCCATCTGGATAAAAGTGTGCAGTGGAATAAAACTGCATGATCATCTCATCATTCCATGCTGAAAATTCTCTGCCAACAAAGTTTGCAAGATCAATGCACTGGAAGTTGTCTCTGACACTGGGAAAGAAATCTTCATTGTCCTTGATGTAATCCCAGTCGACATATCTCATGTCAGTGACAGCTGGGCTCTTGTTATTCCTTGGTGTGAAATCTGGCATCCACAGCAGTCCTTCTCCTGGAGGCATAGGGATCAGCAGCTCTCCATGTCCTCAGACCTGAATCTCTCCTCTTCTTCATATCTTCTGCAACTGGGTGATCATCATTATGAATGGGCAAGTGGGGCCTCAACTTCCTCAAAACAGATATGTCCTCCTCCTCTTCTTCTTCTATCATGGTGGACTTCTTGTTCTTAGCAGCACTAGGAATGTCTCTTGTAGACTTCTTTGACTTGGAGGCTGCAGCAGTCTTCTTGGGAGCATACTTGGTGTTCTTTGCTGGATCATCCTTGGGCATAGCATCTGCCATCAATTTCTTCTTCTTAGCTGGAGGGGCTTTGGTAGCTGGTTCCTCCTCCTCCTCTTGTTCATCTAAGTACTCTGGAGTAGAAGGGAGAACTATAGCTTTGACATATCTTGTCATTTCCCTCTTTTTCTCTCCTGCCTTTTTGGGCTTAAAACTCTTAGCTTGCTCAGCAGAAATAGATGTTTTACCCTTGGCACTTTCAGGTGCTCTCCTAGCATCAGTGCTAGCATATTCCTTTCTAACAGCTCTCTTTGTAGAAGTTGCCTCTGCAGTTGTGCTCTTGGCAGCTTTGTCTTTCTACTTCTTGGCTAAAATTTCTTCTGGCACAAAATCAGCATCTTCCTCATCTAAGTTCAACTTCTTCCTTGCCCTGGTGGCAGCCTTGGGCAGGTCAGGTGAACTAGGCACATCATCATATGAAGATGAACTTCCATCAGGGCTTGTGCCTGCATTTATGTCCACATCTCCTTCTCTGAAGTTGTTCTGACTATCATCTGAACCAGACATGCTGACCCTGTGAATAGAGTATAGAAGAGCAGATAGGTTGAGCATCACAAAATATTGGAGTTTTTATCAAAATTTGAACTCAAATTCTTAGTTCTGAATTTCAGCTAAGTGGGTTTCGGTACCACTGAGTTAGAAAAATTGGAGCCACCGAGACAGACACTTTCCTGTTACAGGAACTTGGCAGCCCTTTTCGGTGAGACCAAAAAGTGGCACCGGTTCCACCGAGAGCGTTCTCGGTTGCCCTAATTTGCATATCGGTAAGACCGATATTTTCAACTCGGTGTCACCGAGACACACATGGCGGAAACTCAATCCTATTTTTTTGTTCTTCTATTCTAATGGAGGCTTTTCGAGGATGGATCAATCTCATAATGTGGCTTATAGATAAAACTACCCTAATGCGCTAGAATCGGATAGGGGAGCGCAAAGGGGATCGGATTCTCACCCTAATTCGGTGAAGAGTCCGCTACGGTGAAGACGGCGGTGAAGATTCCGTCGACGACGAGGATCCCAACAACGAGGGCGCATGGGGGGGGTCAAAGGGCGATGACCAGGGGTCCAGGGGCGGCAGTTTAGGGTTGGAGGCACGGACGTTTTGAAGATTGATATCAAAAGTCGGGTCCGCCAGGTTATATACCCTTGGCTGTCGATGATACCGGTTCAAAATTATCGGTGCCACCGAGTTCCTCAACTGTCAGTTGACAGGGAAACTTGGTGAAGCCGAGAATATGGAATCGGTGTTACCGAGATAGGAAAATCAGATCAACCCTAGTGCATCTGTGAGACCAAGATTTTTGTGTTGGTTTCACCGAGTTGCACTTGGGAGGTTTTGGTGGTCAGCTCTTGACGAAACGGAACTCCGAGTGCTCCTCACACAGAGGGTTCGAGAAGTGCTTGTTCAAGTTTTGTGATGAAGCAAGAATAGAACTTGAGACGAGAAAGCATAGATAGCTAGAGAGGGGTCCTAGGCATTCTTGTACATCCAATTGGCAAAAGAAAATCAAAAGCCAAATAGCAACAATTGGATGTCCTCGAATGAGAAAAGATATGCATACCAACATGCTCACACAATAAGATGTCCAATGAAATCATGGCAAACATGCAAAACCACTCTAGCATCTAACAAGCACTTTGTCGATGACGTAGTTATCTATATATGAGTATATTGACTTAGGAGCCAAGTTAGAATACTTGATCATAGGTCATACTCATCGTTTAAGCACAAGTGGGGTTTCCACTTTTACATAAAGCTTGTTAATGTTGTCACATTTTAAGAGATGCTTTAACTCAAGTCTTAGAGTAAATCTCCCCCTTGATGTGACATCCCCCCTAGGAGGGATAAACTAACCTTGGGTTTTGTCGTAGAAGACTTCATGTGGGTGATGTAGTGGTGGATGCTCATAGTTGATGAAGTTCATCTTGAGTTGGGAGCAATCCTCATTGTTTCTTACTCTTCTCACCTACATGGGTTAGTCCCAAACAAGAGATACATGCAAGGATATCTATGGACATGGAGTGCAATGTATACATGATGATGTCCATGGATTCTTTCATTACCTTGTCTCTTGCTTACCTTTGAGGAAATGTGTGACTCCTTGAACTATTGCATAGAGTTGGAGTTGATTGCAAATAGCTCTTGCCAATAATGAATAAGAGTGAATTTCATTGGCGGAGTCACCCCTCAAGAACTTCTCTAGTTCTTATTATTTGGGATCCACATCAACTTGATGGGGATCCTTGGTGTTGTAGTAGTGTTAGTTGAAGTAGAACTTGGAGTAGCCTTAGGAACCCACTTCACCATGGCAAGGGACTCATCTTCAAGTGTGTCAATGTCATCATGAAGCTTGCCCTTTCCCTTGTGGTCTTGTGGAGGAAGGCCATCTTGAGAGGTTGTTCCCTTGGGAGGAGTAGGTTCATACTTCTCCCTCCGAGGAAGAAACTTACGCTTGGGGTATTGACCTTCTTCCCATTTGACTCCATTTGCGTTGAAGTAGCCAATGCCATGGTTCTTCCGATATCCTCCGTGCTTGCGTACAATCTCTTCGAATTGCTTACATCCGGCAAGACTTTTGTAGACACCTTTCTCTATAATTCCTTTCAATAAATTATTTTCTTGCTCAAGTGTAACTTGGCTAAGACAATCGTTAGTGGAATCAATAGAGCTACTAGAAACAACATCATTTGATTTATCATTAGATTTGTTGTTACTAGATTAAGAACCTTTTTGCCTTTGTTACTAGATTGCTTAGTCTTAACTTGTGGAATAAATGTAGACAAGAGTAGTCATTTGGCTAGATAAGAAGAAGTCTTCTTTCGGAGATCATCATTGATTGCTTTAAGAAACTCATGTTCTTGCTCTAAATTGAGCTTCTCGAAGCGTAGCTTCTCATGAGTTCTTACAAGCTCTCTATGATCTTCTAAAGTAGATTCATGAGCTAACTTAAGAGTGTTTAATTCTTTAGTTAGTCGTTCTATTTCCTTCTTATCATCATCACATGACTAATCTTTACTAGCATGATCATTGTCTAGCTCATTTTGACTAATATCACTAGTTTTATCAAATAGCAAGTCATCATCTCCAAGTAAGTCATCCTCATCACTATTAGAGTCAATGTATTCGGGGTGTGATACCTTGGGGCCTTTAGCCACAAAGCAACTTCCACTCCCTTCATTTGGTGAATCAAATATGTCGTAGGAGTTGGAGGAAACGAGTGCAAGTCCGGTAACACCTTCATCTTGACTATAGTCGGAGTCGGAGTGATAAATTCTCTCAGAGTGGTTGTCGGATTCGGAGCCGGAAACCCATTCACCAACATGAGCTTGATGTCTTCTTCTTGTGTAGCTCTTGGTGTACTTGTCCTTCTTCTCCGAGTCCCTACTTCTTCTTGAGGGTCTTCGTTCATAACGATCATCTCTACTCCTTCTCTCTCTTCGAGGTGACTCATCTCTAGAGCTTCGTCTTCTAGGTGATTCTTCTCTTCTCTTGGGGGGGGGGGGCGTGCACTCATTGGAGTAGTGTCCGGGCCTTCCACAATTGTAGCAATTCTGATCACGACTAGATGAACGCTTCTCTTCATATCTTGAATTGGAGCTTCTCTCTTTGCCTCTACTCTTGTAGAACTTGTTGAATTTCTTGACCATGAGGCTTATCTCTTCATTGGTTACAAGGTTATCACTTGATGTAGTGGGAGTGTCGCTTGTAGCTTTGTAAGCACCGCTTGACTTGGTGTGAAGTTCTTCCTTATCTTTGAGTGACATCTCATGAGCAACAATCCTTCCAATGACTTCCGTAGGCTTGAGATCTTTGTAGTTTGGCATCATTTGGATCAATGTGCACACGGTGTCATACTTTCCATCCAAGGCTCTAAGGATCTTCTTGATGATGAATTTGTCGGTCATTTCTTTGCTTCCTAAGCCGGCAATCTCATTTGTGATGAGAGCAAGCCTAGAGTACATTTCCGCAATTCCTTCACAATCCTTCATCTTGAACTTGTCAAGTTGACTTTAAAGCACATCCAACTTAGATTCCCTGAAGGATTTGGTACCTTCGTGCATATCAACCAAAGCATCCCAAATTTCCTTTGCATTCTCAAGACGGCTGATTTTGTTGAATTCTTCGGGGCATAGGCAGTTATATAGAATGTCAACTGCTTGAGCGTTGTATTGCAACATCTTCAATTCTTCCGCGGTCGCTTCACGATCCGGTTCCTTTCCATCACCAAATAAATCACCTTGCAAGCCAACACGAACAATATCCCATACGGCGGGGTTATGACCAAGAATATGCATTTTCATCATATGCTTCCAACTAGCAAATCTTTTACCATCAAAGTATGGACCTCTACGGTGATAATTTCCCTCACTAGACACCATACTCACCTAGGTTGTGAAACCAATGCAATGGAGACCAAAGCTCTGATACCACCTGTAGGATCGAAAGTATGTCTAGAGGGGGTGATTAGACTTCTTGACCCAATAAAAATTCTACCTTTTCCCAATTTTAGTTGTGGGCAAATTTTAGCAATGATAGCAAGTCAAGCACACCCTACACATGCATGTCTAAGAGTATAGCAGCGGAAAGTAAAGACAATCACATGTTGTAGAGGATAGGGTTAGAGAGATCAAACACAATTGTAGACACGAAGATTTTTCCCATGGTTCCCATAGGTGGTGCTAACGTACGTCCACGTTTATGGGGTCTTCAACCCACGAAGGGTAACGGTCGCGAGAGTCCATGGAGGGCTCCACCCAAAAGGATCCACGAAGTAGCAACCTTGACTATTCCATAACGGCTTACGTCCACGAAGGACTAGCCTCACTATGGTTAGATCTTCACGAAGTAGGCGATCTCCTTGCCCATACAAACTTCTTGGTTCAACTCCACAACACGAAGTAGGAGGCTCCCAAGCGACACCTAACCAATCTAGGAGGCACCACCCTCCAAATGGTAATAGGCTCGATAGTAACGATGAACTCCTTGCTCTTGTGTTTCAAATGATAGTTTCCTCAACACTCAATCACTCTCTCATAGATTTGGCTTGGGTAGAAGAGATTGATTGGATGGAAAGCAACTTGGGGAGGCTAGAAATCAAGATCCATATGGTTGGAGTGGATGATCTTGACCTCAACACAAGGGTAGGTGGTTCTCTCTCGAAAAATTGGATATGGAAAGTGTGGAATACTTCTGAGTGCTTCTCTTGCGAGTAGGATGTGGTGGAGGGGTATATATAGGCATCTCCAAAAATCCAACCATTACAACGTTATTGCCCAACTCGGTGAAACCAAAGTGAAACTCGGTGGCACCAACTTGTTCAAAATGTGGCAACTTTAGGTTTTTCGGTGAGACCGATATAGAATACTCAGTGGTACCGATATGGGTGACCTAGGCAGTTACCAAAGCTCGATGAGACCGATTTCTCAAACTCGGTGGGACCGATTTGGAGAAATGGGTTAACAGAGAGTTGGCCCAACTTCTCGGTGAGACCGATTTGCAAATCTCGGTGGGACCGAATCAATAAAATGGCTAACCAGGAAGTTGGTCACTGGTTTCGGTGGCACCGACAGGAAATGTTGGTAGTACCGAGTAGAGGGTCTTGGCTAGGGTTTCTGTCTGGGATTTAGACTCAGTGTAGCCGATACGGAAAGTTGGTGACACCGATTTTGAGTGTTAGGCTCTATGACCGAATATTTGTGGGAGAGCTTTTGGGTGTTTTTGGTGACTAACACTTGATCACTTGAGCATTCATTCACCATCATTACCTCACCCCCTTTTGATAGTATTGGCTTTCCTATGGACTCAAAGTGATTTCTCACAAAGTAAAAGGTAGAGTCTTCATGCTTGTAGATTAGCCAATCCTATTCCTTGCATCTTGGGGTCTCCTCACAATCCTTTGCCAATCAAACATTGAACTTTTTCCTAAAATATACTTAGTGGAAACATTAGTCCAATGAAATATATGTTGTTATTAATTACCAAAACCACCTAGGGAGAAGTTGTGCTTTCACCTTCCCAACTCCCCTTCCTCCAGTGTCATGAACATTGACGGCGGCTAGGCCATCTCTATCCGCTGCACCTCAGTCCGGCGGACGACCCGAATCCAGTTGTGTGGACTCCCCGTTCCCCTCCCCCCAGGCGCTGACCTTCAGTCCGAGCAGCAGCTCGTTCGAGCAGCAATGAGTGATCTCCTCTGCCTTCTGTCCCCGAAATTCTTAATTTTCTTTTTCTTCAGATTAGATGTAGTAATATTTCTCCCATAAGTGCCTACGGTTGTCTGAACCAACGATCTAATTGATGCCCATGGAATTTGGTCCATTCATACACTTGTGCCTAATTTCTGAATAATGAGGCAGCACCTATACATAAACAAACGGACAACGTATCAGTGGTAAATGCTCATCCTACCAACAATGTTTAAAACCGTTCAATAGTAAGTACAACAATGTAGATAGTACCTTTTGTATTGGCAATGAGGTTGTTTCAATGTATATGAATAAAATCCTCTGTTTTTCCATAATATTTTTCAATGTGGACAATGATATTCTTTTTGCTTGATTATAACATGTTGTGGTTTTTGGAAGTCGAATTTATGATCATTTGTATAGAAAAAATGATAAAAAATAACTTGTCATCATTTAATCAAAACAAAAATATTGTCCAAGGGCATTACAGACTTTTCACTGATGTAGGAGCATAATTTTCCCTAAGTAGTTTTGGTGGTTGAAGACAATACCCTTGCGGACTAATCGTGTGCATTGAGCTTTTATAGATTATCAGGTGGCACGAGACGGTTATTAAACCCCTCAGTTGTTAAAAGAGAAGACGGTGTTTTCCTATTGATTTAGTGTTTGTGGACTTGAGTCATAGGAAAATCCATGCTATCAAGAGGGGGTCCGCATTTGGAAAGGTTGGGAGAATCAATCACGTACACATTTGCATCTTCCGCTCTTTCCCATCACAATGGAGTTGTTCCCTGCCCTAAGGACCTTGAGTTCTAATATAAGCGGAAGTACCGCTCCTATGGGCGGTATTACCGCTCCTGCGGTAGTGCCGCCCTGCGGTACCAGGGTACTACCGCTTATTTTTTGCTCTCTGGTGTCCTCGAGTGGTCCCGTCTATTTTGAGCGGAAGTACCACTGGGAGCGGAGCGGTAGTACCGCTTGTGCGGTACTTTCGCCTTCCCCTTTCGGCTCCACTTCCGCTTATTTTTAGCTCTCTGATGTCTTCGGCACTCGAGCGAATTTTGAGCGGCAGTTAGCAGCGAAAGTACCGCCCTGAGCGGCACTACTGCTCTGCCCTCCTCTTATTCGCTAAGTCTGGGTATCCTTCAGTGATAGGTGGAAGTACCGCTTGCGGGAGAGGTAGTACCGCTCCGGCGGAACTACCACCTCCTTGACTACTGTCAGCCGACTGTGATGCCCGATACTTCCGTGCAAGCGGAAGTACCGCTCCCCCGAGCGGTACTACCACTTGTGCACAACTTGTGAGCAGAAAATGGTCAGATTTTCACCCACGATATAAGGGGGTCTTCTTCTCTAGGGAGACTCACCTCTTTTCCCCCAAAAGCTCCATTGTTGCTCCTAAGCTCATTCTTGCCCGAAAGCTCTCCCTAGCCATCAATTCTTGTTGATGCTCTAGGGTTTGGAGGAGAAGGCCTGGATCTACACTTCCACCAAGAGAAATTTGATCCCCCCACTAATCCCTTGCGGATCTTGTTACTCTTGGGTGTTTGAGCACCCTAGATGGAAGAGGTCACCTCGAAGCCATATTCCATTGTGGTGAAGCTTCATGGTGGTGTTGGGAGCCTCCAATTAAGTTGTGGAGATTGCCCCAACCTTGTTTGTAAAGGTCCGGTTGCCGCCTTCAAGTGCACCACTAGTGGAATCACGGTATCTCGCATTGTGTGAGGGTGTGAGCAGAATACGGTGGCCTTATTGGCATCTTGGGGAGCATTGTGCCTCCACACCGCTCTAACGGAGACATACTTCCCCTCAAAGGGAAGGAACTTCGGTAACACATCCTCGTCTCCATCGGTTCCACTTGTGGTTACTTCTTACCTTTACTTTGTACATGCTTTACTTATCGTTTACTATTTGCGTGCTTGTGTGGTTATTGTTGTTAGCATCATATAGGTTGCTTACCTAGTTGCATATCTAGACAACCTATTTGTTGCTATACCTAATTTGCTAAAGAAAAGTTAAAAATTGGTAGTTGCCTATTCACCCCCCTCTAGTCAACCATATAGATCCTTTCAATTGGTATCAGAGCCTTGTCTCTTTATTAAGGGTTTCACCACCAAATAGTATGGTTGACGACGGGGATCGAGATGTTGAACTTCCCGAGGCCGTGGGTGTGAGCACGGTCTTTCGTGAGGATTTAAATGATGCCATGGCTTCGCTTAAATCCTCCATGAGGACCAAGGTCAAATCCATGTTTAAAGAATTCCTTGATAGTCTCAAACTTTCTACCGATCCGATTCAAGTGGTTAATCCCACTAACTCGACATCGGATGTCCACTCCGGCAAGGAGGGGACTTGCACTGACAAGAACAAGTTACCTCAAGGAAATAGTGGATTGAGTACATTTGCCTTGGTACCCCCTCCCATGGTCTATGGAGGACCGGTGCACCCACCCCATATAGTTAATCTCGGTCCTCCTCCTAAACTTGTTAAGAATGATTTTGCTAATTGGGTTTTTCGTATCAAGTCTCATTTGAATCACAGCTCAACACAACTTTGGAGAATCATCGAGCAAGGGTACTACCCGCATGATCCAAGCAACCTCTCTCCAAGGGAAGAGGCCGACAATCAACTGAATCACTCCGCCTTGTTCATCCTTCAAGCGGCTTTTCCCGTTGAAGATCTTGCTCACTTGCTTCCTTTCACTCGATCTAAGGACTGTTGGGAACATATTATTTCCATGTACAAGGGTAGCTCTAGTATTCAACAGTCCAACTTTGAGGTGGTTCTTGATGAGGCCGATGAATTTGTGATGCTTGAGGATGAGGACCCTCGTGAGCTCTATCGGAGAGTGCCAACTCTTGTCATTTCCATTCAAGATCATGGAAGCAAGGATGTGGATGAAAATTGGATCAAGCGGAAGTTTCTCAAGGCCATCATGGCATTCAACAAGGCCGTGTCCTCCGTCATCCGTCAAAGGCCGGACTTTCACTCCTTGTCTTCAAGCGATGTGTTGGATGAATTCATTGCAATGAATATCTTGAACAAGACCGCCGACAATGCCTTAGCTCGTGTTCAACGGTCTAAGAAGTCTTCACCCAACCTTGTTTTGAAGGCCAAGGCCACTCAAGAAGAAGAAGAAGAAGAGGATGAAGACGAGGTTTGCCCCGAAGATACCAAATATGCTTATCATGAGCACATGGCTCTTGCTTCTAGGCAATTTTGGGGCAACAAGAGAAACTCAAGGCCCAACTTCTCCAAGAACAACTCAAGTGGGTCAAAAGACAAGCAACATGTGAGGACTTGCTACAACTGTGGTAATGTGAGCCACTTCGTGCTAGATTGCCCATATGAGAAGAGGTAAGATAATGGTGGCAAGCTCATCCGCAAAGATAAGGCCAAGTCATTCCCCAACAAGAACAACTTCACCAAGAAGGCGCCTCACAAGGTGTTGGTGGCTCAACAAGTGTATGCCTCCGATGATGATGTTGATGATGAAGATACTAGTGGTGAAGGGAGGGCAATGGCTACTGTGGCTATTGTGTCCTCTACCCCAACCAAGGTGTCACTCTTCGATGCCCCCAACGAAAACCACATTGCTAGGTGCCTCATGGCCAAAGGTATCACCAAGGTAACCCCCAACGTCAAAACCTCAAACATTAAAACTTCCATTTCTACCACTCCTTCTTTATTGGATTGTGTGGATGAACAAGAGGAGGCGAAGGAGGGTGAGAATGAGTTTGACAAATTCTTGGGAAAACTCAAAGGCGAATCCAAGAAGCACATTGTTGCTCTCTTGGAACAACTTGGTGATGCCAATGATATCATTGAGTCTCAAGAGGAATCCCTTGAGGAGTTGAAGGGGCATAGTCGTGATTATGCCGATGAGATAGCTTATCTTTCCATTGCTCTTGAGGAAGAGCGAAGTCTTCGTTTGGCTCTTGAGGAGTCACAAAACGTTGACCTTGCTAAATTACGTAAAGATCATGATCATGCTATTGTTCTTAATCGTGTGCTCAAGTCTGATAAGGTTGCACTTGGGGTTGGCCATGATAGACTCAAGGAAGAGTTTGACGCACTTGACAAGGCTCACAAGGCCTTGAAGGGTGCTCATGCCTCTCTTAAGGAGTCTCATGATCAACTCCATGTAAAACTTACTAAGGAAATAGCCACATGTCCTCCTTTTGTATTAATTGATAATGCCATTACAACTAACCCTTGTTGTGAGCATGCGCACCTTGTGAAGGAAAATGCCAAGTTGAAAGAGCAACTTGAGAAAGGCCTTGTGGCTTGTATCCAAGGTGAGAATAATCTCAATGACCTTTTGAGTAATCGAAAGCAAGTTGTAGCCAAGGAAGGGATTGGGTTTGCACCTAAGTCTAAGAAGAAGAAGAAGTTGAAGACCAAGCAAGCTCCCCCGCTTAAGGAAACCTTTGTCAAAGCGGGGAAGACCACTCATGAGAAGAAAAAGGACAATGTTGTGGGTGGTAAATCCAAGAAGGGCAAGACCACCTCCACCAACAAGGCCGGCGATTTTAACACCTATTATATTTTATGTCGTGTTAGTGATGGGCATGTTTATGCCAAATATGTTGGTTCTTCTTATGAGTACATTGAATGGTCTATTTGGGTTCCTAAGACCCTTGTTACTAACATGAAAGGACCCATTAAAGAATGGGTACCTAAATCCAAGCATTGATCTATTGTAGGAGTTTGCTTCCGGAGGGGTATCATGGTTGCTTGATAGTGGAGCAACAAATCATATGACCGAAAGCAAGGACTTGGTGGTGGACATTCGACCCGATGCATCTTTGGCCACTCAAGTCTCATTTGGTGATGACACAAGTTCAAAGGTATTGGGTCTTGGTAAGGTGATTATCCCTCCGGACTTAACTATTGAGAGAGTCATGCTTGGTGAGACCCTCGCATACAATTTACTTTCCGTTTGTCAACTTGCACTCATGGGTTTTAGTACCTTCTTTGGCATTGATACCGTGACCCTTTTGTGGAGCAAGACTCTTAAAGTGGCCTTTGTTGGGCATGTCGAAAACGGTCTCTATGTGATTAACTTCTCGGAGTGACCCACTAAGACCGCGACATGCCTAGTGGCTAAAGTTGATGTGGGATGGCTCTGGCATCATCGGCTAGCCCATGTCAATATGAGATCTTTGCAAAGTCTCCTCAAAGGGGATCACGTTCGTGGACTAACAAATGTGAGTTTTGCCAAAGATCGTGCTTGCAGTGCTTGTATCGAGGGAAAGCTACATGAGACGTCTCGCCGCCCCATGACTACTATTTACTCCAAGAGGCCCCTAGAGCTCCTTCACATGGATCTCTTTGGCCCTCCATCATTTGATAGTCTTGGGGGGGAGAAGGTATTGCTTGGTGATTGTGGATGATTACTCAAGATAGACCTGGGTATATTTCTTCAAGAGGAAGAGTGAGACCCAACAAACAGTCATCAACTTTGCGAATGAATCTCAACGCCAACATGATGCAAAGATATTGATGATTAGAAGTGACAACGGCACCGAGTTCAAGAACTACATCTTGGACGAGTTTCTCAGTGATGAGGGCATATTTGTTGGTTATGCCACAAACTCTCATGCTTACCGTGTTCTCAACAAGTCCAGAGGACTCATTGAGGAGACGAGTAACATAGAGTTTGATGAAAGTAATGGCTCCCAAGTGGAGCAAAGTGGTCTTTGTGATGTAGGTGATGAAATTTCTCCCCAAGCCATAAGAAGAATGGGTGTGGGACACTTCCTACCTATTGAGGAACCCCTTGTGGCTGAAGGAGAAGGACAATGTTCCACACAAGTGGAACCATCAGTGACGCAAGACCCACATGCTTCCGAAGAACATAGTGCAGGCCCTCAACCTCGTGAACAAGATCAAGAGCAAGATCAACCTCATGGTGATGATGACGTATCACAAGAGGCTCAAGATCAAGTTCACAACCCCGAGCAAGCTCAAGGTCAAGATCTTGATCAGGATCAAGGACAAGCCAGTGATGGCTCTCAAGCTCGTCAAGACGATGCACCGCAACCTTCCATGGAAGAGATTTTAGAAAGACGAGCTGCCAAGATTGCTTCCAAGCTTAGAACCAAGCAACACATCCTAGAGAACGTCTACGGAAGCTTAAACAGAGGGGTAACTACTCGTCATCAATTAACAAACTTTTGTGCACATCACGCGTTTGTTTCTTGCATTCAACCCCTCAAGGTACAAGAGGCGCTCGAGGACATGGAATGGCTTGAAGCCATGCATGATGAACTCAACAACTTCGAGCGCAACAAAGTGTGGCAGTTGGTGCCAAGACCAAAGGAGAATCACAATGTCATTGGGACCAAATGGATCTTTAAGAACAAGCAAGATGCGAATGGTGTAGTTAGTCGCAACAAGGCAAGATTGGTGGCTCAAGGCTACTCCCAAGTCGAGGGTATCGACTACGGTGAAACCTTTGCTCCCGTCGCTCGCCTTGAATCTATTCACATGTTGCTTGCATAAGCATCTCATCATGATTTAAAATTATATCAAATGGATGTGAAGAGTGCTTTTCTTAATGGTCCACTTAAGGAGTTGGTATATGTCAAGCAACCCCCGGGGTTTGAGGATCCTAAGTTCCCCAATCATGTATACGTTCTTGATAAGGCACTATATGGCCTTAAACAAGCCCCACGAGCATGCTATGAGCACCTTACCGAGATGTTGCAAGACCGTGGGTTTGAAATTGGGAAAATCGATCCCACTCTTTTCACAAACAGGGTTAACTGGACCTTGTTCGTATGCCAACCATATGTTGATGATATTATCTTGTTCTTCTAACAAAATTTTCAATGATGAGTTTGCCACACTAATGACCAAAGAGTTTGAGATGTCCATGATGGGGGAGTTGAAGTTCTTCCTTGGATTCGAAGTCAAGCAACGAAGTCAAGGAACCTTCATATACCAAGCTAAATACACTCAAGACATGCTCAAGAGATTCAAGTTGGATGATCTCAAGACGGCCAAGGCCAACACACCCATGCCGCTCAAATGCCAACTTGATAGTGATCCCAATGGTAAAGTCGTGGATCAAAAGGTATATCGCTCCATGATTGGATCCCTGCTTTATCATTGTGCATCTAGGCTAGATATCATGTTGAGTGTGGGAATTTGTGCACAATTTCAATCCGCACCTAAGGAGAGTCACTATGTGGCTATCAAGCGAATCTTTCGATATTTGGCTCATACCCCAAACTTTGGCTTATGGTACCCCAAAGGTGCTTCATTTGATCTCATAGGATATTCGGACTCGAATTGGGTGGGCGACCATGTGGAGAGGAAGTCAACTTCCGGAGGTTGCCAATTCCTTGGTCGCTCTTTCGTAAGTTGGTCTTCGAAGAAACAAAACTGTGTTTCTCTCTCGTCCACCGAGGCCGAATGTGTAGCTGCAGCGAGTTGTTGTGCACAGTTGCTCTGGATGAGGCAAACTTTAAAGGATTACGGTGTCAAGTGTGACAAAGTGCCCCTCCACTCTGACAACGAGAGTGCTACTGCTATCATGATCTCCAACAACCCGGTCCAACATTGCAAGATGAAGCACATTGAGATTCGTCATCACTTCATCCGTGATCATATCAAGCATGGAGAAATTGATCTTATTCACCTCAATACTAATGAGCAGCTTGCAGATATTTTTATGAAGCCATTGGATGAAGCAAGATTTCGCGAGTTAAGGCATGAGCTAAATATCATTGATTCGAGCAATGTGGCTTGACTTATTGCACACCCCACCACACTCATCATTTTATCTTGCTTATGTGTAGGCATGGACATAGGAGGAGTGTTGTTCTCTCAATGAACTTTCCCTTCCCCTATTATGCACAAATCGATCAAATCTTTCACATTAGTCATTTTTAGTGACACATGTGCTTCAAATACGAGTTTTGGTCATGGACCCAAGGTTAAAATCTTCGCGGTGCCATACCAATTGACTCAAACATAGGTGGCCTCAGCCACCGCCCCCTCCTAATGAGGCATGTGCTTTTTGAGAGCTTATTCGTATTTTGTGTCACTCTATGCTTGCTCATCTTCCATGTTTGGAATCTTCAAAACTTGGTTTGTCGCCCCATATGTGTTGTGCTAGAGTATCTAGAGTCTCATAGTTTTCTCAAAACTCATAAAATTGCATAGATGTTTCTCCTCTCCCTTGGGCTTTGGGGCTGTTGTTGAGTTGGAAGCGATACTACTTCTCGTCCGTGGCCGATACTACCGCTCAAGGGTACTACCTCCCGTGTCCGCGGTACTACTGCTTCGGGAACGCTTGGGTGGTTCAAGAGGTGGGCAGGGGGAGTTCCAACTCCCCCTGACGTGGCTTGAGACTGCATCGGTATTTCCCCAAAGAGGAAAGGATGATGCAGCACATCGACGGTAAGTATTTCCCTCAGTTATGAAACCAAGGTATCGAACTAGTAGGAGGATCACGCAACACTATGTAAACATCACCTGCACACAAAGAACAAATACCTGGAACCCGATGCGAAAGAGAGGTTGTCAATCTCTCCACCGTAAAAAGATAGATTAGGTTGTGATAGATTGGATAGATAGATCTCGCAAGAACACAAAATAAGAGAGGCAAATAAAAAGTGCAGCAAGGTATTTTTGGGTTTTTGGAATAATAGATCTGAAAACAAAAGCGGCAAAAACATAGATCGGAAAGCAATATGTTGGAAAAGTAGACTCGGGGGCCGTAGGATTCACTAGTGGCTTCTCTCATGAGTATAACACACGGTGGGTGAACAAATTACTGTTGGGCAATTGATAGAAGATCAAATAATCATGACGATATCCAAGGCGATGATCATTATATAGGCATCACATCCAAGATAAGTAGACCGACTCCTGCCTGCATCTACCACTATTACTCCCCACATCGACCGCTATCCATCATGCATATAGTGTATTAAGTTCATGGAAAAACAGAGTAATGCAATAAGAACGGTGACATGATATAGACAAGATCTATTCATGTAGGAATAAACCCCATCTTGTTATCCTTAATAGCAACGATACATGTGTTCCTCGCTGCCGCTTCTGTCACTGGGAGAGGTCACCGCAAGATCGAACCCATCACAAAGCACCTCTTCCCATGGCAAGAAAAATCGATAGTTGGCCTAACTAAACCAAAGATTCGAAGAATAAATATGAGGCTATAAGTAATCATGCATATAAGAGATCAAAGAAGACTCAAATAATATTCATGGATAGAAACTGATCATGAACTCAAAATTCATCGGATCCCAACAAACACACCGCAAAAAGTTTACATCAAATAGATCTCCAAGAGACCATTGTATTGAGAATTAAAAGAGAGAGAGGAAGCCATCTAGCTACTGCCTACGGACCCGTAGGTCTATGGTGGACTACTCAACATCATCGGAGAGGCACCAATGAGGATGACGAACCCCTCCGTGATGGTGTTAGATTGGATCTCGCGGTTCTGGAACTTGCGGCGGCTGGATGTATTTTTCGTCGACTCCTCTAGGGTTTCTAGAATATTTGGGTATTTATAGAGCACAGAGGCGGTGGAGGGGGTTCCCGAGGCGGCCACAACCCATCAGGGCGCGCCCGGGGCCCCTGGCGCGCCCTGGTGGGTTGTGGGTGGCCTGGGCTCCCTCCTGGTTACTTCTTTGGCCCACTAGCCTTCTTCTGGTCCAAAAAAAAATTCTCCAAAAAGTTTCGTCGCGATAGGACTGCGTTTGGTACTGATATTCTGCAAAGTAAAAAACAAGCAAAAACAGCAACTGGCACTTTGGCACTATGTCAATAGGTTAGTCCCAAAAAATGATATAAAGTTGCTATAAAATGATTCTAAAACATCCAAGATTGATAATATAACAGCATGGAACAAGAAAAAATTATAGATACGTTGGAGACGTATCACCCCACATACCCATTCTCTCCTCCTCCCCTTCGTGTTTTCTCTTTCAGGCGACCAAAACACCCCCGGAGGCCGGCTCCGGATCTCCCATTCTGTGTCGTCCCTCGGATTTCCGTCTGATGGGGTTCATCCCCCTATCCTCCTCATGCCATGGACTCCGGTATTGCCCGCATTCATCTCTCCTTTGGCTTTAATTTTTGAATCTTGTTCTAGGGCAATGCATGAGTATTTCTTGATTTTTTGCGGATTCTAGGCATGAGTAGGACGGAAATTGACTCCTTGACAGAGTGTAATAGATAGTCACCAAAGTGGTTAACTGCCGTGCCCGTGCGGCGGAAGTTTTTCCACCGCCCGGGCGGTACTACCGCTGATGCCTGCCCGGTACTAACGCTGAGGCGGAAGTATGGCTCCTGCAGCACGGTACGAGAACCCCCACCTTCCGTGTTTCTTTTTCCCTTACATTCCTTTTTCTTTATCTTATGCATGGTGTTTACATTTGCTTGTATCTTTCCATTCCTTCTTTCTAAGTTCCAGGTGATGGTAGCTCCGCTCCTGCTCGTCGCATGAATCCTGGACGGGCTAGCGGTTCCAAGCGGTTCCACACGTCTGAAGATGCCGGGGCTGGTCCTAGTGCTCAACCACCACAACAATAGGTGAAGCGTACTGTCAGCAAGAACAAGGTTGCCCAAGGACCTGAGGATATGACAAACAAGGAGTTTGTGGAGTTTTGGTAGCGCAACCCATATTGCCGTCCTCAGGACAAGGCACTGGTTGGTCATCCCTTCTGGACCAAGGAGCAATCTCTCATTTACGTGGGGGTCCTGAAGCACAAGACAAATCTCTATGTGCCTGATGCCAAGTCCATCGACACGGGGCACATGAACAACAATCCCCACACTGACTACTTTGCTGAAGCTTGGGCTCTGTGTGTTCAATGGGGTCTGTTTCCCATCATCAACTTCAACAAGGACTTCGAATGCGAGATTGTGGCTCAATTCTATGCCACCGTTCATTTTCATGCTGATGAGGACCGAAACTTGACTTGGATGACTGGTGGCATAGTTTTGCACTCCAACGGGAAGACCTTCATGAATTCTTTGGGCTATGCTGATCGGGGTCTGGATGAGCCTGTTGAACTGAGGCCACATAGTGCAGACACAACAATTCACAAGTCCAAGCTTGTTCGCTATTCCAGGGTGGTTCAGACTACCAAGGGTACTCGCACTGAGCTCATTCCTTTTCTAGACATTATGCATCATATCTTCCGCAACACTCTGTTTCCTCGCGTTGGGAACAAAGATCAGGTTCACTCTTATCTTGTGAATCTTCTGCTGATGCGCATGAAGAAGAGAGGCCGTGACTCAACTTTGGATGTATCCCACATCATGTGGAAGGAGATCCAGTCTGCCTTTCTTGACAGGAAGGTGCCCATCTATGGCCCTTATCTGTTTAAGCTCATTGATGATACTTGGGCTGCTTCATTCCTTGGTGAGTCTCTTGTTGCTGATCACATGGTGACTCACGGTATTCTTAAGCTCCGTGTGAAGGAGAACTGGGGCGTTGCACCTTTTGTTCCCGAGATTGCCCCCATTGACTCTGATGATGAGCCAGAACCAGACTACGCTGATAACACATACATTCCTCCATCAGAGCATGTTCCATCATGGGCTGCCAAGCTAAAGACAAATATGAAGAACCTTCTCTGCTTCCAGATCAAGGGACAGTACAAGGCCCATGTAGCGGCCAAGAAGGCGCACAACCGTGAGAAGATCATTATGAGGAAGATTGGCCTAGCAGTTGACAGCAGGTCTGAGGATCAGATTGCTGATGAGGAGGCATGGATCCAGAAGAACTGTCCGTGGGTTGAGTGAGAGGAGGATGTACCTACTGCCACTGGTGAGGATGATGATGATGAGGAGGACTGATCACTTTGAGCTTACCATCACTTTGACTCGCTTTAGTCCTCTATGCCCCTTTTGGTGTCTCGATGCCAAAGGGGGAGAGAGTGTTTAGGGATTTGCTGGCTTTGCTGAGTCGCGAGTGTTTTATATTATCTGCGCATTTTCGCTCTCGTGAACTCGTTTATTTGCTTGCTTTGGTTTAAGTGGTCCAGACTTGTGAGTACTAATGTATGGTGTAAGACATGCTATCTATCATATCTTGTTATGTCTACATTAGTTACTTTATGAGATTATGCTTATTTACTTGCTTATAACTCATATTTTGTATGTGCAAGTATTTGGCCGTGTCTATAAAATATAGGGGGGGTGTTGATCCTAGTGTGTGCGCTTTGCATTCCAAAGGCATACTAAAATAGAGCACACATCTAGGGGAAGCCTTTCTATATTTCGTAGATGTTGGGTTTGTCTAAGTCTTACTGCTTATCTTACATTGGCAAATCCCAAGTAGTCATCAACCCAAGCGGTTGATGTAGTCGTACTCTTCACGATCCAATTGCGATCCGATCCGATCTAGCGCCAAACGGACGGCACCTCCGCGTTCAGCACACGTGCGGCTCGATGATGTCTCCTCCTTCTTGATCCAGCAAGAGAGGAAGGAGAAGTAGATGGGATCTCAACTAGCACGACAGCGTGGTGGAGATGGTGGTGTCGTAGTGCCGGCAGGGCTTCGCCAAGCGCCTCCGGAACGACGTACGAGGAAGAAACGGGAGAGACGGGAGGAGGGCCGCGGCCGTGGGAGGTCCTTCAGCCCCCTTGCACTTCCCCACCTTTATATAGGCGTGGGAGGGGCTGGTGGCTTTCCCTCCAAACCCCTAGGGTCGTTGGTCAAGGGGGGGGGGGGGGGGGGAAGGAAATCCCTCCTTTCCTTCCCCACCGATCACTATCCCCCCTTTCTAGGGATCTCGATCTTATCCTTTCGGGATATGATCCTATTCCTTTTAAGGGTGGATCTTGATGCGCCTAGAATAGGGGTGTGGGGACTTTACCCATTACCCACGTTCATGTGGGTCCGCATGCAGGTGGGCCCCACTCCGGAACCTTCTAGAACCTTCCCGGTACAATACCGAAAAATCCCGAACATTTTCCGGAACCCTGAATATGACTTCCCATATATAAATATTTACCTCCGGATCATTCCAAAGCTCCTCGTGATGTCTGGGATCTCATCCGGGACAACAAACAACATTCGGTCACCAATGTACATATCCCAATACTACTCTAGCATCACCGAACGTTAAGCGAACGGACCCTACGGGTTCGAGAATCATGTGGACATGACCGAGAGACCTCTCCGGTCAATAACCAATAGCGGGACCTGGATGCCCATATTGGTTCCCATATATTCCACGAAGATCATTATCGGTTGAACCACGATGTCAAGGATTTAGTCAATCCCGTATGCAGTTCCCTTTGTCCATCGGTATGTTACTTGCCCGAGATTCGATCATCGGTATCTCCATACCTAGTTCAATATCGTTAGAGATCCCGTGACTAACACCTTAGTCACATTGCTTGCAAGCTTCTTATGATGCTGTATTACCGAGTGGGCCCAGAGATACCTCTTCGTCATACAGAGTGACAAATCCCAGTCTCGATTCACGCCAACCCAAGAGACACCCTCGGAGATACCTGTAGAGCACCTTTATAGTCACCCAGTTATGTTGTGACGTTTGATACACACAAGGCATTCCTCCGGTGTCCGGGAGTTGCATGATCTCATGGTCGTACGAACATATACTTGACATGGATAAAGTAGTAGCAATAAACTAGAACGATCACATGCTATGCTTATGGTTGGGTCTTTGTCCATCACATCATTCTTCTAATGATGTGATCCCATTATCAAATGACAACTCATGTCCATGGTCAGGAAACCTTGACCGTCTTTGATCAACGAGCTAGTCTAGTAGAGGCTCACTAGGGACACAGTGTTGTCTATGTATCCACACATGCATCTGAGTTTCCACTCAATACAATTATAGCATGGATAATAAACGATTGTCATGAACAAGTAAATATGATAATAACTATTTTATTATTCCCTCTAGGGCATATTTCCAACAACGGTTACATCACAGAAGTGGGGAAAGTGGATGCGGTAACGCCATGCGTCCCTGAAATGTTGCCCAGAGATTTCGCGAATCTGTCGCTGCCCGTTGATTGCGCAGCGCCTGCTGATCTGACGGCTGTGAATTCACCGAAACGAGGTATAAGACTTCACCGGGGGGAGAGAGAGAGAGATAACTCCCATTCCCCACCTCTTCGATTTCTCCATTGTCCCGTCGAGAGCTCCACCTGCACCACAGATGTGCTGACTAACCGCCCCAATCTACTGGAGATGACGAGGAGCGCAACCGCGAAGGCCGAGAAGGCGAAGAAGGCATCGCAAGGATCCTCCTCGAGCGCGGGCGCACCAGCGGGCTTCGTCCAGGGCGACTGGATGCCGCCACGGACCACCGCTGGCCGGCTGATGGAGCTGGAAAGCCAGGGCCTCCTGGTCGCTGGGAACTGGTGGCAGGCAAGGTTGAGCCAGCGCCGCATGGAGATGAATGGGTCCTCCTCACGACCCATAACGACCGAGGTTTCTCCTTGCCTCCCCATCCATTCTTCTGCTCTTTCTTGGATTTTTACAGAGCTCAGCTCCACCACCTTCCCCCCCCCCCCCCAATGCCATTTCCTATTTGCCGGCCTTCGTTTCCCTTTGCAAAAACTTCCTTAGCGGTCATCCTCATTGGGGTCTGTTCAAACACATGTTCACGTGCCGAGTGATGACCGTAAAGAAATCTGCTCAGACTGGGGGAAAGACGAATGTAGCCTAGTTGTGCGGGGGTTTAGGCATCCAGCTGAAGGGAAAGGGTAGTTTTCTGTTGGAAATATGCCCTAGAGGCAATAATAAAATGGTTATTATTATATTTCCTTGTTCATGATAAATGTTTATTATCCATGCTAAAATTGTATTGATTGGAAACTCAAATGCATGTGTGGGTATATAGACAACACCGTGTCCCTAGTGAGCCTCTATAGGACTAGCTCGTTGATCAAAGATGGTCAAGGTTTCCTAGCCATAGACATAAGTTGTCATTTGATAACGGGATCGCATCATTAGGAGAATGATGTGATGGACAAGACCCAAACTATGAACGTAGCATATGATCGTGTCAGTTTATTGCTATTGTTTTCTGCATATCAAGTATATGTTCCTATGACCATGAGATCATGTAACTCAGTGACACCGGAGAAGTAACTTGTGTGTATCAAACGTCACAACATAACTGGGTGACAATAAAGATGCTCTACAGGTATCTCCAAGGGTGTCTGTTGAGTTGGCATGGATCAAGACTGGTATTTGTTACTCCGTGTGACGGAGAGGTATCTCAGGGCCCACTCGGTAATACAACATCACAATGAGCTTGCAAGCAAGTGACTAAAGAGTTAGCCACAGGATCTTGTATTATGGAACGAGTAAAGAGACTTGCCGGTAACGAGATTGAACTAGGTATGGAGATACCGACGATCGAATCTCGGGCAAGTAACATACCGATAAACAAAGGGAACTGCGTACGGGATTAACTGAATCCTTGACATAGAGGTTCAACTGATAAAGATCTTCGTAGAATATGTAGGAGCCAATATGGGCATCCAGGTCCCGCTATTGGTTATTGACCGTAGAGGTGTCTCGATCATGTCTACATAGTTCTCGAACCCGCAGGGTCTGCACACTTAACATTCGGTAACGATTTCGTATTATTGAGTTATGTATGTTGGTGACCGAAGGTTGTTCGGAGTCCCAGATGAGATCCCGGATGTCACGAGGAGCTCCGGAATGGTTCGGAGGTAAAGATTGATATATAGGAAGTTCCGTATTGGTCACCGGAAAAAGTTCGGGCGTCACCGGTAACATATTGGGGGTGCCGAAAGGGTTCCGGGGGTCCACCGGAAGGGGCCCACCCACCCCGAGTGTCGGGGTACAGAAACAGGGGTGTTCATTTCCCCTGACTTGTGCATGGACAATAAGCCTCCGGCCTTGATGACCTGAGCCCACCGGGAAAAGCTACCACCCAACCAAGGAAACATTCAAGACCCAGACTCCGGCAGCAGCAACCTGCAAAGGGCCAAGCAACGCCGGCAAAACCAATGCAACAAGCCCAGGACAGGCCCGAAGCATGCTAAGCCCGTCCCCGGTGCCTGCCGGGGACCGAGTCGCGTACACCTGCAGGAAGACCCGGCAAGCCATCCCCCGGCAAGCGCGAGCTGATCGACCACCGCTCCACCGCATCGCAACACCAGTCACTTATCGATGCGGTGTTGAGCCCCCAGGTGGCTAAGTAGCTCTCGCTAAGCACGTGGCAGCTTGCTGGAAGACAGATTATGCCCCCTTGACACCCGTCCATAGTCGTGTCAAGCTGCGGTGCGATAGTTAGCTAGAGCGGTGGTAGGAGCTTGCCGGGGCTGCACCCCCACGCGCCACCTAGACTGCATTTATGGCATTTTGTCCTAAATGCCAGAGTTAGGTATGATAGCTTTGTTAGCTGTCTAATCACCAGACAATGTCAGTTTTGCCATTGTGGTTGCCCCTTGAGCTATAAAAGGAGGCCCAGGGCAACCTATCTAGAGATTCAAACCTTTGGACACTTGTACTCACGTAGTAGCTCTCCCCGACGGCAACCCTTGCCGGGATTGAGCATTGCGTGTTCTTCGTGTTCCTCTGATCAATCCACCAAAAGTAGGAGTAAGGTTTTACACTTCACAATGGCCCAAACCTAGGTAAAAACACCAGTGTCCCGATCGTCGTGCTGCCTCATGGTCTCCACTCTTTGTGCAATGTGACCTCCCCCTGCCGAACCACAAAGGGGGCCTCTGGTCCCATAGGTGATCGTGTGCATCCGTGCCCTGACATCTTTGGCGCGCCAGGTAGGGGGGGGCACATCATTTGTTCGAACCCGAGTTCATGAGAAGCGAGTCGATTTCCATCGCCGTCTTCTTCATCCATGGCTCCCAAGAAGAAGACCGGCCCGACCGCGCACCCATCTACTTCGAAGGCCCTCTCACACGTAGCCGCGAACGCCGTGCGTACTACCACGGCGGCGAATGAGGGGGACATCGAGGGCGACGCGACAGGCACAGGCGGCGCCGCCGTCGCGTCCCCCACGACCAAAACCGGGGCAAGAAACGCCAGAAGGAAATGAGCCCGCCAGACCCCAGGGAGGTGCGGCATAATTCGGTAGGCCAAGGAAGGAAAGAGGTACTTGGCTATACCCTTCTCCCCTCTCCTTCCCCGCCTGTGATCGGTTCTGCACGGCGGCGGTACCATCGGTGTCGATAAGCTCGCATGAGGTTCGGTCTTGCATTTGTTCCGCCAGGGATAAATCCCGAGCCGAATGCTAGAGCGAATCCACCAGTTGACGCCCCCGGCAAACAAACCACGGCAAGGTCCCTCCCGCCTATGCGCCCGTCGCATAGGTCGCCGCGGGGCCGTTGGGCATGAAGGAAAGGAGGGAAGGCTCGGTCATTCATGTTTTCTCCTCTGTTCCCGTTAGTTACGAATGTTTATATTCACCCCGCAGACTCGTGCCGCGGACTGTACTCATGACTAACGGATCTCCAAGTTTCTCCATTTCGCCTCTCTTCATGTTCCCTTCCTCTCAGGGCAGCAGTGGGTACACGCTCATGCGTGCACCGGGGAGCACGAAGAGGAGAGGCGCCAGTGGATAAATAGAGGGGCTATGAACGTGGATAAGCATGCGTCAAGGGGAAAAGAAAAGCCTTGGCAAAAGCTAAGTTGACATAGGTATCAACTTCCATTAGAATTCACATTTGCATACCCCTTCGTCAAACCAAACGTTTTGTATGATAAATCCTGCATGGGATGGGACCTTACCGAGTTTGTTTGCTCCCGTGTTTTGTTTCGAGCCTGCTCAACGAAACATGCGGCAGCATCAAACACCGCCAAGGGGGATCTCGCCGGCAGCATGCCCTTGCCAGCAGAATGCTAAGGACCTGTTCCTCAGAGCAATCGCGGCAACACGTTGTTGGCGGGTAACCGGAACGCCAAGAAAAATGATCATACGAACGCCAGTAGGGAAGCGAAGGGGATAGCATGCGTTTGCATAAAAACATCAGTTCAAGCAAACATTAAAACAAAGGAAGTGCATGCCCTAATACGAGATACCTACTGTGTCTTAAGTACAGGACGACATGATAGCAAGGAAAGCTCAAAGTTAACCCAGTGGCTCCCTTGGGTCCTTGGGACTGTGAGGACCCTGTCAGCAAGGGGACCGGCCTTCTTCCCGGCGGCAGAGGTGTCGGCGCCCGCCGGCAGCTTCTTGAAACCGTCGAAGAGGTCAAGCTCCGGATGAAAGAAGGCGAGGTTGCTTAGGACCAGGAAGAGGGCGTCGCGTGCCAGCTTCCGGGATTCGTTGGCAAATCAAACAGCCCTGTCGTCCTCATACGTCTTCAACCCCTCGATCAGGCCATCGAAGAAGAGTGTCAGCTTGACGATTGGAGCCTCGTGCTTGCCGACGGAGAAGGCCCAGCTCTTCATGTTCATCTTTGCCATTTGGGCAGTGAGACGCTCGGCAATATCAGTCATGCTTTTGATCCAGAGGTTGTGCTGCTCAACCTGGTTCTCCAGCTTGTCTTCAACTTCCTTCGGGAGGGCCTTGGCGCTGTTCAAGTCTATCAACAGCAGTTTCTCGCGGACCCCGGCAAATTCAAGGTCTCTCTCCAAGGAAGCAAGCCTGGATTTCATATCAGAGATGGTGTCGTTGGCGGCATCGAGATCTTGGATCTTGGAGGAAAGCTGCGACTGCGCCTCTCCCGGGGTAGCTTCCACCTTTCGTGCTTCCTCCTTGAGGGCCTCGATCTCCTTGGAGCTCCCAGCAAGGTCCTCCGTCAGCTTGTTCAGTTGAGCCTCGAGTTTGGCCTTGGCGGCAGATGCAACAGCTAGCTCGTCAGCCACTTTCTTCAGCTGAGCTGTGGACTCCAGGGAAAATGCGTCAAGAGTGGTCTTGTGGCTGTCCTCCAGCTCCTTGGTACGCTGCCGGACGTGGGGCTCCAGCTCCTCATCCTTGTCACGGAGAGTAGCCTCGAGGGCCCCTTCCCGGGAGGAAATGCTCTTCTCTCTGGCGTCTAGAAGCGCTTCGCGCTCCGTCAGTCGAGCCTTCCGGACAGCAACGTCCTCTTTGGCCATGGATAGCGTCTCATGCTGCCTCTTAATAGAATGTACCTGTCAGTTATACCACTCTCGTAGCTCGCTCCCCTTGTTCCTCAGCTACTGGTCCACGAGCTCGGCCGAGTCACGCTGCTCCTTGACCGCCTGCCACTTGAGACTATACCTGCTCTGCACGTCCTTGAGCCCTGCTGCTATGGATTCCAGAAAGGCCAAATCCTTGGCACCATCAGCAGTACCATCAGCTCCTTCGATCCTCTGAGACAGCGGCGCCAGGATCCTATTGATTTCCTCGTCAAGGTCTGAGCCCACTGAGAAGGGTGAACCAGGAGTTGTGGGACCCAACGGAACAGTGACCAACGCCAGGTGGCTCTGGGGAGATCGCAGAGCCGATGTTAGGGGATAGCTTGGCGAGGAGGGCCCCATGGACTGAAGGGGAGTCTTCTCCTCAACCACAATATCCGGGCCAGGCGCGCTGCCGGGGTTTTGTTCCGCCCTTTCTGAGGACCCCTGAACGTCCCCAGCAACCTGCCTGTGGCCCTCCGCGGCAGCAATCTTCATCGCCTCCGCGGCAGCATCCTTCCCGATGTCAGCCACTTCTTCCAGCAACTCAGGCTCTTCAAGTAGCGGAGCTGCGGATTAGAGCAATAAACAGAAGTATGGAAGTCAGAAATCAATAAGGCACGTAAGAAGAGAGAACAGGGGAAGTAAAAATGAAGGCAAGTGGGATACTCGATGGAGGTTGCTGTGGAAGGACATTCCCTTCCCCGGCAACGTCAGTTGCCGGCGTGCGGTCTGTCACCATCCTTCCAGTGACGACCTCAACACGGGCAAGCTCTTCGGTGGAGGCCGTTGCCAGCGAATCTTTCTCGCAGGCGACGGTTGATGAGAAATCTTGAAGGGAAGGCTCCTCCTGGCGATCCTCTCCCTGATAATTTTCTCCCGTCTCCCTGTCGGGTGTAGGGAGACGCCCTTCCTCATCCTCGTCGATAGACGAGGTCTGTGCTTGGATTTCACGAAGAGGGCTGGATCGGGGGCTAGGCGCGGGGTTCTCCTCCGCGTCTCCTGCCGGGCTCCCGCCTACCGCGGAATCCGGCCCTGTCGCGGATTTGGCCCGCTTGGTCCTATGCGCAAGGGTCTCCTCGTCCTCATCCCTGTCAGAATCAATCATACAAGATCAATCGAGAAAATCAAGGATAAAGACTTTGACAAAGATTGAGATCGAATGACTCACTCCGAGGCGATGAGCATGGAGCCCAGCTCGTACGATGCAGGTGGCGGAGATGATCTGCCCCTTTTTAGAGTCGGAGGGCCGGGGCTTGGCGGAAGGACCGGGACTTCCGGCAAGGGCGAGCTTGGCGGAGAAGTTGGGCTCGACGGGGGGCTGGGGTCCGCCCCTATAACCCTCCGTCGCTTGACGTGAGAAGCTTTGGCTTGAGAAAGGCAGGAGGATTGGCGGCGTGCTACTTCACGCCCGCCTCCCTTTGAGGTCATCTTCTTCACCTTCGAGGGACCCCGTGAAGACGCAGGGGTCATTGGTTCTCGGTTGACGCGCCGACTGACGTGGCTTGAGACTGCGTTGGTATTTCCCCAAAGAGGAAGGGATGATGCAGCACAGCAACGGTAAGTATTTCCCTCAGTTATGAAACCAAGGTTATCGAACCAGTAGGAGGATCACCACCACCCAATAAGCAGCATCTGCACACATACAACAAATACTTGCAACCCGATGCGAAAGAGAGGTTTTCAATCTCTCTACGGTAATAAGATAGATTAGGTAGTGATAGATAGGAGAGATAGATCTCTCAAGAACACAAATAAAAAGGGTAAATATGTAGTAATATGTTTTTGGGTTTTTGGTTTTATAGATCTGAAAACAAAGATTGCACAAAAAAGTAGATCGGAAAGCAATATGTTGGAAAAGTAGACCCGGGGGGCGTAGGGCTCACTAGTGGCTTCTCTCATGAGTATAGCGCATGGTGGGTGAACAAATTACTGTTGGGCAATTGATAGAAAATCGAATAGTCATGACGATATCCTAGGCGATGATCATTATATAGGCATCACGTCCAAGATAGATAGACCGACTCCTGCCTGCATCTACCTCTATTACTCCACACATCGACCGCTATCCAGCATGCATCTAGTGTATTAAGTTCATGGAAAAATGGAGTAATGCAATAAGAACGATGACATGATGTAGATAAGATCTATTCATGTAGGAATAGACCCCATCTTGTAATCCTTAATAGCTACGATACATGCGTGTCTTGCTGCCCCTTCTGTCACTGGGAAAGAACACCGCAAGATCGAACCATCACAAAGCACCTCTTCCCATGGCAAGAAAAATCGATCTGGTCGGCCTAACTAAACCAAAGATTCGGAGAATAAATACGAGGCTATAAGTAATCATGCATATAAGAAATCAAAGAAGACTCAAATAATATTCATGGATAGAAACTGATCATGAACTAAAAATTCATCGGATCCCAACAAACACACCGCAAAAGTTTACATCAAATAGATCTCCAAGAGACCATTGTATTGAGAATCATAAGAGAGAGAGAAGAAGCCATCTATCTACTGCCTACGGACCCGCAGGTCTATGGTGGACTACTCACGCATCATCGGAGAGGCACCTATGAGGAAGATGAACCCCTTCGTGATGGTGTTTAGATTGGATCTCGCGGTTCTGGAACTTGCGGCGGCTAGAATTGTGTTTCGTCGACTCCCCTAGGGTTTTGGGAATATTTGGGAATTAATAGGCATCAGAGGCGGTGCAGAGGGGCACCGTGGAGGGCACAACCCATCAGGGCGCGCCGGGGGTCCCCTAGCGCGCCCTGCTGGGTTGTGCTCTCCACAGGCCACCTTCTTGGCTCTTCTTTGGCCCACTGGGTGTCTTCTGGTCTAGAAAAAATCTCCAAAAAGTTTCGTCGCGATTGGACTCCGTTTGGTATTGATATTCTGCGAAGTAAAAAACAAGCAAAAACAACAACTTGCACTTTGGCACTATGTCAATAGGTTAGTCCCAAAAAATGATATAAAGTTGTTATAAAATGATTGTAAAACATCCAAGAATGATAATATAACAGCATGGAACAAGCAAAAATTATAGATACGTTGGAGACGTATCAGCATCCCCAAGCTTAATTCCTACTCGTCCTCGAGTAGGTAAATGATAAAAACAAATTTTTTGATGTGGAATGCTGCTTAACATGTGCATCATATTCTTTTCTTTTGTATAGCATGGACATTTGGACTTGTAAATGATTCAAAGCAATAGTCTAGTTTTAACATAATGACTTCAATACTCAAGCATGTCAACAAGCAACCATGTCTTTCAAAATATCAACACTAAAAAAAGTTATCCCTAGCCCATCATGCTCAATCATTGATCCATTCATGAAACACACTCAAATATTAGCTATGCCCAATGCTCAAGTACGATCATAGTGCCCCCTAGTTGGTGCTTATAAGAGAAGATGGAGACTCAAAGCAAAATAAAAATTGCATAAAGTAAATAGATAGGCCCTTCGTAGAGGGAAGTAGGGATTTGTAGAGGTGCCAGAGCTCAAAGTTTTAAATTGAGAGAGAAAAATATTTTAGGTGGCATGCTTTTCCTATCAACAAAAACGACAAAGTAGCTCACAATACTTTCCATGCTAGATATATCATAGGCGGTTCCCAAACAGAAAATAAAGTTTATTCCCTTTTCCACCAAACTTTCACATTCCATGGCGGGCCGTATCCACGGTTGCCTTCCATACCAACACTTTCCAAGGAATTTATTATTTGACAACATAAAGTAATTTTTTTTATTTCGGGAATGGGCATCCCTATTACCGCCGCACTCTCGTGCAATGACAAGTGACTAAACACTCATCTAGAGAATAACACATCTAGGATGGAAAAATATTGGACACTCCCCACCGTTTCATGAGTGGTACGGGCACACAAAAGAGAAAATTTATTTTGGAAATTTAGAGATGGCACATACAAATTTGCTTGGAACGGCATGGAAATACCGCATATATGTAGGTATGGTGAACTCATAAGGCAAAACTTGGTTTAAGGATTTTGGATGCGCAACTAGTATTTCTACTTAGTACAAATGGAGGCTAGCAAATAGATTGGGAAGCAACCAAACTAAGAAACAAAAATTCACATAAGTGAGCATTGAACATAACTAACACCGAATAATGCACCACAAGTAGGATGTAACTTCATTGCATAACTCTTGACTTTCGTGCATGCATAGGGAATCACAAACCTTAACACCAATATTCCTACTAAGCATAATTACTCACTAACATGACTCACATATTACTATCATCATGTTTCTAAACTATTACAAGGAATCAAGTTTAATTTTCCCAATGATCTTCATGAAAGTTTTTATTATATCCTCCTTGGATATCTATCACTTTGTGACTAGTTTCATATATTGCCATTGCTATTTGGCAAGCTCAAATAAATTTAAGTGAAGCACATGAGCATAAAGATTTCATCTCTCAAAAAGGTATAAGTGAAGTACGAGAGGATTTCTACAAAAATTTCCAAGCACACCGTGCTCAAAAAGATATAAGTGAAGCACTAGAGCAATTCTATAGCTCAAAAAGTTTAAGTGAAGCACATAGAGCAATTCTAACAAATCATAGCATGATTTTGGCTTCCTAAAATAGGTGTGTCCAGCAAGGATACAAAGGAAAAACTAATGAACAAAGCAAGCAAAGATACAAGACGCTCCAAGCAAAACTCATGATATGTGACGAATAAAAATATAGCTCCAAGTAAAATACCGATGTTCGTTAGAAGAAAGAGGGGATGCCACTCGGGGGCATCCCCATGCTTAGTTGATTGTTTCTATTTGGATATATCTTGCGGGTGCGGTAGCATCCCCAAGCTTAGGCTTTTATTACTCCATATTCCTTCATCCATCGTGATCTCACCCAAAACTTGAAAACTTCAATCACACAAAACTCAACAAAATCTTCGTGAGATCCGTTAGTATAATAAAGCCAATCACTACTTTAGGTGCTGTTGCAAACCCATTCATATTTTATTATTTCATTATACCTACTGTATTTTAACTTTACCATGGCTTATACCCCTCGATACAAACCATAGATTCATCAAAACAAGCTCACAATGCAACGAAAACAGAATCTGTCTTAAACAGAACAGTTTGTAGTAATCTGTACTCTAACCATACTTCTATAACTCTAAAACTTCTGAAAAATTAGGACAACGTAAGGAATTTGTATAGCGACACCGTGTTAAAACTTCAGCTCAAGATCACATTCCAGCAAAAAATGAAAATTCATACTGGACGCAAAGTTTCTGTTTAAGATTCAGCATTGCTTCTACTCATCCTATGAATCATCCTAAAGGCTTTACTTGGCACAAACACTAAATAAACCATAAAAACACAATCATAACAGAGGCATAATTGTGTCAACACTCAAAAACAGAAAGGGAAAATAAAAAATAAATTTATTCATTGGGTTGCCTCCCAACAAGCACTATCGTTTTATGCCCCTATCTAGGCATAATGGATAGATTCAAGTATTGTCATCTTTTGTTTTCAACTCTTCAATCACACAACTAGATTTATTCAAGGGTTTAGCATGCATATTCTTAACGATAACGCTCCTAGGAAGAAAACCAAAAAATTCATTCTTGTAAATAGGATCTCTTATGATTTCAATAAAGTCGGGATGAATACTAATCATTTTAAGATCTCCCTTATGGCCACTAGGTGTACCAACTTTGTTCTTAGTGACTTGCGGGGTCTTGCCAATCTTTACGGGAGGTTTTTCAATAGTTTTGATAGAAGAGAAAGCCAAACCCAAATTACTAAAAATCTCTTCCAACTTATCAATACGGTAAGGACTTTCCTCTACCCTTTCGTTAACTACGGTTTCTTTTGCCTTTTGTAATTTAATGGCATCTCCCGCCTTAGCCCCAATTTTATTAGCAAGATTATGCAATTTCTTATCCAAATCTTCAAGATGTACTTTAGTAATCAACTTCTTTTCAATAGCATCTAATCTCTCCATAACGTGTTCGAGAGTTAAAGTTGTTTCATTGATCATGATAGGTGGTGATCCCACTAAACTTCCCAAAGCATTAAAAGCATCCAAAGATGGACACATCAAGAAATTCCCACCAGTAATTGTATCAAGGATGAATCTATACCAAGTGATGATGCCAACATAAAAACTGCGAAGAAGAACAACGGTAGATTGCTTATGGATAGATCTATTATGAGCATTGCAAATCCTATACCAAGCATCTTTTAGATTTTCCCCTCCCCTTTGCTTAATGTTAAGAACCTCATTATCGGAGGTACACGCAATAAAGGAAGAACTAGCCATAATGACAAGGCAAGAGATCCGGCAAGAAAAAGGGCAAACGAAAAAGAGAGCGAATAAAACGGCAAATTGGTGAAGTGGGGGAGAGGAAAACGAGAGGCAAATGGCAAATAATGTAATTGCAAGGAGATGAGATTTGTGATTAGGAACCTGGTAGAAGATGATGGAGTCCCCTCGGCGCCTACGATAGGCACGTAGAAGATACCTCTTCCTCCCCGGCAACGGCTCCAGAAATTCCTTTTGACGTGGCTTGAGACTGCGTCGGTATTTCCCCAAAGAGGAAGGGGTGATGCAGCACAGTGACGGTAAGTATTTCCCTCAGTTATGAAACCAAGGTTATCGTACCAGTAGGAGGATCACCACCACCCAATAAGCAGCACCTGCACACAAATAACAAATACTTGCAACCCGACGCAAAAGAGGGGTTGTCAATCTCTCTGAGGAAAGAAGAAGTGCCTGAACAAATCCACATTGGGGGCGACTCCGACGAAGTTCTCGCACAGATGGGCAAAAATTGCCATGCACACCATTGCATTGGGCGTGAAGTCTAGAAGGTGGAACCCGTACACCGCCATCATGGCGCAGAAGAAATCAGAGAAGGGGTGAGAGAGGACACAGTAGAAGTATGCATAGAAGAAGCGGTACGAATCTGACGGCGTCTTCTCTTTGGGGCTGTCCGGCAGAACCACGGGAGATTTATGCCCCTTTGTTTCTCTCCCCCACATATAGGCATACCTGTTGATCAAGGTATTGCCGTCCAGGCTCGACGAGGAGATGACCACATCTCTCTGTCGCTGCTTCTCCAGATCTTCCGCTTTCCTCTTCGTCTGCTCGACCACTGGGTCCGCAGACACGGCCATGTGCTTCCCCTTGACGGCGGCCGTCTTCCGCCCCATTTCTAGAGCTATCGAGGGCGGCGGATGATCTAGCGGCGCTCAGGTGGCCGGAGGCGGCGGCGGAAGCGGTTTCTCTTGGCTTGAGGAAGAAGATGAAGGACGGAGAAACGGATGCGAATGAGCAGCGCCCCTGTACATTGCCCTTTTATTTGAGGGACCCGCACGGGGGCTGGCTCTTCGCCATCTTTTCGGAAAACGGCCGTTTTTTTACTGGAAGTTTTTTTACTCTCCAACGGCTATTGTTCCATGACCCCACGACCTGCGGTAATTACGCGGAGTGGACGTGGGACGGGCGAAGTACAAGATGGCAAAGAAGGCCGCAAAGCGAGCTGTGAGTGAAGCAAGGGGTCTGGCGTATGAGGACCTCTACCAACAGTTAGACACGAAGGAAGGCGAAAGGGACATCTATAAGATGGCCAAGATCCGAGAGAGGAAGACGAGGGATGTTGACCAAATCAAGTGCATCAAGGACGGAGCAGATCAACTCCTGGTGAAGAACGAGGAGATTAAACATAGATGGCGGGAGTACTTTGACAAGCTGTTCAATGGGGAGAGTGAGAGCTCTACCATTGATATGGACGACTCCTTTGATGATACTAGCAGGCGTTTTGTGCGGCGAATCCAGGAGTCGGGGGTCAAGGAGGCTTTAAAGAGGATGAAAGGAGGCAAGGCGATGGGCCCTGATTGTATCCCCATTGAGGTGTGGAGAGGCCTCGGGGACATAGCGATAGTATGGCTAACCAAACTTTTCAACCTCATTTTTCGGGCAAACAAGATGCCAGAAGAATGGAGACGGAGTATATTAGTACCAATCTTCAAGAACAAGGGGGGTGTTCAGAGTTGTACTAATTACCGTGGAATTAAATTGATGAGCCATACAATGAAGCTATGGGAAAGAGTCATTGAGCACCACTTAAGAAGAATGACAAGCATGACCAAAAATCAGTTTGGTTTCATGCCTGGGAGATCGACCATGGAAGCCATTTTCTTGGTACGACAACTTATGGAGAGATATAGGGAGCAAAAGAAGGACCTACATATGGTGTTCATTGACTTGGAGAAGGCCTATGATAAGATACTACGGAATGTTATGTGGTGGGCCTTGGAAAAACACAAAGTCCCAACAAAGTACATTACCCTCATCAAGGACATGTACGATAATGTTGTGACAAGTGTTTGAACAAGTGATGGCGACACTGATGACTTCCCGATTAAGATAGGACTGCATCAAGGGTCAGCTTTGAGCCCTTATCTTTTTGTCTTGGTGATGGATGAGGTCACAAGGGATATACAAGGAGATATCCCATGGTCCATGCTCTTTGCGTACGATGTGGTGCTAGTCGATGAGAGTCGGACGGGGGTCAACGGGAAGTTGGAGTTATGGAGGCAAACCTTGGAATCGAAAGGTTTTAGGCTTAGTAGGACTAAAACCTAGTACATGAGGTGCGCTTTCAGTACTACTAGGCACGAGGAGGAGGAGGATGTTAGCCTTGATGGGCAGGTGGTGCCTCAGAAGGACACCTTTCGATATTTGGGGTCAATGTTGCAGAAGGATGGGGATATCAATGAAGATGTGAACCATCGAATTAAAGCCAGATGGATGAAGTGGCGCCAAGCTTCTGGCATTCTCTGTGACAAGAGGGTGCCACAAAAGCTAAAAGGCAAGTTCTATAGGACGGCGGTTTGACCCACAATGTTGTATGGCGATGAGTGTTGGCCGACTAAAAGGCGACATGTGCAACAGTTAGGTGTGGCGGAGATGCACATGTTGAGATGGATGTGTGGCCACACAAGGAAGGACCTAATCCGGAATGATGATATACGAGATAGAGTTGGGTAGCGCCAATTGAAGAGAAGCTTGTCCAACATCATCTGAGATGGTTTGGACATATTCAGCGCAGGCCTCCAGAAGCCCCAGTGCATACCGGACGGCTAAAGCATGCTGATATTGTCAAAAGAGGCCGGGGTAGACCGAACTTGACATGGGAAGAGTCCGTAAAGAGAGATCTAAAGGATGGGAGCATCACCAAAGAACTAGCCATGGACAGGGGTGCGTGGAAGCTTGCTATCCATGTGCCAGAACCATGAGTTGGTCGCGAGATCTTATGGGTTTCACCTCTAGCCTACCCCAACTTGTTTGGGACTAAAGGCTTTGTTGTTGTTGTTGTTGTTGTTGTTGTTGTTGTTGTTTTTGTTGTTGTTGTTGTTGTTGGACGTGGGACAGGAGGACAACACTTCTTCGACGTGTGTCCGTGCATTGTTTGGGGCCTAACCCAACGTGCCAAGCGACACGTATGGCTCAGGCCCGGGGGGCTTCTGTCGGGGTACACAAACAGGGGTGTTCATTTCCCCTGACTTGTGCACGGACAATAAGCCTCTGGCCTTCATGACCTGAGCCCATCGGGAAAAGCTACCACCCAACCAAGCAAACATTCAAGACCCAGACTCCGGCAGCAGCAACCTGCAAAATGCCAGGCAACGCCGACAAAACCAATGCAACAAGCCCAGGACGGGCCCGAAGCATGCTAAGCCCGTCCCCGGTGCCTGCCGGGGAACGAGCCGCGCGTACACCTTCAGGAAGACCCAGCAAGCCATCCCCCGGCAAGCGCGAGCCAATCGGCCACCGCTCTACCGCATCGCAACACCAGTCACTTATCGATGCAGTGTCGAGCCCCCAGGTGGCTAAGTGGCTCTCGCTAAGCATGTGGCGGCACGCTGGAAGACAGATTATGCCCCCTTGACACCCGTCCATAGGCGTGTCAAGCTGCGGTGCGATAGTTAGCTAGAGTGGTGGTAGGAGCTTGCCGGGGATGCACCCCCGCACGCCACCTAGACTGCATTTATGGCATTTTGTCCTAAATGCCAGAGTTAGGTATGATAGCTCTGTTAGCTGTCTAATCACCGGACAATGGCTGTTTTGCCATTGTGGTTGCCCCTTGAGCTATAAAAGGAGGTCCAGGGCAACCTAGCTAGAGATTCGGACCTTTGGACACTTGTACTCACGTAGTAGCTCTCCCTGACGACAACCCTTGCCGGGATTGAGCACTGTGTGTTCTTCGTGTTCCTCTGATCAATCCACCAAAAGCAAGAGTAGGGTTTTACGCTTCACAGCGTCCCGATCGTCGTGCTACCTCATGGTCTCCGCTCTTTGTGCAACGTGACCTCCCCCTGCCGAACCACAAAGGGGCCTCTTGTCCCATAGGTGATCGTGTGCATCCGGGCTCCGACACCGAGGGGCCACATGGGCTAAAGAGGTGGCGCACCAGCCCCTAAAGGCCCATGTGCATGAGGGGTAGGTGGGAGGTGGCCTAGTGGGGAGGGACTCCTCCTTTGGGCCTCCACCTCCCTTGTGGGAGGTGGACTCTCCCCCTTGGCCGATCAGCCAGCCCTAGGGTTTCCCCTAGGGCTGCCACCCCTCCTCCCCTCCCTCGTATATATAGTGGAGGTTTTGAGGGCAGCCACCACCTGAAAAGCCACGTGCTGCCCTCTCTCCCTCTAGATCGTTTTCTCCACTAGATCGGTTCGGTAGAGCTCGGCGAAGCCCTGCCGGATCAGTTCACCACCACCGCCACCATGTCGTTGTGCTGCCGGAGAACTCATCTACCTCTCCGTCCTCGCTTGCTAGATCAAGGAGGCAGAGATCGTCATCGAGCTGTACGTGTGCTGAACGTGGAGGTGCCCTCCGTTCGGTGCTAGATCATGATTGGATCGCGGGACGGCTTGCGATTTAGATCGCGAAGACGTTCAACTACATCAACTGCGTTTCTTAACGCTTCCCGCTTAGCGATCTACAAGGGTATGTGGATCCGATCTCTCCTCTCATAGATGCTCATCTCCTAGATTGATCTTGGTGAAGCGTAGGAATTTTTTTGTTTCCCATGCAACGTTCCCCAACAGTGGCATCATGAGCTAGGTCTTTGCGTAGATGGCATCATGAGTAGAACACAAAGGAGTTTGTGGGCGTTGATATTCAGATTGCTTCCCTCCTTAGTCTTTTCTTGATTCAGCAGTATTGTGGGATGAAGCGGCCTGGACCAACCTTATGTTGGAAATATGCCCTAGAGGCAATCATAAATTAGTTATTATCATATTTCCCCGTTCATGATAATAGTTTATTATTCATGCTAGAATTGTATTGACCGGAAACTAAATACATGTGTGAATAGATAAACAAATACTGTGTCCCTAGTAAGACTCTACTAGACTAGCTCGTTGATCAAAAGATGGTCAAGATTTCCTGACCATGGACATGAGTTGTCATTTGATAATGGGATCACATCATTAGGAGAATGATGTGATGGACTTGACCCAACCGTTAGCATAGCAAATGATTGTTCAGTTTATTGCTATTGCTTTCACTATGTTAAATACACGTTCCTCTGACCATGAGATCATGCAACTCCCGGATACCGTAGGAATACTTTGGGTGTATCAAACGTCACAACGTAATTGGGTGATTATAAAGGTGCACTACAGGTATCTCCGAAAGTGTTTGTTGAGTTGGCATGGATCGAGATTGGAATTTGTCACTCCGACTATCGGAGAGGTATCTCTGGGCCCTCTCGGTAATACAGCATCACAGAAGCCTTGCAAGCACCGTGACTAAAGAGTTAGTTACAAGATGACGTATTACGGAACGAGTAAAGAGACTTGTCGGTAACGAGATTGAACTAGGTATTGGATACCGACGATCGAATCTCGGGCAAGTAACATACCGCCAGGCAAAGGGAACAACGTATGTTGACATATGAGGTTCACCGATAAAGATCTTCGTGGAATATGTAGGAACCAATATGAGCATCCAGGTTCCGCTGTTGGTTATTGACCGGAGAGTCGTCTCGGTCATGTCTACATCATTCCCGAACCCGTAGGGTCCGCACACTTAAGGTTCGATGACGATTTAGTATTATATGAGTTATGTGATTGGTGGCCGAAGTTTGTTCGGAGTCCCGGATGAGATCACGGACATGACGAGGAGTCTCGAAATGGTCGAGAGGTAAAGATTCATATATTGGAAGGCTATATTCGGACGTCGGAAAGGTTCCGAGTGATTCGGGTATTTTTCGGAGTACCGGGGAGTTACGGGAATTCACCGGGAGAAGTAATGGGCCTTATTGGGCCATACGGGAAAAGGAGAGGCAGGCCACGTGAGGAGGCTCGCGCCCCCTCTTGCCCAAACCGAATTGGACTAGGGGAGGGGGCGCAGCCCCCTCTTTCCTTTCCCTCTCCCTTCCCTGTTTCCTACTCCGTATGGGAGGTGGAATCCTACTAGGACTAAGGAGTCCTAGTAGGACTCCCCACACTTGGCGCACCCCTAGGGGGCCGGCCTCCTCCCTCTCATCCTTTATATACGGGGGCAAGGGGGCACCCCAAAGTACACAATTGTCCCATAGCCGTGTGCGGTGCCCCGATCTCCGTTTTTCCACCTCGGTCATATTTTCGGAGAGCTTAGGCGAAGCCCTGCCGGAATCACTTCACCGTCACCGTCGCCATGCCGTCGTGCTGACGGAACTCATCTACTACCTCGATGTCTTGCTGGATCAAGAAGGCGAGGAACGTCACCGAGCTGCACGTGGTTAGAACTCGGAGGTGCCGTACGTTCGGTACTTGATCGGTGGAGCTCGTAGGATTGTTCGACTACATCAACCGCGTTGTGAGACGCTTCCGCTAACGGTCTATGAGGGTACGTAGACACACTCTCCCCTCTCGTAGCGATACATCTCCATGGATAGATCTTGCGTGAGCGTAGGAAATTTTTTGAAATTCATGCTCCGTTCCCCAACAATGGTATCAGAGCCAGGTCTATGCGTAGATGTGATTTGCACGAGTAGAACCCAAGTGAGTTGTGGGCGTGGGTGTATACATATTGCTTGCCGTTACTAGTTGTTACTTGATTCGGTGGTATTGTGAGATGAAGCGGCCCGGACCGACATTACGCGTACGCTTACGCGAGACAGGTTTCACCGCTAGGTGCACTCATTGCATAAAGGTGACTGGCGGGTGTCTGTCTCTCTCACTTTAGTTGAATCGGTTTCAATGAAGAGGGTTCTTTTAGAAGATCAAAAAGCAATCACTACACCACGTTGTGGTTTTGCGTAGGTAAGAACGGTTCTTGCAAACCCGTAGCAGCCACGTAAAACTTGCAACAACAAAGTAGAGGACGTCTAACTTGTTTTTGCAGGGTATGCTGGTGATGTGATATGGCCAAGACATGATGTGATATAAGTTGTTGTATGAGATGATCATGTTTTGTAAGTTATCAGGCAACCGGCAGGAGCCTTATGGTTGTCTCTTTATTGTATGCAATGCCAACGCTATGTAATTGCTTTACTTTACCGCTATTAGTTAGCAGTAGTAGTAGTAGCAATAGCCGGCAAGAAGACGATGACGCTACGATGGAGATCAAGGTGTCACGACGCTACGATGGAGATCAAGGTGTCAACCCGGTGACGATGGAGATCATGACGGTGCTTTGCTGATGGAGATCAAAAGCACAAGACGATGATGGCCATATCATGTCACATATATTGAATTGCATGTGATGTTAATCCTTTTATGCATCTTATTATTTTGCTTAGGACGACGGTAGCATTATAAGATGATCCCTTCACTAAATTTCAAGATAAGTGTTCTCCCCTAGTATGCACCGTTGCGAAGGGTCGACGCTTCTAAGCACCACGTGATGATCGGGTGTGATGGATTCTTTCGTTCGCATACAACGGGTGTAAGCCAGTTTTACACACGCAGAATACTTGGGTTAAACTTGACGAGCCTAGCATGTACAGACATGGCCTCGGAACACAAGAGACCGAAAGGTCAAACATGAGTCATATAGTAGATATGATCAACATGAAAGATGTTCACCATTGATAACTAATCCACCTCACGTGATGATCGGACGTGGTTTAGTTGATGTGGATCATGTTACACTTAGACAACTTGAGGGATGTTAATCTAAGTGGGAGTTCTTAAGTAATTTGATTAATTGAACTTCAATTGTCATGAACATAGTCTTACTTTAGCAAATTTATGTTGTAGATCCATAGACCGCACTGTAGTTCCCCTGTTTTTATTATGTTCCTAGAGAAAACGAAGTTGAAAGTTGATGGAAGCAACTATGCGGACTAGGTCCGTGATCTGAGGATTGTCCTCACTGCTGCACAGAAGGCTTATGTCCTTAATGCACCGCTCAGTGAAATACCCCTACGGCTTCGTCTCAGGACGTTATGAACGTCTGGCAGACAAGAAAAGATGACTACTCGATAGTTCAGTGCGCCATACTTTACGGCTTAGAACTGGAGCTCCAAATATGTTTTGAGCAACACGGAGCATATGAGATGTTCCAAGAGCTGAAAATTTGTTTTTCAAGACTCACACCCAGGTCGAGAGGGATGACACCTTCGACAAGTTCTATAGCTACAAGATGGAGGAGAACAGCTCCGTTAGCGAGCATGTACTCAGAATGTCTGAGTACTTCAAACACTTGAATCAAGTGGGAGTTAGACTTCCGAATAAAGTGGTGATTGATAGAGTTCTCTAGTGACTACCACTAAGCTATTGGATCTTCGTGATGAACTATAAACATGCAAGGGATAGAAGATCCTTAGGCTATTCGCGATGGTACAATCTGCGGATGTAGAAATCAAAAAAAAGGGAGCATCAAGTGTTGATGGTTAATAAGACCACTAGTTTCAAGAAGGGCAAGGGAAAGAAGGGAACTTCAAGAAGAACGGTAAAACAGTTGCCGCTCACGCGAAGAAACCCAAGGCTGAACCAAACCCGAGACTTAGTGCTCCCATTGCAAAGGGAAATGTCACAGGGAGCGGAACTTCCCCAAAGTAACTGGCAGATAATAAGACTGGCAATGTCAACAAAGATATTTGATATACATGTTATTGATATGTACCTTACTAGTACTCGTAGGAGCACCTGGGTATTTGATACTTGTTCAGTTGCTTACAACTTGAAACATGGAGCTTCGGAATAAACGAGGGCTAGCTAAGAATGAGGTGACGATGTGCATTGGAAGTGTCTCCAAGGTTGATGTGATCACCATCGCCACGCTCTCTCTACCTTCAGGATTAGTGACGAACCTAAATAATTGTTATTTGGTGCTTGCGTTAAGCATGAACATTATATCTGATAGTGTTTATTGCAAGACGGTTATTCAATTTCAGAGACTAATTGTTATTCTATTTGGATAATATCATTGATGATCATGCACTTAAAATGAAAAGGTTTATAGAATCTTGATCGTAGTAATACATATGTTCATAACACGAATGCCAAAAGATAATGATAGTACCACATATTTGTGGCACTGCCGCTTAGGTCATATCAGTGTTAAACACATGAAGAAACTCCATGCAGATGGGTTTTTGGAATCTCTTGATTGTGAATCATTTGAGACATGTGAACCGTGCCTTATTGGCAAGATGACTAAAACTCCGTTCTCCGGAACAATGGAGCGAGCAACCAACTTATTGGAAATAATACATACCGATGTATGCGGTCCGATGAGTGTTGAGGCGCACGGTGGATATCGTTATATTCTCACGTTCACTTATGATTTGAGTAGATATGGTTATGTCTACTTGATGAAGCATAAATCTGAAACATTTGAAAAGTTCAAAGAATTTCAGAGTGAAGTAGAGAACCATCGTAACAAGAAAATAAAGTTCTTACGATCTGATCGTGGAGGAGAATATTTGAGTTACGAATTTGGCAATCACTTAAGACAATGTGGAATTGTTTCACAGCTCACGCCACATGGAACACCACAGCGTAATGGTGTGTCCGAACGTCGTAATCGTACTCTATTGGATATGGTGCGTTCTATGATGTCTCTTACCGATTTGCCACTATCATTTTGGGGTTATGCATTAGAGACAGCTGCATTCACTTTAAACAAGGGCACCGTCTAAATCCGTTGAGATGACACCGTATGAACTGTGGTTTGCAAGAAACCTAAGATGTCGTTTCTGAAAGTTTGGGGATGCAATGCTTATGTCAAAAGGCTTCAGCCAGATAAGCTCGAACCCAAAGCGGATAAGCGCGTCTTCATAGGATACCCAAAGGAGACCGTTGGGTACACCTTCTACCACAGATCCGAAGGCAAAGTATTCGTTGCTAAGAATGGATCCTTTCTAGAGAAGGAGTTTCTCTCGAAAGAAGTGAGTGGGAGGAAAGTAGAACTTGATGAGATAATTGTACCTCCTCTGGATAGTAGTACGCCACAGAAAGAAATTTCTGTGACACCAACACAGACCAGAGAAGAAGTTGATGATGATGATCATGAGGCTTCGGATCAAGTTGCTACAGAACCTCGTAGGTCAACCAGGACACGCTCCGCACCAGATTGGTACGGCAATCCTGTCTTGGAGGTCATGTTGTTAGACAACGGTGAACCTACGAACTATGAAGAAGCGATGGCGAGCCCGGATTTCGACAAATGGCTTGAGGCCATGAAATCCGAGATTAGATCCATGTATGAGAACAAAGTGTGGACTTTGGTAGACTTGCCCGATGAAAGGGCGAGCTATTAAAAATAAATGGATCTTTAAGAAGAAGACGGACGCTGATGGTAATGTCACCGTCTATAAAGCTCAACTTGTTGCTAAAGGTTATCGACAAGTTCAAGGAGTTGACTACAATGAGACTTTCTCACCCGTAGCGATGCTAAAGTCTGTCAGAATTATGTTAGCAATTGCCGCGTTTTATGATTATGAAATCTGGCAAATGGACGTCAAAACGGCATTCCTTAATGGATTCCTTAAGGAAGAATTGTATATGATACAACCGGAAGGTTTTGTCGATCCTAAAGGTGCTAACAAAGTATGCAAGCTCCAGCGATCCATCTATGGACTGGTGCAAGCATCTTGGAGCTGCAATACTCGCTTTGATGAAGTGATCAAAGCGTTTGGGTTTTTGCAAGTTTATGGAGAAACTTGTATTTACAACAAAGTGAGTGGGAGCTCTATAACATTTCTAATAAGTATATGTGATTGGAAATGATGTAGAATTTCTGGAAAGCATAAAGAATTAATTGAAAGGAGTTTTTCAATAAAAACCTGTTTTTTGAGTTATCCACGGTTTGGGCATCGAGATCTATAGAGATAGATCAAGACACCTGATAAAAGATTTTCACACACCTTGATTAGATTTTGAAGAAGTTCAAATAAGTCAAAAGAAATAAGTTCTTGGCTGGTGTGAAGTGGAGTAAGACTTGAAGATCTAGGTAAAGGTTGTTTACATGTTAGGCATCAAAATCTATAGAGATAGATTGAGACGCCTCATATGACTTTCACAAAACATATACCTTGACAAGATTTTGAAGAAGTTCAAAATGGATCAGTCAAAGAAGGAGTTCTTGACTGTGGTGAAAGGTGTGAAGTTGAGTAAGACCCAAATCTCGACCACGGCAAAATAAATAGAATGGATGAAGGTTATCCCCTATGCCTCGGCCATAGGTTCTATAAAGTATGCCAAGCTGTGTGCCTTGCCATGTGTCTGGCAAAAGAGGTACCAAAGTGATCCAGGAGTAGATCACTGGACAGCGGTCAAATTATCCTTAAGATGACTAAGGAAGAATTTCTCGGGAATAGAGATGATAAAGAGTTCGTCGTAAGGGGTTACGTCGATGCAAGCTTTAAACACTGATCCGAAAGACTATGAGTCTCAGACCGGATAAGTATAGTGGGGAAATTTTTTGGAGTAGCTCCAAACAGAGTGTGGTAGCAGCATCTACATAGAGATTTGCAAAGAACACATGGATCTGAATATTGCAGACCCATTGACTAAAACCTCTCTGACAAGCAAACATGATCAGCTTTAGAACTGATTAAGTGTTAATTACATGGAGATGTAATCTAGATTATTGACTCTATTGCAAGTGGGAGACTGTTGGAAATATGCCCTAGAGGCAATAATAAATTAGTTATTATCATATTTCCCCGTTCATGATAATAGTTTATTATTCATGCTAGAATTGTATTGACCGGAAACTAAATACATGTGTGAATAGATAAACAAATACTGTGTCCCTAGTAAGCCTCTACTAGACTAGCTCGTTGATCAAAAGATGGTCAAGATTTCCTGACCATGGACATGAGTTGTCATTTGATAATGGGATCACATCATTAGGAGAATGATGTGATGGACTTGACCCAACCGTTAGCATAGCAAATGATCGTTCAGTTTATTGCTATTGCTTTCACTATGTTAAATACACGTTTCTCTGACCATGAGATCATGCAACTCCCGGATACCGTAGGAATACTTTGGGTGTATCAAACGTCACAACGTAATTGGGTGATTATAAAGGTGCACTACAGGTATCTCCGAAAGTGTTTGTTGAGTTGGCATGGATCGAGATTGGAATTTGTCACTCCGACTATCGGAGAGGTATCTCTGGGCCCTCTCGGTAATACAGCATCACAGAAGCCTTGCAAGCACCGTGACTAAAGAGTTAGTTACAAGATGACGTATTACGGAACGAGTAAAGAGACTTGCCGGTAACGAGATTGAACTAGGTATTGGATACCGACGATCGAATCTCGGGCAAGTAACATACCGCCAGACAAAGGGAACAACGTATGTTGACATATGAGGTTCACCGATAAAGATCTTCGTGGAATATGTAGGAACCAATATGAGCATCCAGGTTCCGCTGTTGGTTATTGACCGGAGAGTCATCTCGGTCATGTCTACATCATTCCCGAACCCGTAGGGTCCGCACACTTAAGGTTCGATGACGATTTAGTATTATATGAGTTATGTGATTGGTGGCCGAAGTTTGTTCGGAGTCCCGGATGAGATCACGGACATGACGAGGAGTCTCGAAATGGTCGAGAGGTAAAGATTCATATATTGGAAGGCTATATTCGGACGTCGGAAAGGTTCCGAGTGATTCGGGTATTTTTCGGAGTACCGGGGAGTTACGGGAATTCACCGGGAGAAGTAATGGGCCTTATTGGGCCATACGGGAAAAGGAGAGGCAGGCCACGTGAGGAGGCTCGCGGCCCCCCTTGCCCAAACCGAATTGGACTAGGGGAGGGGGCGCAGCCCCCTCTTTCCTTTCCCTCTCCCTTCCCTCTTTCCTACTCCGTATGGGAGGTGGAATCCTACTAGGACTAAGGAGTCCTAGTAGGACTCCCCACACTTGGTGCACCCCTAGGGGGCCGGCCTCCTCCCTCTCATCCTTTATATACGGGGGCAAGGGGGCACCCCAATTGTCCCATAGCCGTGTGCGGTGCCCCGATCTCCGTTTTTCCACCTCGGTCATATTTTCGGAGAGCTTAGGCGAAGCCCTGCCAGAATCACTTCACCGTCACCGTCGCCACGCCGTCGTGCTGACGGAACTCATCTACTACCTCGACGTCTTGCTGGATCAAGAAGGCGAGGAACGTCACCGAGCTGCACGTGTGTAGAACTCGGAGGTGCCGTACGTTCGGTACTTGATCGGTGGAGCTTGAAGGATTGTTCGACTACATCAACCGCGTTGTGAGACGCTTCCGCTAACGGTCTACGAGGGTACGTAGACACACTCTCCCCTCTCGTAGCGATACATCTCCATGGATAGATCTTGCGTGAGCGTAGGAATTTTTTTGAAATTCATGCTCCGTTCCTCAACACCTTACTCGTCCACGTACGAGAGACCTGTTCCATCGACTGACATGTAACTTTGTTGCATAAGATGGCTGGCGGGTGGCTGTCTCTCCCACTTTAGTTGAATCGGATTCGACAAAGGCGGTCCTTGTAGAAGGTGAAATAGCAACTTGTATATCACCGTTGTGGTTTTGCGTAGGTAAGAATCGTTCTTGCTAGATACCCATAGCAGCCACGTAAAACATGCAACAACAAAATAGAGGACGTCTAACTTGTTTTTGCAGGGTATGTTGTGATATGATATGGCCAAAGACATGATGTGATATATGTGATGTATGAGATTATCATGTTTTGTAATAGTTTATATCGACTTGCATGTCGATGAGTACGGCAACCGGTAGGAGCCATAGGGTTGTCTTTAATTAATTTGTGTCATTTGCTTTACTTTATCGCTATGAGTTAGCAATAGTTGTAGAAGCAATAGTTGGAGCGACAACCTCATGGCGACACGTTGATGGAGATCAAGATGATGGAGATCATGGTGTCATGCCGGTGACGATGGAGATCATGCCGGTGCTTTGGAGATGGAGTTCAAAAGCACAAGTTCATGGCCATATCATGTCACTTATGATTTGCATGTGATGTTAATCCTTTTATGCATCTATCGGATTTGGGGCTCCGCTGACCCAAGAAGGTTCGAACTCTGGGGCGTGTGCGTAGATCCCGACCAGCTCAAGTCTCGAGCCTGTCACCCCGCAGCCAAACCTTGCCGAAGATGCACGGGAACATAGGAAGTTGGACACAGCGATCTACCCAGGTTCGGGCCACCTTGCGGTGTAAAACCCTACTCCTGCCTTTGGTGGATTTGCCTCACGAGGAGGTTCAGGGAAGAACTAGTATAGTGGTTGAGCGAGGGCTCTTTTGTGTGGGTGGACTCGATCCCCCTCTACGGTGGTGGCCAGTCCCCCTTTATAGCGGGCCTTGGTCCTCTTCCCTTATAATGGCGGGAAGGGATCCCACAACGGCCAAATTTGAAAGGGGACAGGAGGTACAGTTTATCCTGACTAAAGGTGGTCTTCCCCTGCAAAGCTCCTGGCGTGACGCAGAGGTGGGCTCGGCGATGACATCCGTCCTGCCGAGCCCGTGGTCTTGCTCTCGTTGCACCGGAGTGGAAACCTTTGGGGAGCTTCCTTGGGAACCTGCGTCTGTCCTTGCTTCCTTAGCACGAAAGAGGAATCTGTCTCTGCTGCGCCCGCTGGCGCCCGCCTGCCTGGGTCGTCATGGCTCACGTCATTGCAGCCTCCTGAGGCTGGGTACCTGTGTAGGAATCTCCGCTCCTCGGGAGGCAACCTGGGGAGCCCGCTCCCTTGGAGGTCTTGGCGTCGTCCTCCTCGCGAGGCGGGGGCCCTCTCGAGGGTCTTGTCTTGAGGGGTTTGTCGCCAGGCCGTACAGGGCCATCGTGGTGGGCCACGCGTTGGGCCGCAGGCAGGCAGGTCTGGGTACCCCCGTTCCCAGAACGCCGACAGTAGCCCCCGGGCCCAAGGCGTGCTCAGGCTGGCTTCCGAAGCGCCGCAGGCCCCAACTGCCTACGGGCCTTTCTTGACACGTGGCGCATGATGTGGCGCGGACGCCTCCACTTCCCCACGTTGCCTCGGTAACCGCCCCTACTGGCATGGGCTGGTGCGCGCTACGGGGCCATCATTGCTCGGGATGCGGAGTGACGCCGAGTGGCCTCCGTTCAACTATAAGTAGGCGTGGGGGCAGAGCCCCCCTTAGCCTGTCCTCATGTTCTCGCTTCTTCGCTCCCATCCGCCACCTCCACAGCCATGATACAAGTGAGGAGGTTTTCCGCTGCCGAGAAGGGGAAGGGTCGCCTAGAGGGACCGGGCTCGCCACCGCCCAAGAGGGGTCGCGGCTGTCCCCGCAAGCACGCCGCGATGCCGGCAGTGGCCCCTCGAGGATGCAGGCACACTCCAGCGCGGGCCGGTGCTGCCACCGGCAGCCGTGGGAAGGCCCCTTCCTGTGCAGGCAGCAGCGGCAGCCGTGGCGCTCGTGGCCGAGGGGGGAGGCCTACGGCTGGTACCCGGCCGCCCCACTCGCAGTCTCATTCGACCGACATGGCCCAGGAGTTCGTGGTGTGGGAGGAGAGGCTGGCCATCTCCTGGGTCCAGCTCCCGCGCTTCTTCGCGAGGGCGCTGCCAGCCGGAGGGCCCGCCGGCCTATGGCTGCAGGCCGACGGTTGCTGCAGCCGAGCCTCATGGGTGGAGGTCGAGGTCACCCCCGCGAGCTACGTGTTCCTGACCCGTGGGTGGCAGGCGTTCGCCCATGCCCGCGGCCTGTAGGGGAGGTGTACCCTCCACTTCAAGTATGACGAGGCGGCGACGCTCTTCGTCAAGGCCTTCGGGGAAGATGGCATGCGCCTAGGGTGCTGTCCGGAGGGCGACGGCGACGACAGCGACCACTTTTCCGCTGACGATGACCACCGTGGTGGCGGCGTCCCCGGGCGGTGAACTTGCCCTTGGCAACGGACGCGGCGCCCCCAGCAGCAGCGGCGCCTCCTCCGGGGGGAGCTCGAGCGACGACGGCTACGACGAGCCGCCCCGCCGGCGAGCCCGGACCAAGGAGGGTGGCGAGCCGCCGCGGTGCCGCGCCCCTGCTCCGGAGGCCGCCGAGCCGCCATGCCACCGCGCCACCGTCAAGGAGGAGGAGGACTCCGACAGAGCGTGAGCGGCGCTGGGGCCAGGCCTCAGGAGTAGCGGTCCCCGGGAGGCCATCTCTTGTTGTTTGTTTTTTTACTTCCTGCATCCAGAATCACGAAAGGCCCCGAGGGGGTGTGTAATGAACTACGGGGCTTGCGCCTTCATTTTAGCATTTTGTTTTTGCCCCGTGCTTTGGCGTTTATGACGCCGTCAATGGAAACCTCCTGCTTGACGTGATTAGGGCAACTTAGCTTGGCGTACTCGTGGTGGGTCCCTGTGTCGCGAGGCGCAGCTGGGGCGCCGAGGTGGCTTGAAGGCCTTGCCGAGGGGGCCTCTTCCCCGTGGGCCGGGCAGCTTTGCAGCTTCGAGAGGCGTCAGCCGCTCGCGAAGCTCCTGGGGTGGCGAGGAGTCAGGACTTCCGGAGGTGCTTCCTCAGGGCCCCGTCTTCCGCGTAGGTGCTGAAAAGTGCTTTACGTAAAGTTAGGATTCCTTGGTGACAAGCCGAAACCTGACTTCCCTTCCCCCGATAGTCTTCCTTCCAGCGACCGTTTGGGTTGGAGCCCCCTAGCGAGGATCGACCGCCGCTGGTGCGCCGGGTCGCAATGCCTGGCAAGGCTAGGGGGCGAGCGCTTCTGAGACCGGAGCCTGAGGCAACATGCGCCTGCCGGCCTATGCTTGTAGCAACTTGTTTGAATCTCGAGACTCCCTTTTGCGCCCTGTCTCCTTCCTGCTTGCTCTTGCGCTCCGCGTCGGCGGGTCCCGACCTCGCGCGTACCTCGACCGCAGTTGGGGCGTACGGATCACCAGGACGGGACCCAATCTCGCGAGCACCTCGACCGCCGTTGGGGCGTCCGGATCACCAGGACGGGACCCAATCTCGCGAGCACCTCGACCGCCGTTGGGGCGTCTGGATCACCAGGACGAGACCAAGGGGCGAGGGGCTACGTGACTAGTGAGCCCCCCGGGTCGCGACGCCCAGGGGTCCCCCTTGTCGTGCGAGCAGCGGGAGCCTGAGGCAACTTGTGCTTGCCGGCTCGCTCGAGAGCGTCGCGCGAGGATCAGAGAGCCAAAGCTTTGGTGAGGTGCACACCATGCCCAGCCCCCACTCGCGGGGTGCGAGAGATAGGAAACCGGCAGGTGCAAAATTGTAAAGCCAAGACTGTAAAACGAGAACACTGCAAAGGAGAAAAATTCCCACCCCGTTTTCCAACAAAGACGCGAAAGCTTCAAGTTTCATTCCAAAAGACGGCAAATTCGGCTTACAAAAGAGAGCAAAGAGCAGCCGCGTCTGGCACCTAATAGCTAGCCTTCGCCTTCCCCCCAGCACGGAGCATATGGCTTCCACTTGGCGTGGGCATAGTCATTGGAGGACAGTGTCGTCCGCCAGCGCGGAGCATGGGGCTTCCACTTGGGCATGGGTGGGGGCCCCTCCGTGTCCTCGGGGGAACCCGGGCGTATACAGCCCACTCATTATTACATGAGAGTGTCACGGTTAGAATTTGCGGAGATGCTGGATGTTCCAGGCATTCTGGATGGGGACCTCGTCCCGAGTCTCCAGGCATGCGGCGCCAGGCCTGGAGACACGGGCGATCCTGAACGGGCCCTCCCACATGGGCGAGAGCTTGTGCAAGCCCTCCCTAGAAAGGACCCGCCTCAGGACGAGGACTCCGACATCAAGGGTCCTAGAGCAGACGCTACGGCAATGGTAGCACCACAGCGCCTGCTGGTACCTCGCTGCGCGGAGCGAGGCTTGGCGGCGACCCTCCTCTCCGAGCACGAGGTCTGTCCCCCGCGAGGCGCTCCTCGTCGAATGCCAAGACCCGCGGGGAGCGATGCTTGACCTCATGCGGGAGGACCGCCTCTGCCCCGTAGACGAGGAAGAATGGGGTCTCTCCGGTGCGCTTAGTCGCGGTTGTGCGGATGGACCACAACACGGACTGAAGCTCACCGAGCCAACCCCTGCCATAGGCCTCGAGCTGCTTTTTGAAGCTCTTGGCTTTGAGGCCCCTCAGGACCTCCACGTTGGCGTGCTCGGCTTGGCCATTGCTCCATGGGTGCGCCACTGAAGCGTAGCATATCTGCATTCCAAGGTTAGCACAATATGTTCTAAAGAGGTTGCTTGTGAACTGTGACCCATTGTCGGTAATGATATGGTTGGGGACGCCGAAGTGTCTCACGAGGCCCTTGATGAACTTGACGGCCTAGCCGGCTGGGATGGTGCGCACGGGCTCCACCTCCGCCCACTTGGTGAACTTGTCGATGGCGACGTAGAGGTAGCGATAACCGCCGGCCGCCCGAGGGAAGGGTCCCAGTTTGTCCAGCCCTCAGACCGTGAAGGGACAGGAGAGCGGGATGGTCTGGAGACCCTACGCGGGCTGATGAATCTGCTTGGCGTGAAATTGGCAGGCTTCGCAGGATCGAACCAGCTAAGTGGCATCTTGGAGCGCCGTGGGCCAGTAGAAACCGTTGCGGAACACCTTCCCCACGAGGGTTTGAGATGACAAGTGGTGCCCGCAATCGCCCCCGTGGATGTCGGCCAGCAGCTCAAGCCCCTGCTCTCTGGATATGCACAGTAGCGAGACATCGTTGGGGCGCCTGCGGTACAACTCGCCGTCCTGTAAACAATAAGCAGTGACCCGGCGGACCACGGGCTCCGCGTCCTCCTCCTTCTCCGGCAAGGCGCCACTGAGCAGGTATGCCTTGAACTCTTCAGTCCAGTCGCCGGCCTGAGGTTCCAGTGCCAGGAGCAGTCGGGCCCCTGAAGCTGGGCCACAGGCCGGGGCGTTTGAGAGCGGGGCCAGTGGCAGCTCCTCCTGAAGCGACGTCGGGCCTGCGGTTGTGGGTGCCGCAGACGGCTTAAAGAGCCTCTCCTCGAAGACTCCGGGATCTTGAGGCTCACGGTGTGATGCTCTCTTGGCGATGTCATCTGCTTCCTTGTTACCGCCACGCAGGACGTGCTACAATTCCAAGTCCTGGAAACGCTTTTCCATCTTACGTACCTCATCCAAGTAGGCCTCCATGTGTTCGTCCTTTGGCGTGTACTCTTTGTTGGAGAAGTTGACGAGGAGCTGGGAGTCGCCCTTGATGGTGAGGCACTTGACCCCCAGGGCAGCAGCGGCCCTGAGGCCAGCGAGCAAGCCTTCGTATTCCGCAATGTTGTTGGAGACCTTCTCGCCATGTTGGAAGCAAAGCTGGACAGCGTAGTAGAGTTTGTCTTGGGTTGGGGAGATGAGGACTACTCCAGCCCCCGCGCCCCGGCGTGCGAAGGCTCCGTCAAAGTGCATGACCCAGCCATCGGGCGCCTCATCACCGGGCGCGAGGGACTGGCCCTCATCTAGCCCCCGGTCGGGAGCGTCTGTCCATTCTGCCATAAAGTCAGCGAGGTCCGCGCCCTTGATGACTCTGGTGGTGCTGAACTCTAGGTGGAAGGCCTGCAGCTCAATGTTCCACTCTGCGACTCTTCCAGCAGCGTTGGGGTTGCACAGCACCTTCTCCAGGGGGTACGCGGAGACGACCTTGATGGGGTGACACTGGAAGTAGTGGTGCAGCTTCCTTGAGGCGACGAGGAGTGCGAGCAGAAGTTTCTGCTGCATAGGGTAGCGTGCATGTGCATCCCGCAATACGGTGCTGATGTAGTACACCGGGTGCTCGATCAGGGATGAGGTATTGGCGTCGCCCAGGTTCTCATGAGGCTCGAGGAACTCAAGTGCCCCGGGGGTTGACGGAGCGACGTGAGCCCCAGGAGCATCGTCCTGAGGCGGCGGGCGCTGCGCGGCTCCGCACGAGCCACCCTGCTTCGCGCCCGCGCCGGCGCTCCCTTCTCGGACTGCCACAAGCGCCGCGCTGGCGGAGTGGGGGTGGCAGCCAAGTAGAGCACCAGGGGCTCGCAAGGACGTGGCGCCACCATAACGGGTGGACTTGTGAGGTACCGCTTGAGGTCCTCGAAGGCAGCGTCTGCCTCCGGAGTCCACTCGAAAGGGCCCTTTCTCTTCATGAGCTTGAAGAAAGGGAGGGCGCGCTCGCCCAGCTTGGAGATGAAACGTCCCAAAGAGGTCACGCAGCCCGCAAGCTTCTGCATTTCCTTGAGGGTCTGAGGCGGGCTCATCTTCCCGATGGCTTTGACCTTCTCTGGGTTGGCCTCAATTCCCCGGTGCTATACAAAGAAACCGAGTAGCTTGCCGGATGGGACTCCAAAGACGCACTTTTTCGGGTTGACCTTCAGGTTCACTTGACGCGGGCTGGCGAATGTCTCCTCCAGGTCCTCGACCAGGGTCTTTGCCTCTCGTGATTTGACCACGATATCGTCGATATACGCCTCCACATTCCTCCCGAGCTACTACCCCAGGGCAATGCACATCAACCGCTGGAAGGTCACACCGGCGTTCGGCAGCCCGAAGGCCATGCACACGTAGCAGTACACACCACAGGGGGAGAGGAAGGCCGTCTTCTTGACTTCTTCCACCGCCATCCTGATTTGATGGTAACCTGAGAAGGCATCCAGGAAGCATAACAGGTCGCACTCGGCGGTGGAGTTCACGATCTGGTCGATGCGCGGGAGTGGGAAGGGGTCTTGAGGACAAGCTTTGTTGATGCTCATGAAGTCGACGCGCATGCGCTCCTTCCCACCCTTCTTGGGGACGACCATCGGGTTGGCCAGCCAGTCCGGGTACCGCACCTCCCGAACAACTCCAGCATCCCGCAGCTTGCCGACCTCTTGAACGATGAACCCTTGCTTCTCTTGTGCTTGTCGCCTTGCCTTTTACTTCACTGGGCGCGCATCGGGGCACACCCTTAGGTGATGCTCGATCACCTCTCTCAGGACACCGGTTAGGTCTCGTGCCTCCCACGCAAACACGTCCTTGTTCACGCGGAGGAAGTCCATCAGCGCCTTCTCCTGCTCCGGGGAAAGGCCATGGCCAATGGTGAAGGTGTGGCCCGGGCTCCCGTTGTCTGCAGGCATCTGCTTCGTCTCAGCTCGGCTCTGAGAGAACAGTTGCTTCTTCTTTGCGGGCGCAGCCTCCGGGGCATGCGCGATGCTCTACGGGGGCGGGACGCCTCCTTCCCCGTTTGCGACGCACTCGGTGTCTGGGCGCGTGGCCACTGCGGCCTTGTAGGCGAGCTTGAGGGCTCGAACTGCGTCCTTGGTATCTCCGGCCACGGTGACGATACCGTTGCTGTCAGGCATCTTGACGACGTTGTAGCCTGGGTGCTTTGCCGCCATGAACTTTGCGAGGGCCGGATACCCCAGGATGGCATTGTACGGGAGGCCGACGTGGGCGACGTCAAAGTCGATCAGCTAGGTGCGATAGTTTTCGCGGGTGCCGAAGGTGACGGGAAGGCGCACCTGCCCCAAGGGGGTGGCGGAGCCCCCGACCACTCCTGAGAAAGGCCTGGAGGGCGCGAGGTGGTCGTAGGGCATTTGGAGCATGTCGAAGGCCTCCACGGAAAGGACGTTGAGGCCGGCGCCGCCGTCGATTAGGGTCTTGGTGACAGCGATGCCGCCGATGGTGGGCGTGCACAACATGGGGAGCGCACCCGCAGCGACCGTCGTCCTGGGATGGTCTCTGGGTCGAAGGTGATGTCGGTCTCTGGTTTTGCCCCGCTCTGCGGGGCCTCGAGCCGCGACTGGACTGCGCCCGCACGGTGAAGAAACTGCTTGACATGGCGACCGGACGCGGGTGCTTGCGACCCGCCGAGGATAGACGCGACCGCGGGCGCAGCCTGACGAACCGCGGCATCTCCACAGGCCGCGGGCTGCCAGACCTTGGGGACAGCGCCCGCCATGGGGACGACGAGGCGAAGGTGAAACGCTGCTGGTGATGGTGAAGTTCCGACACGCCCCTACCTGGTGCGCCAAATGTCGGATTCGGTGCTCCGCAGGCCCAAGAAGGTTCGAACTCTGGGGCGTGTGCGAAGATCCCGACCAGCTCAAGTCTCGAGCCTGTCACCCCGCAGCCAAACCATGCCGAAGATGCGCAGGAACACAGGAAGATGGACACAGCGATCGACCTAGGTTCGGGCCACCTTGCGGTGTAAAACCCTACTCCTGCCTTTGGTGGATTTGCCTCACAAGGAGGTTCGGGGAAGAACTAGTACAGTGGTTGAGCGACCTCGCGAGGGCTCTTTTGTGTGGGTGGACTCGATCCCCCTCTACGGTGGTGGCCAGTCCCCCTTTATAGCGGGCCTTGGTCCTCTTCCCTTATAGTGGCGGGAAGGGATCCCACAACGGCCAAATTTGAAAGGGGACAGGAGGTACAGCTTATCCTGACTAAAGGTGGTCTTTGTCTGCAAAGCTCCTGGCGTGACGCAGAGGTGGGCTCGGCGATGACATCCGTCCTGCCGAGCCCGTGGTCTTGGTCTCATTGCACTGGAGTGGAAACCTTTGGGGGGCATCCTTGGGAACCCGCGTCTGTCCTTGCTTCCTTAGCACGAAAGAGGAAATTGCCTCTACTGCGCCCGCTGGCGCCCGCCTGCCTGGGTCGTCATGGCTCACGTCATCGCAGCCTCCTGAGGCTGGATACCTACGTAGGAATCTTCGCTCCTCAGGAGGCAGCCTGGGGAGCCCGCTCCCTTGGAGGTCTTGGCATTGTCCTCCTTGCGAGGCAGGGGCCCTCTCGAGGGTCTTGTCTTGAGGGGTTTGTCGCCAGGCCGTACAGGGCCATCGTGGTGGGCCACACATTGGGCCGCAGGCAGACAGGTCTGGGTACCCCCGTTCCCAAAACGCCGACAACATCTTATTATGCTTAGGACGATGGTAGCATTATAAGGTGATCCCTCACTAAAATTCAAGATAAAATTGTGTTCTCCCCGAGTGTGCACCGTTGTGAAAGTTCGTCTTTTTGAGACACCACGTGATGATCGGGTGTGATAGACTCTATGTTCGCATACAACGGGTGCAAGCTAGTGTTGCACATGCGGAACACTCGGGTTAAACTTGACGAGCCTAGCATGTACAGACATGGCCTCGAAACACAAGAGACCGAAAGGTCAAACATGAGTCATATAGTAGATATGATCAACATGGAGATGTTCACCATTGAAACCACCTCATCTCACGTGATGATCGGACTTGGGTTGGTGAATTTGGATCATGTAGCCCTCGAATGACCGGAGGGATGTCAATTTGAGTTGGAGTTTTTAAGTAATATGATTAACTAAACTCATTATCTTGAACAATAGTCTAAGTTGTCTTTGCAAATTTGTGTTGTAGATCAATGGCTCGCGCAGTAGTTCCCCTGAATTTCAATGCGTTCCTAGAGAAAGCCAAGCTGAAAGATGATGGAAGTAACTTTGTAGACTGGGCCCGTAATCTGAGGATTATCCTCACAGCTTCCCAAAAGGCTTATGTCCTTGATGCACCGCTCGGTGAGCCACCCGCTCCAGTGTCATCTGCAGACGTTGTGAACGCCTGGCAGTCGCGTTCGGATGATTACTCAATAGTTCAGTGTGCTATGTTGTATGGCTTAGAGCTGGGACTTCAAAGGCGTTTTGAACGTCATGGAGCATATGAGATGTTCCAGGAGTTGAAGTTTATCCTTGAAAAGAATGCCCGGATTGAGAGGTATGAGACCTCCGATAAGTTCTATGCTTGCAAGATGGAGGAGAACGGGTCTGTCAGAATGTCTGGGTATCCAACCGTCTGGCTGAGTTGGGATTTACTCTCCCGCCGGAGGAAATCACTGACAGAGTTCTTCAATCACTGCCACCTAGCTACAAGAGCTTTGTGTTAAACAATAACATTCAAGGGATGAACAAGTCAGTCGCCGAGCTGTTTGCAATGCTGAAAGTCGTTGAGTCAGAAATCCAGAAGGAGCATCAAGTGTTGATGGTCAATAAAACCACTAGTTTCAAAAGGAATGGCAAGGGCAAGAAAGGTAACTCCAAGAAGAGTGGCAAAGCAGTTGCCCCTCCCGTGAAGAAACCCAAGGCTGGACCCAAGCCAGAAACTGAGTGCTTTCATTGCAAGGGTACTGGCCACTGGAAGCAGAATTGCCCCAAGTATCTGGCTGACAAGAAGGCGACCAACACCAAACAAGGTATATATGATATACATGTTATTGATGTGTACCTTACCAACTCTCGTTGTAGTGCCTGGGTATTTGATACCGGTTCGGTTGCTCACATTTGCAACTCAAAACAGGAACTGTGGAAAAGACGGAGGCTGGAAAAAGACGAAGTGACAATGCGCGTGGGAAATGGTTCCAAGGTTGATGTGATCGCCGTCGGCACGCTCGCTCTTCGATTACCATCGGGATTAGTGATGAACCTGAATAATTGTTATTTAGTGGCTGCGTTAAGCATGAACATTATATTTGGATCTTGTTTATTGCGAGACGGTTACTCACTTAAATCAGAGAATAATGGTTGTTCTATTTATATGAGAAATATCTTTTATGGTCGTGCACCCAATGTGAGGGGTTTATTCTTATTGAATCTCGATAGTGATGATACACATGTTCATAACATTGACGCCAAAAGATGTAGAGTTGGTAATGATAGTACCACTTTATTGTGGCACTGCCGCTTAGGTCATATTGGTGTAAAACGCATGAAGAAACTCCATGCAGATGGACTTTTGGAGTCACTTGATTTTGAATCACTTGACACATGTGAACCATGCCTCATGGGCAAGATGACTAAGACCCCGTTCTCTGGAACAATGGAACGGGCAAGTGACTTGATGGAAATCATACATACTGATGTGTGCGGTCCGATGAGCATTGAGGCGCGCGGTGGATATCGTTATTTTCTCACCTTCACCGATGACTTAAGTAGATATGGGTATATTTACTTAATGAAACACAAGTCTGAAACGTTTGAAAAGTTCAAGCAATTTCAGAGTGAAGTTGAGAATCATCGTAATAAGAAGATTAAATTCCTACAATTAGATCGAGGAGGTGAGTATCTGAGTTATGAATTTGGCAATCACTTAAGACAATGTGGAATTGTTTCATAGTTGACGCCGCCTGGAACACCACTGCGTAATGGTGTGTCCGAACGTCGTAATCGAACCTTATTGGATATGGTGCGGTCTATCATGTCTCTTGCCGATTTGCCGCTATCATTTTGGGGTTATGCGTTAGAGACAGTTGCATTCACTTTAAATAGGGTACCATCTAAATCCGTTGAGACGACGCCGTATGAACTGTGGTTTGGCAAGAAACCAAAGTTGTCGTTTCTTAAAGTTTGAGGATGTGATGCTTATGTCAAAAAGCTTCAGCCTGAAAAGCTGGAACCCAAAGCGGAGGAATGCGTCTTAATAGGATACCCAAAAGAGACGGTTGTGTACACCTTCTATCTCAGATCCGAAGGCAAAGTGTTTGTTGCTAAGAAAGGGTCATTTCTCGAGAAAGAGTTTCTCTTGAAAGAATTGAGTGGGAGGAAGATAGAACTTGATGAGGTTGTTGAACCTTCACTTCACCCAGAGAGTAGCGCAGCGCAGAAAGATATTTCTATGGAGCCTACATCAGTTGAAGAGGAAGCTAATGATAGTGATCATGAGGCTTTGGATCAAGTTACTATCGAACCTTGTAGGTCGACAAGGACACGTACTGCTCCTGAATGGTACGTGTCACGCCCAAGATGCGATCCTATCCTTATTTTGGCACGAGGACCTCGACAGGGATACAAGCGCATCTCGTCGTTTCACAAGAATGGATATCATTACAAGTACATGTAAAGAAGAGATGAGTATATGGAATTGGCTTACACTCGCCACAAGCTACATCAATACAACAACATATCCAAACATCATACAGAAGAGCAGGGTCCGACTACGGACGAAAACAAATGATAAAATGACATCCATCCTTGCTATCCCAGGCTGCCGCCTGGAACCCATCCTATGATCGATGAAGAAGAAGAACTCCAAATCAAAACAAGCATCGCTCTCACGTCAAAGCATCGCATTACCTGTACCTGCAACTGTTGTTGTAGTAATCTGTGAGCCACAGGGACTCATCAATCTCATTTCCAAGGGTATCAAGACGATTAAAGCTTAATGGGTGAGGTATGGTTAAGTGGTGAGGCTGCAACAGGCACTAAGCATTTATTTGACTGGCTAACTTACGAGTACAAGAATAAAGGGGGATGATCGTCGCATAAACGGACGTGAACTAGTAATGATCACTAAGTGATCCTGAACACTTACTTACGATCAAACATAACCCCACCGTGTTCTCTTTCGGAGCAGGCCTCACGAGAAGAGACGGTCACGGTTACGCACATAGTTGGTGTATTTTATTTGAGTTTACTTTAAGTTTGCTATGACCGGGTGTTAAACAAAGTTTCCAAGTTGCCACGTAACCGCGGGCACGGCTTTCCAAAACATTTAACCCTGCAGGGGTGCTCCAACTCATCCATCACAAACTAACCACGCGCCGCGGGAATAACCTCGACCACGAATCCCGTGATCTCCTAGGAAATTCCGTAGGAAAACCGCAACCTCGAGATAGCCCGAAGTATTCTCGGAATTCCGCGCACAAGACATTCAAGAAAGGTAAAACGAGTCCAGCAAGACCGCCCGACGTGTCGACGAACCCGATAGGAGCCGCGTATCTCGTTCTCAGGACATGACCGGATTGGCTAAGTTTCCGGCTGGCACACCCGTTGGTGGCCCCGGCTACTGCCATTTTGGACCAACACTCATGAGGAGCACTGGCCCGGGTTGTTGATTAATTATCCGCGGGTGCCGGTGGGTCCCTAAGCATTTTTATTAAGTTGTTTAGCAAATGTAGTACGAAAGTTGGGTCTTGATAGACAAGTTTTAATCTAAAACGAATGGTCAAGGGGGTCCCCATAACAACCCCGAGCATGTTAGGAGCGCAAAAATATGGAACATAACACCGGTACACAAGTAACTAGGGCGGCAAGAGTGGAACAAAACACCGAGCAAAAGGCCAAGCCTTACACCCTTTACCAAGTATATATGTGCATTAAATTAAATAGCAATAATATTGTGATATAACAAAAATATCCATGTTGCACATGGAAGAACTTGCACCTGCAACTAGCAACACTATAAGAAGGGCTGAGCAAGCGGTAGCATAGCCAAACAAGGTTTTGCTGGGATGTGGAGGGATTAGAGGCTTTTCATGGCATTTTAGGAGGCTTGACATACAAGTGGTAGGTAACGAGACAAGCAATAGAAACGAGACATCTAGCATGGCAATGATAGTAATGGTATCCAAGGAAATGATCATCTTGCCTGAGATCCCGCTTGGAAGAAGAACGAATCCGTGAAGCAGGCGATCCGTGAAGTAGACGAACGGGGCGTAGTCGAATGATTCTTCACACTCCGAACGCTTTCGGAACTCTATCAAGAAGAAGCAATCCGTAACAAACAATCAACACATGAGAAGACCACAACATATGCATGACATGAAGCGCAATCGAATATGATGCATGTCCATTTAAATATGCAAGGCATGGCAATCACAACAAACAATACTACACATTAAGTGAAGCTCAATATGCAACGTGTTGCATATTGACGAAACTCCACATTCGAATTATTTAGTTCACTCTCGTTCGGTACACGACAATATTAAATGTTGTTAAACATGGCAAGAGGTGAAGCATAAGTAAACTACACATCTAGGCAAGTTTAAATGAGGCCGGAAACAACATATAGCATTTCCGAAACGACCTCATATGTTAATTTCGAAATTGGTCCAGATCTGAACTAATCATGTTTGATATTTATCAAACAGGAAAATAAAGTATACCATGAAATTCTACACGCCATTCTAGTAGATTTACATATAGGAAACATCTCAAACGGAGCTACGGTCTAAAAGATATGAACTTCACAATATGGATATGGCATGAATGCAAAATGCAAGAAAATAGCACCAAACATTTCAAAACATGGATGCAGCAAGATATTATGAAACTACATGAGATTCTAAGCAAGTTTCATATAGGACATGCTCAAAACGGAGTTACGGTTCAACGACAACAACCAACACAAGTTTTATTTGAAATCTTCCCAAAACAGCAACATAGCATATTGCACACATGAAAACAACAAACCACAAGATTCTAAAATGCACAAACTAAGCATGGGGCAGTAGCATATAACACACACTTCATTTCATCTTCACATATCATACTCAAAAGAGTCATGGATCACATGGTACGAAGCTCACAACATGGCAACAAAATATAGCAGATTAGGACTGAAAATAACAGGTTTTAGCATAGCAGATTTTCACGAAGGCATATTGGCAGCAATAAAACTATATGCTACAGGGCATATTATGGCATGAAAATCTACAGCATGGTATATGACATGATGCACTACAAATCATTCCATGGTGGCAAGGTCTAATTATGCATAGAATCATCGCTAGCATCAAGACAAAATGGCATTATGAAGAAAACAGATTCTCAGACTTAGTGAAAATTAGACTAGACATGTGCAGCAGTTTTTAACAGATTGACATGTTGGACAATGAATATAACTATGATGCAAATCCTATACATGGCATCAAAAGGCACAACCTGGTAGACAACAACATGATTAACAAAAGACTCCTTGGGAGCAACCACAAAAGACTCCTAGATCAATAGCAAATCACATGACAACATGGCAACAAAATAACAGATTTCAGACTTAGAAATATTTTAACTAACTCCCAAAACTGCAGTTTGACTAGGCATGTTGGCATGGCAATAACAATAGCATAACAACCCTCTATGAGCATGGCAAGGACACTAACAGCAAGAAGATATTACACACTACAAAACATACCATTGACACATGTTCATACGGGTCATGGATTGCTTAATATGATGCTCACAAAACGGAACTCTTCGTTAACCGTAACCAGTTTTCAGCTTACGACGAAATGCACTTTTGCAACAGGGTTTTTAGCATGTAAATGATTTCTACCATGAGTGCAAATGATCCTATCATGTAGAGCACGAAACGTAGATACTTTTTCATATATAACACTTTGTCAACGGATGCACAATTCACGAGATACGAGACAAACAATATGCAATGATGTTGTTTAAAACCTGTAGATTCCAGACTTGGTCGTTTTAGCAGTGCTCGTCAGATAGGCTAAATAACGAACGGTTCATAGAACAGACAAACAGTGCGCGAGCGCGGGATAGGGTAACTGGCGAACGGGTGCGGGATAGCTGGGCAGCTCACCTTGGGCCTTTGGGCCGGATCTGGAGAGGCGGATGGGCCGCGGGCGAGGCCGAGGTGGGCCGGACGAGCTTGGTTGGCCCATGCCAGGAGGCGGTCGTCCCCGACCTCCTGATCGAGGCCAACGACTGGAGGCGCGACAGCGCTTGCATCGGCGGGCGCCAGCGTTGAGGACGGGGGCGGACGAGGCTGAGGCAGGGCCAGTGAGATCCGGCGGGATCCCACCCGATCCGGGCCGGAGGAGAACCGGCGGCGAGGTCGCGACGGCGGGGCTAGCATGGCAGGGCGGCGGTGAGCTGCTATGGCTGCGGGTGACGGCGCGCGGGGCTCGGCCATGGGGAGGCGTGCGACGAGGCTCCGCTCCGGCAGGGCGCCAACTCCGACGGCCCTCCGGTGGTCACCGGAGCAGGGAGGCGAGTTGGCCAAGGCGGAGGCGAGGCGGGAGCCTCACGAGCGGAGGCGCGGTGGCGCTCGGCTGCGGGCTGGCCGCGGGCGGTGGCGGCGGATCCCTGGCCCGGGCGGGTCCACGATGGACCTGGCGGGCCGGCGGCGCGGGGAGGAGAGAGGAGGCGCGGTGGAGGCTGGGTGGCACGGTTTTTGAGGCGTGGCTAGGGTTTAGACCAAATTTGGCAGGGGAAGGCAGATATTTATAGCAAATGGAGCTAGGGTTGGGGTTTTAGCCCGTTTTCGGACCCTCCGATCGCGATCAGACGGGTCCGGTCGCGCGGTGGTGTAGGTGGGCTAGGTTGGGCTGTGTAGGTTGGTTGGGCTGAGAGAAGAGAGGTGGTTTGCGGCCCGGCAACGAGTTTTAAAACCGAAAACATCCGACAAATAAACCGATGACGGTGCCGCTACGGTCGACCGTTCGGGTATCAAACGACCTCTGATTGCGACGAAATTTGACAGGCGGTCTACCTGCACTATAATAAGACCGCACGCCAACTTTCGACCCAGTCCGAGAATATTTCATACGCACTTTTAAAAACAATATTTCACCGATGCCGCGGCGCGTGCGTGTGTGGTTGGTCTCGAAACGGTCAACGGGGAGAACCGGCGACTACGAACGGATGCAAGTTTTGAAAAAAAATGACGGCAACGGAGTGCCGATGCAATGCGGATGATGCGAATGATGCGATGATGAATGCGAGAGACAAACGAATCACACGACGATAACGAAATAAAGGGGAATCTTCTAGAGCGTCGGTCTCGGGCTGTTACAGTACGGTAACCCTGTCTGAGAGGTCATGTTGTTGGACAACGATGAACCTACGAGCTATGGAGAAGCAATGGTGGGCCCGGATTCCAACAAATGGTTAGAGGCCATGAAATCCGAGATAAGATCTATGTATGAAAACAAAGTAAGGACTTTGGAAGTATTACCTGAAGGGCGAAAGGCCATTCAGAATAAATGGATCTTTAAGAGGAAGACGGACACGGATAGTAATGTCACCGTCTATAAAGCTTGACTTGTGGCAAAAAGTTTTTCACAAGTTCAAGGAATTGACTACGATGAGGCTTTCTCTCCCGTAGTGATGCTTAAGTCCGTCAGAATCATGTTAGCAATAGCTGCATTTTTCGATTATGAAATTTGGCAGATGGATGTCAAAACAGCGTTCCTTAATGGTTTCCTTGAGGAAGAGTTGTATATGACACAACCAAAAGGTTTTTTCGATCCAGAGAATGCTGACAAAGTTTGCAAGCTCCAGCGATCCATTTATGGACTGGTGCAGGCATCTCGGAGTTGGAATAAGCATTTTGATGAGGTGATAAAAGCGTTTGGGTTTATACAAGTTTACAGAGAAGCTTGTATTTACAAGAAAGTGAATGGGAGCTCTATAGTGTTTCTGATATTATATGTGGATGACATATTGCTGATTGGAAACAATATAGAATTTTTGGAAAGCGTGAAGGAATATTTGAACAAGAGTTTTTCAATGAAGGACCTAGGAGAAGCTGCTTTCATATTAGGCATCAAGATCTATAGAGATAGATCAAGACGCTTAATAGGACTTTCACAAAGCACATACCTTGATAAAGTTTTGAAGAAGTTCAAAATGGATCAGTCCAAGAAAGGGTTCTTGCCTGTGTTGCAAGGTGTGAAGTTGAGTAAGACTCAATGCCCAGTGACTGTAGAGGATAGAGAAAAGATGAGTGTCATCCCCTATGCTTCTGCCATAGGCTCTGTCATGTATGCAATGCTGTGCACAAGACCAGACGTCAACCTTGCCATAAGTATGGCCGGAAGGTTTCAAAGTAATCCAGGTGTGGATCACTGGACGGCGGTCAAGAATATCCTAAAGTACCTGAAAAGGACTAAGGAAATGTTTCTCGTTTATGGAGGTGATCAAAAGCTCGTCGTAAAGGGTTACGTCGATGCAAGCTTTGACACTGATCCGGATGACTCTAAGTCTCAAACCGGATACATATTTATTCTCAATGGAGGAGCGGTAAGCTGGTGCAGTTCCAAGCAAAGTGTGGTAGCTGATTCTACATGCGAAGCGAAGTACATAGCTGCCTCGGAGGCGGAAAAGGAAGGTGTCCGGATGAAGCAGTTCATGACGGATCTTGGAGTTGTGCCCAGTGCACTGGACCCAATGACTCTGTTCTGTGACAACACTGGTGCCATTGCTCTAGCCAAGAAACCAAGGTTTCACAAGAGGAACAGACACATAAAGCGACGCTTCAATTCCATCTGTGATTACATCGAGGAAGGAAACATAAATATTTGCAAAGTAGACACTGATCTGAATGTTGCAGATCCATTGACTAAGCCTCTTCCACGAGGGAAACATGATCAACACCAGAACTGTATGGGTGTTAGATTCATTACAATGTAAATCACATAGTGATGTGAGCTAGATTATTGACTCTAGTGCAAGTGGGAGACTGTTGGAAATATGCCCTAGAGGCAATAATAAAATGGTTATTATTATATTTCCCTCTTCATGATAAATGTTTATTATCCATGCTAAAATTGTATTGATTGGAAACTCAAATGCATGTGTGGGTATATAGACAACACCGTGTCCCTAGTGAACCTCTATAGGACTAGCTCATTGATCAAAGATGGTCAAGGTTTCCTGGCCATAGACATGAGTTGTCATTTGATAATGGGATCACATCATTAGGAGAATGATGTGATGGACAAGACCCAAACTATGAACGTAGCATATGATCGTGTTAGTTTATTGCTATTGTTTTATGCATGTCAGGTATATGTTCCTATGACCATGATATCATGTAACTCACTGACACCAGAGGAGTACCTTGTGTGTATCAAACATCACAACGTAACTGGGTGACTATAAAGATGCTCTACAGGTATCTCCAAGGGTGTCTGTTGAGTTGGCATGGATCAAGACTGGGATTTGTTACTCCGTGTGACGGAGAGGTATCTCAGGGCCCACTCGGTAATACAACATCACAATGAGCTAGTCCTATAGAGTGACTAAAGAGTTAGCCACGGGATCTTGTATTACGGAACGAGTAAAGAGACTTGCCGATAACGAGATTGAACTAGGTATGGAGATACCGACGATCGAATCTCGGGCAAGTAACATACCGATAAACAAAGGGAACTGCGTACGGGATTAACTGAATCCTTGACATAGAGGTTCAACTGATAAACATCTTCGTAGAATATGTAGGAGCCAATATGGGCATCTAGGTCCCGCTATTGGTTATTGACCGTAGAGGTGTCTCGGTCATGTCTACATAGTTCTCGAACCCGCAGGGTCTGCACACTTAATGTTCGGTAACGATTTGGTATTATTGAATTATGTATGTTGGTGACCGAAGGTTGTTCGGAGTCCCGGATGAGATCCCGGACGTCACGAGGAGCTCCGGAATGGTCCGAAGGTAAAGATTGATATATAGGAAGTTCTGTATTGGTCACCGGTAACGTACCGGGGGTGCCGGAAGGGTTCCGGGGGTCCACCGGAAGGGGCCCACCCACCCCGAGGGGCCACCTAGGCTAAAGAGGTGGCGCACCAACCCCTGGTGGCTGGGAAGCCAGCCCCTAAAGGCCCATGCGCACGGGGGGGTAGGTGGGAGGTGGCCTAGTGGGGAGGGACTCGTCCTTTGGGCCTCCACCTCCCTTGTGGGAGGTGAACTCTCGCCCTTGGCCGATCGGCCAGTGACGTGCTTGGACTGCGTTGGTATTTCCCCAAAGAGGAAGGGATGATGCAGCACAGTGACGGTAAGTATTTCCCTCAATTATGAAACCAAGGTTATCGAACCAGTAGGAGGATCACCACCACCCAATAAGCAACACCTGCACACAAACAACAAATACTTGCAACCCGACGCGAAAGAGAGGTTGTCAATCTCTCTACGGTAATAAGATAGATTAGGTAGTGATAGATAGGAGAGATAGATCTCTCAAGAACACAAAATAAAAAGGGCAAATAAAATATGCAGCAATATGTTTTTGGGTTTTTGGTTTTGTAGATCTGAAAACAAAGATTGCAAAAACGTAGATCGGAAAGCAATATGATGGAAAAGTAGACCCGGGGGCCGTAGGGTTCACTAGTGGCTTCTCTCATGAGTATAGCGCACGGTGGGTGAACAAATTACTGTTGGGCAATTGATAGAAAATTGAATAGTCATGACGATATCCAAGGCGATGATCATTATATAGGCATCACGTCCAAGATAGATAGACCGACTCCTGCCTGCATCTACCTCTATTACTCCACACATCGACCACTATCCAGCATGCATCTAGTGTATTAAGTTCATGGAAAAACGGAGTAATGCGATAAGAATGATGACATGATGTAGACAAGATGTATTCATGTAGGAAAAGACCCCATCTTGTTATCCTTAATAGCAACGATACATGCGTGTCTTGCTGCCCCTTCTGTCACTGGGAAAGAACACCGCAAGATCGAACCCATCACAAAGCACCTCTTCCCATGGCAAGAAAAGTCGATCTAGTCGGCCTAACTAAACCAAAGATTCGGAGAAGAAATACGATGCTATAAGCAATCATGCATATAAGAGATCAAAGAAGACTCAATTAATATTCATGGATAGAAACTAATCATGAACTCAAAATTCATCGGATCCCAACAAACACACCGCAAAAGTTTACATCAAATAGATCTCCAAGAGACCATTATATTGAGAAAAATAAGAGAGAGAGAAGAAGCCATCTAGCTACTGCCTACGGATCCGTAGGTCTATGGTGGACTACTCACGCATCATTGGAGAGGCACCTATGAGGAAGATCAACCCCTCCGTGATGGTGTTTAGATTGGATCTCGCGGTTCTAGAACTTGCGGCAGCTTGAATTGTGTTTCGTCGACTCCCCTAGGGTTTTCCGAATATTTGAGAATTTATAGGCATCAGAGGCAGTGCGGAAGGGGGCCGAGGAGGGCACAACCCATCAGGGCGCGCCGGGCCCCCCTGGGTGTCTTCTGGTCCAGAAAAAATCTCCAAAAAGTTTCGTCGCGATTGGACTCCGTTTGGTATTGATTTTCTGCGAACTAAAAAACAAGCAAAAACAGCAACTGGCACTTTGGCACAATGTCAATAGGTTAGTCCCACAAAATGATATAAAGTTGTAATAAAATGATTGTAAAACATCCAAGAATGATAATATAACAGCATGGAACAAGCAAAAATTATAGATACGTTGGAGACGTATCAGCATCCCCAAGCTTAATTCCTACTTGTCCTCGAGTAGGTAAATGATAAAAATAGAATTTTTGATGTGGAATGCTGCCTAACATGTTCATCATATTCTTTTCTTTTGTATAGCATGGACATTTGGACTTATAATGATTCAAAGCAATAGTCTAGTTTTAACATATTGACTTGAATACTCAAGCATGTCAACAAGCAACCATGTCTTTCAAAATATCCACACTAAGGAAAGTTATCCCTAGCCCATCATGCTCAATCATTGATCCATTCATGAAACACACTCAAATATTAGCTATGCCCAATGCTCAAGTACGATCATAGTGCCCCTAGTTGGTGCTTATAAGAGAAGATGGAGACTCAAAGTAAAAATAAAAATTGCATAAAGTAAATAGATAGGCCCTTCGCAGAGGGAAGTAGGGATTTGTAGAGGTGCCAGAGCTCAAGGTTTAAATTGAGAGAGAAAATATTTTGGGTGGCATGCTTTTCCTGTCAACGAAAACGACGAAGTAGCTCACAATACTTTCCATGCTAGATATATCATAGGCGGTTCCCAAACAGAAAATAAAGTTTATTCCTTTTTCCACCAAACTTTCACTTTCCATGGCGGGCCGTATCCACGGTTACCTTCCATACCAACACTTTCCTAGGAATTTATTATTTGACAACATAAAGTAAATATTTTTTTTCTTTTTCATTTCGGGAATGGGCATCCCTATTACCACCGCACTCTCGTGCAATGACAAGTGAATAAACACTCATCTTGAGAATAACACATCTAGCATGGAAAAATATTGGACACTCCCCACCGTTTCATGAGCGGTACGGGCACACAAAAGAGAAATTTTATTTTGAAAATTTAGAGATGGCACATACAAATTTGCTTGGAACGGCATGGAAATACCGCATGTAGGTAGGTATGGTGGACTCATAAGGCAAAACTTGGTTTAAGGATTTTGGATGCACAAGTAGTATTTCTACTTAGTACAAATGACGATTAGCAAATAGATTGGGAAGCAACCAAACCAAGAAACGAAAAATCACATAAGTGAGCATTCAATATAACTAACACCGAATAATGCACCACAAGTAGGATGTAACTTCATTGCATAACTATTGACTTTCATGCATGCATAGGGAATCACAAACCTTAACAGCAATATTCCTACTAATCATAATTACTCACTAACATGACTCACATATTACCATCATCATGTTTCAAAACTATTACAAGGAATCAAGTTTAATTTGTCCAATGATCTTTATGAAAGTTTTTATTATATCCTCCTTAGATATCTATCACTTTGGGACTAGTTTCATATATTGCCATTGCTTTTTGGCAAGCTCAAACAAATTTAAGTGAAGAACATGAGCATAAAGATTTCATCTCTCAAAAAGGTATAAGTGAAGCATGAGAGGATTTCTTCAAAATTTACCTACTCTCAAATTAATCTAAGTGAAGCATGAGAGTATTTCTACAAAAATTTCCAAGCACACCGTGCTCAAAAAGATATAAGTGAAGCACTAGAGCAATTCTATAGCTCAAAAAGTTTAAGTGAAGCACATAGAGCAATGCTAACAAATCATAGCATGATTTTGGCTTTCTCAAATAGGTGTGTACAGCAAGGATACAAAGGAAACACTAACAATCAAAGCAAGCAAAGATACAAGACGCTCCAAGCAAAACACATGATATGTGACGAATAAAAATATAGCTCCAAGTAAAATACCGATGGTCGTTAGAACAAAGAGGGGATGCCACTCGGGGGCATCCCCAAGCTTAGTTGCTTGTTTCTCTTTGGATATATCTTGGGGGTGCGTAGCATCCCCAAGCTTAGGCTCTTACTACTCCTTATTCCTTCATCCATCGTGATCTCACCCAAACCTTGAAAACTTCAATCACACAAAAATCAACATAATCTTCGTGAGATCCGTTAGTATAACAAAGCAAATCACTACTTTAGGTACTATTGCAAACCCATTCAAATTTTATAATTGCATTATACCTACTGTATTTTAACTTTACCATGGCTTATACCCCCCAATACAAACCATAAATTCATCAAAACAAGCACACAATGCAACAAAAACAGAATCTATCTTAAACAGAACAGTCTGTAGTAATCTATACTCTAGCCATACTTCTGTAACTTAAAAATTCTTAAAAAATAGGAAAACGTAAGGAATTTGTATAGAAACACTGTGTTAAAATTTCAGCTCAAGATTACATTCCAGCAAAAAATGAAAATTCATATACTGGATGCAAAGTTTCTGTTTCAGATTCAGCATCACTTCTACTCATCCTATGAATCATCCTAACGGTTCTACTTGGCACAAACACTAAATAAACCATAAAAACACAATCATAACAGAGGCATAATTGTGTCAACACTCAAAAACAGAAAAGAAATAGCAAAAAATTATTTATTCATTGGGTTGCCTCCCAATAAGCGCTATCGTTTTACGCCCCTAGCTAGGCATGATGATTTCAATGATGCTCACATAAAAAGTAGTAATTGAAATATGCAAAAGAGCATCATGAATCTCATGACAAACACATTTAAGTCTAACCCACTTCCTATTCTTAGGGATTTTGTGAGCAAACAATTTATGGGAACAAGAATCAACTAGCATAGGAAGGCAAAACAAGCATAACTTCAAAACTTTGAACACATAGAGAGGAAACTTGATATTATTGCAATTCCTACAAGCATATGTTCCTCCCTCGAAATAAATTTCAGTAGCATCATGAAGGAATTCAACAATATAACTATCACATAAATCATTCTTTTCATGATGCACAAGCATAAGATTTTCATTACTCTCCACATAAGCAAATTCCTTTTCATCCATGGTAGTGGGAGCAAACTCAACAAAATTACTATCATGAGCAAGTGCACTCAACTCACTAGCAATTGGTTCATCATAATTTGGTCTTTTGAAAAGATTAGCAAGTGGATGAGGATCCATATCAATAGATTTTTAGCAAGAAAAGATGCAAGCAAATAGAAGGCACATGGCAACACAAGCAAAGATAGCAAACAAGCAAACAAAAAGAGATCCGGCGAGAAAAAGGCAAATGAAAAAGAGGGCGAATAAAATGGCAAATTGGTGAAGTGGGGGAGAGGAAAACGAGAGGCAAATGGCAAATAATGTAATTGCAAGGAGATGAGATTTGTGATTAGGAACCTGGTAGATGATGATGGAGTCCCCTCGGCGCCTACGATAGGCACGTAGAAGAGACCGCTTCCTCCCCGGCAACGGTGCCAGAAATTCCTTTGACGTGCTTGGACTGCGTCGGTATTTCCCCAAAGAGGAAGGGATGATGCAGCACAGCGAAGGTAAGTATTTCCCTTAGTTATGAAACCAAGGTTATCAAACCAGTAGGAGGATCACCACCACCCAATAAGCAGCACCTGCACACAAACAACAAATACTTGCAACCCGACGCGAAAGAGAGGTTGTCAATCTCTCTACGGTAATAAGATAGATTAGGTGGTGATAGATAGGAGAGATAGATCTCTCAAGAACACAAAATAAAAAGGGCAAATAAAATATGTATCAATATGTTTTTGGGTTTTTGGTTTTGTAGATCTGAAAACAAAGATTGCAAAAATGTAGATCGGAAAGCAATAAAATGGAAAAGTAGACCCGGGGGCCGTAGGGTTCACTAGTGGCTTCTCTCATGAGTATAGCACACGGTGGGTGAACAAATTACTATTGGGCAATTGATAGAAAATCGAATAGTCATGACAATATCCAAGGCGATGATCATTATATAGGCATCACGTCCAAGATAGATAGACCGACTCCTGCCTGCACCTACCTCTATTACTCCACACATCGACCGCTATCCATCATGCATCTAGTGTATTAAGTTCATGGAAAAACGGAGTAATGCGATAAGAACGATGACATGATGTAGACAAGATCTATTCATGTAGGAATAGACCCCATCTTGTTATCCTTAATAGCAATGATACATGCGTGTCTTGCTGCCCCTTCTGTCACTGGGAAAGAACACCGCAAGATCGAACCCATCACAAAGCACCTCTTCCCATGGCAAGAAAAATCGATCTAGTCGGCCTAACTAAACCAAAGATTCGAAGAAGAAATACGATGCTATAAGCAATCATGCATATAAGAGATCAAAGAAGACTCAAATAATATTCATGGATAGAAACTGATCATGAACTCAAAATTCATCGGATCCCAACAAACACACCGCAAAAGTTTACATCAAATAGATCTCCAAGAGACCATTGTATTGAGAATCATAAGAGAGAGAGAAGAAGCCATCTAGCTACTGCCTACGGACCCGTAGGTCTATGGTGGACTACTCACGGATCATCGGAGACGCAAATATGTGGAAGATGAACCCCTCCGTGATGGTGTTTAGATTGGATCTCGCGGTTCTGGAACTTGCGGCGGCTGGAATTGTGTTTCATCGACTCCCCTAGGGTTTTCCGAATATTTGAGAATTTATAGGCATCAGAGGCGGTGCGGAAGGGGGCCGAGGAGGGCACGACCCATCAGGGCGCGCCGGGGCCCCCCTGGCGCGCCCTGGTGGGTTGTGCTCTCCACGGCCCACCTCTCCGGCAGTTGTTTGGCCCACTGGGTGTCTTCTGGTCCAGAAAAAAATATCCAAAAAGTTTCATCGCGATTGGACTCCGTTCGGTATTGATTTTCTACGAAGTAAAAAACAAGCAAAAACAGCAACTGGCACTTTGGCACTATGTCAATAGGTTAGTCCCAAAAATTGATATAAAGTTGTAATAAAATGATTGTAAAACATCCAAGAATGATAATATAACAGCATGGAACAAGCAAAAATTATTGATACGTTGGAGACGTATCAGCCAGCCCTAGGGTTTCCCCTAGGGCTGCCACCCCTCCTCCCCTCCCTCCTATATATAGTGGAGGTTTTGAGGGCAGCCACCACCTGAAAAGCCACGTGCTGCCCTCTCTCCCTCTAGATCGTTTTCTCCACTAGATCGGTTCGGTAGAGCTCGGCGAAGCCCTGCCGGATCAGTTCACCACCACCGCCACCACGCCGTTGTGCTGCTGGAGAACTCATCTACCTCTCCGCCCTCGCTTGCTGGATCAAGGAGGCGGAGATCGTCATCGAGTTGTAAGTGTGATGAACCTCAGAGGTGCCGTCCATTCGGCGCTAGATCGTGATTGGATCGCAGGACAGCTTGCGATTTAGATCGCGAAGACGTTCGACTACATCAATTGCGTTTCTTAACGCTTCCCGCTTAGCGATCTACAAGGGTATGTGGATCCGATCTCTCCTCTCGTAGATGCTCATCTCCTAGATTGATCTTGGTGAAGCGTAGGAATTTTTTTGTTTCCCATGCAACGTTCCCCAACATTTTCCGCAAATGAATTTTCCCGACACGGTCAAGGGTTGGCAAGGGACTTGGTTTTACTGCCAGGACGTCCCAGTCGGCAAGGGCCAATTGGGTCTTCCACCATATTCGGCTGAGCGCATTCAGCAGCTTCCCAAACTGATTGTGACCAAGGAGGAGAAAGTCGAAGTAGACATTCTTGTGATCGCATTGGTAGCCCTAGTGAATCAAGGCATCAATGGTCTGGACCTGTTGGAGGTTTTCTTCCAGAGAAGAATCCAGCCACTGCAGGCCAGAGCCCACCCCATGTTGTTGTACTAGGGGCCGAGTGACCCCATGCGTACGCACCTGGAGGAACTCAGCGCCAAGGCCGTGGATAACAAGCTCAAGGCTATCACTCCAGCTCATAACAACCCCAGGGGGATGAGGCGGGTGCCTCCGTTCTCAGCTGAGAATTCAGTGAATGAGGTAAATTCTGTGTGCTATCGTTGTTTTCCGAATGATTATGGTGTTTGCTGGCAAAAACCTTGGCTGGCATAAATTTCATTCGGCAGGCCTTCACGAGCATGGTGAGATTGATACCCGCTATCAACAACGCCCCCGCTGTTGTGACGAGCGACAACGAGCGCCATGAGAGCTCGGACGGCGAAGAGGAGTACGTGGACGACAGCGAGAGTTGTGAAGAGGAGGAGGTGGAGGACTCAGACCCAGGAGACGAGGCAGAATCCTCTCCATCAGAGGAGATTCTACCCGAGCCCCGCTCCAAGGCACGCCAGGACCCGGGGGTCCGTGGGGGGAACACCAAAGGGCCGGGTGCCGCCAAGTCCTCAGCGCCTATCCTTCCCACTCAGACCTCGAAGCGCGGGCGTGGTGAGCTCGCACCGTCACCCGAGAAGACTGCCAAGCAGCTGAAGGTCACTGTCAACAAACCTCAGAAGGTTGTCTTGCCGAAGACCAAAATGAACGTGACAGTGGACTCAGCGTAAGTATCTTTGCATCGATTGCTATTTCTGTTATTCGGCCGAGTGGTGTGATGTTCTGAGTGGCTTCGTTGCAGAGCTAACACTTTGACCGCTTCGCTAGAGAAAGACAAAGCTGACTTTGGGTAATCTTCGAATTCACTCGGACATGATCTTCAAACTCTATGTTTCTCCTTTGAGCTTACTCTCGAATGATCTTCGAGTGTTTGCAGAACTGCGTGAAGTGATAGAACTTGACGTGGATGACAAGGCCGACCTGCCGAATCCTTCCGCTGACGCATACGTCATGATGCGGGATGCTTCGCCTGCTAAGGCAACAGCACCGGTTCAGGGGACTTCTTCGGGGGCCGGAACCGGACTCGGATCTCCTCTGCCAACTCCTCCTACGGCTACCATCTTCAGACTACACCACGTCCCGGAGGACCAGGTGGGAGCGAGCCAGGAGGCGCTAATCCAACTGAAATAGATGAACGACAAGCTAAAAGAGGTCTATGACGCCAGCGAGACTTCCGAGAAGAACGTCCGAGTAAGTACTCTTGTAAGTACCATCTTCAGTCGGAAATTTTGTCTTGTACATAGTTTCTTGAAGTCCCGAGTGGGTTTGCGTCAGGGGCACACCCACTGGGTGTTCTCTGATTCCAGTGGGAGCGCGCTGAGCGCACCCACTGGGTGTAGTCCCCGAGACTGCTGTCGACTGAAGTAGTCGGCGGGAGTCTTAGAATCCATGTGACGTTTGTAGAAACAAGTGTAGAGATACTTTCCGAAGAGGATGTGGTGATGGTCCATGGACCAGAGCCTCTCGACGTTAACCGTCGAGGTGTAGAACCTGTTACTCTCCAGTGGGGGCGCGCTGAACGCACCCACTGGGTGTAGCAGTCGGCGGGAGTCTTAGAATCCGTGTGACATTTGTAGAAACGAGTGTAGAGATACTTGCAGAAGAGGATGCGGTGATGGTCCATGGACCAAAGCCTCTCGACGTTAACCATTGAGGTGTAGAACCTGTTACTCTCAAGTGGGAGCGCGCTGAGCGCACCCACAGGGTCTAGTCCCCGAGACTGTCGTCGACTAAAGCAGTCGGCGGGAGTCTTAGAGTCCGAATGGTACTTGCGGTAATACCTCATCACGAGTGAAACGATACTTGTCAAAGAGGATGTGGTGATGGTCCATGGACCAGAGCCTCTCGACGTTGACCGTCGGGGTGTAGAACTTGTTACTCTCTAGTTCCCGAGACTGCCGTCGACTGAAGTAGTCAGCGGGAGTCTTAGAGTCCGAATGGTACTTGCGGTAATACCTCATCCCGAGTGAAGCGATACTTGTCGAAGAGGATGCGGTGATGGTCCATAGACCAGAGCCTCTCGACGTTGACCGTCGGGGTGTAGAACTTGTTGGTCATCTCTAGTAGGTAGAACCTGTTGCTGAGCTTGTGGAAGTACCTCATCCCGAGTGAGGAGGACCTCTATCCGAATGGGTAGAACCTGCTACTGAGTTTGTGGAAGTACCTCATCCCCAGTAGGTAGAACCTGTTACTGAGCTTGTGGAAGTTCCTCATCCCGAGTAAGGAAGACCTCTCTCCGAATGTGTAGAACCTGTTACTGAGTTTGTGGAAGTACCTCATCCCCGGTATAATTCCAGTGGGGGTGTGCCACTGGGTGTAGTCCCCGAGACCGCCGTCGACTGAAGTAGTCAGCGGGAGTCCTAGAGTCTTGTAGTCCAACCGAACGAACCTTTATCTTGAATCCGATTGTTGTCATTGATGTTTCCTTGTTTTCTGTCGGCGGAGCATGTGCGAGCTCGGGACCCACTACAACGCCCTAGAGAAGGAGGTACAGGACCTGCGCGTCAGCCTTGAGCCCGAGAAGATAAAGAGCGCGCGTCTGGAACAAGAGAAGCGATCACTCGGAGGTAAGCGCTTTCTACCCGACTGCTTTAGAACTTGTTCTTTTTCCCTGTCCGACTGAAAGTACTTTATCACATGTACGTAGTGAAAATCTTCAACTTACTAAGAGACTCCGGGCTTCCATTTCTATAGACACCATGAAGGAGGCCCTGGAGAAGAAAGACCGTGAGCTGGCGTCCGCCCAGAAGGAGGCCAGTCGGAAGATGAAAGAGGCCAAGGACAAGATGAAGTCTCTCAAGAAGTGGGAGGAGGAGAATAAAACGCTGGAGGATGTTGCCAAGAGGTCTACAGAGGAGGCTATTGAGGCCGAGACAAAGTTGAAGCAGGTTGCATTCAAGAGACTTGAGTTGGAGAAGTTCATTGAGGACTACGGCAATGAGATGAACGAGAAGCTCAAAGGTATGCCAATGACCCGACTGCATTTCAAGTTGCTTTGATTCTTCACTCGTCCTCTAGTAACTCCCTTTTACTCATCCATTCAAAAGAGTTCTAGGTGGATGTTGAGGAAGACACTTCCAAGATTGAGAAGGAGCTGGATCCGACAGCGGGTATCCTTCGTGACAGCTCGGCTCTTGCTCTGCTCCGACTGGAGGAGCGTATCGGGGAGGTGACTATCTTCCTCAACCGCCTGCGTACTGCTATCAAGGAGATTGACCGAGAAGTCGCCCCCGGAGAGGAGTTCTTGAATGACTTAGACGCCCTCATCAACTGTCTGCAAGACGTCCCACGCTGAGTGCAATCGTGGAAGAAATCCGCTGCTCGTGATGGTGCCGACATCGCCCTCTCCCTCGTCTGCGTCCATTGCAAGGGTGTGGATGAGGAGAAGTTGAAGTCGCTGAAGGTCGTCAACAGGAAGAATGCCAAGATTGAAGACTTCATGGAGACGTTCCTTGCAGCTGCCACTCGGATTGCAGACTTCATCGACCTCGACACCTTCACAGACGCAGCAGCTCCGACTACAGCCGAGTGATCCTCGGATAAAAAACTTCAAGTGATATTTGCCTCGGTATGCCAAGTGGTTTATGTAACCGTACATTCGTCGTGACTTAGTAGCCACAACTATCTGCACATTTGCTTTGAATTATATGCAGTTCGATTGCCTTTATTTGACTATTCGAGAGCTTGGCTCAGTTCTCGAGTCGGGAGGGCTGATACTTGTGATCTGCGTTGGGTTTTCCGTGAAAAGGACCGGGTAATTGCAGCACAAAGCAGATAAGTATTTCCCTCAGTTATGAAACCAAGGTTTATCGAACCAATAGGTATATCAATCCTCAACCGTCTTCAGCAGCTGCACACAAATGAACAAACAACTTGCACCCAACGTGGGCAAGAGGGTTGCCAATCCCCTTGATCTCGTTATTTGCAAGCAAATGAGTTGTGTAGATAATTATTGATAAATATAAATTGCAAAATAAATAAAAAGTAAATAAAGGCAGCGAGATAAATATAGCATTTGCAAATATATAAGTGAATAGACCCGGGGACCATAGTGTTCCCTAGCGACATCTCTTATGTAGGCAGCATACGGTGGGTAAACAAATTACTGTTGGGCAATTGATAGAAAAGCGGATAGTTATGCGATGTTCACGACAATGATCATGTATATATAGGCATCACGTCCATAAGCAAATAGGCTGACTCCTGCCTGCACCTATTACTATTACTCCACTCATCGAGCGCTATCCAGCATGCATCTAGAGTATTAAGTATAACAGAGTAATGCTTGGAGAACGATGACATGATGTAGACAAAGTAAACTCAAACAATATGAATGAACCCCATCATTTTATCCTTAGTAGCAACAACACAAAGACGCATCTTGTCCCCTACTTTGTCACTGGGACATAGAAACTCGCCAGGTTGAACCTACCACAACGCACCACTCCCACCGATGAAATATCAATCTACTTGGCCAAAGCATATCAATAGATTAGAGAGCATTACGAAGGTATAATGATCATTCACATAGGAGATAATATAATTTAGATGCATCTCAAATACTTTTCATGAATAATCTAAACATAAACCCACAATTCATCGGATCCCAACAAACACACCGCACAATAGGATTACATCGGATAGATCAAAGCGAAGATGCGATGATCGTTGTATTGAAGATCATAAGAGAGAGAGATTGCCATCTAGGTACAAGCTATGGACCCGTAGGTCTATGGTGATCCACTCACACATCATCATGAGGGCAGCAAGGTTGATGAAGAGGCCCTCCGTGATCGATCCCCCCTCCGGCAGGGTACCGGAACGTAGCTCCAGATGGTCTCGCGACAGAACAGAGACTTGCGGTGGCGGAAAAAGGGTTTTGGGACTGCCTCCAGGGTTTTCAGAATATTAGAGAATTTATAGGCCGAAGAGGGACGCCGGGAGATGCCCGAGGGGGCCACCACATATCAGGGCGCCCCCCAGGGCGCGCCCTGATGTGTGGTGGGGCCCTCGTGTGCTTTCCGGCTTCCTTCCGAAGCTTCTAGGTCTTCATATTGTCCAGAAAAAATCATCAAAAAGTTTCGTGGCAATTGGACTTCGTTTGGTACAGTAAACCTGCAAAGGCAAAAACACGCAGAAAACGGCAACTGGCATAGGGCACTGGGTCAATAGGTTAGTGCTCAAAAATATTATAAATTGGTAAATAATGACCCAAAAAGTATCCTAGAATGACAATATATCAGCATGGAACAATCGAAAATTAGAGATACGTTGGAGACGTATCAAGCATCCCCAAGCTTAATTCTTGTCGTCCACGAGTAGGTAAATGATAAAAACAGAATTTTTGATGTGACATGCTATCCACTATGTAATCTTATTCAGGTATGCTCATTGAGAAAAGATGAATCAACAAATATTAACATAGCAATATTCAAAGTGTAAGAAACAGAATTGTTAATTGCTAAAAGTATACGATTCTTAAGAAATGTTTACCCCCGCCCCCATTCATCTTATTGTATTAGCAAGGCATGGCTCCATCTTCACCACATTAATACAAATGTTAAGCACCACGGTGTCCAAGTCAGGAAATTGGTTAGTACCTTTTCAATATGCATCAACTTTTCATTCTTCACGCAATACATGAGCGTGAGCCATTGGACATAGCATTTAGGTGGAATAGAGTATGGTGGTAGATATCAAAGGGGTAGGAAGTGGAGAAGTTAGTCTTACATCAACTAGGCGTACCAACAGGCTATGGAGATCCCCATATATAGATGTCAATGCAAGGAGTAGGGATTGCCATGCAAATGATGCTCTAGATCTATAAGTGTATGAAAGCTCAAATGAAGCTAAGTGGGGTGTGCATCCAACTTGCTTGCTCATGAAGACCTCGGGCATTTGAGGAAGCCCGTCGTAGGAATATACAAGCCAAATTTGAAATAATGAATAGGTAATTCCCACTAGCATATGAAAGTGATAGATCATGAGACTCTCTACATGAGGAACATGGTGCCACTTTGAGGCACAAGTGTGGTAAAGGATAGTAGCAAAGTCCCTTCTCTCATTTTTTTCATTTTTTTGAATGGATGGTGGGCTCATTTGGCCTCCCCCATCTTTATTTTCGTCCGGAGTCTCATCTCGACTTATGGGAGAATCATCGTCTCCATCATTCTTTCCTCACTGGGACAATGCTCTAACAATGATGCTCTCACACATCATCACCATGCCTCTTTAATTTTTAGATGAACAAAAAGGTCAACCCCTCTTAATATCGAAACTTCTACGGTTTAACAATTATGAACTCACACCTATTTCATATTACTACATCAATATCATTAACCCACAATTTCTTTATATGTGCTACATGATGGTTTTGATTATCACTCTTTGAATACCTAATATTTTTGGACAAGTCTGTATGACCCATGAAAATTACCATCACTATTTATTAACTCTCAAACAAATATAAGTGAAGAACGAGAGTGAAATCATTTCTTTAAAATCTACAAGCCATCGTGCTCAAAAAGATATAAGTGAAGTACTAGAGCAACCGTTGAGCTCAAAGGATATAAGTGAAGCACATAGAGTATTCTAACAAATTATGATGAAGGTGTGTCTCTCTTAAATAGGTTGTTGGGGAATGTTGCATGGGAAACAAAAAATTTCCTACACACACGCAAGATCTATCGATGGTGATGAGCATCTACGAGAGGGAGAGTGGATCTACATACCCTTGTAGATCGCTAAGCGGGAAGCGTTAAGAAACGCGGTTGATGTAGTCAAACGTATTCGCGATCCAAATCGCAAGCCGTCTCGTGATCTCATCATGATCCGTCCCGTGATCCAATCACGATCCGTCCCGCGATCCCATCACGATCCGTCCCGCGATCCAATCATGATCCTTCCGATCTAGCGCCGAACGGACGGCACCTCCGCGTTCAGCACACGTACAGCTCGATGACGATCTCCGCCTTCTTGATCCAGCAAGAGGGAGTGGAGAGGTAGATGAGTTCTCTGGCAGCGTGACGGCGCGGTGGCGGTGGTGGTGGAACTATTCCAGCAAGGCTTCGCCTAAGCGCTACTGAAAACTAGAGGAATCAATCTATCGGGAGAGAGGGCTGCACTATGGCCTTTTGGGTTGAAGTCCTTTTGCCCTCTCTCCATATAGTATATATAGGAGGAAGGGGAGGGAGGCTGGTGCCCCTAGGGCTGCCCCTTTGGTGCGGCCGAAGTGGGGAGGTGGAGGAGTCCAACTCCAATCCTACTAGGAGTAGGATTCCTCCTCCCCCACTTGGAAACTCTTTCCACCTTTGGGTTTTCCCATCCCTAGCCGCATGGGCCTTAGTGGGGGGTTCGGCCAGCCCACCAGGGGCTGGTTTGACTCCTCCCACAGCCCATGAGACCCTTTGGGGCGAAAGGCCCCTCCCGATGGTCCCCCGGCACCCTCCCGACACTCCTGGTACACTACCAAAATGCCCGAAACTTTTCCGGTGACCAAAACGGGACTTCCTATATATCAATCTTTACCTCCGGACCATTCCGGAGCTCCTCGTGATGTCCGGGATATCATCCGGGACTCCGAACAACCTTTGGTCACCACCATACATAACTCAATACTACCGAAACGTCACCGAACATTAAGTGTGCAGACCCTGCGGGTTCGAGAACTATGTAGACATGACCGAGACACCTCTACGGTCAATAACAAATAGCGGGACCTGGATGCCCATATTGGTTCCTACATATTCTACGAAGATCTTTATCGGTCGAACCTCTATGTCAAGGATTCAGTTAATCCCGTATGTTGTTTCCTTTGTTTCTTCGGTATGTTTACTTGCCCGAGATTCGATCGTCGTTATCTTTATACCTAGTTCAATCTCGTTACCGGCAAGTCTCTTTACTCGTTCCGTAATACAAGATCCCGTGGCTAACACTTTAGTCACATTGCTTGCAAGGCTTATTGTGATGTTGTATTACCGAGTGGGCCCTGAGATACCTCTCCGTCATACGGAGTAACAAATCCCGGTCTCGATCCATGCCAGCTCAATAGACACCTTCGGAGATACCTGTAGAGCATCTTTATAGTCACCCAGTTACGTTGTGATGTTTGATACACACAAGGTATTCCTCCGGTGTCAGTGAGTTGCATGATCTCATGGTCATAGGAACAGATACTTGACATGCAGAAAACAACAGCAATAAACTGACACGATCATATGCTATGTTCATAGTATGGGTCTTGTCCATCACATCATTCTCCTAATGATGTGATCCCATTATCAAATGACATCTCATGTCTATGGTTAGGAAACCTTCACCATCTTTGATCAACGAGCCAGTTTAACTAGAGGCTTACTAGGGACACATTGTTTGTCTATGTACCCACACATGTAATTGAGTTTCCAATCAATACAATTATAGCATGGATAATAAACGATTATCATGAACAAGGAAATATGATAATAACTAATTTATTATTGCCTCTAGGGCATATTTCCAACAGTCTCCCACTTGCACTAGAGTCAATAATCTAGTTCACATAACCATGTGATTTACATTGTTATGAATCTAACACCCAATGAGTTCTGGGGTTCGACCATGCTTTGCATGTGAGAGAGGTCTTTAGTCAACGGTCTGCAACATTCAGATCCGTGTGTTCTTTGCAAATCTATATGTCGTACTGCAGATGCTACCATGCTCCACTTGGAGCTATTCCAAATGGCTGCTCCACTATACGTATCCGGATTGCTACTCAGAGTCATCCAGATTGGTGTTAAAGCTTGCATCGACGTAACCCTTTACGACAAACTCTTTATCACCTCCATAATCGAGAAATATTTCCTTAGTCCTCTAGTTACTAAGGATAACTTTGACCGCTGTCCAGTGATCCACTCCTGGATCACTCTTGTACCCCTTGACAGACTCATGGCAAGGCACACACAGGTGCGGTACACAGCATGGCATACTATATAGAGCCTATGGCTAAGGCATAGGGGACGACCTTCGTCCTTTCTCTTTCTTCTGCCGTGGTCGAGCTTTGAGTCTCACTCAACTCCACACCTTACAAATCAGGCAAGAACTCTTTCTTTGACTGATCCATTTTGAACTCTTTCAAAATCTTGTCAAGGTATGTACTCATTGAAAGTTTTATCAGACGTCTTGATCTATCTCTATAGATCCTGATGCCCAACATTTAAGTAGCTTCTTTCCAGGTTTTCCTTTGAAAAACTCCTTTTTGAACAACCCTTTATGCTTTCCAGAAATTCTACATCATTTCCGATCAACAATATGTCATCCACATATACTTATCAGAAATTCTATAGTGCTCCCACTCACTTTATTGTAAATACAAGTTTCTCATAAACTTTGTATAGACCCAAAAACTTTGATCACCTCATCAAAGCGTATATTCCAACTCCGAGATGCTTGCTCCAGTCCATAGAAGGATCGCTGGAGTTTGCATACATTTTAGCATCCTTAGTACTGACAAAACCTTCTGGTTGTATCACATACAACCTTTCCTCACGGAAACCGTTAAGGAAACTCTGTTTTGACATCCATCTGCCAGATTTCATAATCGAAAAATGCAGCAACTGCTAACATAATTCCAATAGACTTTAGCATCGCTACGGGTGAGAAAATCTCATCGTAGTCAACTCCTTGAACTTGTGAAAAACCCTTTGCCACAAGTCGAGCTTTATAGACGGTGACATTACCGTCCGCGTCCGTCTTCCTTTCAAAGATCCATTTGTTCTGAATGGCCTTTCGCCCTTCAGGTAATACTTCCAAAGCCCATACTTTGTTTTCATACATGGATCTCATCTCGGATTTCATGGCCTCTAACCATTTCTCGGAATCTGGGCCCATCATCGCTTCTCCATAGCTCGTAGGTTCATCGTTGTCCAACAACATGACCTCTAAGACAGGGTTGCCGTACCACTCAGGAGCAGTACGCGTCCTTGTCGGCCTACGAGGTTCGATAGTAACTTGATCCGAAGCTTCATGATCATCATCATTAACTTCCTCTTCAACTCACGTAGGCTCCACAGAAACAACTTTCTGCGCTGCGCTACTCTCTGGTTGAAACAAAGGTTCAACAACCTCATCAAGTTCTATCTTCCTCCGACTCAATTCTTTCGAGAGAAACTCTTTCTCGAGGAAGGACCCGTTTTAGCAACAAACACTTTGTGCTTGGATCTAAGATAGAAGGTTTACCCAACTGTTATGTTAGGGTATTCTATGAAGATGCATTTGTCCACTTTGGGTTCGAGCTCATTAGGTGAAAACCCTTTTTCACATAAGCGTCGCAGCCCCAAACATTAAGAAATGACAGCTTAGGTTTCCGCCAAACCAAATTTCATACGGTGTCATCTCAACGGACTTAGATGGTGCCCCTTTTAAACTGAATGTAGTTGTCTCTAATGCATAACCCCAAAACGATAGTGGCAAATCGATAAGAGACATCATAGTTCGCACCATATCCAATAGAGCACGACTACGACGTTCGGACACACCATCACACTATGGTGTTCCAGGTGGCGTGAGTTGTGAAACAACTTCCACATTGTCTTAAGTTGTATACCAAACTCGTAACTCAGATATTTACCTCCACGATCATATCGTAGACATTTTATCTTCTTGTCACGATGATCTCAAACTTCACTCTGATTTTGTTTGAACTTTTCAAACGTTTCAGACTTGTGTTTCATTAAGTAAATATCCCCATATCTACTCAAATCATCAGTGAAGGTAGGAAAATAACGATATCCACCGCACGCTACAACACTCATTGGACCGAATACATCAACATGTATTATTTCCAATAAGTTACTTGCCCGCTCCATCATACCGGAAAACGGGGTCTTAGTCATCTTGCCCATGAGGCATGGTCCGCATGTCTCAACCGATTCGAAATCGAATGAGTCCAAAGATCCATCAGCATGGAGTTTCTTCATGCGTTTTACACCAATATGACATTTAGCGGCAGTGCCACAAGTATGTGGTACTATCATTATTAACTTTGTATCTTTTGGCATTAATATTATGAACATGTGTATCACTACGATCAAGATTCAATAAACCATTCTCATTGGGTGCATGACCATTGAAGGTATTATTCATGTAAACAGAATAACCATTATTCTCTAACTTAAATGAATAACCGTAATACAATAAACATGATCTAATCACGTTCATGCTCAACGCAAACACCAAATAACATTTATTTAGGTTCATCACTAATCCCGAAGGTAGAGAGAGCGTGCGATGGTGATCACATCAACCTTGGAAACACTTCTAACACTCATCGTCACGTCACCCTTAGCTAGCCTCCGTTTATTCCGTAGCTTTTATTTCAAGTTACTAACATTTAGCAACCGAACCGGTATCCAATATCCAGGTGCTACTAGGAGTACTAGTAAGGTACACATCAATAACACGTATATCAAATATACTTTTGTCGACATTGCCAGCCTTCATATCTACCAAGTATCTAGGGTTGTTCCGCTTCAGCGACCATTCTCCTCATAATAGAAGCACTTAGTCTCGGGTTTGGGTTCAACCTTGGGTTTCTTCACTAGAGCAGCAACTGACTTGCCATCCATGAAGTTTCCCTCCTTGCCCTTGCCCTTCTCGAAACTAGTGGTTTTACTAACCATCAACACTTGATGCTCCTTCTTGATTTCTACCTTCGCGGTGTCAAACAACGCGAATAGCTCAGGGATCATTATTTCCATCCCTGGCATTTTATAGTTCATCATGAAGCTCTAGTATCTTAGTGATAGTGACTTGGAGAACTATATCAATCACTATCTTATCTGGAAGATCAACTCCCACTCGATTCAAGCGATTGTAGCGCCCAGACAATCTGAGCACATGCTCACCGATTGAGCTATTCTCCTTCATCTTGCAGGCAAAGAATCTTGTTGGAGGTCTCATACCTCTCAACACGGGCACGAGCCTGAGATCCCAATTTCAGCTCTTAGAACATCTCATATGTTCCGTGACGTTCAAAATGTTTTGGAGCCTCAATTCTAAGCCGTAATGCATGACGCACTGAACTATCAAGTAGTCATCAGAACGTGCCTGTTAGATGTTCACAACATCTACAGACGACGCTTGAGGGGGTGGCGCGCCGAGCGGTGCATTAAGGACATAAGCCTTCTGTGCAGCAATGAGGACAATCCTAAGATCACGGACCCAGTCCGCATTATTGCTATCATCATCTTTCAACTCTATTTCTCTAGGAACATATAAAAATTCAAGGGAGCTACAGCGCGAGCTAGTAATCTACAACATAATTTACAAAGACATTTTGACTATGTTCATGAGTTTAGTTAATCATATTACTTAAAAAACTCCCACTCAAATTGAAATCCCTCTGGTCATTCGAGTGTCACATGATCCAAATTCACCAACTCAAGTCCGATCATCACGTGAGTTGAGGTGGTTTCAATGGTGAACATATTCATGTTGATCATATCTACTATATGACTCATGTTCGACCTTTTGGTCTCTTGTGTTTCGAGGCCATGTCTGTACATGCTAGGCTCGTCAAGTTTAACCCAAGTGTTCCGCACGTGCAACACTGGCTTGCACCCGTTGTATGCGAACGTAGAGTCTATCACACCCGATCATCACGTGGTGTCTCGAAACGACGAACTTTCGCAACGGTGCACACTCGGGGAGAACACAATTTTATCTTGAAATTTAAGTGAGGGATCACCTTATAATGCAACCGTCGTCCTAAGCAAAATAAGATGCAAAAAAGGATTAACATCACATGCAAATCATAAGTGACATGATATGGCCATGAACTTGTGCTTTTGATCTCCATCTCCAAAGCACCGGCATGATCTCCATCGTCACCGGCATGACACCATGATCTCCATCATCTTGATCTCCATCAATGTGTCGCCATGAAGTTGTCGCGCCAACTGTTGCTTCTACAACTATTGCTAACTCATAGCGATAAAGTAAAGCAAAACAGCGAAAATAATTAAAGACAACCCTATGGCTCCTGCCGGTTGCCGTACTCATCGACATGCAAGTCGTGATATTCTATACATAACATGATCATCTCATACATCACATATATCTCATCATGTAATTGGCCATATCACATCACAACATACCCTGCAAAAACAAGTTAGACGTCCTCTAATTGTTGTTGTATGTTTTACGTGGCTACTACAGGTATCTAGCAAGAACAATTTTTACCTACGCAAAAACCACAACGGTGATACGCAAATTTCTATTCAACCTTCTCAAGGACCGCCTTTGTCGAATCCGATCCAACTAAAGTGGGAGAAACAGACACCCGCCAGCCATCTTTATGCAACGAAGTTACATGTCAGTTGATGGAACCGGTCTCTCGTAAGCGTACGAGTAATGTTGGTCCGAGCCGCTTCATCCCACAATACCGCTGAATCAAGAAAAGACCAAGGGAGGAAGCAATCTGAACATCAACGCTCACAAACTCCTTTGTGTTCTACTCGTGATCTCATCTACACATATACCAGGCTCTGATACCACTGTTGGGGAACGTTGCATGGGAAACAAAAAATTTCCTACGCACAAGCAAGATCTATCCATGGTGATGAGCATCTACGAGAGGGAGAGTGGATCTACATACCCTTGTAGATCGCTAAGTGGGAAGCGTTAAGAAACGCGGTTGATGTAGTCGAACGTCTTCGCGATCCAAATCGCAAGCCGTCCCGCGATCTCATCATGATCCGTCCCACGATCCAATCACGATCCATCCCGCGATCCCATCACGATTCGTCCCGCGATCCAATCATGATCCTTCCGATCTAGCGCCGAACGGACGGCACCTCCGCGTTCACCACACGTACAGCTCGATCACGATCTCCGCCTTCTTGATCCAGCAAGAGGGAGCGGGGAGGTAGATGAGTTCTCCGGCAGCACGATGGCGCGGCAGCGGTGGTGGTGGAACTATTCCAGCAGGGCTTCGCCTAAGCGCTGCTGAAAACTAGAGGAATCAATCTATCGGGAGAGAGGGCTGCACTATGGCCTTTTGGGTTGAAGTCCTTTTGCCCTCTCTCCCTCTAGTATATATAGGAGGAAGGGGAGGGAGGCCGGCACCCCTAGGGCTGCCCCTTTGGTGCGGCCGAAGTGGGGAGGTGGAGGAGTCCAATTCCAATCCTACTAGGAGTAGGATTCCTCCTTCCCCACTTGGAAACTCTTTCCACCTTTGGGTTTTCCCACCCCTAGCCGCATGGGCCTTAGTGGGGGGTTCGGCCAGCCCACCAGGGGCTGATTTGACTCCTCCCACAGCCCATGAGACCCTTTGGGGCGAAAGGCCCCTCCCGATGGTCCCTCGGTACCCTCCCGGCACTCCCGGTACACTACCGAAATGCCCGAAACTTTTCCGGTGACCAAAACGGGACTTCCTATATATCAATCTTTACCCCCGGACCATTCTGGAGCTCCTCATTACATCCGGGATCTCATCCGGGACTCCGAACAATCTTCGGTCACCACCATACATAACTCAATACTACCAAAACGTCACCGAACGTTAAGTGTGCAGACCGAGAACTATGTAGACATGACCGAGACACCTCTATGGTCAATAACCAATAGCGGGACCTGGATGCCCATATTGGTTCCTACATATTCTACGAAGATCTTTATCGGTTGAACCTCTATGTCAAGGATTCAGTTAATCCCGTATGTTGTTCCCTTTGTTTCTTCGGTATGTTTACTTGCCCGAGATTCGATCGTCGGTATCTCTATACCTAGTTCAATCTCGTTACCGGCAAGTCTCTTTACTCGTTCTGTAATACAAGATCCCGTGGCTAACACTTTAGTCACATTGCTTGCAAGGCTTATTGTGAAGTTGTATTACCGAGTGGGCCCTGAGATACCTCTCCGTCATACGGAGTAACAAATCCCAGTCTCGATCCATGCCAGCTCAACAGACACCTTCGGAGATACCTGTAGAGCATCTTTATAGTCACCCAATTACGTTGTGACGTTTGATCCACACAAGGTATTCCTCCGGTGTCAGTGAGTTGCATAATCTCATGGTCATAGGAACAGATACTTGACATGCAAAAAACAATAACAATAAATTGACACGATCATATGCTATGTTTATAGTTTGGGTCTTGTCCATCACATCATTCTCCTAATGATGTGATCCCGTTATCAAATGACATCTCATGTCTATGGCTAGGAAACCTTCATCATCTTTGATCAACGAGCCAGTTTAACTAGAGGCTTACTAGGGACACATTGTTTGTCTATGTACCCACACTTGTAATTGAGTTTCCAATCAATACAATTATAGCATGGATAATAAACGATTATCATGAACAAGGAAATATGATAATAACTAATTTACTATTGCCCCTAGGTCATATTTCCAACATAGGTGTGTCCAGCAAACAATGATTGTGGCAAACTGAAAGTAAAAGCAAACAAAAGCAAATGACACTCCAAGCAAAACTCATATCATGTGACGAATAAAAATATAGCTTCAAGTGACATACCGATGGATTTGAGACGAAAGAGGGGATGCCTTCCGAGGCATCCCCAAGCTTAGATGCTTGAGTCTCCTTTACAATACTACCTTGGGGTGCCTTGGGCATCCCCAAGCTTAAGATGTTGCTACTCCTTATTCCTTTGTCCATCAAGATAACACCCAAAACTTGAAAACTTGAAAAAAAAAACTTCAAAACTCAACAAAACCTCGTGAGATCCATTAGTATAAGAAACATATTGCATACTTTAAGTACTGTTGTAAATTTATTCAAATTTCATAAACACATAATAGGTACTGTATTCTAACTTCTCCATGGCTTATAACCCCCGATACAATCCATAGTTTAATCAAAATAAGCAACTATGCAAGCAAAAACAGAATCTGTAAAACAGGACAGTGTGTAGCAATCTGTAGAGAACCTATACTTATGTAACTCTAAAAATTCTGAAAAATTAGAAAAACCTCGACAGTTTGTATAGAAACACTGTGTAAAAATTTCAGATCATTATCACGCTCCAGGAAAAAATGAAAATTCCTGTACTAGAGCCAAAAGTTTCTGTTTTGTTTCAGCATCGATTCTACTCATCTTGTGAGTCATCCCAAAGGCTTTACTTGGCACAAACACTAATTTACATACAAAAACATAATCATTACAGAGGCAATAATAATGTTATTAAAAATAGACAGAAAGTTCTAAGCAAAAAATTAAAGATAACTATTGGGTTGCCTCCCAACAAGCGCTATTGTTTCATGCCCCTAGCTAGGCATAATGCATAGTTTCAAGTATTGTCATCTTTTACACTCCACCCATTAGTATCTGTCGGGCCCCTGGGACTGGTGGTGCCCAGGCCCGTCTGCCTGCGGCCCAGGACACGAAGATTGTCTTAAACACTGAGTTGCCCCTCCCACGGGCTTCACGGAGCTAGTTCTCGCGAGAGCAAACGCCTCGCGAGGTGCAAGGCGGCGTCACCACCAAGTACTTCATGGGGCTTCTCCGCGAGGCTGTCCATGACACCCTCAGGAGGCGGGTCTGTCTGAGGGTGGCTCGGCAGGGCCCCACAACCCCGCGCCCGCACATGGGTGACGCGTGCCGCGCCAAGCGATGCCAGGAGCGGTGCCAGCAGGCACGGACAGGGAGCCTTTCCTATTTGGTGATAAGGAAGCAACGCCATCTCATGGGCTCCCAAAGCAGTCCCCAAAGGTTTCCTTCTTTACACAAGAAGACCAAGACCAAGGGCTTGGCAGGACGGATGTCACCCTCGAGCCCACAAGCGCTTCATGACGGAGAACTTTGGTAGGCGAAGACCACTTTTGTCAGGATAGGCTGCAGTCCTGTCCCCCTTCAAACTGGCCATTGTGGCGACCCTTCCCGCCTTGTGTTTTTGGGGGAAGAGGACCAAGGCCAATATAAGAGTAGGAACCAGCCACCATAGAAGAGAGAGAGCCCCGGGCAAGCAAAAACACACCTTGTACTCGACCTCATCCTCAAGCAATCCACCAAGCAGGAGTAGGGTTTTACACCGCAAGGTGGCCTGAACCTGGGTAAACTGCGTGTCCCTTGTTCATCTTCCTTAGCTCGTATCGCCGGAGAGTCATCGTGAGATTGTGGAGCGGAGTAGGGTAGGAGAGCGAGCGCACCCCAGTGTTCGAACCTTTCTTGGGTCCCCGGAGCCCCGATTCCGACATTTCGCGTGCGAGGTAGGGGTGCGCCGTAGCTCTCCAGCCCCGTCTCGTCTTCGCTCACACCGACCCGATGGTTGACACCCGCCGCGCACGCGCAGCGCGCTCAGCGCCGAACGAGCGCCACGGCCTCGCCCATGCCGCGGACGAAGATGTTGACGGCCGCGTCGCCCGCGAACGGCAGGACCGCTCGCGGCCCCCTGTGCGGCGGAACGGCCGCCCCGTCGCATCCCCATCGGCATGCGTTCATGTGGGAGACCTGAACGCGCAGGACAGGTTGCTCATGGCGAGCGAGTTGTTCCGCCACCGCCCGACGGAAGGGGGCCATGACGCCTGGGGGAACCACATCGCCGAGATCATCACCGTCGCCAGGAGGGCACTGGCGCCCTATCTCCCACTCCGGCCCCCGACGCCAGGAGGAGGGAGTGCGGGCGGCGGGCCTCCCCCACCACCGGGCGACGACCTAGTCGAGCCTCGGTCCGACGGGCCTGAGCAGGGCCCACCTCGCACCGTCCTCCACCTCCTCAGGGTCCCGGTGACCGGTTTTGGCCAGCCAACTGGCACCGGCAACGACGCACCCGGGGGAGGCGGCGGGATATTCTGCGCTCACCACAACGTGCGCACCCATGACACGGGAGACTGCCGGGCGTTTATGTCGTCCCGCAGAGAGCGCGCCAGCCAGTGCCCGGACCGCAGCATCCACGGCGCCGGTCGTGGGGATGGCAATGGTGGTAGAAGGAGGCACAACCACGACAACAACCCTAACCAAGGCCGACGTGAGCAGCCTCGCGGCAGCAGCGAGCGTGGCCGCCCTCGGGAGGACGCCCGGCAAGGACGGCCCCATGGGGCCCGTCCCCAGGACATCGCGGCCCTGCCACCGCGACCGCCGTCGTCCAGGGAGAGAAGTAGCGGCTCGCCTGACGGAGGGTTTGGGGATGACCAGGAGCCCGCGTAGCGACCTGCATCCTCGGCGAAGCCCAAGCCCTCCTGTCAAACCACCGACTCGGACAGCTCCACCGCGCAACGAGCGGCACTCTCCGGGGGCCAGAAATAGTGCGGCCCCTCAGGTGGTCCCAGTATGCCATCTTCTTCGAATCCAGGGACGGCCTTAGATCCATGGCTGCTGCGGGCACGCTCCCCCTGCTATGTACCACCATCATCTGCAACGTCTCCGTCACCAAAACCCTCGTCGACGGGGGCGTCGGCCTCAATGTGCTCTCCGCGGAGACCTTCGAGACTCTCCGGGTGCTCTACAGCAAGCTAGCGCCTACCAGGCCGTTCTTTTGCGCCACCGGCGGTTCCATCATCCCCCTGGGGCAGGTCCGCCTCCCCGTCACCTTCGGCACGCGCGACAATTACCAAACCGAGCTCATCGACTTCAACGTACCGCGCGTCGGCCTCCCATACAACTCGATCCTGGGGTACCCGACCATGGCCAAGTTCATGGTAGTTGCTCACCATGGTTACAAAATCCTCAAGATGCCGGGTCCCAACGGCGTCATCACCATCGCCTGCGACGAGACGGACGCGGTTCGCTCCCTCGAGCGGGCTGATATGTCTCCAATGTATCTATAATTTTTGCTTGTTCCATGCTATTATATTATCATTCTTGGATGTTTTACAATCATTTTATAACAACTTTATATCATTTTTGGGAATAACCTATTGACATAGTGCCAAAGTGCCAGTTGTTGTTTTTGCTTGTTTCTTACTTCGCAGAAAATCAATACCAAACGGAGTCCAATCGCGACGAAACTTTTTGGAGATTTTTTCTGGACCAGAAGACACCCAGTGGGCCAAAGAAGTGCCAGGGGAGTGGGCCGAGGAGACCACAACCCACCAGGGCGCGCCAGGGGGGCCCGGCGCGCCTAGATGGGTTGTGCCCTCCTCGGGACCCCTATCCACCGCCTCTGATGCCTATAAATTCCCAAATATTCCAAAAACCCTAGGAGAGTCGACGAAACACAATTCTAGCCGCCGCAAGTTCCAGAACCGCGAGATCCAATCTAAACACCATCACGGAGGGGTTCGTCTTCTTCATAGGTGCCTCTCCGATGATGCGTGAGTAGTCCACCATAGACCTACGGGTCCGTAGGGAGTAGCTAGATGGCTTCCTCTCTCTCTTATGATTCTCAATACAATGGTCTCTTGGAGATCTATTTGATGTAAACTTTTGCGGTGTGTTTGTTGGGATCCGATGAATTTTGAGTTCATGATCAGTTTCTATCCATGAATATTATTTGAGTCTTCTTTGATCTCTTATATGCATGATTACTTATAGCCTCGTATTTCTTCTTCGAATCTTTTGTTTAGTTAGGCCAACTAGATCGATTTTTCTTGCCATGGGAAGAGGTGCTTTGTGATGGGTTCGATCTTGCGGTGTTCTTTCCCAGTGACAGAAGGGGCAGCAAGACACGCATGTATCGTTGCTATTAAGGATAACAAGATGGCGTCTATTCCTACAAGAATAGATCTTGTCTACATCATGTCATCGTTCTTATTGCATTACTCCGTTTTTCCATGAACTTAATACACTAGATGCATGCTGGATAGCGGTCGATGTGTGGAGTAATAGAGGTAGATGCAGGCAGGAGTCGGTCTACCTATCTTGGACGTGATGCCTATATAATGATCATCGCCTTGGATATCGTCATGACTATTCGATTTTCTATCAATTGCCCAACAGTAATTTGTTCACCCACCGTGCGCTATACTCATGAGAGAAGCCACCAGTGAACCTACGGCCCCCGGGTCTACTTTTCCAACATATTGCTTTCAGATCTATCTTTTTGCATCTTTGTTTTCAGATCTACAAAACAAAAAACTCAAAAACATATTGCTGCATATTTTATTTGCCCTTTTTATTTTGTGTTCTTGAGAGATCTATCTCTCCTATCTATCACTACCTAATCTATCATTTTACCGTAGAGAGATTGACAACCTCTCTTACGCGTCGGGTTGCAAGTATTTGTTATTTGTGTGCATGTGCTGCTTATTGGGTGGTGGTGATCCTCCTACTGGTTCGATAACCTTGGTTTCATAACTGAGGGGAAATACTTACCGTCGCTGTGATGCATCGTCCCTTCCTCTTTGGGGAAATACCGACGCAGTTTCAAGCCACGTCAAAAGGAATTTCTGGCGCCATTGCCGGGGAGGAAGTGGTCTCTTCTACGTGCCTATCGTAGGCGCCGAGGGGACTCCATCGTCATCTACCAGGTTCCTAATCACAAATCTCATCTCCTTGCAATTACATTATTTGCTATTTGCCTCTCCTTTTCAACTCCCCCACTTCACCAATTTGCCATTTTATTCGCTCTCTTTTTCGTTTGCGCCTTTTCTTGTCGGATCTCTTCCTTGCTTGCAATCTTGTTTGCGTAGTCACGATGACTCAAGGGAACACCAAGTTGTGTGATTTTTCCAATACTAATAACAATGATTTTATTAGTACTCCGATTGCTCCTCCCGCCACTAGTGCGGAGTCTTGTGATATTAATGCCGCTTTGTTGAATCTTGTCATGAAAGATCAACTTGCCGGTACTCCTAATGAGGATGCCACGTCCCATCTAAACACGTTCGTAGAACTGTGTGATATGCAAAAGAAAAAAGATGTGGACAATGATATTGTTATGTCGAAACTATTTCCTTTTTCCTTGCGGGATCGTGCAAAAATTTGGTTTTCTTCTTTGCCTCGCAATAGTATTGATTCTTGGAATAAGTGCAAGGATGCTTTTATCACTAAGTATTTTCCGCCCGCGGAAATTATTTCCCTTAGGACGCAAATCATGAATTTTAAGCAACTTGAGCATGAACATGTTGCACAATCATGGGATAGAATGAAGTTGACGCTAAGAAATTGTCCTACTTATGGTTTAAATCTTTGGATGATCATACAAAAAATTTATGCGGGATTAAATTTTGTCTCTAGAAATCTTTTAGATTCCGCCGCGGGTGGTACTTTTATGGAGATTACTTTGGGTGAAGCTACTAAATTTCTAGATAATATCACGGCTAATTATTCTCAATGGCATACCGAAAGAGCGCCTACTAGTAAGAAAGTTAATTCGGTTAAGGAAATTAGTACTTTGAGTGATAAGGTTGATGCTTTGATGAAATTGGTTGCTATTAAAAATGCTCCTATTGATCTTAATGATGTGCCTTTGTCTACCTTGATTGAGCAAAATAGTGATTCCGTAGATGTGAATTTTGTCTCGCGAAACAATTTCAATAACAATGCTTATAGAGGTAATTTTAATCCTAGGCCTTTTCCTGGAAATTCCTCTAATAATTATGGTAATTTGTATGGTAATTCTTCTTACAATAATAATAGGAACACATCCGATCTTGAGAGTAATATTAAAGAATTTATCAATGCGCAAAAGGCTTTTAATACTACGATAGAAGAAAATTTGAATAAGATTGATGATATGTCTAGAAGCATTGATAGAATTTCTCATGATGTTGAAAATCTCAAGTTGAAAGCTTTTGTGCCTAAGATTTATGAATATATTAAAGCCTTATATGTCTCTATGGATGAAAGTAAGAAAAGAACCGCTATGCTTAGAGCTAAAAGAGAAATCTTGGAAAAATCGTTTTCTAGTGATTGCCTTCATAAGAAAGATGAGGATATTAAAGTGATTGGTGTTTCTTCTATTGATTCCTTGTTTAGTAATATTAAGATTGATAGTGAAGGGACTGAAGTAGAGTCAACTTTAGCTAGAAGGCGTCCCAATAATTTGGAGGGTGAAAATCTTGATGAAAATTTTGATAAAAGTGAGTTTGAAGAGGTCAAAACTTTAACTAGTGATGTGCCCACTATCTTGGATTGCAAAGACTTTAATTATGATAGTTGTTCCTTGATTGAATGTATTTCTTTGCTGCAATCCATTTTGAATTCACCCCATGCTTATGAGCAAAATAAAGCTTTTACTAAACATATCCTTGATGCCATGATGAAATCTTTTGAAGAAAAGTTGGAGTTGGAGATTTCTATTCCTAGAAAATTACATGATGAGTGGGAACCTACCATTAAGTTCAAGATTAAAAATTATGAGTGCTTTGCTTTGTGTGATTTGGGTGCTAGTGTTTCCACGATTCCGAAATCTCTATGTGATGTGCTTGGTCTTACCAATATTGAAGAATGTTCTCTTAATTTGCATTTGGCGGATTCTACTATTAAAAAGCCTTTGGGAAGAATTAATGATGTTCTTATTCTTTCAAATAGGAACTATGTGCCTATTGACTTTATTGTGCTTGATATTGATTGCAATCCGTCTTGTCCCATTGTACTTGGTAGACCGTTTTTACGCACTATAGGTGCCGTGATTGATATGAAAGAAGGTAATATTCGTTTTCAATTTCCCTTGAGAAAGGGTATGGAACACTTCCCTAGAAAAAGAATTAATCCACCATATGAATCAATCATGAGGGCATCCTATGGATCCAAAACCAAGGATGACAGTACTTGAATCTATGTGTTATGCCTAGCTAGGGGCGTAAAACGATAGCGCTTGTTGGGAGGCAACCCAATGAATAAATAATTTTTTGCTTTTTCCTTTCGGTTTTTGAGTTTTGACACAATTATGCCTCTTTTATGATTGTGTTTTAATGGTTTATTTAGTGTTTGTGCCAAGTAAAGCCTTTAGGATGATTCATAGGATGAGTAGAAGCGATGCTGAATCTGAAACAGAAACTTTGCGTCCAGTATATGAATTTTCATTTTTTGCTGGAACGTGATCTTGTGCTGACATTTTAACACAGTGTTTCTATACAAATTCCTTACGTTGTCCTAATTGTTCAGAATTTTTAGAGTTACATAAGTATGGTTAGAGTACAGATTACTACAGACTGTTCTGTTTAAGACAGATTCTGTTTTCGTTGCATTGTGTGCTTGTTTTGATGAATCTATGGGTTATATTGAAGGGTATGAGCCATGGTAAAGTTAAAATACAGTAGGTATAATGCAATAATTAAATATTAATGGGTTTGCAACAGCACCTAAAGTAGTGATTTGCTTTATTATACTAACGGATTTCACAAAGATTTTGTTGAGTTTTGTGTGATTGAAGTTTTCAAGTTTTGGGTGAGATAACGCTGGATGAAGGAATAAGGAGTGATAAAATCCTAAGCTTGGGGATGCTACCGCACCCCCAAGATCTATCCAAAGAGAAAAAAGCAACTAAGCTTGGGGATGCCCCCGAGTGGCATCCCCTCTTTCTTCTAACGACCATCGGTATTTTACTTGGAACTATATTTTTATTCGTCACATATCATGAGTTTTGCTTGGAGCGTCTTGTATCTTTGCTTGCTTTGCTTGTTAGTTTTTCCTTTGTATCCTTGCTGTACACAACTTTATGAGAGAGCCAAAATCAAGCTATGATTTGTTAGAATTGCGCTATGTGCTTCACTTAAACTTTTTGAGCTATAGAATTGCTCTAGTGCTTCACTTATATCTTTTTGAGCACGGTGTGCTTGGAAACTTTTGTAGAAATACTCTCATGCTTCACTTAGATTAATTTGAGAGTTAGTAAATTTTGAAGAAATCCTCTCATGCTTCACTTATACCTTTTTGAGAGATGAAATCTCTATGCTCATGTGCTTCACTTAAATTTGTTTGAGCTTGTCAAAAAAGCAATGGCAATATATGAAACTAGTCCCAAAGTGATAGATATCCAAGGAGGATATAATAAAAACTTTCATGAACATCATTGGGCAAATTAAACTTGATTCCTTGTAATAGTTTTTGAAACATGATGATAGTAATATGTGAGTCATGTTGGTGAGTAATTATGCTTTAGTAGGAATATTGGTGTTAAGGTTTGTGATTCCCTATGCAAGTACGAAAGTCAATAGTTATGCAATGAAATTACATCCTACTTGTGGTGCATTATTCGGTGTAAGTTATGCTTAATGCTCACTTATGTGAATTTTTGTTTCTTGGTTTGGTTGCTTCCCAATCTATTTGCTAGCCTCCATTTGTACTAAGTAGAAATACTACTTGTGCATCCAAAATCCTTAAACCAAGTTTTGCCTTATGAGTCCACCATACCAACCTATATGCGGTATTTCCATGCCGTTCCAAGCAAATTTGTACGTGCCATCTCTAAATTTTCAAAATAAATTTTCTCTTTTGTGTGCTCGTACCGCTCCTGAAATGGTGGGGAGTGTCCAATATTTTTCCATGCTAGATGTGTTATTCTCAAGATGAGTGTTTATTGTACGAGAGTGCGGCAGTAATAGGGATGCCCATTCCCGAAATGAAAAAGAAAAAAAATACTTTATGTTGTCAAATAATAAATTCCTTGGAAAGTGTTGGTATGGAAGGCAACCGTGGATACGGCCCGCCATGGAAAGTGAAAGTTTGGTGGAAAAAGGAATAAACTTTATTTTTTGTTTGGGAACCGCCTATGATATATCTAGCATGGAAAGTATTGTGAGCTACTTTGTCGTTTTCGTTGACAGGAAAAGCATGCCACCCAAAATATTTTTCTCTCTCAATTTAAAACTTTGAGCTTTGGCACCTCTACAAATCCCTACTTCCCTCTGCGAAGGGCCTATCTTTTACTTTATGCAATTTTTATTTTTACTTTGAGTCTCCATCTTATCTTATAAGCACCAACTAGGGGCACTATGATCGTACTTGAGCATTGGGTATAGCTAATATTTGAGTGTGTGTCATGAATGGATCAATGATTGAGCATGATGGGCTAGGGATAACTTTCTTTAGTGTTGATATTTTGAAAGACATGGTGGCTTGTTGACATGCTTGAGTATTGTAGTCATTATGTTAAAACTAGACTATTGCTTTGAATCATTTACAAGTCCAAATGTCCATGCTATACAAAAGAAAAGAATATGATGAACATGTTAGGCAGCATTCCACATCAAAAATTCTGTTTTTATCATTTACCTACTCGAGGACGAGTAGGAATTAAGCTTGGGGATGCTGATACGTCTCCAACGTATCTATAATTTTTGCTTATTCCATGCTGTTATATTTTTTGGGACCAGCCGCCGAAAGTTCCAGAACCGCGAGATCCAATCTAAACACCATCACGGAGGGGTTCATCTTCTTCATAGGTGCCTCGCCGATGATGCGTGAGTAGTCCACCATAGACCTACGGGTTCGTAGGCAGTAGCTAGATGGCTTCCTCTCTCTCTCTTATGATTCTCAATACAATGGTCTCTTGGAGATCTATTTGATGTAAACTTTTGCGGTGTGTTTGTTGGGATCCGATGAATTTTGAGTTCATGATCAGTTTCTATCCATGAATATTATTTGAGTCTTCTTTGATCTCTTATATGCATGATTACTTATAGCCTCATATTTCTTCTTCGAATCTTTGGTTTAGTTACGCCAACTAGATCGATTTTTCTGGCCATGGGAAGAGGTGCTTTGTGATGGGTTCGATCTTGCGGTGTTCTTTCCTAGTGACAGAAGGGGCAGCAAGACACGCATGTATCGTTGCTATTAAGGATAACAAGATGGGGTATATTCCTACATGAATAGATCTTGTCTACATCATGTCATCGTTCTTATTGCATTACTCCGTTTTTCCATGAACTTAATACACTAGATGCATGCTGGATAGCGGTCGATGTGTGGAGTAATAGAGGTAGATGCAGGCAGGAGTCGGTCTACCTATCTTGGACGTGATGCCTATATAATGATCATCGCCTTGGATATCGTCAGGACTATTCAATTTTCTATCAATTGCCAAACAGTAATTTGTTCACCCACCGTGCGCTATGCTCATGAGAGAAGCCACTAGTGAACCCTACGGCCCCCGGGTCTACTTTTCCAACATATTGCTTTCAGATCTATCTTTTTGCATCTTTGTTTTCAGATCTACAAAACCAAAAACCCAAAAACATATTGCTGCATATTTTATTTGCCCTTTTTATTTTGTGTACTTGAGAGATCTATCTCTCCTATCTATCACTACCTAATCTATCTTTTTACCGTAGAGAGATTGACAACCTCTCTTACACGTCGGGTTGCCAGTATTTGTTATTTTTGTGCAGGTGCTGCTTATTGGGTGGTGGTGATCCTCCTACTGGTTCGATAACCTTGGTTTCATAACTGGGGGAAATACTTACCACCGTTGTGCTGCATCATCCCTTCCTCTTTGGGGAAATACCGACGCAGTTTCAAGCCACGTCACGGGCCTACAAGGCGGTCGCGGCCGAGCGTCCCGACGACGAGGGGGAGTTGGGCTTGGCGTGGCCGCGCTCCCAAGGAAGAAGGAGCAGCTGCCAGCCCCAGGCCTCACCAAGATGAAGAACGTGACGCTCGACACAGATGACGCGAGCCCCGTGCCCCTTGTCGGCGTCCGCCTCGCCTCGGCATAGGGAAGCATGCCCGGCGCCTTCCTCAAGCTAGGCTCGGGGGCTTCCGTCCGGGAAGCGTCCGGCTTGGCTAGTATGACGAGGGAGGGGTTCGGGCACCACTTGGGGGCATGCCTCAGCGTGCGCCCCCATGAGTGAGGAGCGTGGTGCCTGGTGTCGGTGTCATGGAAACTCATCGACCAAGGAATCAGCAAGCCGCAGGAGGAGCGTCTTCCAAGACGCCGTTCAAAACAGGCCGCCATCCCGAGAAGGAGCGGCAGAGGGCGCCCGTACGTCAACCTCGAGGGCCTTAACAGGGCTGGACCCTGGGGCCTCTTCCGACCCTCGCGCATCATCACCAACTACGCCCGCACGCTTTCTGCCCTAGTGAGCACCATCGTCACCTTCCACAAACAGGTGAGGCTCACAACGACGCCTGGGGCCGCACCAAGGCCTCGCGGGTCTCCGAAGCCTCAGGAGCCAGTCTGCCCCTGAAGGGTGGACCCCATCAGCGCGCATCGTCAAACGGCCTGACGCCCCCGCGGCGGCATGGCCGCCAGGTTATTTTTGTGGTCTGTTCGAGTCAGGCGCCCCCCCCCCCCCCCCCCCCCCGTTCCTTTTTGTGTACTTTGCATCACCCTGAAGCTGGGACTTCCTTGTTATGTAATGAACCAGATTAACCCCTGTTGAGATTGTGTCGTTTGTTTCAAGCTTGAAGTATAGCACCTCGCCCTCACCCGGATCTTCGCCCCCTGCGCCGCCCCCTCGACGGTTCCATGGGGGAGGGCTAGACACGACGTATGCCTCAGGACTTGTCCTCGTAGCGCCGAGATATCCAAATAACCAAGCTCTGGCTCATGGGTTGGCCCCCCGTGCAAGTCATCTTACCAAGGTATTTGGTGTCCCGCCCTCCCAGAGAACCGTCACGGGCGGGTAATGGGGGCACGGCTCAGCTAGGAGCGGCGGGGGCGAAGCCGTCCCTGGGCGGGCGCCTCGTCGCCCCCGGCGCAGTACCACAACGATTACGCGGTGCACCCCATGCCCATGTTATGGGTCGCGGAGTGCACACCCGCGCCGGAAACTAGGCGTAAAGCCACCCGAAGAACTGAGGAAGGAGCTCCTGAGCCTTGTGCCTGGTGTATCCGACCCCTCTTTTAAATCGCCGCCTGTGACACTCTCACGTAAGAATGAGTTTGGGGTTGTAAACGCCCGAAGCCTCCTGACCGGCCGGGCTACGGCCTCGGGGGGACTCCCGCCCATCCCCAAGTGGAAGCTCCATGCTCCGCGCTGGCGGAATAACTGTCGAACCGCGACTATGCCCATGCCTAGTGGAAGCCCCATGTTCCATGTTGGGCGAGCCAATGAAGAACCCCTTTGCCGAGTGCCGTAGCAGCCTTAGGGCAAACGTCCCTTGCTTCGGTAACCACCGCCCCCCACCCCCCGCGGCACGTGCCCGCCAGCTCCCCCTTGGGCCTCACGCGCACGCGAGGGCTGGGCACGGTGCCTATGTTTGGGCAAGTCCTACCGATGCTGGAACCCAAAGGACTGGGTTTTGGCTTGCGGACATGCCCACGCACATGTCACCTCACCACGGCTCCTGGTGCTTGTCTTCCTCGCGTGACGCCCAAGTGTAAGACTGGTAAGCACGCACCGTTCTAGAAGCAAATGCTTTCCTACAGGATCTCCCCCCAGGGCGGTTCCCTGATAACCCACAAGTATAGGGGATCGCAACAGTTTTTGAGGGTAGAGTATTCAACCCAAATTTATAGATTCGGCACAAGGGGAGCCAAAGAATATTTGAGAGTATTAGTAGCTGAGTTGTCAATTCAACCACACCTAGAGAGTAAATATCTGCTACAGAGTGATCGGTAGCACAGTAATATGGTAGTTTTGATAGTAGTAGCAGCAGTAACGATAACGGTAGCAGTGATAGCAATAGTTTTGTAGCGGTTGGAACAGTAGCAGCAGCAGTAGTAACTTAGCAATAACAATAAGTGGAAAACTTGTAGGCACTGGATTGGTGAACTCGTTGGATGATATTCATCATATAACAGTCATAACCTAGGGCGACACGGAACTAGCTCCAGTTCATAAATGTAATGTAGGCATGTATTCCGTAAATAGTCATACGTGCTTATGGAAAAGAACTTGCATGACATCTTTTGTCCTACCCTCCCGTGGCAGCGGGGTCCATAAGGAAACTAAGGGATATTAAGGCCTCCTTTTAATAGAGAACCGGAACAAAGCATTAACACATAGTGAATACATGAACTCCTCGAACTACGGTCATCACCGTGAAGTATCCCAAATATTGTCACTATGGGGTTGACGGATCATAACACGTAATAGGTGCATATGACTAGACAAGATCGGATCAAGAACATAGATATAATGGTGATAACATAAATGGTTCAGATCTGAAATCATGGCACTCGGGCCCTAGTGACAAGCATTAAGCATGGCAAAGTCATAGCAACATCAATCTCAGAACATAGTGGATACTAGGGATCAAGCCCTAACAAAACTAACTCAATTACATGATGCATCTCATCCAACTCCTCACCGACCAGCATGCCTACGAAGGAATTACTCACTCCCGGTGGGGAGCATCATGGAATTGGCGATGGAGAAGGGTTGATGATGACGAAGACCGAAGATTCCCCTCTCCGGAGCCCCAAACTGGCTCCAGATCTGGCCTCCCGATGAAGAACAGGAGGTGGCGGCGGCTCCGTATCGTAGAACGCGATGAAACTTTCTCTCTGATTTTTTTCTCCGAAAATAGGAATTTATAGTGAATTAGGGTCAGTGGGGCCCCGAGGTGGGCACAACCCACCAGGGCGCGCTTGGGGGGGCTGGCGCGCCCTGGTGTATCTTGCCCAGCCAGGGGGCCCCCTCCGGTGGTTCTTGGCTCCAGTATTTTTTATTTATTCTAAAATAAATCTCCAAAAAGTTTCGTCCAATTCCGAGAACTTTTATTTTTGCACAAAAACAACACCATGGTAGTTCTGCTGAAAACAGCGTCAGTCCGGGTTAGTTTCATTCAAATCATGCAAATTAGAGTCCAAAACAAGGGCAAAAGTGTGAGGAAAAGTAGATACGATGGAGATGTATCAACTCCCCCAAGCTTAACCCATTGCTTGTCCTCAAGCAATTCAGTTGAAAAACTGAAAGTGATAAAGAAAAACTTTTACGAACTATTTTGTTCTTGTTTACATATATATGCTTAAGTAGCACCTAGGTTTTCAGCAAAGATTATGACTAACCATGTGAACAATAACTCTTAGAAATTATATTAACTCATATCAATAACATAAGCAACTAGCGAGCAAGAATAAGACATCTCAAGCGCCAACACTTTGTCAAAACAATCATGATACAATATGACAATAGTGGTACCTCGCTAGCCCTTTCTGAGACCACAAAACATAAACGCAGAGCACCTCCAAAGTTCAAGCAGCGACTAAACATTGTAATTCATGGTAGAAAAGATCCAGTCATGCTGCACCCAACATCAACTATACACAATGCATGAGGATGACAATAGTGCTCTCAGGTCTGGCGCTTATTTGATAAGGTGATGACTCAACATAAAAGTAAATAGATAGTCCCTTTGCAGAGGGGAGCATCGATTTGCAGCGGTGCCAGAGCTCAAGTTTTAAAACAGAGATAGATATAATTTTGGGAGGTACACCCTTCCTGTCAACGTTATGACCAAGAGTTATCAATATCTTCCATGCTAAACAAATTAGCGGCGGTTCCCAAGCGGTAAAAGTAAAGGTTTACTCCCCCTCCACCAACAATCACACTCCACGGCTAGCCGCATCCACGGGTACCGTCCAAACCAACAACATTCCTGGGGGAGTTTTGTTTAATTATTTTTGATTTTTGATTTCGGGACTGGGAATCCCTATTACCGCCCCTCTCGTGTAAGGACGAGTGAATAAACACTCATCATGAGAATAACCCGCCTAGCATGGAAGATACTGACCGCCCCCGTGTCGCTCCATGAGCGGTCCAGGCACACAAAATAGATGTTCATTTGAATTTTTAGATATGGCACATAAAAATTTACTTTGGAACGGTAGGGTAATACCGCATATAGGTTGTCGGATTTCGGGCTCCGCAAAACCCTACGAAGTTCAAACCCAGGGGCGTGTGCGAAGATCCCCAACAACTTCAACCCTCCAAGCTCACAACGCGATGACCCCGATGAGTCGGGCCACGCTCCCAGCGGGTGCGGGTCACGGCACGCTTCTTCCGTGCGTCCTCACGTTCTCAGCGTCTCGGCGGTTGGTTGAGTGGCCTCATGGACGCGAGCCCCATGGGCCGTCCCATAAGGAAGCGCCTGGGCCTCGCCGGCCGTGGTGGCGCACCTGGCCGCGCGACCTATCTAGCTATCGTAGCATCCGCGAGCAACGTGGAAAGGCTGCAGTTCACGGGCCACGAGGAGCGCGATTCGCCCGCGTGCCGGGTCACAGCGAGCCCGGGGGGGATAATGCCGCGACGCGGACGCTAAGGAGGGTCAGGGCGGCATGGGCGCGCTGCGCGGTTGACAAGGGCGACAGCCCCCGGTGCCTGTCCAAGGCCGGGCTGGAGATGGCGTCTTCCGATGGAGGAGCAAGGCGACGCGGGATGCCGAGGTCTGCAGGCGTCGCCCGAGCAACGTGGGCAGCCCGTCATTCGGCGCGGGCTCAGCGTCCCTTGGCCATGGAAGCGACGAGCGGAGGCGAGGCGAATCTTGAATGAGGATCCCGACACCCCACCTACCTGGCGCGCCAAATGTCGGATTTCGGGCTCCGCAAAACCCTATGAAGTTTGAACCCAGGGCGTGTGCGAAGATCCCCAACAGCTTCACCACTCCAAGCTCACAACGCGATGACCCCGCTCGATGGCGAGGAAGAAGATAGCACACGAGAGTTTACCCAGGTTCGGGCCGCTGCGAAGTGTAAAACCCTACTCCTGCTTTTGGTGGATTGCCTCACGAGGAGGTTTGTGGATGAACTAGTACAGTGGTGAGTTGCCTCGCGGGTGCGTTCGGGGTGGTGTGTTGTCTCTGCCTTCTACCGAGCAGCCTAGCCTCTATTTATAGCGGCCCGGGTCCTCCTCCCTTATTGCAATGGCAGGAAGGGATCCCACAACGGCCAAATTCGAAAGGGGACAGGAGGTACATATTATCCTGACAAAAGGTGGTCTTCGCCTGCAAAGTAGCCGGTGGTGATGCAGAGGTGGGCTCGGCGATGACGTCCGTCCTGCGGGGCTCGGGGTCTTGGTCTTGTTGCACCGGAGTGGAAACCTTTGGGGGCGCTTTGGGAACTTGTGCGCGCCCCTGCCTCCTTTGCACCAAAGGGGAAACTGTCCCCTCTGGCGCGCTGGCGCCCGCCTGGCCTGGCCGGCGTCACCCTTGACCTCCCGAGGCCGAGCACTGCATAAAGATCTCCGCCACTCGGGAGGAGGCCTGGGGAGGCCTACCCCCCGCGGGTCTTGGCGTTGTTTCACTCGCGAGCTCGGGGTCTCGCGAGGGCCTTGTGCTGAGTGAGGCCGCGCTGGGCCGTACTTGGTCATCGAGGTGGGCCACGCCCTGGGCCGCAGGCAGGCAAGTCTGGGTACCCCCGTTCCCAGGACATCGACAGTAGCCCCCGGGGCCGAGGCGCGCTCGAGCCAGCTTCTGGGCGAAGCCACGGAAGATGGCCCGAAGAGCCGTGGGCCCCAACCGCCTGCGGGCCCGACTTGACGCGTGGCGCACAATGAGACGTGGGCGTCTCGGCTCCCCGAAGACGTCGGGAACCGCCTTGAGTCGAGATGACGCGAAGCCTGCGCGCCTCCCCGGCCATCATTGCCTTCCTTGAATGCGACTGCCTCCTTGTGGTCCCTTCCCCCTCGGGCCACGCGGATGTGACCCGACGGGAGCCGATGAAACGACATGAGGCAGGGTAGCACGCCGATCGAGCCTGGCTCGCGACGCCCGAGGGGTGCGCGGCGTCTCCACTCCCCACAACGCCCCATGGGCAGCGGTGGTGCCTATAAACCCGCCTCGCCCGGGGGGTCTTGCCATCTCGACGCGCCCTCTTGCCTCTCTTCCTTCCAAGTTATCTTCCTTGTCCTCTTCTCTCCCTTTGTTCCTTCATGGCGTCCAGTGGGAGTGCAGCGGGCGCGGGGAAGCGCACGGGGTACCCGGCTCCTCCGTCGGCCCCCGGAAGCAGCGGTGGGGGACCCTCGAGGCTGGCCCAAGCTCGTCGATGCTGGGCCATCATTGATGAGTAAGTGTTCTGTCACCCGCCCTCTTCTCTTGCAACCGCACCTGACGCGCCGGTCCTAATTGTTCCTTCCTCCCAGGGCGCCCGCGCACAAGAGGCGCAGGCTCGACGAGCTCCAGGAGGAGACGGACGCGTTGAGGGTCCAGCTGGCGGACGCCAAGGCCGCCCTCCAGGCCGCGCTCAGGGGCGAGGCGGAGGCCTAGGCAGAGCTGGCGTCCCTCAAGACCCAGATGAAGGGGGCCGCCGACGCCATGCAGGCCGCGCAGGATGAGGCGGCCCATGCGAAGATGCTGGAGGCGCAGCGCGCCAAGCAGTATCTGGATATTGCCCGCCGCGCGGTTGGCGTGCTGAGCCAGTTCGTCGGGGAAGCACCCGCGCTGCCGTGCGCGCACGGCGACGGGGGCTACCTCAACTTCTTCGGCAAGGTGGTGGAGGCGCTGGAGACCGGCGTCTCCCGGGTGGACGAGGACAACGCGTCTAGCGCGCGTGACCTCCTGGACCTTGCGCTGACGCGCGTCTTCTCCAACCTTCGTCGCAACGTCCCGGAGCTCGTTCTTCCCCGTGTCATGGAGACGGTGCCCGAGGAGCTCTAGAGGCCCCTCAGGGACGAGGTGCGCCCGCACATGGAGTCCTTGGTGGAGCGGTTCGTGCAAGAGCCTCTCTCCGATGAGGGTGACGACTCCGGTGCCGCGGGGGGCGACGGTCCGGACGGCGACAACGGCTCCTTCGCCTAGGCTTCCCCTGTTTTCTCTTCCTGGTTCCTGTCATGTCAAGCAACACCCGGCCCCTGAGGGCGTTAACTTTTTTGTTTTTACCTTCGTCTTCCTCTTTCTTCTCTTAAGCCGTCGATTGTTTGTTTTGCACGGCGCGACTTCGCCTCTCCCGCAGGGCCTTGCGTTATTGCCGGTGCGTCCCGGCGCCCCTCGAGAGGCCCGCGAGGGTATCGTGCTATGACCGGCAGTGGCATCCGGCCGGACCCTCGTGGGGCGGGCCCTCCCGAGGGGGAACGTGCCACCCCAAAGGCCAGAATCTTAGCGACGTCGCCCAGAGTGGCCAGATTCCTTCCCTCGCGCTGCCCTTCCATGTTCCTGGGACCACAAGAATCCTGATGGGAATACGTAGCGGACCGTAGCGCCTGCATTTTTATGTTAGCGCTCGTGCCTCTTGCCCGGCATTCGGGCTATCATCTGATTAGAAGGTTTTGCTCTATTCGGCGGGTGTACTTAGCTCATCGGGTCGTGGCGAGCTCGAGTGTCGTGAGGCGTAGCCGGAGCGTCCAGAGAGGTCGAGGATCCCACCAGGGAGGGCTTCTTCCTTGCGTGCGGGGTGGTCCGGGAGCCCTTTCGGCACTCTGCGTCGACGGGGCCCGATCCCGAGCAGACCTCGACCGCCGTTGGGGCGTCCGGATCACCAGGATGAGACCAAAGGGGCGAGGCCTCGGCCGCCATTGGGGCGTCCGGATCACCAGGACGAGACAAAGGGGCACAGAGCTACGTGATCGGTGAGGTTCCCGAGGCGCACTTCTTGGGAACCCCCCTTGACGCTCAAGCGGCGCTCTACGTCGGCGGAGCCCAGTCCCGCGCATACCTCAACCGCCGTTGGGGCGTCCGGATCACCAGGACGAGACCAAGGGGCAAGGGGCTACATGACCAGTGTGGCTCCTAAGACGCGTTGCTCAGGAGTCCCCCTTGACGCTCAAGCGGCTCCCATACCTTTCCGTCGGTTGCCGCTACGGGAGGCGCCTGAGCCTCCCGTGGTTCCGCGCTGTCTTGCCGGTCCGCGGTCGGAGCCCCCGAGCGGGGGTCGACCGTCAAAAGATGTGTGTTCCCGAGGCAACAGGTCCTAGCTGGCCTGCTCTGAGGGGCCACGAGGGGAGGCCAAAGTGCGTGGGCCCCGGCAAGGTGCCAATTCAAAGAAAAGAGACTGCAAGGCCAGAAAAAGGAATCGCGAAGAGAGAAACATTCCCACCCCTTTTTTAAATAGAGTTACGAAGTCTTCAAATTTCATTTCAAAGAGTGGCAATATGAACACAAAAAGAAGCAAGCAACAGCCGCGTCCAGCACCTAGGCTAGTCTTCGCCTTCGTCTTCCCCCGGCGCGGAGCGTAGGGCATCCACGTTGCGTGGGCATAGTCATTGGAGGACAGTGTTGTCTGCCAGCGCGGAGCATGGGGCTTCCACTTGGGCATGGGAGGTAACCCCTCTGCGTCCTCGGGGCGCTCCGGGTGTATACAGCCCACTCATTATTACGTGAGAGTGTCACGGGTTGAGCCTGGGGTGCGCTGAGAGCTCCATGCCTCCTTGACATGGAGCCCATTTCCAGCCCCCAAGCGTGATACTACGACGTGGGGTCAGCCCCGGACGGGCCCTCGAGTGCGAGGCGAGCCCCCCATGCTCTTCGCAGGGAGGGCCTGCCCCGGGACAGGGTCTCGGGCCCTCCGAAGCCCGGGGACGGACGTCGTCGTTGTAGTGGCGCCGCCACCCCCTGCGCTGCGGGCGGGGCCCGGCGCAGGGGCCCTCCGTCGCGCGCGAGGCCGACGCCCAAGGTGGTGCCCCAGCACGCCTCGCTGGGGTGCCCGGGAGCCACGCGCTGGTACCCAACCGCCCGTCCCCAGGTGGACCGAGCCGGACCCGGAGACGTGGGTGAGTACGTGATCTTCTGCCGCTGGTTGAGCGAGACCTGGCCCGGAGACATGGGCGTGTATTCCACCCTCCGTCTCTGGGTAGGAGTCGCCCTGCCTGGGGACATGGGCGTATGTTCCACCCTCCGTCTCCAGGCTGGGGGCACCTGGCCTGAGGACATGGGCGTGTGTTCCACCCTCCGTCTCCAGGTTGGAAGCACCTGGCCTGAGGACATGGGCGTGTGTTCCACCATCCGTCTCCAGGCTGGAGTCGCCCCGCCTAGGGACATGGGCCTGTATTCCACCCTCCGTCTCCAGGCAGGCAACCCCTGGTCCGCGGACCCACGCGCTTGCCAAGGGTATCCCCCACCAGCGGGCGCGCCTCACGAGGCTGCCAGTGCCTGGCATCATCATAAGGCCGGCCCCGCCAGCCGCCCTCGCGAGGCTGTTCATACCAGCCCCGACGAAGGCCGCTCGCGAGGTCGCATATGCCCCTCCTGTTTTCATGGTGGCCAGCGCTGCTCCCGTCATGGCCCGGGCGCTCGTCAACATGGTCGTGGTAAAGTTGTGCGAGCCCTCGGGTGCTGGTGTAGACGAGTCGCCGGGCGTCCTCCCCTGACGCGCCAGGTGTGTTGGGAGGCGCATTGCGGCGCCTACCCCACGCGGCTGGCAGCTCCCATCGGCCCCCGTCTGCGCCAGGGGCTAGCTCCTGCGTGCCCGATGAGTCGGGCCGTGCTCCCAGTGGGTGCGGGTCACAAAACGCTTCTTCCGTGCGTCCGCACGTTCTCAACGTCTCAGCGGTTGGTTGAGTGGACTCATGGACGCGAGCCCCCTGGGCCGTCCCATAGGGAAGCGCCTGGGCCTCGCCGGCCGTGGTGGCGTGCCTGCCGCGCGACATATCCAGCTGTCGTAGCGTCCGCGAGCAACGTGGAAAGGCTGCGGCTCACGGGCCACGAGGAGCGCGATTCTCCCACATGCCGGGTCGCGGCAAGCCCGGGGGGATGATGCCACGACGCGGACGCTAAGGAGGGTCATGGCGGCGAGGGCGCGCTGCGCGATTGACGAGGGCGACAGCCCCCGGTGCCTGTCCAAGGCCGGGCTGGAGACGGCGTCTTCCGATGGAGTAGCAAGGCGGCACGGGATGCCGAGGTCTGCAGGCGTCGCCCGAGCAACGCGGGCAGCCCGTCGTTCGGTGCGGGCTCGGCGTCCCTTGGCCATGGAAGCGACGAGCGGAGGCGAGGCGAAGCTTGAATGAGGATCCCGACACCCCCCCTACCTGGCGCGCCAAATGTTGGATTTCGGGCTCCGCAAAACCCTATGAAGTTTGAACCCAGGGGCGTGTGCGAAGATGCCCAACAGCTTCACCCCTCCAAGCTCACAATGCGATGACCCCGCTCGATGGCGAGGAAGAAGATAGCACACGAGAGTTTACCCAGATTCGGGCCGCTGCGAAGCGTAAAACCCTACTCCTGCTTTTGGTGGATTGCCTCACGAGGAGGTTTGTGGATGAACTAGTACAGTGGTGAGTTGCCTCGCGGGTGCGTTCGGGGTGGTGTGTTGTCTCTGCCTTCTATCGAGCAGCCTAGCCTCTATTTATAGCGGCCCGGGTCCTCCTCCCTTATCGCAATGGCAAGAAGGGATCCCATAACGGCCAAATTCGAAAGGGGACAGGAGGTACATCTTATCCTGACGAAAGGTGGTCTTCGCCTGCAAAGTAGCCGGTGGTGATGCAGAGGTGGGCTCGGCGATGACGTCCGTCCTGCGGGGCTCAGGTCTTGGTCTTGTTGCACCGGAGTAGAAACCTTTGGGGGCGCTTTGGGAACTTGCGTGCGCCCCTGCCTCCCAGGACGCCGACATAGGTAGATATAGTGGACTCATCTAGAATAACTTTGGTTTAAGGATTTTGATGCACAAGCAGTATTCCCGCTTAGTACAGGCGAAGGCTAGCAAATAGATTGAGAAGCGGCCAGCTAGAGAGCGAAAATGGTCATGAACATGCATTACATATAATAAACATTGACTACTAGCATGAGTAGGATATGGACACCATGAACATAAATATCATGAAGTCTATGTTGGTTTTGATTCAACTACATGCGTGAACATGTGCCAAGTCAAGCCACTTGAAACATTTAGAGGAGGATACCATATCATCATACCGCATCACAACCATTTTAATGCATGTTGACGTCCAAGATAAATCATTATCCACTCCTAGCTACTTAAGCATGGTATGAACAACTATAATCTCTAATGGTCATTGCAAACATGTTTGATCATAATATGTTGAATCAAGGATACTAGGTTAAACATATTTACAAAAACAAAAGCACGTTTAGTTCATACCCGCTTTTCTCTGCCACAGTCACTTCATCAAATATCGTCATTATTGCCTTTCACTTGCACGATCAAATGATAAGAAAATAGTAGTAGTGCAAGAGTGACGTGGACTAAGCTAGAATCTGTAACATTTTATTCAAGACGAGAAGACAAGGTAAAATGGGCTCTTTGTTAGATTAACAATGATGCATATGAGAGCCACTCAACGTTTTCATCGTGGTTTTCTCCTTGGTACGACTCAAACAAAAATAAAAGAATTTCAGAGAAACACACTGAAATACTTTTGGAGTTTTTGGTTTTTCTTGAAGAAAGCAAATTAAAGAGGAAAAACAAAAACGAGAAAAACTATTTACACGGGAAAGCTCCCAACAAGTAAAAGAAGAAACGAGAAATCATTTTGGGTTTTCTTTTGATACTACAATTAAACTAGGCTAGAAAGAAAAACCAAAAAGAAGTAGGAAATATTTTTGGGTTTTCTCAAAGTTTTTTCAAACACACAAGAAGAAAGCGAGAAAACAAATTTAGCATGGATATTACAATGAAAAAGTGTGAACACCGACAACTGGAATGAAATGTGCGAACATGAATGTAATGTCGATGGAAATACGTACTCCCCCAAGCTTAGGCTTTTGGCCTAGCTTGGTAATCACCTTCCGTATGAATAATAATCTGGGCGATGGCTCACCGAGGCCCTTGGTGCAAACTCCACGGCCCTCTTGGCAGCTTCAACCTCCGCATTGTACGCATGGGCCTCGCTCTCAAGAACAAAGTATCTTCCCCTACTGTGAAAATCAAAGAGAGCAGGAGCAGGCAAACTAACAGGCACAATGTTTTTTTATTAAATCTCGAGTTATAGGTGTAGTTAATGGTTGTGCATGTCAGAAACTTATGGCGCTTCATGGCCTCAAAGTCTAAATACTGAATAGGTAGGATGGGGTCACTAGGCCATGGTGAAACATTGAGTCTCTCCGCTACACGGGAGGCATAGATTCCTCCATAAAAATTACCACTAGCAGCATTGTGCTGCAGTCTCCGTGCAACAATTGCACCAAGATTATAATATTTATTTCCAGTTATGCCAGTGTGTATGAGACTCAAATCAGGAGCACACGGTGTGCTACAATATTGTTTGCCTACGATACATTTGCCATTAAAGAGTGCAAAATATTGTATTGATGGGAAATGGATGCTCTTAATTCTCCCTTGTGTTACTCCCCTATCTTCACCAAAGCAAAGATTAACTAAAAATGACTCATATTCAGATTTTGTTGGCTCATCAAGCGGACCCCAAGATGGAAGTTTGCATGTTTCACTAAATAATTCTAAAGGCATGGTGAAAGAACGGTCATAAAGATTGAATGAAACTCTAGACTCACGAGGAAAATATTTAAATTTCTTTGTGAATGTTTTCGTGAGTTCGAGATGTTGAGGACACTTATCTGCGATGAAGGGATCAAGTTATGTATTGTGGATAAATTGATCAAATTCCCCCTTAATACCTGCACCTTCCATAAACTCGTCGCACGGCCACAAGCATGATTTGGTGGTGGCATCTCGCATCGAGCTTTCACTTGGCTCAACATAAGATTGTCGACTTGATGGGGCTTCCGAGGATCTCCTCCTCGAAGAACTCCTAAAGAATTGCATTTTATTTGTGAACAAATTTCTGAAATATTTTTTAGACACAAAATTTTTTCAACAAAACTTCGTGAAATTGATAGCAATTACTCCTAAGAATGCATAGAGGCCATATTAAGCATTCAAACTACTTTGAGCTCTAAGAATTCAACATGCAAGCTCATCTACAGTAGCAGCAAGAGTAGCTAGTTACTCTAAGAATAACCCACTAAATAAAAAACTAATTGGAGCAATGGAGGAGTCACATACCAAGTAGTAATCCCGCCAAACAGTTTCAGAAACGGAGCTTCGAGCAAAGAGATCGAAATCCGCGGGTTTGAGAGAAAGAACACGGGAATGGTGGTTGTGGTGATTTTTTTCTGGAGGTAGGGGATGATGTGGGCTAAGGGAATAAGTGAGGGGGCCCACTTGGGGGCCACAACCCACCAGGGCACGCCTGGGGGTGCTGGTGCGCCCTGGTGTCTTGTGGGCACCAGGTGCACCCCCCTCTGGTATTATTTGCACCGAAAATTCAGAAATATTCGGAAAAAATTGTATTAAATTTTCAAAACATTCTGAGGACTTTTATTTTGGGGTAATTTTTTTATTGCGCGGAGAAAACAGAAAACAGGATAAACATGGCATTTTATTTTATTTGACTAACTAAAACAGAAAATAAATGGTGGGAACAGAGAGTTGTGCTTACTATATTCATCAACTTCATACCTCTAAAAAATGATCCATTAATAAGGTTGATCAAGTCTTATTAACAACCACTTCCGATTAGCATGAAATCGAGGAACTTTCATAAAACACTAAGTTACCTCAATGGGGATGTGCATATCCCCAACAATAAGTATATCATATTTCTTTTTGGCAGTAGGTAGAGGTAATTGAAAACTTCTAATAGTGATGGTCGGAGATTCTTCAATAACATTTATACCATTCACTTGGAATTGCTTCTTCGGAAAGTGCACCGTATGCTCATTACCATTGATATGAAAAGTGACTTTGCTTTTATTGCAATCAATAACAGCCCCTGCAGTATTCAAAAAGGGTCTACCAAGGATAATCGACAAGTTGTCGTCCTCGGGCATCTCAAGAATAACAAAGTCCGTTAAGATAGTAACATTTGTAACAACAACGGGCACGTCCTCACAAATACCAATAGGTATGGAAGTTGATTTGTCAGCCATTTGCAATGATATTTCAGTAGGTGTGAGTTTATTCAAATCAAGTCTCTTATATAAGGAGAAAGGCATAACACTAACACCGGCTCCCAAGTCACACAAAGCAGTTTTGACATAGTTTCTTTTAATGGAGCAAGGTATAGTTGGTATTCCCGGATCTCCAAGTTTTTTAGGTACTCCATCCTTAAAAGAATAATTAGCAAGCATGGTGGATATTTCAGCTTTAGGTATCTTTCTTTTATTAGTGATGATGACTTTCATATACTTCGCATAGGGGGGCATCTTTAAAATATCAGTTAAGCGGGTACACAAAAAGACTGGCCTAATCATTTCAGCAAAGCGCTCAAATTCTTCATCATCCTTTTTCTTAGATGGCTTAGGTGGAAATGGCATGGGTTTCTAAACCCATGGCTCTCTTTATTTACCATGTTTCCTAGCCACAAAGTCTCTTTTATCATAACGTTTATTTTTAGATTGTGGGTTATCGAGATCAGGAGCAGGCTCTATTTCAACATCATTATCTGGTTCTTTATCATTATTGGGTGGAGCATCTTCATGAACATCATCATTATCATTTTCATTATCACTAGGTGAATGTTCATTACCAGACTGAGTTTCAGCATCGGAAATAGAGACATCATTATTATCAGGAGGTTTTCGTATCTCATGTTCACAAGAGGTATGCAGAGTCCTATCATTTTTCTTTTTCTTTTTCTTTTTAGAAGGACTAGGTGCATCAGTATTAATTCTCTGAGAGTCTTGTTCAATTCTTTTAGGATGACCCTCGGGATAAAGTGGTTCTTGGGTCATTCTACCTCCTCTAGTTACTACTCTAGCAGCAAAATCATTCATATTATTATTCATTTCATCAAGCAATTCTTTTTGAGACTTAGCAACTTGTTCTAACTCAGTTTGAACCATAGAGGCATGCTTTCCTACACCTCTAACATCATTACCGATTCTAAATAGCAAGTCACTCAAGCGAGCAATCATATCAGAATTATATTTCAATTGTTTCAGGACATGTGCATTGAAATGATCTTGCTTCATAATATAGTTGTCAAACTCATATAAGCACTGACTAGGATGTTTATTGTAAGGGATATCACCTTCATCAAACTTTAATAAAGAATTTACCTCTACCAACTGTGGAGGTGGTGGTCTGTCAAGGCCATGTATTTCTTCAATAGGTGGTAAATTCTTAACATCCTCAGCTTTAATACATTTTTCTTTCATAGATTTCTTTGCCTCTTACTTATCTTCAGGACTGAGAAATAAGATACCCCTCTTCTTCGGAGTGGGTTTAGGCAGTGGTTCAGGAAGATTCCAATCATCATAATTCTTCAGTATGTTATTCAATAATTCCTCAGCTTGTTCAACAGTTCGTTCCCTGAAAACACAACCAGCACAACTATCTAGGAAGTCCCTAGAAACATCAGTTAGTCCATTATAGAAGAAATCAAGTATTTCATTTTTCTTGAGAGGATGATCAGGCAAAGCATTAAGCAATTGGAGAAGCCTCCCCCAAGCTTGTGGGAGACTCTCTTCTTATATTTGCACAAAGTTAAATATTTCCTGTAAGGCAGCTTGTTTCTTATGAGCAGGAAAATATTTTTCAGAGAAATAGTAAATCATATCCTCGGGACTACGCACACAACAAGGAGTAAGAGTATTGTACCATATCTTAGCATTACCCTTTAATGAGAACGGAAATAAGTTGAGAATATAATAGTAGCGAATCTTCTCATCATGAGCAAAGAGGGTGGCTATATCATTCAGCTTAGTAAGGTGTGTCACTACAGTTTCAGTTTCATAGCCATGGAAAGGATCAGATTCAACCAAAGTAATTAACTCTGGGTTGACAGAGAATCCATAATCCTTATCGGTAACAGAGATAGGTGAAGTAGCCAACTTAGGATCACATTTCATTCTAGCATTCAAAGTTTTTTCCTTATACTTGCGTAGTAATTTCTTAAGATCGTTTCTATCCTTGCAAGAAAGAATTTCTCTAGTTACCTCCTCATCCATAACCTAACCTTCAGGTATCTTAGGCATTTCAAATCTAGGAGAACTAGGATTAATAGGTGTTTCATAGTCATCATCAGTTTCATAGGCTTCATCAGTTTCAGCAATCTCATCAGTTTCAGTAGTTTCATTCTCTTTAGCTCTAGAAATTTGTTCATCAACAAATTCTCCTAGTGGCACATTATCATCAAGCATGGTACTAGCATCATCATAAGCATCATTCGTAGCAGAGGTAGCATCATCAATAACTTGCGACATATCAGGATTACTAGCATGTGGTGGTGTTGCAAACTTACTCATAACAGAAGGTGAATCAAGTGCAGAGCTAGATGGTAGTTCCTTACCTCCCCTCGTCTTAGAGGGAAAAATCTTAGTCTTTGGATCCTTGAAATTCTTCATAGTGATCAATTGATATAAATCCCAAGTGACTCAACAAATATAGCTATGCTCCCCGGCAACGGCACTAGAAAAAGATCTTGATAACCCACAAGTATAGGGGATCGCAACAGTTTTCGAGGGTAGAGTATTCAACCAAAATTTAGAGATTCGACACAAGGGGAGTTGTAACGCCCAAGATGCGATCCTATCCTTATTATGGCACGAGGGCCTCGACAGGGATAGAAGCGCATCTCGTCGTTTCGCAAGAATGGATATCATTACAAGTACATGTAAAGAAGAGATGAGTATATGGAATTGGCTTACACTCGCCACAAGCTACATCAATATCACATCAATACAACAACATATCCAAACATCATACAGAAGAGCAGGGTCCGACTACGGACGAAAACAAATGATAAAATGACATCCATCCTTGCTATCCCAGGCTGCCAGCCTGGAACCCATCCTAGATCAAAGAAGAAGAAGAACTCCAAATCAAACAAGCATCGCGCTCATGTCAAATCATCGCATTACCTGTACCTGCAACTATTGTTGTGGTAATCTGTGAGCCACAGGGACTCAGCAATCTCATTTCCAAGGGTATCAAGACTATTAAAGCTTAATGGGTGAGGTATGGTTAAGTGGTGAGGCTGCAGCAAGCACTAAGCATTTAGATGAGTGGCTAACTTACGAGTACAAGAGTAAGGGGGATGATCGTCACATAAACGGACGTGAACTAGTAATGATCTCTAAGAGATCCTGAACACCTACTTACGAACAAACATAACCCCACCGTGTTCTCTCTCGGATCAGAAATTCACGAGAAGAGACAGTCACGGTTACGCACACGGTTGGTGTATTTTATTTGAGTTTACTTTAAGTTTGCTATGACCGGGTGTTAAACAAAGTTTCCAAGTTGCCACGTAACCGCAGGCACGGCTTTCCGAAAGATTTAACACTGCAGGGGTGCTCCAACTCATCCATCACAAACTAACCACACGCCACGAGAATAACCTCGACCACGAATCCCGTGATTTCCTAGGAAATTCCATTGGAAAACCTCAACCTCGAGATAGCCCAAAGTATCAGAATTCCTCATGCAAGACATTCGAGAAAGGTAAAACAAGTCCAGCAAGACCACCCGACGTGTCGACGAACCCGATAGGAACCGCGTATCTCGTTCTCGGGACACAACGGATAAGCGACGCGTACGGTGGCCTGATAGACATCACCCAAGTTGCCTTGGGGTGGCCCCGCACAGTGCTCTATTTTGGACCAACACTCATGAGGAGCACTGGCCCGGGTTGTTGATTAAAGATCCTCGAGTTAATTACTCCCTATGCAGGTTTATTAGTTATGAGGCAAATGTAGTACCAATGTTGGGCCTTGCCAGACAAGTTTTATCCTAAAACGAAAATCAAGGGAGTCCCCATAACAACCCCGAGCATGTTAGGAGCGCTCAATTATGGAACATAACACCGGTACACAAGTAACTAGGGCGGCAAGAGTGGAACAAAACACCGAGCAAAAGGCCAAGCCTTCCACCCTTAACCAAGTATATATGTGCATTAAATTAAATAGCAATAATATTGTGATATAGCAAAATATCCATGTTTCACATGGGAAACATCTTCCACCTGCAACTAGCAACGCTATAAGAAGGGCTGAGCAAGCGGTTACATAGCCAAACAATGTTTTGCTGGGATGTGGAGGGGTTAGAGGCTTTTCATGGCAATTTGGGAGGCTTGACATACAAGTGGTAGGTAACGAGACAAGCGATAGAAACGAGACATCTAGCATGGCAATGATAGTAATGGTATCCAGGGAAATGTTCATCTTGCCTGAGATCCCGCTTGGAAGAAGAACGAGTCCATGAAGAAGACGAGCCAACGTAGTCGAACGAATCCTCACACTCCGAACGCTTTCGGAACTTTATCGAGAAGAAGCAATCCGGAAACAACAATCAAGACATGATAAACACCACAACATATGCATGACATGATGCACAAACAAATATGATGCATGTGAAGTTTAAATATGCAAGGCATGCACACCAATCGATTACTACACATTAAGTGAAGTTCAATATGCAACGGGTTGCATATTGATGAAACTCCACGTCCGAAACATTTAGTTCACTCTCGTTTATTCATACGGCATGTTTAAATGTTGTTAACATGGCAAGAGGTGAAGCATAAACAACTACATCATCTAGGCATTTTAAATGAGGCCGGAAGCAACATATAGTATTTCCGAAACGACCTCATGTGCATATTATGAATTTGGTCCAGATCTGTCCTAAGCATATTTTATAGTTAATAAACAGCAATATAAAGTGTGCCATGAGATTCTACACGGTTTTTCTAGGCAAGTTACATATGTAAATCATTTTAATCGGAGCTACAGTTATTTAGTTATGATATAATCATTTAACAAGTTATTAGGCAATTTTATATGCGATCAACAATTTAAATGTTATTACATGGATGCGGATGACATGGTCAAATATTATGCAATTTCATGAAAAACATTGGCATGACTAAGATATGAAGCATCTTTCGCCATGGCGAGAAAAAGGGCGCCACGACGACGAAAACGGAAACGGTGCCACGGCAACGTTCCAGTGATCCGGCAACTCGTCAAGATGTCGGTGCAAAAGAAAGTGTGGTCGTGTGCGTGTCATGCAAATATGGTGGGGTGATCCCGGTTACCGGGTTCCCACGCGTCGGTTGCAGGGAAAAGACGTGCCCACAACTAGCATACTATACGGTGCAAACACGCGGTGCATCACATACAACCATCAAACGTTCATTGCATCAACGGTCATCTCGGGGTTATACCTTCAAGGCGTGCACTTTGGGGCGGAACGAGTCGTTGAGGGAGTAGAGGTACACGGGTTGTCGAGGATGTCATGGAAGTAGTTGTACTCGTGACGTAGTGGTAGTAGTCGTTCATTTGACGGTCTTCGGCGACGGTAGTGGTACATTCGGCCTTGTCGGATCCATGACGACGGTAGTCGTACATGGTTGGAGAGGAACTTGACGAATCCGGGGTCTTCGCGGGTTGACGGAATTTATTCGGGGTCATCGGCAGTGGAACTTGACGCATTGTCGGCTGTAATGTACTTGGTGTCCTTGGGAATCGATGACAGTCGTACACGGTTGTCGAACTAAGACATAGTAGAGATCCCCAAACAAAGCAGCACAAGGTGGTTGGTTGTGTGGCTTCTCATGGCAATGGCCAAGGCCAAAACAATAGCCGCAAGGAGAGGCGATGCAAAGTGATGAGAGCTGGAGATGCACTCCATGAAGTAGGCAGCAGGAGGACGCAGGGGACGGCTCGGGCAGGAGCTCGTCGGGCAGCACGAGCGGAGGTCGAGAAGGGAGGAGCTCGCCGGTCGCGTACGGACACAGAGGCGGCCATGGGCTACAGCGACCTGGCGCACGAGGTGAAGGCGAGGAGGAGGTCTGCCAGGGGTGGACGGAGGCATGGTTGCCGGCGACGGCAGGTGGCAAGGGGTCGCCCAAGTGGCGGCCATGGGGAACGGGCGAAGGGAAGGAGCCAGAGGAGGACGACACTGGGGCGGCGTGAACGGCTCAGGAAGGGACCTCGGGGAGGCCATGGGAGGCAAGATGCGGCGAATATGGCACAGCCGTGGCACGCAAGACCATGAGGAGGCGCGGGAGAGGCTTGTCGCGGGCGGAGCTGGCCATCGGCCGGCGAGACGTGGGAGACGAGGGAGGTGCACGGCGGTGGCAGGGAGCCCGAGGCAGAGGAGAGGTCAGGGCGAGGGGGGTCGGCGCGCAGGAACTCGCTCCTCTTGGTGTGGGTGTGCATGTTCGTGGTGGCGGCGCTGTTGGGAGGAGAGCGAGGGGTTCGAGGGAGAGAGTGGTGAGATGGGGATCGATCGGGAGGCTGATCTCTCGATCGGCTAGGGTTCGCCGAGGGGCTGGGGAGTCGATTGGGTCAAGGCTTGGCTCCGGCTGGGCCTAGGTTAGATGGGCTGGCCTTCTCCTCTTTTATCTCTTAAAAGAAAACAGAGAAAAACTAGGAAAGGAAAGAGAGGTTAGGAGTGCATTTTGATCGTGGAAAAAATCCTAGAGTCCACAAAATATGCTTGATCCAAGAAAAAAATACAATTGGTCCTGTTTGACAGAATTAGATTCGAACATATTTGAATTGATTCCAAATAAGTTTGAATTAGGACAAGGTTTAGATAGGTCTAAAAAGGTTGAGATTTAAGGTGGAGCCTCGATAGATGCAGAAAGAATTATGGGCAAGGGTTTTTGAGGCCAAGATGGAGTAGAAGGCGTGGACATATATTATGCAAGTGTGTTGGTTGATTCCCAAAAGAACGGAGTATTAATTATAGCTCCCTAATAATATTGGGAGGATATTTTATAAGTTATAAAGAGAAATCACCATGTGAATTTCCCTCGATTTAAATGGATCAAAGATCCATGCAGTTTAGTTATTTGAGTTGCAAAAAAAATATTAATGACATGATGGCATGATGACATAATGCAATGCAAAAACAAATAAACAACGCGGCTCTCGCAAAAACATGGAAGGCATCTGAAACGTCGGTCTCGGGTTGTTAGGACTCTCCTCCACTTACAAGAGATCTCGACCCGAGATCTTAGAATGAGAAGGGGAAGAGAAAGAGAAGAGGTAACTTAGTTGCTTCTTTGACAAATGAGCGAAACCAACAAATCTTGAAGGAAGCAAAGAGATGAAGAATGACACGAGGAACAAGCAGTAATTGAAACGAAATTTGGGCAGCACTTCGATTGGAAAAGATGAGAAACTTGATAAGATGAAGAGAACTTGAGAAGAGGGTACAACACTCCGGTTATTGAATAAGCAAAGAAGGAACATGATTTTGACAAAATAAGATGATAGATTGAAGAGAGCAACATCACAACGCCTCTGTAACAAGAGAATAGAAACTAGATCGATGGAAGGAAAAGAACGGAGAAGAAAATGACAACTTCCACCACCATTGAACTTGAAAAGCACCTTTGCAAGAAGAGATTGAACGGAGTTGTTGTAAAATCAACAATGAAAAGAACAAGTTTGTTTTGGGCTTATGGAAAACATCTCAAAATTATGAGGTGACCACCGGCCACAGCAGAAACAATTGATTGCTTGGGAGCAACAAGACATGCAAACTTCTTACACCAAGAGGAGGAGAAAACTTGGATCATGATAACCACCACGATAGAAAGAATCCTAAGGAAACGTTTTAGGTGAAATCCAATCCAAGATAACTCCAAAGAAGCGAAATGGGTTTAGATATCTCATTCTTGACAATTCCCTTCAAAACTCCTCATGACTCAAGAATGATATAGCACCATCTCAAAGGATAAGAGAGAATGAATTGCACTTTGAAAGACAAGATGCGGAATACTTGAGCTCCTCCAACAAGAATATTGACGAAAACTTCAAGAAAGAATTGAATCCTTAACAAATCACCATGAAGAACCTCCGGGAAGAACTCCGGAATGAAAGGATGATAGCAAAGAATTGAAGGTGCACAAGAACAAGATAGAAGCCTTGCAAAGATTTAGATGAAGCTTGCGAGAGATACTTGATAAAAACTTGGAACTCTGGAAAAGAAAAGAAGAACAACTTAGAATCGAGAATTGATATCACGAACAACTCCGGAAGAAGGATTGAGATCACCTTGATGAACAAGAACAAGATTTATGTTATGCTTATCCTTCATCAAGTTAAATTGATGAAAAGCAACGGATTATGAATACTACTTATTCTTCTTGAGAAGATTGAAGAGAGATATACAAGCTTGAAGAAGTCTTGAACGAACCACCGGAAAAATTGAGACACGAATGAAGAGACAACAATTGAGAAGAAATTGAGAACGAAAGTTGAAAGCTAAGAACGAAGAAATCTTCTGAAATGATGGCCTTCGGAGGATCGAGAAATGAAAACAACTCTGGAATGCTCCAGATAGATATGGGGGAATTAGTCATGATCGAAACACTTTGAGAGGATAGCAACAAGCTGAGATGACGAATCTTGAAAAGAACAGACAAAGATTTAAGAGAAACTCTCCTTCGGTCTTCAACGCTGAGAATGATGACGAAAACCACTCCATGAATTACTAAGACACTCCGGAAATAATGAATAACGATAGGTTGGGCCAACGATGAAAATTATTTAGCAGCAATCTTCGAGAAGGAATATGACTGATGAATTCATTCTTACGTCATATTGACAAGCACTTGAGGACATCTCCGAAAAAGATTAGAAGAGCCAGGTAAGATCCTGGGGAAGAACCTGTGGGTTATGAGCCCACTCAAAGAAAAAAAAACTCCATTGAAACAATTAATTAGATAGAGAGATTGCACCGGAGCAAATTAAAACTTTATGAGGTGAGAACCTCGAAATAATATGCAAGGATTTGGACGAAAACACGAGTCTTCTGAGATATCTTCAGCACTTCGGATAGAATAGAGAGAGGGATGAACAAACAAGAGAGGCATGGATAAGAACTTCCAACATGGGAGCATTTAACTAATAAAAAGGATATGATGAACACCGAGAGCTTGCATTGATTTCACCGGAGAAGAAAACAAGAACGAAGAATGATGAACTTGAAGCACTTGAGCAACTTCAGAATGAATCGCCGGATACGAAACGGAAGAAAGATAGCGGAAGAATCACATGAATAGAAAAGGCACTTAGATGAGAATTTAATCACTAAAGAAAAAGGGCGGGAGGGTGGGAAAAACAAAGACAACATGAGACAGATGACACGAACACCGAAGAGAAATATGAGGATTGATTTGCAAATATTGGGGAGGAATGAATAATCTCGATGAGAAACACACCAGTTAGGAAAGATATGAAATCACCACTTGACATCGAAGCAACTCAAATTACCATACTCCAACAAAACAAAAGATGAGGCTTTTGAATTAAGCCGGAAACAAACACAAACCCATTTGTATTTGTTGGAAGGACAATCCTTGGTAACTACTTGAATTCCCACCTAAGAACTTCCGAAATCTTTCTGGTTATGCAATCTGGTCCAACGGATACATGGATCAATTACTGAATAAAACACTCAACTCCTAGCAATAATACTACCCACTAGTGTATCACATCCGTCAACACATAACCAGAGAAACCACGGAAACTCATCTACCTTAGACCCTCGTAATCACAACGATACAAAACATGGCAGTACATGTGATCTCGCTCCCCAATACTGGGTGCCGCCACACTCTTCGCACCACGAATAGTATTGAAGCAATTTCGAACATCCGCGTCCTGAGATACTAAGGAAACTGAACGATAACGATGTGTCAAGAACCCCTTGGAGCTCAACTCCTTGGGTCCAATCCATACTTACGGGAGGCACAAAGAACAGAGTTCCGGTCACATCGACATCATAGAGGTTCCAAAATACCCGCGTGATCCTAAAAAAATTGAGTGAGAAGAGGGTAGAATTAAAATTCCTAAGTCACGATTCCTCACCAGAGCATAGAAGAGGAGTAAAAAGAATCCTACTCTCCGATATAACTAAACTCAAAATAGTTTTTCACTAGACTCGACTCGGCCAAAGTTCGATCAATCCAGGGGGCTCCTAGGTCTGTTTATGACGGGGATATTACCCCGCGATATGACCCGGCAGACATGCTGACCCGGCAAACAGTACTGACCCGGAGAACAGTACTGACCCGGCAGACATGCTGACCCGGCAAACAGTACAGACCTGGTTACAGTTCTAACCCGGCAGCTACAGTGTCAGGGTATAACCCGGCAGCTACAGTGTCAGGGGTGTAACCCGGCAGCTACAGTATCAGGGGGTGTAACCCGGCAGCTACAGTGTCAGGGGTGTAACCCGGCAGCTACAGTGTCAGGGGTAACCCGGCAGCTACAGTACCAAGATGGTAACCTGGCTACAGTGTCAGGAGGCTAACCCGGCTACAGTGTCAGGAGGCTAACCCGGCTGCTACAGTGCCAGGAGGTGAACAGTGTTATCAGACAGTCACGGAGACGAGTCTCTGAAGATAAGCCCTGGTTGTAACCCGCCCGGTGTAAGCCGCCCGGGATGGGTTACAAGCCCAGGACTCGGAAGCCCATGAAGAGAAGCCCGCGATGGGAAGTCATCAATCCGACTTGGACTCTATATGTAAACCGCCCCTTCAGCCTTTATAAGGAGGGGCGGGTCACCCCAAGAGGGTCAGGTTAGACGTCTCATAGACAGGTCTCATAGACAGGTCAGGAAGGATAGTCAGAAAGAGGGTCTCGAGATTAGAGGTGCTGATTCCGCACCCTTGTAACCGAGATTGTCATCGTCATCAATATAAGACACAAAGCAGGACGTAGGCTTTTACCTCCATCGGAGGGGCCGAACCTGGGTAAAAACTCCGCGTCTCTCGTCCCGCTCAACCCCTCTCAAGCTACCAGTTACGTGCGCCGGACCTCACGACTAAGTCCTTACACTAGGACATCTGCCGTGACAAATCCACGACAGTTGGCGCCCACCGTGGGGCTTGCGCACGGTGGTGTTGAGTTCTTGGAGGGATCTCTCCCAGGGATCGAGAAGTTCGCAATTTTTAGCTCAGAGGGATCAGCTTCAAAGTTTATCAGTCCAGATTTGCAACCTGTGGGGTTTCATGTCGAGGAAAAATCAGGGGTTACAGTTTTGGACAGCCGCCGACTTGTAAGCGGCTTGACTGCTTTCAAGCCGCCAAGACCAACAGCAATTGTTTTTCGGTTTGCCAACAGACGGATTTCTGAAAAAGACGTGTCAAGTCAACCGATGAGTCGCCCTGCGACCTCGCTGCACCTCGAGCAGCCCTGCCCACCGAGCCACCCTGTTACTGTGGGTTGGCTCGCCCCTGTCAAATCACCGTGGGGCCGTGCGGATGGTGGATGTGTTTTTGGAGGGAGTTGTCGCAGGGATCAAGGAACTCGTGGTTGACCCGCCGAAGATGAGCCGGCATGAAGCAATTTCCGGCGACTCGTCGTACCAACATTTGGGATAACGCCACAATCGTCAGAGGAAGAGCTCACGTCCAGCCAAAGAAACACCATGAGTTAATCGGTTAAAGTAGTATCTCGTAAAAAAAGGCAACACCAGCTACAGCCGTCGTCGACAGCAAGATCAGATAGGAATCAAGGAATCAAGGAAGAACAAAAGAAAAAGTCAGCAGAAAGAAAAAGAAGACCATAATACGGAGATGGACGTGGACACGGACTCGACCTCCGCAAGCCCCACGCCAAGCCGCGCAAGGCCGCACCGGATCCGCCCGCGCCAGGCCGCACCTACCGCCGCCACCACAGGCCGCCCTCACTCCTGTGCCCGCGCGAGCAGCCGGCCTCCCATGACGCGCGCCGCCCTCGGCCGCCGGTTCGTGCAGCCATGCCCGCATAAAGCCGCTTTCCGCAAGCCGCCGCCTTGCCTCGAATCATCCTCGGGCCGATGCGTTTCCTCTGCTATGGCTGAGCCACCGCCGGTTTTCCTACGCCTGCGAGCCGCCTAGCCTCCAGCTCCCGCTGCACCTCTACGCAGCTGCTGCATTGCGAGCCGCCGTGCCCTCCGAGCCGCCGTCGCCTCACCACGCCTGGAAACGACCCGCCGCAGCACAGCCGCCGCGCGCACGAGCCGCTGTGCTCGCCTCGCCGCCCACGGCCTCGCTTCGGTCGCCTCCGGCGCAAGCCGCCTCACAAGCGTCCGCTTCTGTGGCCCGCCGCATTGAGCCGCCAACCTCCGCCTCGAGCCGTCGCGGATTCGCCGCGAGTCGCGCCACGCCGACCTCGCCTCCGAGCTGGATACCCCAGCAGCCGACGCCGCCTCTGTCATGAGCCGCCGGCGCGCCTCCTCGTCGTCACTCCATCGCCGAGCCGCCGTTGGCCTCTGTCCTGAGCCGCCTCCGAGGTCCTCGCCCCTACCGTGGCCCGCTGACATGCCTCCGTCGACCGGCGTTGTGCCGCCTTGTCCTCGAGCCAAGCCGCCCCCGCGGCCGTCTTCCGCGCCCTCGCCGTCGCGTCAAGCCGCCGCGTCTGCCGAGCCGCCCTCGCCGGAGTTTTCTGCCGTCGCCTCGCGACCGAGCCACCGGCCAGCTCCTCTGTTTCCGCCGTGGGCCATCCCCCCTGAGCCGCCCCGCCCGTCCATGAGCCGCCCCGGCTTGCTGCACCCGCGCGCCGCCGCGCCATCCAACCCGCCGGCGCTTCCTCGCCTCCTTACCTGCCGGCGTTCATCCGAGCCGCCACGGCCCCTTGCGTGCGGGCGCTCCCCCCTGTGACCCGCCGTTTTGGGGATAAGAGTGGTGGGAGTTCGGTTGTTGAAAAGATAAGTGGGAGGCTGAAAAAAAAAAAAAAAAAAAAAAAAAAAAGCGGCCTCCCTTTGCCTCCGGATTGGTCTGCCCCTCAACCATGCCTTGCTATGACCATATCATTGAGCCGCCCCGGTTGTGGCCAACATCAAGCCGCTGTCTTCATCGCCCGCTTCTGCTGCGAAAGGGCCCTCGAGGGGGTCAATACAATAATGATTTGGATACATACAAGGACCAAAAGGAATTCAGCAGCCGTACTGCAAAATTATCTATGGACGGATCATCCGTCGTCCGGACAAATCAGGTGATATCCATCTACATCTATTTTCTCGCCACATATTGTTTTTCATCAAAGGAACAATTACTTGGATCTGCAATATCTTTTATGCAGAACGATTACTCGTGGCATCATACCGCGGAGATGGAGCGCATGACAGCGTCGTGATGTACTGATGTTCGTCTGCGGTGCGTTACTCAATATACACGCTCAAGCCGCCGCTGCCGTGGCCCGGTTTACATCAACACATCGGTACCGTGCACTCTCACCCGCCAGTATGAGCCGCCCAATGAGTGCGGCAAGCCGCCGTAGCCGCGGCATGGTTTTCATCAACAACGCCCGCGGCCGACTCTCCCGACCGTACCGGCTTACAACGCCGCGGCCGTCTCTCGCAACCGCGCCGTCTTCAAACGCGCGACTGACTCCTACATCTACACCAACATACTGGTGCAGTGCTCGCCTGTACGAGCCACCCAACGGACGTGCGCAAGACGCCGCCCACAGTGATCTACATCAACATATCGGTGCGGTGCTCGCCTGTACGAGCCGCCCAATGGACGCGCGCAAGACGCCGCCCACAGTGATTGACATCAGCATATCGGTGCAGTGTTCGTCTATACGAACCGCCCAAATGGACAGGCACGCAAGTCGCCGCCTCTGCAGTTCGGTTAAACTTCAACAACCAACCGGGATGAACCATCGACCGGATCATTGAAACAATTCATACGGGATCATCTATAACCCGCCACGGTTGACCTCAACCTTCACTGGAGACTCTCAAGCCGCCTCTTCGAGTCAACTTAAGACTCGGGGGCTACAGACATGGCTCGACACACTTGGCCGTTTTCAACGAGAGCCCCAGATCATGGAAAGGAAGTTAACCCGATCTCGGGGAATACTACATTATTGGCGGAAGGATTACAAGTTACCCAAGAAGACGAGTCGCCATGATGCACCGTTCAGCTTGGGGGCTTCTGCTGTTTCTTCATACAAGATGGCGGCTTACACGATACTGCAAAAAGTTGATTCCGTCAACAAGGTCATTTGGGGGCTTCTAACCCGCCGGGTTAAGCTTCAACCCTCCTGATCGGCTCTTCAGCTAAAATAGCACCATCATATGGCGGCTTACAATACGGCGGCTTACAAGATAGCGCGCCAGTTGATATCATCGAAAAAACCGTTTGGGGGCTTTCAACCCACCGGGTTAAGCTTCAGCCCTCTCGGTCAGGCTCTTCAGCCACTGTAAGGCGGGTCGTGGACCCAAGCGTTGACTACGTCAACAAAGATCATTAGGGGTGCAGCGAGTTCTAAAACTTACCTCCTTTTCGATCTGCAAGGCCGGGTTATACCTGCCTGTAAGTAGATGCGCTTTGTCAGGGGTGCAGCGAGTTCTAAAAACTCACCCTCTGCAAAGGCCTCTTACAGCGGCGAGGCAAACCCTTACATCCGCAAATCCGAGTTATACCTGCCTGTAAGTTGATGCCGCTTTGTCAGGGGTGCAGCGAGTTCTAAAACTTACCCCCTGCAAGGGCCTCTTACAGCGGCGAGGTAAACTCTCCCATCTGCTGTGTCTCTCTCTGGTTCGTTGCGCTCTTATCAGTTAATCTCGCCTAGAGACCCTGAGCAGTTCAAAGGAGTTGACGGCCACTCTCGTTAGAGACCCTGTACTGGTATGAGTTCAAGCATCGAGTCCACCCAGAAGAACCATCATATGAAATTTTGAGAATAAAAGGCAAGGCAAGAACATCATACATTGCATCATACATCATACATTACATCATGCATTTCATCATATTTACATATCATGCCGGTTTGCCAAACCGGGTCAGAGCAAGATTGTGAAAGAGGAAGTAAGGCTATACGAGATTTTAACATCTCCGGGTTGTGCTTTTTCAAGCCGCCCTTACAACAATGCAGAATATACTCTGTTTTGTTTATTTTTGCAGGTCTTGTCTTCTAAGATAAGCCGCCAGAACAAATTGATCTTTAATAGCCAACATGGCTGGATCTTCATCATGGATTTCTCACATACTCGCCGGGTTGCACCGCAACTACGAGCAGGGATTTCATATCAAAGACAGGAATTATTCCAGGATATTCATTCCGGGTTATATTACAACCACGGTCAAGGATTCATCCAACAATTATGATGAGTCATATTATTATCACAATAGTCCCGAGTCGCCGCAGGCAGACGACCCGGCACTTGGGGGCTACATTATTCAAGTCAAGTTTATATCAAGTATGCAAAGTCCCATGTCGCTGCAAGCATGCACCACGGCACTTGGGGGCTAATGCAAGCTGGTTTTCAAAGCATTACATTGTCAATAAGACCCTGTTATCTCAAGGAGATGAGCCAGCCTTTCAATATTTTTCTAAGTCCCAGCCCAGTACTTCTTACTGACCTGGCACTTGGGGGCTACACTGCTCACATCAAATTTTTCTAAAGTCCCAAGTCGCCGCAGGCGTGCGACCCGGCACTTGGGGGCTACAGTATTCAGTTGTTCAAAACAGATTATAAGGTACAAATTGAAGACCCGGCGCATCACATATTGATGAGCCGGCCCTTGGGGGCTACACCAGCTGAAGCTTTATAAGGTATAAGACAGTTATAAGTCCCAGGCTGCTGCAGGCAAGACAACCTGGTACTTGGGGGCTACACAATCAAACGTATTATTGCAAAGCGCCAAGTCATCATGGATCAACTTGGAGCTTGGGGGCTACAGGTAATATGAATATATCAAAAAATTGAGAGAGTTTTTCAAGATGTCAATTTCAGCTGGAGTCCAGTTATTTGACCCGGCGTCACCAACAATCATAGCCCGGCACCATCAATGATTATAACCCGGCGGAGGAGACCCGCCAAGAACATTGAAGGCCGACTCAACGGCATATGGGTGTTGTATTCCCAATATTTTATTTCAAAGGACATATACCTGCAAGACGATGGAGCTTACCATGAATAAATTCAAGCTAACCTGGGGGCTAATGACGGGGATATTACCCCGCGATATGACCCGGCAGACATGCTGACCCGGCAAACAGTACTGACCCGGAGAACAGTACTGACCCGGCAGACATGCTGACCCGGCAAACAGTACAGACCTGGTTACAGTTCTAACCCGGCAGCTACAGTGTCAGGGTATAACCCGTCAGCTACAGTGTCAGGGGTGTAACCCGGCAGCTACAGTATCAGGGGGTGTAACCCGGCAGCTACAGTGTCAGGGGTGTAACCCGGCAGCTACAGTGTCAGGGGTAACCCGGCAGCTACAGTACCAAGATGGTAACCCGGCTACAGTGTCAGGAGGCTAACCCGGCTACAGTGTCAGGAGGCTAACCCGGCTGCTACAGTGCCAGGAGGTGAACAGTGTTATCAGACAGTCACGGAGACGAGTCTCTGAAGATAAGCCCTGGTTGTAACCCGCCCGGTGTAAGCCGCCCGGGATGGGTTACAAGCCCAGGACTCGGAAGCCCATGAAGAGAAGCCCGCGATGGGAAGTCATCAATCCGACTTGGACTCTATATGTAAACCGCCCCTTCAGCCTTTATAAGGAGGGGCGGGTCACCCCAAGAGGGTCAGGTTAGACGTCTCATAGACAGGTCTCATAGACAGGTCTCATAGACAGGTCAGGAAGGATAGTCAGAAAGAGGGTCTCGAGATTAGAGGTGCTGATTCCGCACCCTTGTAACCGAGATTGTCATCGTCATCAATATAAGACACAAAGCAGGACGTAGGCTTTTACCTCCATCGGAGGGGCCGAACCTGGGTAAAAACTCCGCGTCTCTCGTCCCGCTCAACCCCTCTCAAGCTACCAGTTACGTGCGCCGGACCTCACGACTAAGTCCTTACACTAGGACATCTGCCGTGACAAATCCACGACAGTTTAGGCTCTGATACCAACTTGTAACGCCCAAGATGCAATCCTATCCTTATTTTGGCACGAGGGCCTCGACAGGGATAGAAGCACATCTCGTCGTTTCGCAAGAATGGATATCATTACAAGTACATGTAAAGAAGAGATGAGTATATGGAATTGGCTTACACTCGCCACAAGGTAAATCAATATCACATCAATACAACAACATATCCAAACATCATACAGAAGAGCAGGGTCCAACTACGGACAAAAACAAACGATAAAATGACATTCATCCTTGCTATCCCAGGCTGTCGGCCTGGAACCCATCCTAGATCAAAGAAGAAGAAGAACTCCAAATCAAACAAGCATCGCGCTCACGTCAAATCATCGCATTACCTGTACCTGCAACTGTTGTTGTGGTAATCTGTGAGCCACAGGGACTCAGCAATCTCATTTCCAAGGGTATCAAGACTATTAAAGCTTAATGGGTGAGGTATGGTTAAGTGGTGAGGCTGCAGCAAGCACTAAGCATTTAGATGAGTGGCTAACTTACGAGTACAAGAGTAAGGGGGATGATCGTCGCATAAACGGACGTGAACTAGTAATGATCTCTAAGAGATCCTAAACACCTACTTACGAACAAACATAACCCCACCGTGTTCTCTCTCGGATCAGAAATTCATGAGAAGAGACAGTCACGGTTACGCACACGATTGGTGTATTTTATTTGAGTTTACTTTAAGTTTGCTATGACCGGGTGCTCAAAACAAAGTTTCCAAGTTGCCACGTAACCGCGGGCACGGCTTTCCGAAAGATTTAACCCTGCAGGGGTGCTCCAACTCATCCATCACAAACTAACCACACGCCATGGGAATAACCTCGACCACGAATCCTGTGATTTCCTAGGAAATTCTATTGGAAAACCTCAACCTCGAGATAGCCCGAAGTATCAGAATTCCTTGCGCAAGACATTCGAGAAAGGTAAAACAAGTCCAGCAAGACCGCCCGACGTGTCGACGAACCCGATAGGAGCCGCGTATCTCGTTCTCAGGACACGACAGATAAGCGATGCGTACGGTGGCCTGATAGACATCACCCAAGTTGCCCTGGGGTGGTCCCACACAGTGCTCTATTTTGGACCAACACTCATGAGGAGCACTGGCCCGGGTTGTTGATTAAAGATCCTCGGGTTAATTACTCCCTATGCAGGTTTATTAGTTATTAGGCAAATGTAGTACCAATGTTGGGCCTTGCCAGACAAGTTTTATCCTAAAACAAAAATCAAGGGGGTCCCCATAACAACCCCGAGCATGTTAGGAGCGCTCAATTATGGAACATAACACCGGTACACAAGTAACTAGGGCGGCAAGAGTGGAACAAAACACCGAGCAAAAGGCCAAGCCTTCCACCCTTAACCAAGTATATATGTGCATTAAATTAAATAGCAATAATATTGTGATATAGCAAAATATCCATGTTTCACATGGGAAACATCTTGCACCTGCAACTAGCAACGCTATAAGAAGGGCTGAGCAAGCGGTAACATAGCCAAACAATGTTTTGCTGGCATGTGGAGGGGTTAGAGGCTTTTCATTGCAATTTGGGAGGCTTGACATACAAGTGGTAGGTAGCGAGACAAGTGATAGAAACGAGACATCTAGCATGGCAATGATAGTAATGGTATCCAGCGAAATGATCATATTGCCTGAGATCCCGCTTGGAAGAAGAACGAGTCCATGAAGAAGACGAGCCAACGTAGTCGAACGAATCCTCACACTCCGAACGCTTTCGGAACTCTATCGAGAAGAAGCAATCCGAAAACAACAATCATCACATGATAAACACCGCAACATATGCATCACATGATGCACAAACAAATATGATGCATGTCAAGTTTAAATATGCAAGGCATGCACAACAATCGATTACTACACATTAAGTGAAGTTCAATATGCAACGGGTTGCATATTGACGAAACTACACGTTCGAAACATTTAGTTCACTCTCGTTTATTTACACGGCATGTTTAAATGTTGTTAACATGGCAAGAGGTGAAGCATAAACAACTACATCATCTAGGCATTTTAAATGAGGCCGGAAGCAACATATAGTATTTCCAAAACGACCTCATGTGCATATTATGAATTTGGTCTAGATCTGTCCTAAGCATATTTTATAGTTATTAAACAGCAATATAAAGTGTGCCATGAGATTCTACATGGTTTTTCCAGGCAAGTTACATATGTAAATCATTTTAATCGGAGCTACAGTTATTTAGTTATGATATAATCATTTAACAAGTTATTAGGCAATTTTATATGCGACCAACAATTTAAATGTTATTACATGGATGCGGATGACATGGTCAAATATTATGCAATTTCACAAAAAACATTGGCATGACTAAGATATGAAGCATCTTTCGCCATGGCGAGAAAAGGGGTGCCACGACGACGAAAACGGAAACGGTGCCACGGCAACGTTCCAGTGATCCGGCAACTCATCAAGATGTCGGTGCAAAAGAAAGTGTGGTCGTGTGCATGTCATGCAAAGATGGTGAGGTGATCCCGGTTACCGGGTTCCCACGCGTCGGTGGCACGGAAAAGAGGTGCCCCTAACTAGCATACTATACGGTGCAAACACGCGGTGCATCAGATACAACCATCAAACGTTCATTGCATCGACGGTCATCTCAGGGTTATACCTTCAAGGTGTGCACTTCGGGACGGAACGAGTCATCGAGGGAGTAGAGGTACACGGGTTGTCGAGGACGTCATGGAAGTAGTTCTACTCGTGACGTAGTGGTAGTAGTCGTTCATTTGACGGTCTTCGGCGACCGTAGTGGTACATTCGGCCTTGTCGGATCCACGGCGACGGTAGTCATACACGGTTGGAGAGGAACTTGACGAATCCGGGGTCTTCGCGGGTTGACGGAATTGTACCCGTTCTAAAGATATTCGGGGTCATCGGCAGTGGAACTTGACGCATTGTCAGCTGTAGTTTACTCGGTGTCCTTGGGAATCGATGACAGTCATACACGGTTGTCAAACTAAGACTTAGCAGAGATCCCCAAACAAAGCAGCACAAGGAGGTTGGTTGTGTGGCTGCTCATGGCAATGGCCAAGGCCGAAACAATAGCCGCAAGGAGAAGCGATGCAAAGTAATGAGAGCTGGAGATGCACTCCATGAAGTAGGCAGCAGGAGGACGCAGGGGACGGCTCGGGCAGGAGCTCGTCGGGCAGCACGAGCGGAGGTCGAGAAGGGAGGAGCTCGCCGGTCGCGTACGGACACAGAGGCGGCCATGGGCTACAGCGACCTGGCGCATGAGGTGAAGGCAAGGAGGAGGTCCGGCAGGGGCGGACGGAGGCACGGTTGCCGGTGACGGCAGGTGGCAAGGGGTCGCCCGAGTCGCGGCCATGCGGAACGGGCGGAGGGAAGGAGCCAGAGGAGGACAACACTGGGGCGGCGCGAACGGCTCGGGAAGGGACCCCGAGGAGGCCATGAGAGGCAAGATGCGGCGAATATGGCGCAGCCGTGGCACGCAAGACCATGAGGAGACGCGGGAGAGGCTTGTCGCGGGCGGAGCTGGCCGTCGACCGGCGAGATGTGGGAGACGAGGGAGGTGCACGGCGGTGGCAGGGAGCCCGAGGCAGAGGAGAGGTCAGGGCGAGGGGATCGGCGCGCGGGCACTCGCTCCTCTCGGTGTGGGTGTGCGTGTTCGTGGTGGCGGCGCTGTCGGGAGGAGAGCGAGGGGTTCGAGGGAGAGAGTGGTGAGATGGGGATCGATCGGGAGGCTGACCTCTCGATCGGCTAGGGTTCGCCGAGGGGTTGGGGAGCCGACTGGGCCAAGGCTTGGCTCCGGCTGGGCCTAGGTTAGATGGGCTGGCCTTCTCCTCTTTTATCTCTTAAAAGAAAACAGAGAAAAACTAGGAAAGGAAAGAGAGGTTAGGAGTGCATTTTGATCGTGGGAAAAATCCTGGACTCCACAAAATATGCTTGATCCAAGAAAAAAATACAATTGGTCATGTTTGACAGAATTAGATTCGAACATATTTGAATTGATTCCAAATAAGTTTGAATTAGGACAGGTTTAGATAGGTCTAAAAAGGTTGAGATTTAAGGTGGAGCCTCGATAGATGCAGAAAGAATTATGGGCAACGGTTTTTGAGGCCAAGATGGAGTAGAAGTGTGGACATATATTATGCAAGTGTGTTGGTTGATTCCCAAGAGAACGGAGTATTAATTATAGCTCCCTAATAATATTGGGAGGATATTTTATAAGTTATAAAGGGAAATCACCATGTGAATTTCCCTCGATTTAAATGGATCAAAGATCCATACAGTTTATTTATTTGAGTTGCAAAAAAAATGACATGATGGCATGATGACATGATGCAATGCAAAAACAAATAAACAACGCGGCTCTCGTGAAAACATGGAAGGCATCTGAAACGTCGGTCTCGGGCTGTTACAGGAGCCAAAGAATATTTGAGAGTATTAGCAGCTGAGTTGTCAATTCAACCACACCTGGAGATTAAATATCTCCAGCACAGTGATCAGTAGCATAGTAATATGGTAGTTTTGATAGTAGTAGCAGCAGTAACGATAACGGTAGCAGTGTTAGCAATAGTTTTGTAGCAGTTGGAACAGTAGAAGCAGCAGTAGTAACTTAGCAAGAACAATAAGTGGAAAACTCGTAGGCACTGGATCGGTGAACTCGTTGGATGATATTCATCATATAACAGTCATGACCTAGGGCGACACAGAACTAGCTGCAGTACATAAATGTAATGTAGGCATGTATTCCGTAAATAGACATACGTGCTTATGGAAAAGAACTTGCATGACATCTTTTGTCCTACCCTCCCGTGGCAGCGGGGTCCATAAGGAAACTAAGGGATATTAAGGCCTCCTTTTAATAGAGAACCGGAACAAAGCATTAACACATAGTGAATACATGAACTCCTCAAACTACGGTCATCACCGTGAGTATCCCAAATATTGTCACTATGGGGTTGACGGATCATAACACGTAATAGGTGCATATGACTAGGCAAGATCGAATCAAGAACATAGATATAATGGTGATAACATAAATGGTTTAGATCTGAAATCATGGCACTCGGGCCCTAGTGACAAGCATTAAGCATGGCAAAGTCATAGCAACATCAATCTCAGAACATAGTGGATACTAGGGATCAAGCCCTAACAAAACTAACTCGATTACATGATGAATCTCATCCAACTCCTCACCGACCAGCAAGCCTACGAAGCAATTACTCACTCCCGGTGGGGAGCATCATGGCATTGGCGAAGGAGATGGGTTGATGATGACGAAGACCGAAGATTCCCCTCTCCGGAGCCCCAAACAGGCTCCAGATCTGGCCTCCCGATGAAGAACAGGAGGTGGCGGCGGCTCCGTATCGTAGAATGCGATGAAACTTTCTCTCTGATTTTTTTCGCCAAAAATAGGAATTTATAGTGCCGGAATTAGGGTCAGTGGGGCCCCGAGGTGGGCACAACCCACCAGGGCGCGCCTGGGGGGCTGGCGCCCCTGGTGTATCTTGCCCAGCCAGGAGCCCCCCCTCCGGTGGTTCTTGGCTCTTGTATTTTTAATTTATTCTAAAATAAATCTCCAAAAAGTTTCATCCAATTCCGAGAACTTTTATTTCTGCACAAAAACAACACCATGGTAGTTCTGCTAAAAACAGCGTCAGTCCGGGTTAGTTTCATTCAAATCATGGAAATTACGGTCCAGAACAAGGGCAAACGTGTGAGGAAAAGTAGATATGACGGAGACTTATCATTCCCCCGAGAAGCCCCGCGAGGCGGGCCCAGACGAATCCATGAGCATCACGCGCCAGGACCTTTCATGCCGACGACGCGCTCGGGGGCTGGGCCCCGGCGACACGGAATGCTGGGAAGATCCTGGAGTGGGAAACGAGCCTAACAAGGGACGCGGAGAAGAAACTGGTTTTTCAGCCCAAATAGCGTTCGACTTAAGGCACGAAGGACATAACCCATTTTTTACACACCCCCACAGGGTCAGCATGGCCCATTGCAGGAAAGAAAAAACAACGCAAAAGAGGAGCTGGGATCTCGCACCACCGCCTCCGGAGACCCTGACCCTAACGTCTCCGCACCTAGTCGGAGTCCTCTTCCTTGATGCGGGCGCTCAGGGAGCCGTCGGAGTCATCATCGCTCCCACTCCCCCCGAAGGAGGAGCTGCGGCGGCCGCTCCCACTCTTGCTGCTGCTGTCGCCCTCCATGCAGCAGTCCAGGCAGTTTCCGGCCTCCCCGAAGATCTTCACGAAGAGTGTGGCGGCTCCGTCAAACTTAAAATGGAGGACATGTCCCTCCCGCAAGCCACAGGCGAGGGCGAACGACTTCCACCCACGCTTCAAAAACATGAAGCCGAGGGGGTTGAACTCCGTCGCCGCCCAAGAAGACCCATTGCAGCAGCCGTCCGGCTGCAGCCACAGGCCCAGGGGTGCGCGCTCCTCCATCTCTCTTGCGAAGGAGTCCGGGAGCCGGAGCCATGTGCGGGGTTTGCTCTCCATCCTCACGAGGAACTCGTGAACCGCCTCGGCGGAATGGCCTTGCAGCCGGGGCGGCCGGGCCGCTGCACCATACCTCTGGCCCCGTCCGTGGCCACCTCGCCCGCCTACTCCGGTAGTTCAGGATACCCCACCCAGCCCTACAAGTGTTGACGGACCCCCTACCTATACCTATACCTGATGATTACCTATACCTGATGATTTTCAGTCCATAGCTCATTTTCTTGAATATGTGACAAGCCTTGCAAATTGTGATAATATGTATAAAATTAGTGGTCGCCCGCGCCCGCGGGCAGAGCTCCTCCCACGGATGTTCATACCGGCGTGGGTCACCGTTGGAGTTCGCCCGCGCCTTCGAAGAGGCGCTTCGAGCACGGTGACGCACGCGCGAGAGCGCCCGCCTTCCTTCGACAACCTCGACGTGCCCGCCTCCTCCATCGCCGCCTTCTTCTTCTTAACGGCGGAGAACTTCCTCACGGGTGCCATCGCTGCTACGGCGGCAAGTGGCGATGGGGACCGAGGGCAAGGAGGATGGGCTAGGGGACTCCTACCCTCCCCCTTATATACGGCATGGGCATTATGTCAGCCCTGGGCGGTTACAGAGGCATGGTGGGGAGTGGAGGGGCCCCGTGCCCCATCATACGCCACATGCTGCGTTTGACTCCCAGGCGGTTCGAGCCCGCGCCGCTTCGACCTTCCCCCACTAGAGGAGCCGTGCCCGCCGCGCGCCCATGGATTGCATCGCCAGGCCCGCGGGATCAAGGGCATCCAGGCCCAGACGGTTGCGTCCTAAGGCACGGCGTATGCCACCGGCTGAACTTGGCCCACCAGGGAGCTCCGCAAGCTGGATCCCCGCGAGGGTCCTGCCCCCGCGAGGGTCCTGCCCCCGTCGTCATGGGCCTCTGCAGCGCCTCGCGCGGGGCCGCGCCCTAAAGCCGTCTCAGAGACCTGGCTTAGACGGACTCATCGAGGGGGGCACGGTGCTCGTGCTCGGCAGACCTTGCTAGCTCAAGCGTGGTTGTCCCTGAGGAGTGGGCCCAGGCCCGCGGCTCGTGTCTACACGTGTCGTCTTGCCAAAAGCCTCTGGTCGCCTCGCCAAGGTCTAGGAGGAAGGGTTTCCTCGCGCGGAGCCCAAGAGCAAGTTGATGGGCGTGTGGAATCCCGGGCGGAGCGCCCAGCGGAATGGATCCCTAAGAAAGGTCCCGTAAGGGCGACCTAACGAGGTAAGGGCTAGGTGCTAAGGACTCTCGGGGGCTGACTCCCCGAGGCTGCACCGCGCGTCAAAAATGGGGGCCTCGCGCGCTAGGCGCCACGGTTCGCTGGCCTCGCAAGCCCCGGCCAGGGCACGAGGGCTACACGAAGGGAAGCAAAGGGCCCCACGTGGGGAGCAAGGGTGTCTCGACGCACGACAGGCAACTACCAGACTAACAAAAGTACATTACAAATGTCTTACGCCCGCACTAGGGCCAAGGGTTTAAAGTGCAACAGGAAAGGGAACATAAAGCCTAAGCAGAGGAGGCGCCGCCTTCATCGTGGCCGCTGGGGGTTGCGGCGCCAAGGCTCCCACTCTCCTCAGCAGGAGCGTCCTGAGCGAACCGCTCGACCAGCGACTCCACCTGCCCGCGCACCTCGTCCCTGAGGGGGCTCCGGAGCTCCTCGGGCATGGGCTCCATCACGCTAGAGAGGTCGAAGGCAGGATCATGGCGGCGAAGGTTGGAGAAGATGCGCGTCAGCGCACAGTCCAGAAGATCGCGCGCGCTCGACTCGATGTCCTCCTCCACCTTGGAGACACCCGACTCCATCGCCTCCACCACCTTGAGGAAGAAGTCGTGGTAGGCTCCATTGCCATGCGCGTGAGGTAGCGCCGCGATGTCACTGACGAAGCGGCGAAGCACGCCACCCGCATGATGCGCGAGGTCCAGAAACTGCCCGGCGCGCTGCGCCTCCATCATAGGCGCCTGCGCCGCGCCGTCCCTGGCCGCCTGCACTGCATCGGCGGCTTCACCAACCTGAGCCTGCAGTGACACCAACTCCACCTCGGCATCCCCCTTGCTCATGAGGACGGCCTGGAGATCGGCCTCAACGCCCTGCAGCTGGGCTCGGAGCACGCCCACCTCCTCTTGGAGCGAGTCGCGGCGATGCTAGATGCAGACCTCCTGCTGAACCAGCTCGCTATGGTACTCCTCCAGGGCGGCCTCCCGCTCCCGAGCCACCCGGGCATTGGCATTAGCACGGGCCTCCTCGCGCTCCGTCGCAAGGGCAAGCTCGCCGGTGAGGACCCTGCCTTCCAGGGTCTCCAGGCATTCGTGTTCCGCCTCCAAGTCGAAGGCGGTCCTAGCCGCCTCCCGCTCGCGGAGGGCCACGTCGGCCTCCCACTCGACGATGGCCGCCTCCCTCCAATTGAGCTCCGCCTCGCGCTCCGCACCTGGCATTCTGCGCGTGGCGGCGCGGTCCATGCGCCCCACGGGCCCCGCTAAGCCGGACGCGGGGGCAGAGGCCACTCCGATGAACAGCGCGCGGGAGGACGCCCCGGGCGAGCCGCCCCTCCGCCTCTTGCGTGCGAGCACCATGAGAGGTTCGGTGATCAGACTCACCGGCCGGGCTGGACGTGCAAGAAAGGACCAAGTTGGTGGCACACTTACTCGTCGTTGGCGGCCCCGCGCCGCCGCGTCGGAGATAGCCCTAAGCGCTGGTCTCCATTGCCTCCGGGGGATGAGGGTCGCGCTGAAGGCCCCGCCTGCGCTCCAACGTCCGCAGCATTCTTCTTCACCGCCATGACCAAGAAGAAGGGAGGAGGGCGAAAATCGAGCAAGGGAGCGAAAGGGAAGAAGCGGCGAGAGGAGGAAGCGTACCGAAGAAGCCGAGCGGCGAGGGTTTTTATGCCTGGTGAGCCTGACGGTTTACCCAGGCGGAGGCGTAGTTCCCGAAGAGTCATGGGGGAGTGGTGGCGACGCACGCCTCATCGAACGCCACGCGTCGCGCCTGGCCCATAGGAGGTGGGGGCCCGCGTCGTTTCGACCCCTCCAACAGGCGAAGTTCTTCGCGCCGCGGGCCCAGGGGCTACTGTCGGGCCCCTGGGACTGGGGTGCCCAGGCCCGTCTGCCTGCGGCCCAGGACGCGAAGATTGTCTTAAACACTGAGTTGCCCCTCCCACGGGCTTCACGGAGCTGGTTCTCGCGAGAGCCAATGCCTCACGAGGTGCGAGGCGGCGTCACCACCAAGTACTTCACGGGGCTTATCTGCGAGGCTGTCCATGACACTCTGACGTGGCTTGAGACTGCGTCGGTATTTCCCCAAAGAGGAAGGGATGATGCAGCACAGCGACGGTAAGTATTTCCCTTAGTTATGAAACCAAGGTATCGAACCAGTAGGAGGATCACCACTACCTAATAAACAGCACCTGCACACAAAGAACAAATACTTGCAACCCGACGCGAATGAGAGGTTGTCAATCTCTCTACGGTAAAAAGATAGATTAGGTAGTGATAGATGGGAGAGATAGATCTCTCAAGAACACAAAATAAAAAGAGCAAATAAATAGTGCATCAAGGTATTTTTGGGTTTTTGGAATAATAGATCTGAAAACAAAAGCGGCAAAAAGATAGATCGGAAAGCAATATGTTGGAAAAGTAGACCCGGGGGGCGTAGGTTTCACTAGTGGCTTCTCTCATGAGTATAGCACACGGTGGGTGAACAAATTATTGTTGGGAAATTGTTAGAAGATCAAATAATCATGACGATATCCAAGGCGATGATCATTATATAGGCATCACGTCCAAGATAAATAGACCGACTCCTGCCTGCATCTACTACTATTACTCCACACAACGACTGCTATCCCGCATGCATCTAGTGTATTAAGTTCATGGAAAAATGGAGTAATGCAATAAGCACGATGACATGATGTAGACAAGATCTATTAATGTAGGAATAGACCCCATCTTGTTATCCTTAATAGCAACGATACATGCGTGCCTCGCTGCCCCTTCTGTCACTGGGAGAGGACACCGCAAGATCGAACCCATCACAAAGCACCTCTTCCCATGGCAAGAAAAATCGATCTAGTTGGCCTAACAAACCAAAGATTTGAAGAAGAAATACGAGGCTATAAGTAATCATGCATATAAGAGATCAAAGAAGACTCAAATAATATTCATGGATAGAAACTGATCATGAACTCAAAATTCATCGGATTCCAACAAACACACCGAAAAAGTTTACATCAAATAGATCTCCAAGAGACCATTGTATTAAGAATCAAAAGAGAGAGAGGAAGCCATCTAGCTACTACATACGGACCCGTAGGTCTATGGTGGACTACTCACGCATCATCGGAGACGCACCAATGATGATGATGAACCCCTCCGTGATTGTGTTAGATTGGATCTCGAGGCTCTGGAACTTGCGGCGGCTGGATGTGTTTTTCGTCGACTCCTCTAGGGTTTCTAGAATATTTGGGAATTTATAGGCATCAGAAGCGATGGAGAGGGGTCCCGAGGAGGGCACAACACATCAGGGCGCGCCTGGGGCCTCTGGCGCGCCCTGGTGGGTTGTGGTCTCCTCGACCCTCCCCTCTGGCACTTCTTTGGCCCACTGGATGTCTTCTGGCCCAAAAAAAATCTCCAAAAAGTTTCGTCGCGATTGGACTCCGTTTCGTACTGATATTCTGCGAAGTAAAAAACAAGCAAAAACAGCAACTAGCACTTTGACACTATGTCAATAGGTTAGTCCCAAAAAAATGATATAAAGTTGCTATAAAATGATTGTAAAACATCCAAGAATGATAATATAACAGCATGGAAAAAGCAAAAATTATATATACGTTGGAGACGTATCACACCCTCAGGAGACAGGTCTGTCTGAGGGTGGCCCGGCAGGGCCCCACAACCCCGCGCCCGCACATGGGTGACACGCGCCGCGCCAAGCGATGCCAGGAGCGGTGCCAGCAGGCACGGACAGGGAGCCTTTCCTATTTGATGATAAGGGAGCAACGCCATCTTGCGGGCTGCCAAAGCAGTCCCCAAAGGTTTCATTCTTTACGCAAGAAGACCAAGACCAAGGGCTCGGTTGGACGGATGTCACCCTCGAGCCCACAAGCGCGTCACGACGGAGAACTTTGGCAGGCGAAGACCACTTTTGTCAGGATAGGCTACAGTCCTGTCCCCCTTCAAATTAGCCATTGTGGCGACCCTTCCCGCCTTGTGTTTTCGGGGGAAGAGGACCAAGGCCAATATAATAGTAGGAACCAGCCACCGTAGAAGAGAGAGAGCCCTGGGCAAGCAAAAACACACCTTGTACTCGACCTCATCCTCAAGCAATCCACCAAGCAGGAGTAGGGTTTTACACCCCAAGGTGGCCCAAACCTGGGTAAAATGTGTGTCCCTTGTTCATCTTCCTTAGCTCGTATCACTGGAGAGTCGCCGTGAGGTTGTGGAGCGGAGTAGGGTAGGAGAGCGAGCGCAGCCTAGTGTTCAAACCTTTCTTGGGTCCCCGGAGCCCCAATTCCGATAGTATCTATCATAATTAATTCATAAGGTGGTTTAATTCTCTTTCTAGGGAAGTGTTTCATCCCTTTCTTTAATGGGAATTCGAACCTTATGTTTCCCTCTTTCATGTCAATGATTGCACCTATAGTTCGTAAGAAAGGTCTTCCAAGTATTATGGGACAAGAAGGATTGCAATCAATATCAAGCACAATGAAATCTACAGGCACATAATTTTTATTTGCAATAATAAGCACATCATTAATTCTACCTAAAGGTTTCTTGATGGTAGAATCCGCAGGATGCAAGTTGAGGGAACAATCTTCAATATTAGTGAGACAAAGCACATCACAAAGAGTTTTAGGAATAGTTGAAACACTAGCACCAAGGTCACACAAAGCATTGCATTCATATTTATTGATCTTTATTTTGATAGTAGGTTCCCACTCATCATGCAATTTTCTAGGAACAGAAACTTCAAGCTCAAGTTTCTCAACATAAGCTCTTATCATAGTTTCTACTATTTGTTCGGTAAAAGCTTTATTTTGTTCATAAGCATTGGGTGAGATAATAACGAATTGCAACAAAGAAATACATTCTACTAAAGAGAAATTATCACAATTAAAGTCCTTGTAATCCAAGATAGTGGGTACATCACTGGTTAAAGTTTTGACCTCTCCAAACCCACATTTTTCAGTTTTAGCATTAAAATCATCTCCCTCCAAGCAAACGTGGCACTCCTCTATTAAAATTGACTCATCTCTGGTCCCTTTATCATCTATATTTAGAGAAGTAAACAAATATTCAATAGGAGAAACACCAATCATTTTAAGATCTTCATCATGATTTCGGTAGAAACCGGGTGGAAGAGCTTTTTCTAAGAATTCCCGCTTAGCTCTCAACTTAGCGGTCCTCTCCTTACTTTCGTTGATAGATATTTGGATAGATTTAATAGCATCATTGAAATAATGCTTGGGTGGCAAAGCTCTAATTTTAAGAGTTTCCACATCAAGAGCAATTATATCCATGTTTTTAGCCTAAGTGTCAACTACATGCAATTTTTCTTCTACCATAGTGTTGAAAACCTTTTGAGAATTAATAAATTCTTTAATTGTGTTCTAAAGATCAGAGGGTATCCTATTAGCATTTGTAGAAGAATTGCCATAAGAATTACCATAGGAGTTTCCATAGTTGTTAGAGGAATTACCGGGATACGGCCTTGAATTGAAATTTCCTCTATAAGCATTGTTATTGAAATTATTTCGCGTGATAAAGTTCACATCAATAGCATCATTATTTTGCTCAATCAAAGTAGACAAGGGAACATCATTGGGATCAACATGAGCATTTTTACTAGCAACCATATTCATAAGAGCATCCACTTTTTTACTCAAAGTAGTGATTTCTTCAACATAATTTACCTTCTTACCGGTTGGAGCCCTTTCGGTATGCCATTCAGAATAATTTGTCATGATGTTGTCCAGAAGTTTCGTGGCCTCTCCTAAGGTCACATCCATAAAGGTACCACCTACAGCAGAATCTAGAAGATTCCTAGACACAAAGTTTAGTCCAGCATAGAAGTTTTGGATAATCATCCACATATTTAAACCGTGAGTTGGACAATTCCTTATCATTAATTAATTTCTCTCCCAAGCTTGTGAAACATGCTCTTGATCTTGTTGTTTAAAATTCATTATTTGATTTCTAAGAGAGATGATCATAGCAGGAGGAAAATACTTGGCAATAAAAGCATCTTTACACTTATCCCATGTTCCAATACTATTATGAGGTAAAGATGAAAACCAAGCTTTAGCTTTATCTCTTAGTGAAAAAGGAAATAATTTTAATTTCACAATATCATTATCCATATCCTTTTTCTTTTGCATGTCACATAATTCAACAAAGGTATTAAGATGTGACGCGGGATCCTCATTAGGACTTCCCAAAAATTGATCTTTCATGACAAGATTTAGCAATGCAGCATTAATATCAAAAGCCTCCGCACAAGTGGCGGGTGGTATAGGTGTACTAATAAAATCATTATTATTAGTATTTGATAAGCCACACAACTTAGTAGTATCTTGAGACATGGTGACCGAGCAAGCAAAGTAACAAGCAAACTAGCAAGCGAAGAAGTAAACTAATAACAAGCAAAGGTAAATATTTTTGTATTTTTGATTTTTATGAGACAAGCTAAATATAACAGAAAATAAAAAGAAGAACAAGTGAATGAAAATTTGTGTGAAGTTACTTGGTAGTTGATGATGATATTCCCCGGCAACGGCGCTAGAAATCCTTCCTGATACTTGTGATCTGCGTTGGGTTTTCCGTGAAGAGGAACGGGTAATTGCAGCACAAAGCGGATAAGTATTTCCCACAGTTATGAAACCAAGGTTTATTGAACCAATAGGATTATCAATCATCAACCGTCTGCACACAAATGAACAAACAACTTGCACCCAAAGCGGGTAAGAGGGTTGTCAATCCCCTTGATCTCGTTATTTGCAAGCAAATGAGTTGTGTAGATAATTGTTGATAAATATAAATTGCAAAATAAATAAGAATTAAATAAAGGCAGTGAGGTAAATATACCATTTGTGAATATATATAAGTGAATAGACCCGGGGGCCATAGTGTTCCCTAGCGACATCTCTCATGTAGGCAGCATACGGTGGGCAAACAAATTACTGTTGGGCAATTGATAGAAAAGCGGATAGTTATGCGATGTTCACGACAATAATCATGTATATATAGGCATCACGTCCATAAGCAAATAGGCCGACTCCTGCCTAGACCTATTACTGTTACTCCACTCATCGATCGCTATCCAGCATGCATCTAGAGTATTAAGTAAAACAGAGTAATGCTTGGAGAACGATGACATGATGTAGACAAAGTAAACTCAAACAATATGAATGAACCCCATCGTTTTATCCTTAGTAGCAACAACACAAAGACACATCTTGTCCCCTACTTTGTCACTGGGATATAGAAACTCGCCAGGTTGAACCTACCACAACGCACCACTCCCACCGATGAAATATCAATCTACTTGGTCAAAGCATATCAATAGATCGGAGAGCATTACGAAGGTATAATGATCATGCACGTAAGAGATAATATAATTCAGAGGCATCTCAAATACTTTTCATGAATAATCTGAACATAAACCCACAATTCATCGGATCCCAACAAACACACCGCACAATAGGATTACATCGGATAGATCAAAGCGAAGATGTGCTGATCATTGTATTGAAGATCATAAGAGACAGAGAGAGAGATTGCCATCTAGGTACTAGCTATGGACCCATAGGTCTATGGTGAACTACTCACACATCATCATGAGGGCAGCAAGGTTGATGAAGAGGCCCTCCGTGATCGATCCCCCCTCCGGCAGGGTGCCGGAACGGAGCTCCATATGGCCTCGCGACGGAACAGATACTTGCGGTGGCGGAAAAAGGGTTTTGGGACTGCCTCCAGGGTTTTCAGAATATTAGAGAATTTATAGGCCGAAGAGGGACGTCGGGAGGTTCCCGAGGGGGCCACCACATATCAGGGTGCAGCCCCCCAGGGCGCGCCCTGATGTGTGGTGGGGCCCTCGTGTGCCTCCCGGCTTCCTTCCGAAGCTTCTAGGTCTTCATATAGTCTAGAAAAAATCATCAAAAAGTTTCGTGGCAATTGGACTTCGTTTGGTACAGTAAACCTGCAAAGGCAAAAACGTGCAGCAAACAGCAACTGGCACTGGGCACTGGGTCAATAGGTTAGTGCTCAAAAATATTATAAATTGGTAAATAATGACCCAAAAAGTATCCTAGAATGATAATATATCAGCATGGAACAATCAAGAATTATAGATAGGTTGGAGACGTATCAAGGGCATCCTCACTCGGAGTGATCTTTGACTTAGATGATTTCTTGATCACAGCTAAGTCCCCGAGTGCGGACGATGTCCTCACTCGGAGTTGTTTTTGACTTAGATGATTTCTGGATCGCGGCTAATTCCCCGAGTGTGGACAATGTCCTCACTCGGAGTTGTTTTTGACTTAGATGATTACTAGATCGCAGCTAAGCCCCCGAGTGTTGACGATGTCCTCACTCGGAGTAGTTTTTAACTTAGGCGATTACTGGATCGCAGCTAAGCCCCCGAGTGTGGACGAGGTCCTCACTCGGAGTAGTTTTTAACTTAGGCGATTATTGGATCGCAGCTAAGCCCCCGAGTGTGGACGATGTCCTCACTCGGAGCAGTTTTTAACTTAGGCGATTACTGGATCGCATCTAGGCCCCCGAGTGTGGACGATGTCCTCACTCGGAGTAGTTTTTAACGTAGGCGATTATTGGATCGCAGTTAAGCCCCCGAGTGTGTATGAGGTCCTCACTCGGAGTAGTTTTTAACTTAGGCAATTACTGGATCGCAGCAAAGCCCCTGAGTGTGGACGATGTCCTCACTCGGAGTAGTTTTTAACTTAGGCAATTACTGGATCGCAGCTAAGCCCCCGAGTGTAGACGAGGTGCTCACTAGGAGTAGTTTTTAACTTAGGCGATTACTAGATCGCAGCTAAGCCCCCGAGTGTGGACCATGTCCTCACTCGGAGTAGTTTTTAACTTAGGCGATTACTGGATCGCAGCTAAGCCCCCGAGTGTCGACGATGTCCTCACTCGGAGTAGTTTTTAACTTAGGCGATTACTGGATCGCAGCTAAGCCCCTGAGTGTGGACGATGTCCTCACTCGGCGTAGTTTTTAACTTTGGCGATTACTGGATCGCAGCTAAGCCCCCGAGTGTGGACGATGTCCTCACTCGGAGTAGTTTTTAACTTAGGCGATTACTAGATCGCAGCTAAGCCCCCGAGTGTGGATGATGTCCTCACTTGGAGTAGTTTTTAACTTACGCGATTACTGGATCGCAGCTAAGCCCCCGAGTGTGGACGATGTCCTCACTCCGAGTAGTTTTTAACTTATGTGATTACTGGATCACAGCTAAGCCCCCGAGTGTGGATGATGTCCTCACTCGGAGTAGTTTTTAACTTAGGCAATTACTGGATCGCAGCTAAGCCCCCGAGTGTGGACGATGTCCTCACTCGGAGTTGTTTTTAACTTAGGCGATTACTGGATCGTAGCTAAGCCCTCGAGTGTGGACGATGTCCTCACTCGGAGTAGTTTTTTTTTAAACTTAGGCGAAGTCGAGTTCACGGCTAAGTCGATCCATGCACCCGCTGGAGGTGAAAAAAGTGATTTTTTTTGACAAAGCGTAAGAAAAGTAAAGACTTTTATCCATCAAAGCCACTCGGTAGTTCATTACCGGAATGACGGAGCGTTTTCTATCTTAAGTGTAGAACTTGCGGAGTAGATCCGCGTTCCACGTCTGGGGCTCTTCTGCCTCAGTGTTGAAGTTATACAACCGATAAGCTCCATTGTTCAGGTCTTTGGAGATCGTGTAAGGCCCTTGCCACGGAGGTGGCAACTTGTGTGGCTTATGTTGGTCCAGCCAAAAGACAAGGTCGCCTTCATGGAAAGCACGCACTCTGACATGTCTGTCATGGTAATGCCTCAGGTCTTACTGATAGAGCGTCGATCTGACTAGAGCTAGTTCTCTCTCCTCTTCCAAGAGGTCCAGACCATCTTGAAGTGTTGCTTCTGCTTCATCTTCATTATAAAGTTCCACCCGGGGAGCATTGTGGCATACGTCACTCAGTAAAACGGCTTCAGATCCGTATACCATGAAGAACGGAGTGCGCTTGGTCGAGTGGTTCAGAGTCGTCCGAGTGCCCCATAGGACAGACGATAGCTCTTCGACCCAGGCTCCTGCAGCGTACTCCAAATCCCTCATCAGTCGGGGCTTCAATCCTTGTAGAATCATCCAATTCGCTCGTTCTGCTTGTCCATTCGACTGCGGGTGAGACATAGAGGCATTGGTGACCCGAGTGCCTTGAGAGTAGCAGAACTCACAGAATTCATCTGAATCAAAAAAATTTCCCGTTATCGGTGATGATGTCATGGGGAATTCCGAATCTGAAGATAATCTGCCGAATGAAACTGACAGCAGTCAATGCATCCAAGCTCTTGATGGGCTTCGCTTCGACCCACTTGGTGAACTTATCCACTACTACCAACAGGTGGGTAAACCCACTCGACCCAGTACGCAGAGGGCCGACCATATCAAGACCCCACACGTCAAACGGTCAGGTGAGCGGGATGGTCTTCAGCGCGGATGCAGGCTTGTGCGTCTGATTCTTATAGAACTGACACCCAACACAGAGGTCGACCAAGTCCTATGCTGCTTCATTGGCTCGGGGCCAATAAAAACCCGCGCGGAACGCTTTCGCGACTAATGTCCGAGAGGATGCATGATGGCCGCAGGTCCCGAGTGAATCTCGTGCAAGATCTGCAACCCTTCCTATGGGGAAATGCATTTCTGTGTTACACCTGTAGTGCTTTTCTTGTATAGTTGTTCTCCCATCACTTCAAAGGGTTTGGATCGCCGGACGATCCGTTGAGCCTCCGCTTCGTCTTTGGGGAGCTCTTGCCGGAGCAAGTATGCTAAGTAAGGTTGGGTCCATTCGGGAGTGATTACCAACATCTCGTGGACGAGATCCACCACACCTGGAATGTCAACTTCAGTCGGATTCGAGGGTCCGACTGGTTGCGGGGGCTCCTCGGTGAAAGGATCTTCTTTGACTGAGGGAAAGCATAGGTGCTCTAGGAATATGCCCTTCGGCACGACCCGCCGAGTGGAACCGATCTTAGCCAGGTCGTCTGCCGCCTGGTTCTTCGCTCGGGATATGTGATGCAACTCCAAGCCTTCAAAGTTCTTCTCCAGTTTCCTACCCGCATTGCAATATCCGGTCATAGCCGGACTCCGGATGTCCCATTCTTTCATCACTTGATTGACAATGAGGTCCGAGTCGCCGAATATCATCAAACGGCGGATACCGAGTGAGATGGCCATTCGGAGTCCGTACAGGAGGGCTTCATACTCGGCCTCATTGTTAGACGAATCGAAGTGGATTTGAAGGACGTAGCTCAATCGGTCTCCCCTGGGGGAGACGAGAACCACTCCGGCACCGGATCCTTGGAGCATCTTGGATCCATCAAAAAACATGGTCCGGTGTTCGGGGATACTTGGGGTTGGCTGTCCATGTTCTATCCACTTCGCTAAAAAGTCCACAAGCACTTGAGACTTGATTGCCTTCTTGGCTTCAAACTTGATCTCCAACGGGAGGAGCTCAATCGCCCATTTTGCCACTCGACCCGTGGCGTCTCTATTATGCAGGATTTCCGACATGGGGGCATCGCTGATAACTGTGACCGAGTGCTCTTGGAAGTAATGAGCTACCTTCTTAACAGTGAGGTAAATACCATAAACCAGCTTCTAGTAGTGTGGATACCTTTGCTTGGAAGGGGTCAAGACTTCAGAGATGTAATAGACGGGTCTTTGCACTTTGAATATTTTCCCGATTCCTCGCGCTCCACAGTGAGGACAGTGCTGACCACTTGGCTGATAGCCACGATGTACAAGAGCAAAGGCTCTCGGCTGCTCAAAGTAGCTAACACCGGCTGGGTGGAAAGCAAGGCCTTGAGCTCGTCGAATGCGGCTTGCGATTCGGGGGTCCACTCAAAGCTATTGGACTTCTTCATCAGTCGGTAAAGAGGCAGTGCCTTCTCACCGAGTAGAGAGATGAATCTGCTCAGGGTTGCAAGGCACCCCGTAAGCTTTTGCACGTCGTGTAGATGTACTGGTTTCTTCATTCGGACAATGGCGCCGATTTTATCAGGGTTAGCATTGATTCTGCGTTCTGAAACAAGGTAATCGGGTAGCTTGCCTGATGGCACCGCGAATGTGCATTTTGCAGGATTAAGCTTTATCTGAAAACGATGCAGGTTCGCGAAGGTTTTGGCGAGGTCTGCTAGGAGGTCGGAACCTTTCCTGGACTTGACCACGATGTCATCCATATAAGCCTCCACGTTCCGACTGGTTTGCTTTTGCAAGCATTTTTTAATCATGCGCATAAAGGTTGCTCCTGCATTCTTGAGACCGAATGGCATAGTGATATAGCAAAAACTCCCGAATGGGGTGATGATGTCAATTGCCCTGAGCGTGTCGGCGTAGATTATGTTGAGCCCGCTGCCTCCGTCCATCACGACTTTGCGCAGTCGGACTATGTGGGCTGGATGATCCGACTAGTCGAAGGTAATGGGAGTCTTCACCCAGTTGAGGTACTTGATGACAGTCGGAGGTATCATGTTCACCTCCTGATTGACGACCTTCAACCGGCTCTTGCTTTCGATGTCAGCAAAAATCATGTGGAGGACCTTGTCGAAGTTCAGATACTCGGGAGTATCCTCACCTTCCTCGTCGCCGTCCTTCTCTACGGAGGTCTCTCTACCCATCTCTTGCTTGAGCATTCGGCACTCCCGAGTGGTGTGCTTTGGGTAGATCACATTGCCCTCCTCATCTTTTTTAGTATGGACAACACAGGGTTGATCCAATACCTCGGTTTTGTACTCGGGCTTCTTCTTATTAGCCCATTCCTTCTTCTTCTTCTTCGGCTTACGCTTCCCCTGGCCAGGAACCACCGCAACCTCTGCCTTTCCCGGGGGATCAGCTTTTCGTTTCTACTTTTTGCCAGCGTTTCCCCCCGATTGAGGGGTGTCGCCGGCATCACATCCAAGATAAGTAGACCGACTCCTGCCTGCATCTACCACTATTACTCCACACATCGACTGCTATCCAGCATGCATATAGTGTATTAAGTTCATGGAAAAACGGAGTAATGCAATAAGCACGATGACATGATGTAGACAAGATCTATCAAGGTAGGAATAGACCCCATCTTGTTATCCTTAATAGCAACGATACATGCGTGCCTCGCTGCCCCTTCTGTCACTGGGAGAGGACACCGCAAGATCGAAGCCATCACAAAGCACCCCTTCCCATGGCAAGAAAAATCGATCTAGTTGGCCTAACAAACCAAAGATTCGAAGAAGAAATACGAGGCTATAAGTAATCATGCATATAAGAGATCAAAGAAGACTCAAATAATATTCATGGATAGAAACTGATCATGAACTCAAAATTCATCGGATCCCATCAAACACACCGCAAAAGTTTACATCAAATAGATCTCCAAGAGACCATTGTGTTGAGAATCAAAAGAGAGAGAGGAAGCCATCTAGCTACTACCTACGGACCCGTAGGTCTATGGTGGACTACTCACGCATCATCGGAGACGCACCAATGAGGATGATGAACCCCTCTGTGATGGTGTTAGATTGGATCTCGAGGCTCTGGAACTTGCGGCAGCTGGATGTGTTTTTCGTCGACTCCTCTAGGGTTTCTAGAATATTTGGGAATTTATAGGCGTCAGAGGCAGTGGAGAGGGGTCCCGAGGAGGGCACAACCCATCAGGGCGCGCCTGGGGCCTCTGGCGCGCCCTGGTGGGTTGTGGTCTCTTCGACCCTCCCCTCTGGCACTTCTTTGGCCCACTGCATGTCTTCTGGCCCAAAAAAATCTCCAAAAAGTTTCATCGCGATTGGACTCCGTTTGGTACTGATATTCTGCGAAGTAAAAAACAAGCAAAAACAGCAACTAGCACTTTGGCACTATGTCAATAGGTTAGTCCCAAAAAATAATATGAAGTTGCTATAAAATGATTGTAAAACATCCAAGAATGATAATATAACAGCATGGAAAAAGCAAAAATTATATATACGTTGGAGACGTATCACACCCTTAGGAGGCAGGTCTGTCTGAGGGTGGCCCCGCAGGGCCCCACAACCCCGCGCCCGCACATGGGTGACACGCGCCGCGCCAAGCGATGCCAGGAGCGGTGCCAGCAGGCATGGACAGGGAGCCTTTCCTATTTGATGATAAGGGAGCAACGCCATCTCGCGGGCTCCCAAAGCAGTCCCCAAAGGTTTCATTCTTTACGCAAGAAGACCAAGACCAAGGGCTCGGCTGGACGGATGTCACCCTCGAGCCCACAAGTGCGTCACGACGGAGAACTTTGGCAGGTGAAGACCACTTTTGTCAGGATAGGCTATAGTCCTGTCCCCCTTCAAACTGGTCGTTGTGGTGACCCTTCCCGCCTTGTGTTTTCGGGGGAAGAGGACCAAGGCCAATATAAGAGTAGGAACCAGCCACCGTAGAAGAGAGAGAGCCCCGGGCAAGCAAAAACACACCTTGTACTCGACCTCATCCTCAAGCAATCCACCAAGCAGGAGTAGGGTTTTACACCCCAAGGTGGCCCGAACCTGGGTAAACTGTGTGTCCCTTGTTCATCTTCCTTAGCTCGTATCACCGGAGAGTCGCCGTGAGGTTGTGGAGCGGAGTAGGGTAGGAGAGCAAGCGCAGCCTAGTGTTCGAACCTTTCTTGGGTCCCCGGAGACCCAATTCCGATAGTATCTATCATAATTAATTCATAAGGTGGTTTAATTCTCTTTCTAGGGAAGTGTTTCATCCCTTTCTTTAATGGGAATTCGAACCTTATGTTTCCCTCTTTCATGTCAATGATTGCACCTATTGTTCGTAAGAAGGTTTTCCAGGTATTATGGGACAAGAAGGATTGCAATCAATATCAAGCACAATGAAATCTACAGGCACATAATTTTTATTTGCAATAATAAGCACATCATTAATTCTACCTAAAGGTTTCTCGATGGTAGAATCCGCAAGATGCAAGTTGAGGGAACAATCTTCAATATTAGTGAGACAAAGCACATCACAAAGAGTTTTAGGAATAGTTGAAACACTAGCACTAAGGTCACTCAGAGTAGTTTTTAACTTAGGCGATTACTGGATCGCAGTTAAGCCCCCGAGTGTGGACGATGTCCTCACTCGGAGTAGTTTTTAACTTAGGCGATTACTGGATCGCAGCTAAGCCCCCGAGTGTGGATGAGGTCCTCACTCGGAGTAGTTTTTAACTTAGGTGATTACTGGATCGCAGCTAAGCCCCCGAGTGTGGACGATGTCCTCACTCGGAGTAGTTTTTAACTTAGGCGATTACTGGATCGCGGCTAAGCCCCCGAGTGTGGACGATGTCCTCACTCGGAGTAGGTCTTAACTTAGGCGATTACTGGATCGCAGTTAAGCCCCCGAGTGTGGACAATCTCCTCACTCGGAGTAGTTTTTAACTTAGGCGATTATTAGATCGCAGCTAAGCCCCCGAGTGTGGACGAAGTCCTCACTCAGAGTAGTTTTTAACTTAGGCGATTATTGGATCGTAGCTAAGCCCCCGAGTGTGGACGATGTCCTCACTCGGAGTAGTTTTTAACTTAGGCGATTACTGGATCGCATCTAGGCCCCCGATTGTGGACGATGTCCTCACTCGGAGTAGTTTTTAACGTAGGCGATTACTGGATCACAGCTAAGCCCCCGAGTGTGTACGAGGTCCTCACTCGGAGTAGTTTTTAACTTTGGAAATTACTGGATCGCAGCTAAGCCCCTGAGCGTGGACGATGTCTCACTCGGAGTAGTTTTTAACTTAGGCGATTACTGGATCGCAGCTAAGCCCCCGAGTGTGGACGATGTCCTCGCTCGGAGTAGTTTTTAACTTAGGCGATTACTGGATCGCAGCTAAGCCCCCGAGTGTGGACGATGTCCTCACTCGGAGTAGTTTTTAACTTAGGCGATTACTGGATTGCACCTAAGCCCTCGAGTGTGGACGATGTCCTCACTCGGAGTAGTTTTTAACTTAGGCGATTACTGGATCGCAGCTAAGCCCCCGAATGTGGACGATGTCCTCACTCGGAGTAGTTTTTAACTTAGGCGATTACTGGATCGCAGCTAAGCCCCCGAGTGTGGACGATGTCCTCACTCGGAGTAGTTTTTTACTTAGGCGATTACCGGATCGCAGCTAAGCCCCTGAGTGTGGACGATGTCCTCACTCGGAGTAGTTTTTAACTTAGGCGATTACTGGATCACAGTTAAGCCCCCGAGTGTGGACGATGTCCTCACTCGGAGTAGTTTTTAACTTAGGCGATTACTGGATCGTAGCTAAGCCCTCGAGTGTGGACGATGTCCTCACTCGGAGTAGTTTTTTTTTTAACTTAGGCGAAGTCGAGTTCACGGCTAAGTCGATCCATGCACCCGTTGGGGGTGAAAAAAGTGAATTTTTTTGACAAATCGTAAGAAAAGTAAAGACTTTTATCCATCAAAGCCACTCGGCAGTTCATTACAGGAATGACGGAGTGTTTTCTATCTGAAGTGTAGAACTTGCGGAGTAGATCCGCGTTCCACGTCTGGGGCTCTTCTGCCTCAGTGTTGAAGTTATACAACCGATAAGTTCTATTGTTCAGGACTTTGGAGATCACGTAAGGCCCTTGCCACGGAGGCGGCAACTTGTGTGGCTTCTGTTGGTCCAGTCAGAGGACAAGGTCGCCTTCGTGGAAAGCACGCCCTCTGACATGTCTGTCATGATAATGCCTCAGGTCTTACTGATAGAGCGTCGATATGACTACAACTAGTTCTCTCTCCTCTTCCAAAAGGTCCAGACCATCTTGACGTGGTACTTCTGCTTCATCTTCATTATAAACTTCCACCTGGGGAGCATTGTGGCGTACGTCACTCAGTAAAACGGCTTCAGATCCGTATACCATGAAGAACGGAGTGCGCTTGGTCGAGTGGTTCAGAGTTGTCCGAATGCCCCATAGGCGATTACTGCATCGCAGCTAAGCCCCCGAGTGTGGACGATGTCCTCACTCAGGGTAGTTTTTAACTTAGGCGATTACTGGATCGCAGCTAAGCCCCCGAGTGTGAACGATGTCCTCACTCGGAGTAGTTTTTAACTTAGGCGATCACTGGATCACAGCAAAGCCCCCGAGTGTGGACGATGTCCTCACTCGGAGTAGTTTTTAACTTAGGCGATTACTGGATCGCAGCTAAGCCCCCGAATGTGGATGATGTCCTCACTCGGAGTAGTTTTTAACTTAGGCGATTATTGGATCGCCGCTAAGTCCCCGAGTGTGGACGATGTCCTCACTCGGAGTAGTTTTTAACTTAGGCGATTACTGGATCGCAGTTAAGCCCCCAAGTGTTGACGATGTCCTCACTCGGAGTAGTTTTTAACGTAGGCGATTACTGGATCGCAGCTAAGCCCCCGAGTGTGTACGAGGTCCTCACTCGGAGTAGTTTTTAACTTAGGAAATTACTGGATCGCAGCTAAGCCCCTGAGTGTGGACGATGTCCTCACTCGGAGTAGTTTTTAACTTAGGCAATTACTGCATCGCAGCTAAGCCCCCTAGTGTAGACGAGGTCCTCACTAGGAGTAGTTTTTAACTTAGGCGATTACTGGATCGCATCTAAGCCCCCGAGTGTGGATGATGTCCTCACTAGGAGTAGTTTTTAACTTAGGCGATTACTGGATCGCAGCTCAGCCCCCCGAGTGTGGACGATGTCCTCACTCGGAGTAGTTTTGAACTTAGGCGATTACTGGATCGCAACTAAACCCCGATTGTGGACGATGTCCTCACTCGGAGTAGTTTTTAACTTAGGCGCTTACTGGATCACAGCTAAGCCCCCGACTGTGGACGATGTCCTCACTCGGAGTAGTTTTTAACTTAGGCGATTACTGGATCGCAGCTAAGCCCCCGAGTGTGGACGATGTCCCCACTCGGAGTAGTTTTTAACTTAGGCGATTCCTGGATCGCAGCTAAGCCCCCGAGTGTGGATGATGTCCTCACTCGGAGTAGTTTTTAACTTAGGCGATTACTGGATCGCAGTTAAGCCCCCGAGTGTGGACGATGTCCTCACTCGGAGTAGTTTTTAACGTAGGCGATTACTGGATCGCAGCTAGGCCCCCGAGTGTGTACGAGGTCCTCACTCGGAGTAGTTTTTAACTTAGGAAATTACTAGATCGCAGCTAAGCCCCTGAGTGTGGACGATATCCTCACTCGGAGTAGTTTTTAACTTAGGCAATTACTGGATCGCAGCTAAGCCCCCGAGTGTAGACGAGGTCCTCACTAGGAGTAGTTTTTAACTTAGGCGATTACTGGATCGCATCTAAGCCCCCGAGTGTGGATGATGTCCTCACTCGGAGTAGTTTTTAACTTAGGCGATTACTGGATCGCAGCTCAGCCCCCCGAGTGTGGACGATGTCCTCACTCGGAGTAGTTTTTAACTTAGGCGATTACTGGATCGCAACTAAGCCCCCGAGTGTGGACGATGTCCTCACTCGGAGTAGTTTTTAACTTAGGCGATTACTGGATCACAGCTAAGCCCCCGAGTGTGGACGATGTCCTCACTCGGAGTAGTTTTTAACTTAGGCGATTACTGGATCGCAGCTAAGCCCCCGAGTGTGGACGATGTCCTCACTTGGAGTAGTTTTTAACTTAGGTGATTACTGGATCGCAGCTAAGCCCCCGAGTGTGCACGATGTCCTCACTCGGAGTAGTTTTTAACTTAGGCGATTACTGGATCGCAACTAAGCCCCCGAGTGTGGACGATGTCCACACTCGGAGTAGTTTTGAACTTAGGCGATTACTGGATCGCAGCTAAGCCCCCGAGTGTGGATGATGTCTTCAGTCGGAGTAGTTTTTAACTTAGGCGATTACTGGATCGCAGCTAAGCCCCCGAGTGTGGACGATGTCCTCACTCGGAGTAGTTTTTAACTAAGGCGATTACTGGATCGCAGCTAAGCCCCTGAGTGTGGACGATGTCCTCACTCGGAGTAGTTTTTAACTTAGGCGATTACTGGATCGCAGCTAAGCCCCCGAGTGTGGACGATGTCCTCACTCGGAGTGGTTTCTAACTTAGGCGATTACTGGATCACAGCTAAGCCCTCGAGTATGGACGATGTCCTCACTCGGAGTAGTTTTTAACTTAGGCGATTACTGGATCGTAGCTAAGCCCTCGAGTGTGGATGATGTCCTCACTCGGAGTAGTTTTTTTTTTAACTTAGGCGAAGTCGAGTTCACGCCTAAGTCGATCCATGCACCCGCTGGGGGTGAAAAAAGTGAATTTTTTTGACAAAGCGTAACAAAAGTAAAGACTTTTATCCATCAAAGCCATTCGGCAGTTCATTACAGGAATGATGGAGTGTTTTCTATCTGAAGTGTAGAACTTGTGGAGTAGATCCACGTTCCACGTCTCGGGCTCTTCTGCCTCGGTGTTGAAGTTATACAACCGATAAGCTCCATTGTTCAGGACTTTGGAGATCGCGTAAGGGCCTTGCCACGGAGGCGGCAACTTGTGTGGCTTCTGTTGGTCCAGTCAGAGGACAAGGTCGCCTTCGTGGAAAGCACGCCCTCTGACATGTCTGTCATGATAATGCCTCAGGTCTTACTGATAGAGCGTCGATCTGACTAGGGCTAGTTCTCTCTCCTCTTCAAAGAGGTCCAGACCATCTTGACGTGTTGCTTCTGCTTCATCTTCATTACAAAGTTCCACCCGGGGAGCATTGTCGCGTACGTCACTCAACAAAACGGCTTCAGATCCGTATACTATGAAGAACGGAGTGCGCTTGGTCGAGTGGTTCAGAGTCGAACGAATGCCCCATCGGCGATTACTGGATCGTAGCTAAGCCCCCGAGTGTGGACGATGTCCTCACTCGGAGTAGTTTTTAACTTAGGCGATTACTGGATCGCAACTAAGCCCCCGAGTGTCACACCCTGTGTTTGTATCACTTTGCTATGATTGGATTTACAAAATTTGGAACCAATTAAAACTTTCTGAGTGCATGCTTGTTTGAATTAATGCTTGTTTGATTGCTTGGATGATTATGTTTGGCACTCTTAGGTTCTACTCCTCTCCATATTCATCTTCCTTGATCAAAACTTCTTGCCCAATGATCATGCCATGTGAATAGTACCCAAAGCTATTTTTATCAAAATTTATTTTGACCAAAAAGGATTTATTCAAATAAGGTTTTCAAAAAAAAACCTGAGTTGAGGTTTGCACTGCAAGTCCTCAAATTGGGTGGATCCTTTTTCCCCAAAGGATTTATTTGGAACCTATTATATATATGACTTCCCAAAACCACCAAATATTAATTTTAAAGATTATTTTCCTATTTTATTTAAAGGCTTTTTCTTAAGGCCAGAAATGGTCTTTTATAGGGAAAAATTATTTAAATGTTTCAAAAGTATTTGAGAAAATTTAGGGAAACTCAGTGGACATATATTTCCCATATATATGAGTTTTAACACATGGTCATGTTCAAAAACATGGGCAAAACCCCTCAAAACCCTTTCTGTCCAAATCAAGCTTTTCAGATATTTCTATAAGAAATATTGTCAATAAATTCCAAGAAAATTCCAGCAAGTCACAATTGTCATATGTGATGATCTTGCAAAGTTTCATCTCAATCCCAATTGATTTGCTTCATCAAAATATTCCAAAACCCTCTCTTTCCAGATTCAAATTTGAACAACTTTACATTGTGAAGTTTGTCCTATTGACCTGAAACTTTGTGGGCATGTTCTAAACCACAAATAATGATGCCACACCAAGTGGTGGATTTGTGGGAAGTGAAATGCATGCCTAGATCTACAGAAATCTAATTCTGTTAATTTCTAGGGTTTCACAAAGTTACATTGTGAACTTTCTTAAATCAAGCTAAAACTTGGTGGTCAACCCTATTTCCAACCACCATTTGACCCTGTTAAAAATCATGGCAAGCAAACTCCATTTGCTTAGCCAAACCATCATCAAACACTTTTTGCCCAGGTGGTAAAAACCCTTTTTGACCCCCTTCTGCTATTCTCCATCACTCAAAATTTTTACCACAACCTTGTGGTATTGCATTTCACCTCCAGTGACTTTCTCTGGCCAAGACTCAATGGTTAAGTGGGGTAAAACCCACATTTACCTCTCTGGACAGCAAGAATTTGCTTCTCTCTCCCCTTCCCTCTTAATCTAGTAAGCCCCCAGAGCATCCTATGCCATTTCCCTTTTTTCTAAAACCCCCTGGACCCACTGGACATGGTCGGCCGCGCCCAGGACGCCGTTGGCATGCCATGGCATGCCATACGCGCGCTCTGGAGCGCGCTACAGTGCCTGACCGCACTGTAGCCGCCGCCCACTGCATGGCCCCGACAGCCTCGGGCCTCCCCCTCTCGCCACTTGGCCCCCCTCGACGTCCGCACCACGGCACCCTGTCGGCCCCCTCCTCCCTCTCCCTCCAACGGCTCCGCTCGCATGCGCCATTGCCACCCGGTTCGGCCAACCCCGAGCCTCACACGCGCGGGCTCTCCTCTCTCTCTCTCTTGCTCCCGCTCGTCGTAGACCAGCCCCAGGAACACCCCCAGCCTCACCCCATCTCCTCCCGCGCCTTCTGGCCACGGCCCCGAGCTCGCCGGCGCACCAGCGATTCGGTGGACCGCGGCTCGCCTATAAAAGGCATCCCCGAGCTCCCCTCTTCCCTCCTCTGGTCCTCTCCCACCTCCAATTGACCTCCCGTGGACCCCATTTGAGCTTCCCGAGCCCCAGTGCTCGAGATCGACCGAGGCACCGCCGCGGCGGAGCTCCGTCGATCTCGGGACACCGGCCCGCTCTGGCTCTCTTCTCTCCCCCATTGCAACCGCAGCTAACTCCTGGCCCTTTCCCACCTCTCCTCCGCTCGTTTTGCTGCAAGAACCGACGCCGGCGACCTCCTCCCGAAGTGGCTCCGCCGTGCTTCCTCGTCGCCGGCGAGCCTGTACGTCTCCGGCCTCCCCTCCACCTCCAGAGGAATGGCGGCTCGATGCTGGGCCCGTTCCTGCCCTCATCTCCCCTCGCCGTGCCCGCCTTCGCCGTCGGTGAGCGCCGCCTCCTCCCTGTCGAGAGGAAGGAGATGATAGGTGGCCCCCACCTGTCATCCTATTCTCTCTCTCTCCCTCTCTGTGAGGCTGGCGCCAGGGGCCTGCCTGTCGGGTTTAAACCCCGACCGCCGCGCGCGTGCCCCCTCGCCTGGGCCGCAACTTCTCTGGGCCGGCTCGGCTCGCCCGCTCCTGGCCCAAGAGCACAGTGCTCTTTTTCTTTTTCTTTATTCTAGCATCTTGCAAAATTCCTCTGAGCTAAATAATATTCCAATGCCAATAATTTTTCCACCTTAATTCCTGTAATAATCTATAGTATTTTACAGTGCCATTTGTGAAAATTATTGAAAACCTTTTTTGTACTATTTTATTTTAAAACCTGTTTTAGGCATTTTTGGCCTCTGTTTTAAATAGTTTTGAAAACCTTTTTCACTTCAAAACCCTAGAAAAATATTCTTAGGATAGTTTGTAGTATTTAACAGAGTAGGGTAACATTTTAGAAGTAAGGATTGTGCTCTGTTTTTGTGTGATGCTTATTTTTTGCCCGTTTATTCCGTGACGATAGATTGCGTTGTTGACGAAGGAGTTGGACCCGAAGACTTCGAAGACCCCGAAGACTTTGTTGAGCCAGGCAAGCGGCCCTTTGACCATGACTATGAACCCTTTTTAATTGCATGGCATATAGCACTTATTTCCATGATGTTGATCATGTGGGTGAGGTGATTCCCCTCTTTCGGAGGGATGCCTCAAATACTTTCTTGTTGATACTTGCATCGTGCATGACCCTACCTCCTTATGAGGGTTGTGCGGGTGGGAGTAGTTAGGTTGCTAGTAGATGCTACGCAAAGTGGGACGGGAATATGCATCGTGATGGAAACGAAAAATGATTTCAAAGACTTTTTCGAAAACCTCGTCGGGTGCCACTAATGCCCGAGGGAGATGATGATGAGCTAGGTAATCACTTGATAAAGAAGTGGTGTACCGGAGCAAGTGGGTGTGTGTGTTTTCGAAAATGGATTAGATTTAAGATTTGTCGACCGTCCCAACCTTACATGCACAACCATGATACCCCTTATGGGACGGGGCTTTGTTGACTACCTTGGTGGGTACTAGCATAGAGCCCGCATTACTAGGGGCGGGAGTGAAGTGGTCACTCTCGATACGGGGTCGTACCGGAATGGACGATCATGCGCTGTCTTCACAGGCACCGGGCACACCGTTGGTCCCCTCATGGATGGTACGATCTGGAGCGAGGCTCGTGTGATGTACATCATGAGGGCTGGGTACCAATCGAGTGGACTCTTTGTTTAGTATTGCTAGGGGAAAGGCAATGTTCGGGTGCTTACCTCGGGTATGTGACGTACCGCGAGTCGTGGATGACACGGAAGTTCCCCGAATCTTGTGGGTAAAGTGTGCAACCTCTGCAGAGTGTAAAACTATTCGAATAGCCGTGTCCATGGTCAAGGACAGTTGGGTGGTGCTGCTTAAACTATGTCCTGGGTTTTCATAAACTCGGTGTGAGTGTGTTGGTGATAAAGGTGATACTTGAGCTAAGTCCGATGACTTGGCATGATGATGAACATGAGATGTTCAACCCCTACTTATGATAATAACTGAGACTTGTTCACATGTATGTCTGTCAATAGTTGATGCATGCTTACTCAAGGTTACTTGATCATATCATTGCACTTAAAAATCAGCTTTCTGCAAAACTTACCTACTTAGTGCTATATCATGCATTGTTATACCTTGTTCCACAACTTGGGTCGCTTGCGAGTACATTCAAAGTACTCATTGGCTTGCCACTGGTTATTTAATTAGCCAGGCATGGAAGAGCACGAATATGGCGAAGAGTTCATTGGTGGCGAACATGCGAACTAGGACGCTTCCCAGTCAGAATGACTGTAGGTTTAAGGCAGATGGCATGGGTTCAAGCTTTCGATCAAGATTTCCGCTGCTTGTTATGTTTAAGTGTTTGGCCCTTGTGGCCCTATCTATGTAAGACTAGACCATCATGGTCTTTATTTGTGTAAGACGCTAAATGTGGATGTAAGACTCTTGTTATTCATCTTCTGTGTGTTCAGTGAGCATTGATCTCTGGGATAACTGTACACGTGCATTCGGTGATCACGACTTCTGAGTCGGGGTCCCCACACCGAGTGTGGACGATGTCCTCACTCGGAGTAGTTTTTAACTTAGGCGATTACTGGATCGCAGCTAAGCCCCCGAGTCTGGACGATGTCCTCACTCGGAGTAGTTTTTAACTTAGGCGATTACTGGATCGCAGCTAAGCCCCCGAGTGTGGATGAGGTCCTCACTCAGAGTAGTTTTTAACTTAGGCAATTATTGAATCGCAGCTAAGCCCCCGAGTGTGGACGATGTCCTCACTCGGAGAAGTTTTTAACTTAGGCGATTACTGGATCGCATCTAGGCCCCCGAGTGTGGACGATGTCCTCACTCGGAGTAGTTTTTAACGTAGGCGATTACTGGATCGCAGCTAAGCCCCCGAGTGTGTACGAGGTCCTCACTCAGAGTAGTTTTTAACTTAGGAAATTACTGGATCACGGCTAAGCCCCTGAGTATGGACGATGTCCTCACTCGGAGTAGTTTTTAACTTAGGCAATTACTGGATCGCAGCTAAGCCCCCGAGTGTAGACGAGGTCCTCACTAGGAGTAGTTTTTAACTTAGGCGATTACTGGATCGCAGCTAAGCCCCCGAGTGTGGACGATGTCCTCACTCGGAGTAGTTTTTAACTTAGGCGATTACTGGATCGCAGCTAAGCCCCCGAGTGTGGACGATGTCCTAACTCGGAGTAGTTTTTAACTTAGGCGATTACTGGATCGCAACTAAGCCCCCGAGTGTGGACGATGTCCTCACTCGGAGTAGTTTTTAACTTAGGCGATTACTGGATCGCAGCTAAGCCCCCGAGTGTGGACGATGTCCTCACTCGGAGTAGTTTTTAACTTAGGCGATTACTAGATCGCGGCTAAGCCCCCGAGTGTGGACGATGTCCTCACTCGGAGTAGTTTTTAACTTAGGCGATTACTGGATCGCAGCTAAGCCCCCGAGTGTGGACGATGTCCTCCCTCGGAGTAGTTTTTAACTTAGGCGATTACTGGATCGCAGCTAAGCCCCCGAGTGTGGACGATGTCCTCACTCGGAGTAGTTTTTAACTTAGGCGATTACTGGATCGCAGCTAAGCCCCCGAGTGTGGACGATGTCCTCACTCGGAGTAGTTTTTAACTTAAGCGATTACTGGATCGCAGCTAAGCCCCCGAGTGTGGACGATGTCCTCACTCGGAGTAGTTTTTAACTTAGGCGATTACTGGATCGTAGCTAAGCCCTCGAGTGTGGACCATGTCCTCACTCGGAGTAGTTTTTTTTAAAACTTAGGCAAAGTTGAGTTCATGGCTAAGTCGATCCATGCACCCGCAGGGGGTGAAAAAAGTGAATTTTTTTGACAAAGCGTAAGAAAAGTAAAGACTTTTATCCATCAAAGCCACTCGGCAGTTCATTACAGGAATGACGGAGTGTTTTCTATCTTAAGTGTAGAACTTGCGGAGTAGATATGCGTTCCACGTCTGGGGCTCTTCTTGCTCAGTGTTGAAGTTATACAATTGATAAGCTCCATTGTTCAGGACTTTGGAGATCGCGTAAGGCCCTTGCCATGGAGGCGGCAACTTGTGTGGCTTCTGTTGGTCCAGTCAGAGGACAAGGTCGCCTTCCTGGAAAGCACGCCCTCTGACATGTCTGTCATGATAATGCCTCAGGTCTTACTGATAGAGCGTCGATCTGACTAGAGCTAGTTCTCTCTCCTCTTCCAAGAGGTCCAGACCATCTTGACGTGTTGCTTCTACTTCATCTTCATTATAAAGTTCCACCCGGGGAGCATTGTGGCGTACGTCAGTCGGTAAACGGCTTCAGATCCGTATACCATGAAGAACGGAGTGCGCTTGGTCGAGTGGTTCAGAGTCGTCCGAATGCCCCATAGGACAGACGATAGCTCTTCGACCCAGGCTCCTGCAGCGTACTCCAAATCCCTCATCAATCGGGGCTTCAATCCTTGTAGAATCATCCAATTCGCTCGTTCTGCTTGTCCATTCGACTGCGGGTGAGACAAAGAGGCATAGGTGACCCGAGTGCCTTGAGAGTAGCAGAACTCACGGAATTCATCTGAATCAATTTTTTTCCCATTGTCGGTGATGATGTCATGGGGAATTCCGAATCTGAAGATAATCTGCCGAATGAAACTAACAGCAGTCGATGCATCCAAGCTCTTGATGGGCTTCGCTTCGACCCACTTGGTGAACTTATCCACTGCTACCAATAGGTGGGTAAACCCACTCGACCCAGTACGTAGAGGGCCGACCATATCGAGACCCCACGCGGCAAACGGTCAGGTGAGCGGGATGGTCTTCAGCGCGGATGCAGGCTTGTGCGTCTGATTCTTATAGAACTGACACCCAACACAGAGGTCGACCAAGTCCTTTGCTACTTCATTGGCTCAGGGCCAATAAAAACCCGCACGGAACTCTTTCGCGACTAATGTCCGAGAGGATGCCTGATGGCCGCAGGTCCCGAGTGAATCTTGTGCAAGATCTGCAACCCTTCCTCTAGGGAAATGCATTTCTGTGTTACACCTGTAGTGCTTTTCTTGTATAGTTGTTCTCCCATCACTTCAAAGGGTTTGGATCGCCGGACGATCCGTTGAGCCTCCGCTTCATCTTCACGGAGCTCTTGCCGGAGCAAGTATGCTAACTAAGGTTGGGTCCATTCGGGAGTGATTACCAACATCTCGTGGACGAGATCCACCACACCTGGAATGTCAACTTCAGTCGGATTCGAGGGTCCGACTGCTTGCGGGGGCTCCTCGGTGAAAGGATCTTCTTTGACTGAGGGAAAGCGTAGGTGCTCTAAGAATATGCCCTTTGGCACGACCCGCCGAGTGGAACCGATCTTAGCCAGGTCGTCTGTCGCCTGGTTCTTCGCTCGGGGTATGTGATGCAACTCCAAGCCTTCAAAGTTCTTCTCCAGTTTCCTGACCGCATTTCAATATCCGGTCATAGCTGGACTCCGGATGTCCCATTCTTTCATCACTTGATTGACAATGAGGTCTGAGTCGCCGAATATCATCAAACGGCGAATACCGAGTGAGATGGCCATTCGGAGTCCGTACAGGAGGGCTTCATACTCGGCCTCATTGTTAGACGAATCGAAGTGGATTTGAAGGACGTAGCTCAATCGGTCTCCCTTGGGGGAGACGAGAACGACTCCGGCACTGGATCCTTGGAGCATCTTGGATCCATCGAAAAACATGGTCCGGTGTTCGGGGATACTTGGGGTTGGTTGTCCATGTTCTATCCACTTGGCTAAAAAGTCCACTAGCACTTGAGACTTGATTGCCTTCTTGGCTTCAAACTTGATCTCCAACGGGAGGAGCTCAATCGCCCATTTTGCCACTCGGCCTGTGGCATCTCTGTTATGCAGGATTTCCAACATGGGGGCATCGCTGATAACTGTGACCGAGTGCTCTTGGAAGTAATGAGCTACCTTCTTAACAGTGAGGTAAATACCATAGACCAACTTCTAGTAGTGTGGATACCTTTCCTTGGAAGGGGTCAAGACTTCAGAGATGTAATAGACGGGTCTTTGCACTTTGAATATTTTTCCCGATTCCTCGCGCTCCACAGTGAGGACAGTGCTGACCACTTGGAGGGTAGACACGATGTACAAGAGCAAAGGCTCTCGGCTACTCGAAGTAGCTAACACCGGCTGGGTGGAAAGCAAGGCCTTGAGCTCGTCGAATGTGGCTTGCGCTTCGGGGGTCCACTCAAAGCTATCGGACTTCTTCATCAGTCGGTAAAGAGGCAGTGCCTTCTCACCGAGTAGAGAGATGAATCTGCTCAGGGTTGCAAGGCACCCCGTGAGCTTTTGCACGTCGTGTAGACGTACTGGTTTCTTCATTTGGACAATGGCACCGATTTTATCAGGGTTAGCATTGATTCCGCGTTCGGAAACAAGGAAACCGAGTTGCTTGCCTGACGGCACCCCGAATGTGCATTTTGCAGGATTAAGCTTTATCTGAAAACGATGCAGGTTCGCGAAGGTTTCGGCGAGGTCTGCTAGGAGGTCGGAACCTTTCCTGGACTTGACCACGATGTCATCCATATAAGCCTCCACGTTCCGACTAGTTTGCTTTTGCAAGCATTTTTTAATCATGCGCATAAAGGTTGCTCTTGCATTCTTGAGACCGAATGGCATAGTGATATAGCAAAAACACCCAAATGGGGTGATGATGTCCATTGCCCTGAGCGTGTCGGCATAGATTATGTTGAGCCCGCTGCCTCCGTCCATCGGGACTTTGCGCAGTCGGACTCCATTGATGGCCGGGTCAACAACCAACGCCTGCCTCCCAGGGGTGGCTATGTGGGCTGGATGATCCGACTAGTCAAAGGTAATGGGAGTCTTCACCCAGTTGAGGTACTTGATGACAGTCGGAGCTACCATGTTCACCTCCTGATTGACGACCTTCAACCGGCTCTTGCTTTTGACGTCAGCAAAAATCATGTTGAGGACCTTGTCGAACTTCAGATACTCGGGAGCATCCTCACCTTCCTCGTCGCCGTCCTTCTCTACGGAGGTCTCTCTACCCATCTCTTGCTTGAGCATTCGGCACTCCCGAGTGGTGTGCTTTGGGTAGATCACATTGCCCTCCTCATCTTTTTTAGTATGGACAACACAGGGTTAATCCAATACCTCGGTTTTGTACTCGGGCTTCTTCTTATTATCCCATTCCTTCTTCTTCTTCTTCGGCTTACGCTTCCCCTGGCCAGGAACCACCGCAACCTCTGCCTTTCCCAGTGAGGGAGTCCTGGACTAAGGGGTCCACGGGCCGCTGGCCTGTCTCTCAATAGTCCGGCTTGGTGGGCCGCATTCTGACTGTCGCGGGAAGGGCCGGATACATCGAGACCTTGTGTTCTAGAAGGAAGTCCCGAAGGCGCATCGTGCACTCCAAGTCAAGATGAGGGAATCGACGTCTCCATTCTCGGCAGGAGTCTTGTCATGTGTAAACCCTAGGTACCCCCCGGTGTCTATATAAACCGGGAGGGTTTTAGATTGTAGGGCAGAGAAACTCATCTAGGGTTTTAGCTAGTTGATCTCAAGGTAGATCAACTATGTAACCTTCATACCATCAATATAATCGAGCAGGACGTAGGGTTTTACCTCCATAGGAGGGTCCGGACCAGGGTAAACATCGTCTCCTTCGTCCCCTTGTTACCATCAATCCTAGACTCACAGCTCGGGACCCCTTACCTGAGATCCGCCAGTTTTGACACCGACATTGGTGCTTCCATTGAGAGTTCCGCTGTGATCTCCAAAGGAATCGATGGCTCGTGTTATCATTAATAAAGAAGTCCAGAACATGGACTCCTTCGTCCCTAGACAGATCTTCAGTTTTGGCAGCATTGTGCTGCACGCTGACCCGACCGGCCGTCTTGGCCGGGTCGGGAGTTTCGCCCCTTATCAAGAGGTCAGATTCGGGAACCTAGAGTTCTTCGTAGACTCTCGGGGCGATCTTTCGCTCACCGGGCTCGCAGTCTCATCTGACGCACCCGAGGACTCCGAGGCCTTAACCTCGGATGTCGCTTTCAACCCCGCCCACGGGACTAACCCCGGCGATGATGTGGCTTTTAGTCCGGATCCGACCATAGCGCCAGATGGTCGGGTACCAGCTCCTGCCGAACACACTTCTTGTGCGGACGCATCGGAGGTTAACTCTGAAAGCGTTGAGCAAGTTGACCCGATCGAGCTCTCGACACTCAACGAAGCTCTAGATCGGATCTTATCGATGTAAGTTACTGACGACCCAACCCCGATCCACGTTCAGATCGGTCTTAAGGCGGGTCAAGAGGAATTTTTCATCCCACCCACCACCCACTTCGTAGCCACTGTCGAAGACTTAACCAATATGTTGGACTACGCCTCCGAGGAGGCAGAAGACATGGATGAAGAGGATCGCGCTCCCATCCATGTCAACACCGGGCGATGGACTGCCACCTCCACCTACGACGTCTACATGGTGGATACTCCAGCCGATAACGGCGAGCGCACACCCGCAAATAATGATGATAAATCGGGTGAAGCGTCGTCAAGGCGCCGGAAACCGCGCAAACGATCAAAGACAAAAAAAGGGAAGGGAAGCTATTGCTGGCACCGGGGAAAACGATACCCCGGAAGACCTCGGCAATCCCGATATCCCCGAGCAGCCGCTAGAGGACTAGGAAAGGCCGGAGGACCAGCGCGACCCCGAAGATCCAAACGATTCTGAAGATGACAACTACCCCCCCCCCCCCCTGTAGAGGAGGAGGATAGCCCGGAAGCCGAAGATTTCACCGTCCCCGAAAACATTGAGGATCAGGAACGGTTTAGGCAACAGCTTATAGGCACTGCCCTAAGCCTAAAGGCAAAAGAACGGCAGCTCAAGGCCGAACAAGACACCCTCAATGATAGATGGACGAGGGTCCTGTCAGCCGAGGAAGGATACGGTACCGGTCTATTGGACCAACCCAAGAGCTATCCATGCCGACGGCTGCTGCCACAATTCGATGACGAACTCCCTAATACACCGTCCCCCAAGCACACTCCATACGACCAGCCGGACCGCCCTCCCCGAGGACAAGATAGGACGGCTGGCGACGCCAGTTATAAGCCGGCGATACCTGCGGACAGGTATGACCTGCGGCACAACCTGGATTATAGAACAGGCCGCACGAGATCCATCTACGGATCTAGAGGATACTCCCCCGATAGACGGGAAGGGTACCGGCCTTTGCTCGACCAAAACAATAGAGGTCGGGAACAAAACCGGGCCAGAACAGACGCCGACTACCGGCGTGACATAGCCCGGGTTAGAGGCGCTGCCCACCCACTGTGCTTCACCGACGAGGTGATGCAGCATCAGTTCCCGAAAGGGTTTAAACCCGTGAACATAGAGCAATACGACGGAACAACTGACCTAGCAGTGTGGATCGAGGATTTCCTCCTCCACATTCACATGGCACGAGGAGACGATCTCCACGCCATCAAGTATCTACCCCTTAAACTTAAGGGGTCAGCTCGGCACTGGTTAAACAGTCTCCCCGAAAATTCTATCGGGAGCTGGGAGGATCTCGAGGATGCATTCCGATCTAACTTCCAGGGCACCTATGTACGGCCTCCGGACTCCTCCGACCTAAGCAACGTCGTCCAAAAGGCAGGAGAGTCTGCTCGACAATTCTGGAATCGGTTCTTGACCAAGAAAAAACAGATCTTCGATTGCCCAGATGCCGAGGCTATAGCCTCTTTCAGGCACAATATTCGGGATGAATGGCTGGCTCGACAGCTCGATCAGGATAAACCTAGGACCATGTCCGCCCTTACATCACTCATGACCCGCTTTTGCGCGGGATAGGATAACTGGCTAGCGAGACGAAGCCACAACCCCGAAGACCCCGGCACCTCCGAAGTTCGGGATGGAAACGGGAAACCATGACGCAACAAAAATAAACGCCGGCACAGCAATAGTGACGCCGACGACACGGCCGTTAACGCCGGCTTCCGCAACCCTCGATCCGGGCAGCGGAAGAAGCCTCCTAAAGGCAATCGCGACGGACCCACCCCGCTGGACAAAATCATGGAGAGGCCTTGCCAGATCCATGGCACTCCAGACAAGCCCGCCAACCACACCAACCGTAACTGTTGGGTGTTCAAACAAGCCGGCAAACTCGCATCCGAGGAGCAAGGCAAGGGCCCATGCAGCGAGGACGATGATAAGCCCCGCGGTCCGATCAATGGTGGACAGAAGAAGTTCCCTCCAGAGGTAAAAACTGTGAACATGATATACGCCACTCACATACCCAAAAAGGAGAGGAAGCGCGCCCTTCGAGAGGTCTACGCCGTAGAGCCCGTAGCCCCGAAGTACAACTCATGGTCGGCGTACCCGATCACCTTCGATCGACGAGACCATCCAACCAGTATCCGTCATGGGGGATCAGCTGCCCTCGTCCTAGACCCCATTATCGATGGGTATCACCTCACTAAAGTCCTAATGGACGAAGGAAGTAGCCTCAATTTGATTTACTCATATACGGTGAAAAAGATGGGTATAGATCCATCAAGGATCAAACCCAGCAACACTACCTTTAAAGGAGTGATCCCAGGCGTCGAAGCCCGATGCACGGGCTCTGTGAGCCTGGAAGTCGTGTTCGGTTCGCCCGATAACTTCCGTAGCGAGGACTTGATCTTCGACATCGTACCTTTCCGCAGCGGTTATCACGCCCTGCTAGGCCGTACAGCGTTCGCTCGCTTTAGCGCCGTCCCACACTACGCATACCACAAGCTCAAGATGCTCGGGCCCAAGGGGGTCATCACAGTCAACGGCAACACAGACCGTTCCCTCCGAACTGAGGAACATGCATTGGCCCTGGCGGCCGAATTCCATTACGAGGACGATCGGCAAACACCGAAATCTGCCATAAAGGCACGTAAGGTTGATAAACGAGCTCGGTTTCAGTCCAAACTCCCAGAATCTTCTTCCCCCCAGAAATAGGGACACGCTCCCCATTGCACAGCCCTAATGACCGTCAAACACATGCCAAGAAGGCACAACTTCGCACTCAAGATTCCATGGGCAGCAGTGGGGAACAACCATTAAATGGTAAGTGTTCGGCTGGACCGAACCATTACCAGTACACGTCCTCGGACATAACACAGGTATCATCAAGGACCTGCTAAGGAGTAAAGCTCATCCATACTTCGGCGACTTCTCAAGACCTTCTTCCCAAGGTCCGCTCGATGACAGCTTCACCCTTAAAGGAATGCAACTCCCTAGGAGGCACAGGAGCAGATTGGCGACAGGGCACATCGAGGACGTCAAGCCACCAATCGAAGACCCCTGGTACAACCTCTCCTCTGTAATTTTATATTTCACTTTCAAATACCTGTAAATAGTTGCTTCGGCAATCTGAGCTATAAGAATTATTGAGCAAATACAAGACCATTATACATGGCAACTTCGCTGTATTTTATACATACTCTGTTCTGCCCTCATCAACGCTTCTTGCGAAAACTGTTCGGTATACATTACGATGCAACCAGCTAATAGACCGGGGGATTGAATTTAAAATATCACCCTGAGCATCACACCGACACACCTGATTGCGTGTTCGGCATCTTGGATTTTGCTTTATATGCATCGGATCCGAACTATATCTTGGGTCAATAGTTGGGTTGCCCGGCTCCTGTGTTTGCCCTCTTACGTTCCGCTCGTTCGGCTAAAAGGGCAAAGGGAGAACCACTGCGATTGTGTTTCCAGCTCGCCTGGTCAAGCACCTCAGGGGAGAAAGCCGAAAACTGACCGTCATAGTAAGCGAGAACCGGTCTGCAAATCCGAGCATAAGTGTCATACTAAAAAATCGATAGAGGTTATTCCGTGTTATACGATGGGTTTCGTACTTGTACAAACCATGTGATGTTGGCTTTGGCCCCGGTACATCCGAACATCACAAAACACTGGGGGCTGGTCATCAGTCCCCGCATTTTTTACGCTCCTACGGCTAAGTGAAAGCGATAAAGCATCATAGTCCGATTGCCTTGTCCCCCTCGCACTACCGCCTTCGGGCACCGATACCTCGGCTAAGGGTCACAGTGCGGAGGCAGAGACACCTCGCGTAGTATCTACATGGGGGTTGAAGCCGACGACTCGCAACTTTCAAATAAAACGGCCACATGGGAGTCAAAATAAAAACCAAAGACTTATAAGACATGATAAACCATGCAACACTAATTCTAAAGCATTAAGAAGTCTTCAGACATATTACAACACGCTCATTCATAAAGTACATCCTTAGAGCACTGGGCCTCTATCGCCCGAGCACCCTCCATCACTGCGGAGAAGTATAGCTCGGGGCGCCTATGGTCCTTTCCAGAAGGCGGAGGTGCGGTGGCCATCTCGGTCGGCTTGAGCTTCGGCCAGTGCACCATGGTCTTTGCAAAGGCCATTCGAGCTCCCTCGATGCATGTAGAATGCTTTAGCGCGTCAATCCGAGGCACAGCATCGCACAGTTTTCGCACCAAGCCAAAGTAACTGCTCGGCAACGGCTCTTCAGGCCACAGCCGGACGCAGAGATCCTTCAGGGCCGGCTCCGCCATCCTGTGCAGCTCCATCACTTGTTTCATCTCCTCGATCAGAAGAGGAGAACGCTCGGGGGACTCAAACTGTGCCCAAAATAGTCGAGCCTCATCATTCTCCTCCCATGAAGCATAGAACTTGTTCGCGTCCGTTGTACTCTTCTGGAGATCCGCACAGACGCCTGAGGAATGCCACACCTGGGTGAGCAAAGCAAACCTGCTACCACCAAAGTCGCATTGTAGTAAATACGGCTTACCATCTGTGACAGCCTTGACTTGGCGAACTTCTTCTTCAAAGGACCGCCTGTCCACCCGCTCCTTTTGGAGCTCGGATTTCAGTGCGGATAGCTCGGTGGCTTGCTCTTTGCCTTTCTGCTCAAGGGCCTCACACTTCGTGCTGGCATCCTTGAGCTCCAGCTGCACCTCCTCCACCCGGGCCTCATGCTTAGCACTCGTAGCTTTGAAAGTGGAGAGTGCGGCTGCTGCTTGTTCGGCGGCTGCCTTCTCATCTGCGGCCTCTTGCTTCATCTTTTTGAGCTCGTCCTTGAGTTTTTCAACCTCCGCAGCTGAAGCTGCGGAAGCAATAAATAAATAATTACACTGGGTTACCAGTGCGGATCGTTAACAATATACAGCCCGGATGTTACAATTCGGTTTACCTTGTGCCTCGTCGAACCTCTTGTTCAGGCTATCAAGCTCCTCCTCGGAGATCTTGAGCTTCCGATTTAGCTCGGAAAGCTCAGCGGCATTAACGGCCGCCGCCGATGATGAGGCCTACAAAAAATAAAAAAACATATATCCGGTTATGTGCATTCCAACCCCCGAACTGTCAAGGATATGACCCTATGTTCGGTCCTCTTAAGGGCTTTTAGAACATTGTGGGACTAATGGTGCCTTGCGCATCATTGGTCACTCCTGAGTATTTGACCCCCGGGTGCGTTTTTGCCAAAACCACCCGGGGCTCGGGAGCTACTACATATATAAAGATAGCATAAACTTGATAAAATTAAGATTGTTCGGGAAAAGGGTATTACGTGACTCACCTTGAAGCCCGTCAAGAGGCCATTTAAGGCCTCTTTCAGTCCGCTATCGATGGACTGAATGCCTTGCAAAACCGCACCCATAAGAGTGCGGTGATCCGCAGAGATGGGGGCGCTTGATAGAGCCTCCTCCATGACCGGCCACCCAGTCGTCGGTGGCACCGGTGGTGACCGGCCAGCCCGATCTCTCATCGGGGACTGAGTCGGTAGCTCCGGAGGCACAGCATGCTCCGGAGATGTCCTCGGAGGGGACTGGACATCCCTCCGCCCTTCCTCCTCAGCGGCCAGGGGAGTTTTCTCCCCCTGGTCTTCAGCGGCCGAGGCATCGACCTCGGCCATGGCGTGGTCACCCCCACCGCCTGTGTTTGGCTCCAAAGGAGCCTGGCAGGATGACACCTCCGCGGCATCCTTCGCGGCCCCGGGAGGTGTGGGGTGTGACGCAGTCCCACTCTCCGCCAGCTCGGCAGGCGGAGACTCCCCATCCGATAGTTGGTCAGTAGGGAGAATGCGCGGTGGACTGCAAATTAAAAGACGTTCTTGCATTTAAAACATTGAAAACTTTGCATAAATAACCCAGGGAGTCTTCGGATTCATACCTTTGAGTTGGGGGCTTGACCCTTAGGTTCCTTCGGGGAACCTTCTCAAAATCCTCGGACTCTGCATCAAAGTCGAGCTGTCGTCGGCCAGGATCAACCTCGGCCGACACGCCCTCTTCAGGGCAAGAGGAGGTATATACTCTGCGGCGTCCGGTGACGCCGCCCTCTTTCTTGTGAGGGGGGAAACGCCTTCCCCCCGTCTTCATGCTCTTCCTCATGGCTAGAGGAGGCATGGGTTTCCTCGGACATGGTGTCCGGCTGGTCCTTTATGTGGAGACCTTCTCTGGCCTTCTTCTTCTTCTCCTTCTTCTCGGGCGCCGAGTACGGCGCCACGACGAGCATCGCCATCAACAACTCCGACCTGGGGTCTTCGGGTTGTGGTGTGGGACAGTTGACTCTCGCGGTTTTACTCAACCATTTCTGCGAAAATGAGGGGGAAGGCGTTCAGTCTTTTGTCAAAGAAACAAAGTCAATGGATTAAAATTATACCGTACCTGGGTAGGTGGGTTATCGGTGCTTAGGCCCGAATCTTCTTCCTTGGCCGGCCAGCTTTTCCGAGGCTTGAATAATGCCTTCCACAACTTCTCGGAGGTAGTGCGGAAGAGCTGGCGCACGGTAGGCTCGTCCTCAAGCCGGTAAGCCCACATTGGGGAGGCCCGGCGCTGACAGGGGAGAATACGGCGGTGGAGCATGACCTGGACCACATTGACCAGTTCAACCTTGGCCTTGATCACCGAGGTAATGCGCTTCTGCAGCAATTTCACCTCTGCATCCGATCCCCAGTCAAGGCCCTTCCTGAGCTACGAGGTCAATCTCGTAGGGGGTCCGGATCTGAACTCGGCAGGTGCCGCCCAGCTCTCATCTCTTGGTTCGATGATGTAGAACCATTCTTTCTGCCAGATCTTGATTGTGTCGATAAAGGTGCCAGTTGGCCACTCAACGCGGGGGAGCTTGCTGATTACCGCCCCTTCGCAGTCTGCGTGCTCGCCCGCGACAGTCTTCGGCTTGACGTTGAAAATCTTGAGCCACAGGCCGAAGTGCGGCTCGACCTGCAGAAAGGCTTCGCAAAGAATGATGAAAGCTGAAATATGCATAAAGGAGTTCGGGGGAAGATCATGGAAGTCCAACCCGTAGAAGAACATGAGGCCCCTGACGAAGGGGTGAAGCGGGTAGCTCAGTCCCCGGATGAAATGGGGGACGAATACCACCCTTTTGCCTGGCTTAGGGGTGGGGACGACCAGGTTCGCTTCTGGAGTGCGGTGGAAGACGTTGGCGGGGAGGTAGCCGGTGAGCTTTAGCTCCCGGATATCCTTGTCGGTGACCGTGGAGGCCTCCCACTTGCCCATAGAGCCCGAACCTGCCATGGCTAGGCTCGGAGGGGAAGTTGAGGAAGAACTGGATCTGGGCTCTCGGAGCTTGGGAAAATTGGGAAAGCAGAGGATGCGAATGGGAAGCATGGATAAGCCTTGGGGTTTTACCCTTTTTATGGGGCGTAACACCGATTAACCTCCCTTTACTGCGCCGCAAATCTCTCCGCTTCCCAAGACGTGTGTACCGTTATGCACGCGCAAAAGGAACTTGGGATGCTAATCATATCCCGTGTGAAACGGAACACGATCTATACATTGATGAGTCGTGCTAATGTAAAAACGGCCTCGAACCGTGAATTGAGTTTTCATAACTGGTTCAGCGGTCGTGGTAGGCCACGACCCTTCGTCAGAAAGGTTGTTAGAAAAAACACTGTTTACACTTTGACGTTTGGCCTTCGGGACTGAACAACTCATGGTGTTTGGGCTATCGTGTGATCGGAAACCGGACAAGTATCAGCCGATCTTTAATGGGAAGAAGAACTCACCCCGCAAGCCGAAGACTCTAATCAAGCGGAGCTGCCAAAGCTAAGACCCTTGGCATTGGGGGCTAGTTCGGGGGCTACTGAGGGAGTCCTGGACTAAGGGGTCATCGGGCCGCTGGCCTGTCTCTCAATAGGCCGGCTTGGTGGGCCGCACTCTGACTGTCGCGGGAAGGGCCAGATACATCGAGACCCTGTGTTCTAGAAGGAAGTCCCGAAGGCGCATCGTGCACTCCAAGTCAAGATGAGGGAATCGACGTCTCCATTCTCGGCAGGAGTCTTGTCATGTGTAAACCCTAGGTACCCCCCGGTGTCTATATAAACCGGGAGGGTTTTAGATTGTAGGGCAGAGAAACTCATCTAGGGTTTTAGCTAGTCGATCTCGAGGTAGATCAACTCTGTAACCTTCATACCATCAATATAATCGAGCAGGACATAGGGTTTTACCTCCATAGGAGGGCCCGAACCTGGGTAAACATCGTCTCCTTCGTCCCCTTGTTACCATCAATCCTAGACTCATAGCTCGAGACCCCCTACCCGAGATCCGCCAGTTTTGACACCGACACCCGGGGGATCAGCTTTCCGTTTCTGCTTTTTGCCAGCGTTTCCCCCCGATTGAGGGGTGTCGCCGGCTCGCCCTTTGCCGCTTCAGAGGCGGTCTTCTTCTTCGCCATTGGCGTACTTATTTGCGATTTCCATGGCCCGACTGAGAGACAAGTCTCCTGATCGGACGAACTTCATGATGAGCTCTCGGTACCGAGTGCCTGCCTTGAAGACGCAGACAGCTTGGTGCTCGTTAATGTTCTCGACTGTATTGTGTAGTGTGGTCCAGCGGTGAATGTACTCTCAGAGAGTTTCGTTGCTCTTTTTGACATAGTGCTGCAATTTGATACGTCTCCAACGTATCTATAATTTATGAAGTATTCATGCCATGTTTACAATAATTTTATATGATTTTATTAGAACTAACCCAGACTGACGCTGTTTTCAGCAGAACTACCGTGGTGTTGTTTTTGTGCAGAAATAAAAGTTCTCGGAATGAGCTGAAAATTTACGGAGAATATTTTTGGAAAATATAAAAAATACTGGAGCGAAGAGTCACCGGAGGGGAAGGCCGAGGAAGCCACAAGCCACAGGGGCGCCCCCCCCCCTAGGGCGCGCCCCCCTGGCTTGTGACTCCCTCGGGAACCTTCTGGACGTGGGACCGCCGTCAAAAATTCCTATAAATATAGAAAACCCCAGAAACAAACCTAGATCGGGAGTTCCACCGCCGCAAGCCTCCAGAGCCACGAAAAACCAATCGGGAGCCCGTTCCGACACCCTCCCGGAGGGGGAAACCATCACCGGAGGCCATATTCATCATCCCGGCGCTCTCCATGACGAGGAGGGAGTAGTTCACCCTCGGGGCTGAGGGTATGTACCAGTAGCTATGTGTTTGATCTCTCTCTCTCGTGTTCTTGAGATGGCACGATCTTGATGTACCACGAGCTTTTTTAATATAGATGAATCATATGGAGTTTTCCCCTCTCTATCTTCTTGTGATGAATTGAGTTTTCCCTTTGAAGTTTTCTTATCGGATTGAATCTTTAAAGATTTGAGAACACTTGATGTATGTCTTGCGATGGGATATCCGTGGTGACAATGGGATGTTCTATTGATTCACTTGATGTATGTTTTGGTGATCAACTTGCGGGTTCCGTGACCTTGGGAATCTATGCATAGGGGTTGGCACACGTTTTCGTCTTGACTCTCCGGTAGAAATTTTGGGACACTCTTTGAAGTTCTTTGTGTTGGATTGAACATGATGAATCTGAAATTGTGTGATGCATATCGTATAATCAAGCCCATGGGTACTTGTGGTGACATTGGAGTATCTAGGTGACATTAGGGTTTTGGTTGATGTGTATCTTAAGGTGTTATTTTAGTACGAACTCTAGGGCTGTTCGTGACACTTATAGGGATATCTCATATGATTGATCGGAAAGGATAACTTTGAGGTGGTTTCGTACCCTACAATAATTTCTTCATTAGTTCTCCGCTATTTGTGACTTTGGAGTGAACTCTTTGTCGCACGGGAGGTATTTACATATGATTCAACTATGTTAGTATTGTTGAGAGATTGCACTAGTGAAAGTATGAACCCTAGGCCTTGTTTCTAAGCATTGCAATACCGTTTGTGCTCACTTTTATCATTAGTTACCTTGCTGTTTTTATATTTTCAGATTACAAAAACCTATATCTACCATCCATATTACACTTGTATCACCATCTCTTCGCCGAACTAGTGCACCTATACAATTTACCATTGTATTGGGTGTGTTGGGGACACAAGAGACTCTTTGTTATTTGGTTGCAGGGTTGCTTGAGAGAGACCATCTTCATCCTACACCTCCCACGGATTGATAAACCTTAGGTCATCCACTTGAGGGAAAATTGCTACTGTCCTACAAAACTCTGCGCTTGGAGGCCCAACACGAGTCTACAAGGAGAAGGTCGTGTAGTAGACATCAAGCCCTTTTCTGGCGCCGTTGCCGGGGAGGTGAGTGCTTGAAGGTATATCTTTAGATCTTGCAATTGAATCTTTTAGTTTCTTGTTTTATCACTAGTTTGGTTTTATAAAAGAAAACTACAAAAAAATGGAATTGAGGTTGCCTCATATGCTTCATCTTTTTAATGTCTTTCGTGAAAATGATGGAAAGGAAAATTGTGCTCAAGTGTTAGAAGAAGAAGTTATTAAAATGTTTGGCACTAAATCTTTGAATGATGAGCATGATAGAAATATTGTTACTATGAATTCTCTGAATATTCATGATGATAATGATATGCAAAGCCACAAGCTTGGGGATGCTATGTTTGATGAATATGATATTTTTAGTCCCCCAAGTTTTGAAGAGCAAATTTATTATGATGAAAGCATGCCTCCTATTTATGATGATTATGATGATGACACGTATGCTATAAAGAGTGATAGTAACCATGAAACTTGTCATCATGATTTTAATATTCAAAGTGGTTATGTCAATCAAGTATCTCATGATAGTTATTTTGTTGAGTTTGCTCCCACTATTATGAATGAGAAGAAAATTGCTTATGTGGAGAGTGACAAATTTTCTATGCTTGTAGATCATGAAAAGAATGCTTTATGTGCTGGTTATATTGTGAAATTCCTTCATGATGCTACTGAAAATTATTATGAGGGAGGAACATATGCTTGTAGGAATTGCAATAATATCAAGTTTCCTCTCTATGTGTTCAAAGTTTTGAAGTTATGCTTGTTTTGCCTTACTATGCTAGTTGATTCTTGCTCCCATAAATTGTTTGATCACAAAATCCCTATGCATAGGAAGTGGGTTAGACTTAAATGTGCTTGTCATGAGATTCATGATGCTCTCTTGCATGTTTCAACTACTATTCTTATGTGAGCATCATTGAAATCATCATGCCTAGCTAAAAGGCATTAAAGAAAAGCGCTTGTTGGGAGACAACCCAACACTTTTACTTTATGTTTCAGTGTGTTCACATGATTAATATACTGTAGTAATCATGTTTTATAGCTTTTGTTTCAATAAAATGCCAAGTAAAGCCTTTGGGATGACTCACAAGATGAGTAGAATTGATGCTGAACCAAAACAGAAACTTTTGACTCCAGTACAGGAATTTTCGTTTTTTACTGGAGCATGATAATGATCTGAAATTTTTACACAGTCTTGATATACAAATTACCCAGGTTTTACTAATTTTTCAGAATTTTTAGAATCAGGGAAGTATGGCTACACTACAGATCTTCACAGACTGTTCTGTTTTTGACAGATTCTGTTTTGCATGCATAGTTTGCTTGTTTTAGTGTTTCCATAGCTTATGTTTAGTGATATAAATTATGGGAATGATATAATACAGTAGGTATCATGTGGGAACAATTATGAATCTTGTCTTGACAGTACCTAAGTGAATGATCTTTATTTATTACACTAACCCTTCTCACGAAGTTCCGTTAAGTTTTGTGTGATTGAAGTTTTCAAGTTTTGGGTGAGACACCGATATGAGGAGAATAAGGAGTGACAAGAAACTAAGCTTGGGGATGCCCAAGGCACCCCCCCCAAGGTAATATCCAAGGAATACTCAAGCGCCTAAGCTTGGGGATGCCCCGGAAAGCATCCCCTCTTTCGTCTTCAACATTATCGGTATATCTTACTTAGAGCTATATTTTTATTCGTCACATAATATGAGTTTTGCTAGGAGCGTCATTTTATTTTCTTGTTTTCTGTTAGGTGTTATTTATAATCTTGTTTTTCAATAAAAACTTCCAAGAATTGCCTTAGGATGCTTGCATTGCATGTTTGATGTGTGCTGTGTAAAAACAGAAACTTTGGCTGTAGTGTTTGAATTATCATATTTTACTGGAACATGGAAACTTTCTGAAATTTTTACACAGTGTTTTCATATAAATTGTTTAGCATGTCCTAAATTTTCATAATTTTTTGAGTTACAGAAGTGCACTTTTTTCATAATTTGCTACAGACTGTTCTGTTTGGACAGATTGCTGTCATAGTTTCGTTATCTACTTATCCTCTAGTTTCCATAGCCTATATTGGTAGATATAAATTGTGGAGATGATAGTATACAGTACCTAATGTTTGAAAATTATTGTGCAACTTGTCTTTGCAGTACATAAAGAGTTGATTTATTATTATGTGTACTAACCTATCTCACGAGTTCTTTTCGAGTTTTGTGTGGATGAAGTTTTTGAGAATAGGTGAAACCATGATATGAGAGGATTGAAAGAGATACAAAATCTCAAGCTTGGGGATGCCCAAGGCACCCCAAGTAAATATTTAAAGAAGTCTCAAGCATCTAAGCTTGGGGATGCTACGCATCCCACCTCTCTTCATCAACAATTATCGGTTAGCCTATGTTGAACCTAAATTTTTATCCGTTCACATGATGCGTGCTATTCTTGGAGTGTTATTTTTATTTTGCTTGATGTTTAAATAAAATACTCAGATCTGAAAATATTTATTGAGAGAGAATCCTCACATAGCTACTTAATTGCTTGACTACTCATTGATCTTCACCTATATCTTTCGAGAGTAGTTTTGATGTTTACTCTTGTGCTTCACTTATATCCTTTGAGTAAATGGTTGAATGAATTGAATATCATAAATCTGAAATTAAATATGCTGCATATACTTATCCCATGGGGAGTAATGACTTCACACATAATAAGTATAGGTGGTAAAATTTATTGAAAGTTAGCAAACACCGCTTTGGTCACTTGAACAATTCATGAAAGAATATTGAAGGAAGAGAGATTCCACATATAAATATACTATCTTGGACATCTTCTATGATTGTGAGCTCACTAATTATTTTCAAACTTGAGTAAATTAGTTGAAGTTGGACAAGGAAGACAACGTAATGAGTTATGTTTGGGTATATTTGTATAGAAGTTATATTGTTATGGATCCTCCAACATGTGGTGCTTGCTTCCACCTCATACTAGCCAAAACTTCCGCACCAAGTAGAAATACTACTTGTGCACCCAAACAACCTTAAACCAGTTTTGCCATGAGAGTCCACCATACCTACCTATATGCGGTATTTACCTGCCATTCCAAGTAAATTTGCATGTGCCAAACTCTAAACCTTCAAATAATATTCTGTTTTGTATGCCCGGATCGCTCATATAGTAACTAGGGGCTGTCAGTATCTTCCATGCTAGGTGGGTTATTCTCACGATATGTGTTGATTCACTATCATTCACGAGAAAGTGGCTGGTATTCGGGATGCACAGTCCCATGCTCAAAAATCAAATCAAAATATAATGAAACAAAACTCCCCCAAGATTGTTGTTTGTATGGACGGTACCCGTGGATTCGGCTCGCCGTGGAGTGTGATTGATTGGTGGAGGGGGGGTAAAAACTTTACCATTCTATTTGGGAACCGCCTATAATGTATCTAGCATGGAAGATACCGAGATCTCTCGGTTGTTATGTTGACAATGAAAGCATACCGCTCAAAATTATTATTCATCTCTGTTTTAAAAGCTCGAGCTCTGGCACCTCTGCAAATCAATGCTTCCCTCTACGAAGGGCCTATCTTTTACTTTCTAGTACTTACTTTTATGCAAGAGTCATGCTGATCTTCACCACTTCCTATATTTTGCCTTTTTCTCTTGGCAAGCGTCATGTGTTGGGGAAAGATCCAAACATATATATCCAGTCAAATATATTTGATCATGAATTATTATTGTTGACAATTATCTATATGATAAATAAGTTGGGAGGCGAAACATTAAGCCCCTATCCTTCTCTGTGTTCGATGGATGCTATTTGTTCTAAAAATATGCTTTGAGTGTCAATAATCATGGAAGACTATATGATAGTTGAGTATGTGGAATTTGCTAAACCAAAGCTCTTACATAGACCCTTCCTGAAAATAAAATGAATTGCAATTGTTCGATGCCTAGGAATATGGTTTGTTAGTTTTCAAGAAACTTTCTGGTCTATACTTAAACATGTGAATAGCTTGTTACTTGATCATGAGAAGTTTTATGAGATGAGCTACTGTTTATGGTTTATATTGATGCTAGAAAAAGTGATTGGAATTATCATTGATCAAACTTGTGCACTTGCTAGCATTCACACTTCATAAATTATTTCTTTTATCATTTACCTACTCGAGGACGAGCAGGAATTAAGCTTGGGGATGCTGATACGTCTCCAACGTATCTATAATTTATGAAGTATTCATGCCATGTTTACAATAATTTTATATGATTTTGGTATGATTTTATTAGAACTAACCTGGACTGACGTTGTTTTCAGCAGAACTCCCGTGGTGTTGTTTTTGTGCAGAAATAAAAGTTCTCGGAATGAGCTGAAAATTTACGGAGAATATTTTTGGAAAATATAAAAAATACTGGAGCGAAGAGTCACCGGAGGGGAAGGCCGAGGAAGCCACAAGCCACAGGGGCGCCCCCCCCCCCCTAGGGCGCGCCCCCCTGGCTTGTGACTCCCTCGGGAACCTTCTGGACGTGGGACCGCCGTCAAAAATTCCTATAAATATAGAAAACCCCAGAAACAAACCTAGATCGGGAGTTCCGCCACCGCAAGCCTCCAGAGCCACGAAAACCCAATCGGGAGCCCGTTCCGGCACCCTGCCGGAGGAGGAAACCATCACCGGAGGCCATCTTCATCATCCCGGCGCTCTCCATGACGAGGAGGGAGTAGTTCACCCTCGGGGCTGAGGGTATGTACCATTAGCTATGTGTTTGATCTCTCTCTCTCTCTCGTGTTCTAGAGATGGCACGATCTTGATGTACCGCGAGCTTTATTAATATAGATGAATCATATGGAGTTTTCCCCTCTCTATCTTCTTGTGATGAATTGAGTTTTCCCTTTGAAGTTTTCTTATCGGATTGAATCTTTAAGGATTTGAGAACACTTGATGTATGTCTTGCGATGGGATATCCGTGGTGACAATGGGATGTTCTATTGATTCACTTGATGTATGTTTTGGTGATCAACTTGCAGGTTCCTATTGGAAATATGCCCTAGAGGCAATAATAAATTGGTTATTATTATATTTCCTTGTTCATGATAATCGTTTATTATCCATGCTATAATTGTATTGATTGGAAACTAAAATACATGTGTGGGTACATAGACAACACTGTGTCCCTAGTAAGCCTCTAGTTAACTAGCTCGTTGATCAAAAGATGGTGAAGATTTCCTAGCCATGGACATGAGATGTCATTTGATAATGGGATCACATCATTAGGAGAATGATGTGATGGACAAGACCCAAACTATAAACGTAGCCTATGATCGTGTTAGTTTATTGCTATTGTTTTCTGCATGTCAAGTATCTGTTCCTATGACCATGAGATCATGCAACTCACTGACACCGGAGGAATACCTTGTGTGTATCAAACGTCGCAACGTTACTGGGTGACTATAAAGATGCTCTACAGGTATCTCCGAGGATGTCTGTTGGATTGGCATGGATCAAGACTGGGATTTGTTACTCCGTGTGACGGAGAGGTATCTCAGGGCCCACTCGGTAATACAACATCACAATGAGCCTTGCAAGCAATGTGACTAAAGTGTTAGCCACGAGATCTTGTATTACGGACCGAGTAAAGAGACTTGACGATAACGAGATTGAACTAGGTATAGAGATACCGACGATCGAATCTCGGGCAAGTAACATACCGAAGAACAAAGGGAACAGCATACGGGATTAACTGAATCCTTGACATAGAGGTTCGACCGATATAGATCTTCGTAGAATATGTAGGAACCAATATGGGCATCCAGGTCCCGCTATTGGTTATTGACCGTAGAGGTGTCTCAGTCATGTCTACATAGTTCTCGAACCCGCAGGGTCTACACACTTAACGTTTGGTGACGATTAGTATAGTTGAGTTATTGTGTTGGTGACCGAAGGTTGTTCGGAGTCCCGGATAAAATCCCGGACATGACGAGGATCTCCGGAAGAGTCCGGAGGTAAAGATTGATATATGTGATAATAGTGTTTTGATCTCCGGAAGGGTTCCGGAATTCACCGGAAGGGGTTCCGGATGTTTACCGAAGTGTTCGGGTGCAGCAACACTTTATATGGACCAAAGGGGTAAAGCCCACGAGGTATTGGAAAGTGCAAAAGGAAGTTTTGCTGCTGCCTTAAACGGTACTACCGCTGGTAAGGCAGTACTACCGCGTAAGCGGTACTACCGCTTGTGTGAAGCGGTACTACCGCTCAAGCGGTACTACCGCTTGTATGCGGTACTGCTGGAATCCGAGTGGGACTCTTTCCGTGCGGGCCAAACCGACCTTGTACGGGCAAAACCGACCTTGTGGAGGCTTTCTCTCCAAGTTTAGACCCCAGGGCTCAACATATAAATAGAGGGGCAGGGCTAGCACACGGGATACATCAAGATTTCCCAAGCCGTGTACCGGCAACCCTAACCCTCTAGTTCCTCCCGTCATAATCTCCGTAGTGCTTGGCGAAACCCTGCAGAGATTGTTCCTCACCACCATCACCATGCCGTCGTGCTGCCAGAACTCATCCACTACTTCACCATCGCTCGCTGGATCGAGGAGGTGAAGGCGTCATCAAGCCGTACGTGTGTTGAACGCGGAGGTGCCATCCGTTCGGCGCTAGATCGTGTTTGGATCGAGGGACGACTTGCGATTTGGATCGCGAAGACGTTCGACTACATCAACCGCGTTTCTTAACGCTTCCGCTTAGCGATCTACAAGGGTATGTAGATTCACTCTCCCTCTCGTAGATGCTCATCACCATGGATAGATCTTGCGTGTGCGTAGGAAAATTTTTGTTTCCCATGCGACGTTCCCCAACAGTGGCATCTGAGCTAGGTCTATGCGTAGATGAGATCTCGAGTAGAACACAAACGAGTTGTGGGCGTGGGTGTATACATATTGCTTGCCGTTACTAGTTGATACTTGATTCGGCGGTATTGTGAGATGAAGCGGCCCGGACCGACATTACGCGTACGCTTACGCGAGACAGGTTTCACCGCTACGTGCACTCGTTGCATAAAGGTGACTGGCGGGTGTCTGTCTCTCTCACTTTAGTTGAATCGATTTCAATGAAGAGGGTTCTTTTAGAAGATCAAAAAGCAATCACTACACCACGTTGTGGTTTTGCGTAGGTAAGAACGGTTCTTGCAAACCCGTAGCAGCCACGTAAAATTTGCAACAACAATTAGAGGACGTCTAACTTGTTTTTGCAGGGTATGTTGTGATGTGATATGGCCAATTACATGATGAGATATATGTGATGTATGAGATGATCATGTGTTGTATAGAATATCACGACTTGCATGTCGATGAGTACGGCAACTGGCAGGAGCCATAGAGTTGTCTTTAATTATTTTCGCCGTTTTGCTTTACTTTATCGCTATGAGTTAGCAATAGTCGTGGAAGCAACAGTCGGCGCGACAACCTCATGGCGACACGTTGATGGAGATCATGGTGTCATGCCGGTGACGATGGAGATCATGCCGGTGCTTTGGAGATGGAGATCAAAAGCACAAGTTCATGGCCATATCATGTCACTTATGATTTGCATGTGATGTTAATCCTTTTATGCATCTTATTTTGCTTAGGACGACGGTAGCATTATAAGGTGATCCCTCACTTAAATTTCAAGATAAAATTGTGTTCTCCCCGAGTGTGCACCGTTGCGAAAGTTCGTCGTTTCGAGACACCACGTGATGATCGGGTGTGATAGACTCTACGTTCACATACAACGGGTGCAAGCCAGTGTTGCACATGCGGAACACTCGGGTTAAACTTGGCGAGCCTAGCATGTACAGACATGGCCTCGGAACACAAGAGACCGAAAGGTCGAACATGAGTCATATAGTAGATATGATCAACATGAAGATGTTCACCATTGAAACCACCTCAACTCACGTGATGATCGGACTTGAGTTGGTGGATTTGGATCATGTTACACTCGAATGACCGGAGGGATGTCAATTTGAGTGGGAGTTTTTTAAGTAATATGATTAACTAAACTCATTATCTTGAACAATAGTCTAAGTTGTCTTTGCTATATTTATGTTGTAGATCATGGCTCGCGCAGTAGCACCCCTGAATTTTAATGCGTTCCTAGAGAAAGCTAAATTGAAAGATGATGGAAGTAACTTTGTGGACTGGGCCTGTAATCTAAGGATTATCCTTACGGCTTCCCAGAAGGCTTATGTCCTTGATGCACCGCTTGGTGATCCACCCGCTCCAGTTGAGTCTCTAGACGTTGTGAACGCCTGGCAGGCTCGTTCTGAAGATTACTCAATAGTTCAATGTGCAATATTGTATGGCTTAGAACAGGGACTTCAAAGACGTTTTGAACGTCATGGAACATATGAGATGTTCCAGGAGTTGAAGTTTATCTTTCAGAAGAATGCCCGGATCGAGAGGTATGAGATCTCCGATAAGTTCTATGCTTGCAAGATGGAGGAGAACGGGTCTATCAGTGATCACATACTCAGAATGTCTGGGTACTCCACCCATCTGGCTGAATTGGGGATGCCCCTTCCGCCAGAGGCTATCACTGACAGAGTTCTTCAATCATTACCACCTAGCTACAAGAGCTTCGTGTTGAACTATAACATGCACGGGATGAACAAGTCAGTCGCCGAGCTGTTTGCGATGCTGAAAGCCGCTGAGTCTGAAATTCAGAAGGAGCATCAAGTGTTGATGGTCAATAAAACCACTAGTTTCAAGAAAAATGGCAAGGGTAAGAAGGGTAACTCCAAGAAGAGTGGCAAAGCAGTTGCTCCTCCCGTGAAGAAACCCAAGGCTGGACCCAAACCAGAAACTGTATGCTTTCATTGCAAGGGAACTGGACACTGGAAGCGGAACTGCCCCAAGTATTTGGCTGACAAGAAGGCGGCCAACAACAAACAAGGTATATATGATATACATGTTATTGATGTGTACCTTACCAACTCTCGTTGTAGTGCCTGGGTATTTGATACCGGTGCGGTTGCTCATATTTGCAACTCTAAACAGGAACTGCGGAATAGACGGAGGCTGGCAAAGGATGAAGTGACGATGCGTGTGGGAAATGGTTCCAAGGTTGATGTGATCGCCGTCGGCACACTCGCTCTTCGATTACCATCGGGATTAGTGATGAACCTGAATAAATGTTATTTGGTGCCTGCGTTAAGCATGAACATTATATCTGGATCTTGTTTATTGCGAGACGGTTACTCATTTAAATCAGAGAATAATGGTTGTTCTATTTATATGAGTAATATCTTTTATGGTCATGCACCCGATATGAGGGGTTTATTCTTATTGAATCTCGATAGTAATGATACACATGTTTATAACATTGATGCCAAAAGATGTAGAATTCATAATGATAATACCACTTTCTTGTGGCACTGCCGTTTAGGTCATATTGGCGTAAAACGCATGAGGAAGCTCCATGCTGATGGACTTTTGGAGTCACTTGATTTTGAATCACTTGACACATGTGAGCCATGCCTCATGGGCAAGATGACTAAAACGCCGTTCTCTGGAACAATGGAACGGGCAAGTGACTTGTTGGAAATCATACATACTGATGTGTGCGGTCCGATGAGCATTGAGGCGCGCAGTGGTTATCGTTACTTTCTCACCTTCACTGATGACTTAAGTAGATATGGGTATATTTACTTAATGAAACACAAGTCTGAAACGTTTGAAAAGTTCAAACAATTTCAGAGTGAAATTGAGAATCATCGTAACAAGAAGATTAAATTCCTACGATCTGATCGAGGAGGAGAATATCTGAGTTATGAGTTTGGCAGTCACTTAAGACAATGTGGAATTGTTTCACAACTGACACCGCCTGGAACACCACAGCGTAATGGTGTGCCCGAACGTCGTAATCGAACCTTATTGGATATGGTGCGATCTATGATGTCTCTTGCCGATTTGCCACTATCGTTTTGGGGTTATGCATTAGAGACAGCTACATTTACTTTAAATAGGGCACCATCGAAATCCGTTGAGACGACGCCATATGAACTTTGGTTTGGCAAGAAGCCAAAGTTGTCGTTTCTTAAAGTTTGGGGATGTGATGCTTATGTCAAAAAGCTTTAGCCTGAAAAGCTGGAACCCAAAGCGGAGAAATGCGTCTTCATAGGATACCCAAAAGAGACAGTTGGGTATACCTTCTACCTCAGATCCGAAGGCAAAGTGTTTGTCGCTAAAAACGGAACATTTCTTGAGAAAGAGTTTCTCTCGAAAGAATTGAGTGGGAGGAAGATAGAACTTGATGAGGTTGTTGAACCTTTACTTCAACCTGAGAGTAGCGCAGCGCAGAAAGATGTTTCTGTAGAACCTACATCAGCTGAAGAGGAAGTTGATGATGATCATAAAGCTTCGGATCAAGTTGCTATCGAACCTCGTAGGTCGACAAGGACGCGTACTGCTCCTGAGTGGTACGGCAACCCTGTCTTAGAGGTCATGTTGTTGGACAACGATGAACCTATGAGCTATGGAGAAGCGATGATGGGCCCGGATTCCGAGAAGTGGTTAGAGGCCATGAAATCCGAGATGGGATCCATGTATGAAAACAAAGTGTGCACTTTGGAAATATTACCTGAAGGGCGTAAGGCCATTCAGAACAAATGGATCTTTAAGAGGAAGACGGACGCGGACGGAAATGTCACCGTCTATAAAGCTCGACTTGTGGCAAAGGGTTTTTCACAAGTTCAAGGAGTTGACTACGATGAGACCTTCTCACCCGTAGCGATGCTTAAGTCCGTCAGAATCATGTTAGCAATAGCTGCCTTTTTCGATTATGAAATTTGGCAGATGGATGTCAAAACAGCGTTCCTTAATGGTTTCCTTAAGGAAGAGTTGTATATGATGCAACCAGAAGGTTTTGTCGATCCAGAGAATGCTGACAAAGTTTGCAAACTCCAGCGATCCATTTATGGACTGGTGCAAGCATCTCGGAGTTGGAATCTTCGCTTTGATGAGGTGATCAAAGCGTTCGAGTTTATACAAGTTTACGGAGAAGCTTGTATTTACAAGAAAGTGAGTGGGAGCTCTATAGCGTTTCTAATATTATATGTGGATGACATATTACTGATTGGAAACAATATAGAAATGTTGGAAAGCGTGAAGGAATATTTGAACAAGAGTTTTTCAATGAAGGACCTAGGAGAAGCTGCTTTCATATTAGGCATCAAGATCTATAGAGATAGATCAAGACGTTTAATAGGACTTTCACAAAGCACATACTTTGATAAGATTTTGAAGAAGTTCAAAATGGATCAGTCCAAGAAGGGGTTCTTGCCTGTTTTGCAAGGTGTGAAGTTGAGTAAGACTCAATGCCCAGTGACTGCAGAAGATAGAGAAAAGATGAGCGTCATCCCCTATGCTTCAGCCATAGGCTCTATCATGTATGCAATGTTGTGCACAAGACCCGATGTCAGCCTTGCCATAAGTATGGTCGGAAGGTTTCAAAGTGATCCAGGAATGGAACACTGGACGGCGGTCAAGAATATCCTGAAGTACCTGAAAAGGACTAAGGACATGTTTCTCGTTTATGGAGGTGATCAAGAGCTCGTCGTAAAAGGTTACGTCGATGCAAGCTTTGACACTGATCCGGATGACTCTAAGTCACAAACCGGATACGTATTTATTCTTAATGGGGGTGCGGTTAGCTGGTACAGTTCCAAGCAAAGCGTGGTAGCTGATTCTACATGCGAAGCGGAGTACATCGCTGCCTCGAAGGCGGCGAAGGAAGCTGTCTGGATGAAGGAGTTCATGACAGATCTTGGAGTAGTGCCTAGTGCGCTTAACCCAATGACTCTGTTTTGTGATAATACTGGTGCCATTGCTCTAGCCAAGGAACCAAGATTTCACAAGAGGACCAGACACATAAAGCGACGTTTCAATTCCATCCGCGATTACATCAAGGAGGACGACATAAATATTTGCAAAGTACACACGGATCTGAATGTTGCAGATCCGATGACTAAACCTCTTCCAAGGGCTAAACATGAACAACACCAGAACTGCATGGGTGTTCGATTCATTACAATGTAAATCACATAGTGATGTGAACTAGATTATTGACTCTAGTGCAAGTGGGAGACTGTTGGAAATATGCCCTAGAGACAATAATAAATTGGTTATTATTATATTTCCTTGTTCATGATAATCGTTTATTATCCATGCTATAATTGTATTGATTGGAAACTCAAATACATGTGTGGGTACATAGACAACACTGTGTCCCTAGTAAGCCTCTAGTTAACTAGCTCGTTGATCAAAAGATGGTGAAGGTTTCCTAGCCATGGACATGAGATGTCATTTGATAACGGGATCACATCATTAGGAGAATGATGTGATGGACAAGACCCAAACTATAAACGTAGCCTATGATCGTGTCAGTTTATTGCTATTGTTTTCTGCATGTCAAGTATCTGTTCCTATGACCATGAGATCATGCAACTCACTGACACCGGAGGAATACCTTGTGTGTATCAAACGTCGCAACGTTACTGGGTGACTATAAAGATGCTCTACAGGTATCTCCGAGGGTGTCTGTTGGATTGGCATGGATCAAGACTGGGATTTGTTACTCCGTGTGACGGAGAGGTATCTCAGGGCCCACTCGGTAATACAACATCACAATGAGCCTTGCAAGCAATGTGACTAAAGTGTTAGCCACGAGATCTTGTATTACGGACCGAGTAAAGAGACTTGCCGATAACGAGATTGAACTAGGTATAGAGATACCGACGATCGAATCTCGGGCAAGTAACATACCGAAGAACAAAGGGAATAGCATACGGGATTAACTGAATCCTTGACATAGAGGTTCGACCGATATAGATCTTCGTAGAATATGTAGGAACCAATATGGGCATCCAGGTCCCGCTATTGGTTATTGACCGTAGAGGTGTCTCGGTCATGTCTACATAGTTCTCGAACCCGCAGGGTCTACACACTTAACGTTTGGTGACGATTAGTATAGTTGAGTTATTGTGTTGGTGACCGAAGGTTGTTCGGAGTCCCGGATAAAATTCCGGACATGACGAGGATCTCCGGAAGAGTCCGGAGGTAAAGATTGATATATGTGATAATAGTGTTTTGATCTCCGGAAGGGTTCCGGAATTCACCGGAAGGGGTTCCGGATGTTTACCGAAGTGTTCGGGTGCAGCAACACTTTATATGGACCAAAGGGGTAAAGCCCACGAGGTATTGGAAAGTGCAAAAGGAAGTTTTGCTGCTGCCTTAAGTGGTACTACCGCTGGTAAGGCAGTACTACCGCGTAAGCGGTACTACCGCTTGTGTGAAGCGGTACTACCGCTCAAGCGGTACTACCGCTCATGAGCGGTACTACCGCTTGTACGCGGTACTGCTAGAATCCAAGTGGGACTCTTTCCGTGCGGGCCAAACCGACCTTGTACGGGCAAAACCGACCTTGTGGAGGCTTTCTCTCCAAGTTTAGACCCCAGGGCTCAACATATAAATAAAGGGGCAGGGCTAGCACATGGGATACATCAAGATTTCCCAAGCCGTGTACCGGCAACCCTAACCCTCTAGTTCCTCCCGTCATAATCTCCGTAGTGCTTGGCGAAACCCTGCAGAGATTGTTCCTCACCACCATCACCACGCCGTCGTGCTGCCGGAACTCATCCACTACTTCACCATCGCTCGCTGGATCGAGGAGGTGAAGGCGTCATCAAGCTGTACGTGTGTTGAACGCGAAGGTGCCGTCCGTTCGGCGCTAGATCATGTTTGGATCGAGGGACGACTTGCGATTTGGATCGCGAAGACGTTCGACTACATCAACCGCGTTTCTTAACGCTTCCGCTTAGCGATCTACAAGGGTATGTAGATTCACTCTCCCTCTCGTAGATGCTCATCACCATGGATAGATCTTGCGTGTGCGTAGGAAAATTTTTGTTTCCCATGCGACGTTCCCCAACAGTTCCGTGACCTTGGGAATCTATGCATAGGGGTTGGCACACGTTTTCGTCTTGACTCTCCGGTAGGAACTTTGGGACACTCTTTGAAGTTCTTTGTGTTGGATTGAACATGATGAATCTGAAATTGTGTGATGCATATCGTATAATCAAGCCCATGGGTACTTGTGGTGACATTGGAGTATCTAGGTGACATTAGGGTTTTGGTTGATGTGTATCTTAAGGTGTTATTTTAGTACGAACTCTAGGGCTGTTCGTGACACTTATAGGGATAGCTCATATGATTGATCGGAAAGGATAACTTTGAGGTGGTTTCGTACCCTACAATAATTTCTTCGTTAGTTCTCCGCTATTTGTGACTTTGGAGTGAACTCTTTGTCGCACGAGAGGTATTTGCATATGATTCAACTATGTTAGTATTGTTGAGAGATTGCACTAGTGAAAGTATGAACCCTAGGCCTTGTTTCTAAGCATTGCAATACCGTTTGTGCTCACTTTTATCATTAGTTACCTTGCTGTTTTTATATTTTCAGATTACAAAAACCTATATCTGCCATCCATATTACACTTGTATCACCATCTCTTCGCCGAACTAGTGCACCTATACAATTTACCATTGTATTGGGTGTGTTGGGGACACAAGAGACTCTTTGTTATTTGGTTGCAGGGTTGCTTGAGAGAGACCATCTTCATCCTACACCTCTCACGGATTGATAAACCTTAGGTCATCCACTTGAGGGAAAATTGCTACTGTCCTACAAAACTCTGCGCTTGGAGGCCCAACACGAGTCTACAAGAAGAAGGTTGTGTAGTAGACATCACAATTCTGTCAGCCCACCCGGATGGTTGTACGTGCCTTCAAATGTCTTGATGAACACCTGCGCCAGGTCCTCCCAGTAGTAGATGCTGCTAGAGGGCAACTGGTTCAGCCAGGCTCGTGCAGATCCCTCCAGCATGAGAGGAAGATGCTTCATCGCAACAAAGTCATCGCCGCCTCCGATTTGGATGGCCACTCGGTAATCCTCGAGCCATGTTTCTGGCTTGGACTCGTCGTTAAACTTTCCGATCCCCGTTGCCAACCTGTAGTTGGAGGGGATCTCGGCCTCTCGGGTGTATCTACTGAAACACTCGAGCCCTGAAGTACCCCATCCACTGATACGTCCATTTTGCATCGTGATTTCCTATTCATATTTACGTTATCCTTGTCCATTATTCCCTATTATCATACAATTCTTATGCCCTTTCTCTCTGAATATGCAAGGTACATCACAAAGAGGGAATTATCTGGAAACTGGAATTCTAGACCGGAAAACCGAGAAAAAGGCAGAAAAATCACCAGACTCCAACTGACATGAAACTTTGATGTATACTATGCAACTTTATTCTTGTAGACTTTGTTGGGCCTCCAAGCGCAGAGTTTTGTAGGACAGTAGCAATTTTCCCTCAAATGGATGACCTAAGGTTTATCAATCCGTGGGAGGTGTAGGATGAAGATGGTCTCTCTTGAACAACCCTGCAATCAAATACAAGAAATCTCTTGTGTCCCCAACACACCCAATACAATGGTAAATTGTATAGGTGCACTAGTTCGGCGAAGAGATGGTGATACGAGTGCAATATGGATGGTAGGTAAAGGTTTTTGTAATCTGAAAATATAAAAACAGCAAGGTGATAAATAGTAAACAGCGAGCAAAACGGTATATTAATGCTTGGAAACAAAGCCTAGGGTTCATACTTTCACTAGTGCAATCTCCCAACAATGCTAACATAGTTGAATCATATGATCATCCCTCAACGTGCAACAAAGAATCACTCCAAAGTTCCTATCTAGCGAAGAACAATAAGATGAAATTGGTGTAGGTAGTAGAACCACCTCAAAGTTATTCTTTTCGATCAATCTTTTGGGCTATTTCTATAAGTGTCACAAACAGCCCTAGAGTTCGTACTAGAACAACACCAATGATACATATCAATCAACCCTAATGTCACCTAGATACTCCAATGTCACCTCACGTATCCGTGGGTAAATTATGCGACATGCATCAAACAATTTCAGGTCTATCGTATTCAATCCAACACAAAGAACTTCAAGGAGCACCCCAAGATTTCTATCAGAGAACGTGGTATGAAAACGTGCAATCAACCCTATGCATAGATCCCCAAGGTCATCGGAATCCGCAAGTTGATGCCTCAACATATATCAAGTGAATCAATAGAATACCCCAATGTCACTACGGGTATCCCACGCAGGATGTACATCAAGTGTTCTCAAACCAAAATATTCATTCCAACATAACGAGATCTCATAGGTAAAGATTCAATTCATCACAACAAGATAGCAAGGGAATAACATCATATGATCCGGCTATATTAACAAAGCCCGTGATACATCAAGATCGTGACATCTCAAGAACACGGGAGAGAGAGAGATTGGACACATAGCTACTGGTACATACCCTCAGCCCCGAGGGTGAACTACTCCCTCCTCGTCATGGCCTCCGCCGGGATGATGAAGATGGCCACCGGTGATGGTTTTCCCTCTCCGGCAGGGTACTGGAACGTCTCCAGATTGGTTTTTCGTCGATACAGAGACTTGCGATGGAGGATTTCTAGGGTTTCTGGGATTTATAGGATTTTTCAGCGTTGGAATCACGTGCAACGGAGCCACGTGGGGCCCACCACATATCAGGGCGCGGCCTAGGGGGGCCTTGCCCTGATGGCTTGTGCCCCAAGGGTGGCTCCCCTCCGGTGGTTCTTCACTCCAATATGGCTTATTTCCTCCAGAAAAAATCACCAAAAAGTTTCGAACGATTCCGAGAACTTTCATTTTCTGCACAAAAACAACACCACGGTAATTCTGCTGAAAACAGCGTCAGTCCGGGTTAGTTCTAAATAAATCATATAAAGTGCATCAAAACCATATAAAAATTGTAAACATAGATGAATATGGCATGAATACTTCATAAATTATCGATACGTTGGAGACGTATCAGCATCCCCAAGCTTAATTCCTACTCGTCCTCGAGTAGGTAAATGGTAAAAGAAATAATTGATGAAGTGTGAATGCTAGCATAGTGAATAGTTTTGATCAAGGATAATTTCAGCCACTTTTCTAGCATCATAACCAGCAACGTTTTCTCATAGAACTTATCATAATCAAGTAGCAAGTTATTCACATGTTAAAGTATAGACCATAAACTCTCTTGAAAACTAGCAAACTATGTTTTCAGTCATCAAACAATTACAATTCATCTTATTTTCAGGAAGAGTCTATGTAAGAGCTTTGGTTTAGCAAATTCCACATACTCAACTATCATTTAGTCTTCCATGATTGCTGAGACAAGGCATATTTTTAGAATAAATAGTTTCAGTCAAACGCATAGGAAGATAGGGGCTTAATGTTTTGCCTCCCAACTTATTTATTTCGAGGATAATGTCAACAAATAATGAATCATGATCACCTATATTCAAATGGATACATGTGTCTGGATCTTTCCCCACCACATGATGCTTGCCAACAAAGGAATTAATAGATTGGAATAGGGATGAACATTATTGACTCTTGCATAAAAGTAAAAGATAGGCCCTTCGCAGAGGGAAGCAGAGGTTCTCATGCACTTTTTATTTTTGGATGTGCAATCTCTTAATGAAAAGGAACGTCACTTTATATTGCCTCTTATGATAGCAAGCTTTATTATGCAGTCCGTCGCTTTTATTTCTTAGTCATCACAAGATCGTACAAAGCTTATTTTCCCTTACAATAAAATATCATACATGTTTAGGAGCAATTTTTATTGCTTTGTGCACCGATGACAACTTACTTGAAGGATCTTATTCAATCCATAGGTAGGTATGGTGGACCATCATGGATGAAACTTGGCTCAAGGATTTGGATGCACAAGTAGTATTTCTACTTAGTACGAAGTTTTGGCTAGCAAAAGGTTCTAAACAAGCATCACACGTTAGAGGATCCATGACAATATAACTGCTACGTGAATATAAACAAACATAACCATTACGTTGTCTTCCTTGTCCAACATCAACTACTTGATCAAGTTTGAAAATAATTAATGGGGGTTGACAATCATATAAGATGTCCAAGATAGTGTATTTATATGTGAAACCTCTCTTCCTTCAATATTCTTTCATGAATTGTTTAAATGACCAATGCTATGTTTGCTAACTTCCAATAAATTTTAACGCTTATGCTCCTAGTATGTGAAGTCACTACTCCCCATGGTACAAGATTATGAAGCATATATAATTTCACATTTATGACATTCAATTCATTCAACGTTTACTCTTAGGATATAAGTGAAGCACAAGAGTAAATTTCGAACTACTCTCAAAACATATAAGTGAAGATCAATGAGTAGTCAAACAATTAAGTAGCTATGTGAGGACTCTCTCTCAATAAAGATTTTCAGATCTGAGTATTTCATTCAAGCAGCAAACAAAACAAAAATACACTCCAAGAATAGCACGCATCATGTGAACGAATAAAATTTTAGGCTCAACATAAGCTAACCGATAGTTGACGAAGAGAGGTGGGATGCGTAGCATCCCCAAGCTTAGATGCTTGAGACTTCTTGAAATATTTACTTGGGGTGCCTTGGGCATCCCCAAGCTTGAGCTTTTGTATCTCGTTCAATCCTCTCATATCCCGGTTTCACCTAAGTCTCAAAAACTTCATCCACACAAAACTTAAAAAGAACTCATGAGATAGGTTAGTACACATAAGAACAAATCAACCCTTCATGTACTGCCAAGACAAGTTGCACAATAATTTTCAAACATCATCTACTGTTTACTATCATTTCCACAATTTATATCTACCAATATAGGCTATGGAAACTATAGGATAAGTAGATAACAAATCTATGACAGCAATCTGTCCAAACAGAACAGTCTGTAGCAATCTATTAAACCAATGTACTTATATAACTCAAAAAAATATCAAAATTTAGTAAATGATAAATAATTTATATGAAAATACTGTGTAAAAATTTCAGAAACTTTCCACGTTCCAGTAAAATATGAAAATTCAAACACTACAGCAAAAGTTTCTGTTTTTACACAGCACACATCAAACATGAAATTCAAGCATCCTAATGGCAATTCTTGGAACTTTTTATTGAAAAACAAGATTATAAATAACATCAAGCAAATACTAAAAAAATAAAATTATGCTCCAAGCAAAACACATATTATGTAACGAATAAAAATATAGCTCCAAGTAAGATTACCGATCGTGTTGAAGACGAAAGAGGGGATGCCTTCCGGGGCATCCCCAAGCTTAGGCGCTTGAGTATTCCTTGGATATTACCTTGGTGGTGCCTTGGGAATACCCAAGATTAGGTTCTTGTCACTCCTTATTCTCCTCATATCGGTGTCTCACCCAAAACTTGAAAACTTCAATCACACAAAACTTAACAGAACTTCATGAGATGGGTTAGTATAATAAATAAAGATCATTCACTTAGGTACTGTCAATACAAGATTCATAATTGTTCTAACATAATAAATACTGTGTTCTACCATTCCCATAATTTATATCACTAAATATAAGCTATGGAAACGCTAAAACAAGCAAACTATGCATGCAAAACAGAATCTGCCAAAAACAGAACAGTCTGTGTAGATCTATAGTATAACCATATTTACCTGTCTCTAAAAATTCTGAAAATTTAGTAAAACTTATAGAATTTGCATATAAATACCGTGTAAAAATTTCAGAATTTTTTGACGCTCCAAAAAATCATTTAAATTCTTTACTGGAGGCAAAAGTTTCTATTTTTGCACAGAATCAAATCAATGAGTATCCATACTATCCCAAAGGCTTTACTTGGCACTTTATTGAAATAAAAGACACAAAACATAGGGATTTTTATAATCTTGTTTAAAGCCACACTCAAAAACATAAAGTAAAAGTGTTGGGTTATCTCCCAACAAGCGATTTTCTTTAAAGCCTTTTAGCTAGGCATGATGATTTCAATGATGCTCACATAAGAATAATAATTGAAACATGCAAAAGAGCATCATGAATATCATGACAAGCACATTTAAGTCTAACCCACTTCCTATGCATAGGGATTTTTTGATCAAACAATTTACGGGATCAAGAATCAACTAGCATAGGAAGGCAAAACAAGCATATCTTCAAGATTTTCAACACATAGAGAGGAAACTTGATATTATTGCAATTCCTACAAGCATATGTTCCTCCCTCATAATAATTTTCAGTAGCATCATGAAGTAATTCCACAATATAACTATCACATAAATCATTCTTTTCATGAAGCACAAGCATAGAATTTTCATTACCCTCCACATAAGCAAATTCCTTTTCATCCATGGTAGTGGGAGAAAATTCAACAAAATAACTATCATGAGATACATGATTGACATAACCAAATTGAAAATTTAAAATCATGATGACAAGTTTCATAGTTATAATTATTCTTTATAGCATATATTTCATCATCATGATCATCATATATAGGAGGCATGTTGTCATCATAATAAATTTCCTCATCAAAACTTGGGGGACTAAAAATATCATCTTCATCAAACATAGCATCCCCAAGCTTGTGGATTTGCATATCATTAGCATCATGGATATTCAGAGAATTCATACTAGCAACATTGCAATCATGCTCATCATTCAAGGAATCCTCATTAAGTATTTTCACAAATTCTTCCTCTACCAATTGAGCATAATTTTCCGAACCATCATTTTCACGAAAGACATTAAAAAGACGAAGCAATTGAGGCAACCTAAATTCCATTTTTTGTAGTTTTCTTTTATAAAACCAAACTAGTGAAAAACAAGAAACTAAAAGATTTAATTGCAAGATCTAAAGATATACCTTCAAGCACTCACCTCCCCGGCAACGGCGCCAGAAAACGGCTTGATGTCAACTACGCAACTTTATTCTTGTAGACTTTGTTGGGCCTCCAAGCGCAGAGTTTTGTAGGACAGTAGCAATTTTCCCTCAAATGGATGACCTAAGGTTTATCAATCCGTGGGAGGTGTAGGATGAAGATGGTCTCTCTCGAACAACCCTGCAATCAAATACAAGAAATCTCTTGTGTCCCCAACACACCCAATACAATGGTAAATTGTATAGGTGCACTAGTTCGGCGAAGAGATGGTGATACGAGTGCAATATGGATGGTAGGTAAAGGTTTTTGTAATCTGAAAATATAAAAACAGCAAGGTGATAAATAGTAAACAGCGAGCAAAACGGTATATTAATGCTTGGAAACAAGGCCTAGGGTTCATACTTTCACTAGTGCAATCTCCCAACAATGCTAACATAGTTGAATCATATGATCATCCCTCAACGTGCAACAAAGAATCACTCCAAAGTTCCTATCTAGCGAAGAACAATAAGATGAAATTGGTGTAGGTAGTAGAACTACCTCAAAGTTATTCTTTTCGATCAATCTTTTGGGCTATTTCTATAAGTGTCACAAACAGCCCTAGAGTTCGTACTAGAACAACACCAATGATACATATCAATCAACCCTAATGTCACCTAGATACTCCAATGTCACCTCAAGTATCCTGGATAAATTATGCGACATGCATCAAACAATTTCAGGTCTATCATATTCAATACAACACAAAGAACTTTAAGGAGCACCCCAAGATTTCTATCTGATAACGTGGTATGAAAACGTGCAATCAACCCCTATGCATAGATCCCCAAGGTCACCGGAATCCACAAATTGATGCCTCAACATATATCAAGTGAATCAATAGAATACCCCAATATCACTACGGGTATCCCACGCAAGACGTGCATCAAGTGTTGTGAAACCAAAATATTCAATCCGACATAACGAGATCTCATAAGTAAAGATTCAATTCATCACAACAAGGTAGCAAGGGAATAACATCATATGATCCGACGATATTAACAAAGCCTGTGATACATCAAGATCGTGACATCTCAAGAACACGAGAGAGAGAGAGAGAGAGAGAGAGAGAGATTGCACACATATCTACTGGTACATACCCTGCGCCCTGAGGGTGAACTACTCCCTCCTCGTCATGGCCTCTACCGGGATGATGAAGATGGCCACCGGTGATGGTTTTGCCTCTCCGGCAGGGTACTAGAACGTCTCCGGATTAGTTTTTCGTCGATACAGAGAGTTGCGGGGGCGGAACGGAGAGTCTCTGTTTATTTTTGGGGTTTCTGGGATTTGTAGGATTTTTCAGCGTTGGAATCACGTGCAACGGAGCCACGTGGGGCCCACCACATATCAGGGCACGGCCTAGGGGGCCACGCCCTGATGGCTTGTGCCCCAAGGGTGGCTCCCCTCCGGTGGTTCTTCGCTCCAATATGACTTGTTTCCTCCAGAAAAAAACACCAAAAAGTTTCGGGCGATTCCGAGAACTTTCATTTTGTGCACAAAAACAACACCACGATAATTCTGCTGAAAACAACGTCAGTCCGGGTTAGTTCTAAATAAATCATATAAAGTGCATCAAAACCATATAAAAGTATTGTAAACATAGATGAATATGGCATGAATACTTCATAAATTATCGATACGTTGGAGATGTATAAAACTTCACGGGGAATTTTTATTGAATATATGTGAATTTATGGGACAAAAATATGCCAGAGGGGGGCACCAGCCAGCCACAAGCCAACAGGGTGCCCCCCAGGTCGCGCCCTGATAGCTTGTGGGGCCCTGGCTAGCCTCCCGAGGCCCCTCTTCTCCTATATGGTGTGTTTACCCTAGAAAAAATCATAAGCAACCTTTCGGGACGAAGCGCCGCCGTCTCGAGGCGGAACCCTGGGCAGAGGCCCTTTTGCACTCCGGCAGTCAGATTCTGCAGGGGAAATCCCTCTCAGGGAGGGGGAGATCGAAGCCATCATCATCACCAACGCTTCCTCCTTCGTGGGAGGACCAATCTTCATCAACATCTTCACCAGCACCATCTCATCTCCAACCCTACTTCATCTCTTGTATTCAATCTTTGTCCCAAAACCTCAGATTGGTACCTGTGGGTTACTAATTGTGTTAATTACATCTTGTATGCTTGTTGGATTACTTGGTGGAAGAAATTATGTTCAGATCATTAATTATTATTATTGCACCTCTCATCTTGAACATGTTGATGAGGTGTGAGTAGTTACTATTGTTCCCGAGGACATGGGAGAAGTCTTGTTATAACTTATCATGTGAAGTTGGTATTCATTCGATATTTTGATGATATGTATGTTGTTACTTCTCTTAGTGGTGTCATGTGAACGTCGACTACATGACACTTCACCATGCTATGGGCCTAAGGGAAGTCATTGTGGAGTAACAAGTAGATGATGGGTTGCTAGAGTGACAGAAGCTTAAACCCCAGTTTATGTGTTGCTTCATAACGGGCTGATTTGGATCCACATGTTTCATGCTATGGTTAGATTTATATTAATTCTTCTTTCGTAGTTGTGGATGCTTGCGAGAGGGGGTAATCTTAAGTAGGTTGTTAGTTTAAGTAAGAACAACACCTTAGCACCGGTCCACCCACATACCAAATTATCAAAGTAGCGAACGCGAATCAACCCAACATGATAAACATGACTAGACATAATTCCCATGTGTCCTCGGGAGCGCTTGCTTAATATAAGAGTACTTTCAGGCCTGTCCTTTGCTACAAAAAGGATTGGGCTACCTTGCTGCACCTTTGCTACTATTGTTACTTATCACGTGTTGCAATTTATCTTACTACAAAACTGTCTACTATCGTTACTTACAGCACTTGCAGAGAATACCTTGCTGAAAATTGCTTATCATTTCCTTCTGCTCCTCGTTGGGTTTGACACTCTTACTTATCGAAAGGACTATGATTGATCCCCTATACTTGTGGGTCATCAAGACTCTTTTTCTGTCGCTGTTGCCGGGGAGTGAAGCGCCTTTGGTAAGTGGAAATTGGTAAGGTAACATTTTCTATGCGTGCTGAATTTTACTGTTGCTTGTCACTATGAACGGTCACCCTTTGAGTGGCTTGTTTGGGGCATCTTCGCCCCGAACTGAGGATGAAGAAATTGCTCCTCAACCTACTGAACCTACTAAAAATGTTTATTATGAGATTCCTTCTGGTATGCTTGAAAACTCTTATCGCACCCATATGATGGAACGACTCATCCTGATTATCATTTGATATTTGTCGAGGAAGTTTGTGGATTATTTCAGCTTGCAGGGTTGTCTGGAGACAAGGTTAAGAAGAAAGTTTTTCCTTTATCTTTGAAGGGAAAGGCGTTAGTGTGGTACGGGTTATTGGGTGATATTGGATCATGGGATTGGAATCATTTGAAGTTGGAATTTCATTAGAAGTTTTACCCTATGCATCTAGTTCATCGTGATCGGAATTTTATTTATAATTTTTGTCCTCGTGAAGGAGAAAGTATCGCTCAAGCTTGGTGGAGGCTTAAATCTATGATGCACACTTGTACCAACCATGATATCTCAAGTGATACTATTATGCAAAAAAAATATGCTCAGCTTTCTCATGATGATCAAAACCTGCTCGATTCTTCCTCTACTGGTTCCTTCATGAACAGAACTAATGAATTCAAATGGGATCTCCTGGAAAGAATTAAGCGCAACTCTGAAGATTGGGAGCTCGACAAAGGTAAAGAGTCGGGTATAAAGCTCAAGTTTGATTGTGTAAAATCTTTTATGGAAATTGATGCCTGCTATAAGTTGAGTAATAAATATGGCTTTGACTCTGAGATAGTAGCTTCTTTCTATGAATCATTTGCTACTCATGTTGATCTCCCTAAGTAGAAGTGGTTTAAATACCATACACCCATTAAAAACAATTAGAGAAACCTATTAAACTTGAGAAGGAAGAAATAATTGTTAGCCATGTTGATCCAATTGTTCCTACTGCTTACATTGAGAAACCACCCTTCCCTGTTAGAACTAAGGAACACGCTAAAGCTACAACTGTGGTTAATAAGAGTTATGTTAGGACACCTATACCCTCTGAACAAATAAACATTGATCCTAAAGTTGCTATGGTTAAAGATCTGCTAGTTGACAACATTGATGGTCAAGTCATTTACTTCTGTGATGAAGCTGCTAGAATTGCAAAACCTTCTAGAAATGCGTGTTGGAAATATGCCCTAGAGGCAAAAATAAAGTGATTATTATTATATTTCCTTGTTCATGATAATCGTTTATTGTCCATGCTATAATTGTATTTATTGGAAACTCAAATACATGTGTGGATACATAGACAACACCGTGTCCCTAGTGGGCCTCTAAAGGAATAGCTCGTTGATCAAAGATGGTCAAGGTTTCCTAGACATAGACATGAGTTGTCATTTGATAATGGGATCACATCATTAGGAGAATGATGTGATGGACAAGACCCAAACTATGAACGTAGCATATGATCATGTCAAGTTTATTGCTATTGTTTTCTGCATGTCAAGTATCTGTTCCCATGACCATGAGGTCATGCGACTCACTGACACCGGAGGAGTACCTTGTGTGTATCAAACATCGCAACGTAACTGGGTGACTATAAATATGCTCTACAGGTATCTCCGAGGGTGTCTGTTGAGTTGCATGGATCAAGACTGGGATTTGTTACTCCGTGTGACGGAGAGGTATCTCAGGGCCCACTCAGTAATACAACATCATAATGAGCTTGCAAGCAAAGTGACTAAAGGGTTAGCCACGGGATCGTGTATTACGGAACGAATAAAGAGACTTGCCGGTAACAAGATTGAACTAGGTATGGAGATACCGACGATCAAATCTCGGGCAAGTAACATACCGATGAACAAAGGGAACTGCATACGGGATTGACTGAATCCTTGACATTCGTGGTTCGACTGATAAAGATCTTCATAGAATGTGTGGGAACCAATATGGGCATCCAGGTCCCGCTATTGGTTATTGACCGAAGAGGTGTCTCGGCCATATCTGCATAGTTCTCGAACCCGCAGGGTCTACACACTTAACGTTTGGTGACGATACAATTATAGTCGAGTTATTATGTTGGTGACCGAAGGTTGTTCAGAGTCCCGGATGAGATCCCGGACGTGATGAGGAACTCTGGAATGGTCCGGAGGTGAAGATTTATATATAGGATGAAGGGTATCGGAGTCCGGAAGTGTTTCAGGGACATATCGGGGATTCAACGGAGTGTCGAAAGGGGTTTCGGGGGGGGCAAGTGTGGGTGGGGGGGCTCATGGGCCAAGGAAAGGGGGCGCACCAGCCCACAAGGGGCTGGGCGCCGCCCAAACCCCAGCCCACTCGGCTAGGAGGGGGGCCACACCCCCTAGGGCCGCCGGCCACCCTAACTTGGGAGGCAAGGCGCCTAGGAGGGCCACCCCAAACCCTAGCCGCACCCCCTTGGCCGTCGGCCCCTAGGGGAAACCCTAGGGCGCCCTCCCCTCCTCCCTTCCCTCTATATATAGAGAGGGAGAGAGAGGGCAGCCGTACCACAACGTGCTACGGCGCTGCCCTTCCTCTCCCTCGTAGTTCTTCTCCTCTCCATAACGCACGGCGAATCCCTGCTGAGATTCCACCACCACCACCTCACCACGCCGTCGTGCTGCCGGAGGACTCGGGCTACTACTTCACCATCGCTCGCTGGATCGAGGAGGTGAAGGCGTCATCAAGTTGTACGTGTGTTGAACGCGGAGGTGTCGTCCGTTCGGCACTTGATCGGGAGTTCATGGGACGGATCATGATTGGACCGCGAAGACGTTCGACTACATCAACCGCGTTTCTTAACGCTTCCGCTTAGCGATCTACAAGGATATGTAGATGCAATCTCTCCTCTCGTAGATGGTCATCTCCTAGATTGATCTTGTTGAAGCGTAGGAATTTTTTTTGTTTCCCATGCAACGTTCCCCAACAGTGGCATCGTGAGCTAGGTCTATGCGTAGATGACATCACGAGTAGAACACAAAGGAGTTTGTGGGCGATGATATTCAGATTGCTTCCTTCCTTAGTCTTATTTTGATTCAGCGGTATTGTGGGATGAAGCGGCCCGGACCAACTTTACATGTCCACGTACATGAGACTGGTTCCATCGACTGACATGTAACTTTGTTGCATAAGATGGCTGGCGGGTGGCTGTCTCTCCCACCTTAGTTGAATCGGATTCGACAAAGGCGGTCCTTGTAGATGGTTAAATAGCAACTTGTATATCACCATTGTGGTTTTGCGTAGGTAAGAACCGTTCTTGCTAGATACCCATAGCAGCCACGTAAAACATGCAACAACAAATTAGAGGACGTCTAACTTGTTTTTACAGGGTTTGTTGTGATATGATATGGCCAAAGACATGATGATATATATTTGATGTATGAGATGATCATGTTTTGTAATAGTTTATATCGACTTGCATGTTGATACGGCAACCGGCAGGAGCCATAGGGTTGTCTTTAATTATTAGGTTTTTTTACATCTGTGCCCCTGGTTCCTTAGCTGTACTCATTCATCCCCACGCTCTTAACTTTTGCTCACTTTTCCCCACTCCCTTGCCCGAAACCCTCAGAACTGGTCACAGCGGACGTTGCCGTCGGGTCAATGGCTTGACCGTTAACTCTGACGAGTGGGGCCGCGCTGGACTGTGTCGCCTGTTGGACCTGCCAAGTGGGGCCGCGTTGGAGTATGTCGCCCTCCTTTGACCATTCTGACGTGTGGGGCCGCGCTGGACTGTGTTGCCCGTTGGACCTGCCAAGTGGGGTTGCATTAGACGGTGGCGCTAGTTGGACCGTTGGGCCGTGGTTTCGTTTGGGCCGTTGCATTAAATGCCTGCGTGCATGCACTGATGCACGCCGCCACGAACAGCCTGCTATGCATGTGCGACATGATCCAGCCAGCCTGCCTGCATGCGCCGATGCGCGCCGCCACGGACGCAGCCTGTGAGCTGCCACGGACGCAGCGTCTGTCACTACTGCCGGTCCGTCCCTTCTCGCATGCGCCTCCTCGATCGATTCACAGTTCACAGTTCACACCTTCTCAGCCTTTGACCTCCGACAGCATCAATTCAGCGTGACAATTAAAGTCTAGGGCATACCGATCGACGTGCGGCGTTTGAACGTAGCAAACATGCGGCCGATGCCCTTATTTAAACCGCCCACCCCTCCACCTATTCTCCACACATCCATCTGCGCCGCTCCCCTTCTCTTCTTCACCCCAATCCAGAGCACTCCAAGCTAGGTGAAGATGCAGTACTACGGCCCCACCTTCCAGATGCCACCAGTTAGGCCGGAGGCGCGGTACCCCGCCGGCGTCGTCGTCTAGAAGATGCTTCGCATGTGGACGATCTCACGCTGGAGGACTGGCTGGGATTTGGCCCACTGGTTCCTCCGTGCGGGCTCGCCGGTCATGTTCCGACTAGAGGAACTGCATCCAAACTCCAGCTCTCCGCCGTCAGGGCTCATCGCCACCTTCCACAACAGGTCCGATGCATTCCACCTGCTCGGGAAGGTGTTTTGGTGTGGGTGCGAGCTCATCGCATTCACAACCTACAACATCTTCACGGATGTGGATATGATCTTCTCCAACCACAACATCATCCACAGTCTCCCCTACCTCCTCGGTGAGAACGGCAGGGAGGCGGAGGAGTGAAGAGGAGGCGCGGAGCAGCTTGTCTTGCCCTAGGGTGTTAGACCCTAGGGCTTTATTTCTATGTTATTTTATGTATGTCGTGTTATATAATGTTTTATGTAAGAGTACTATCTATCTATGTTATGCTTGCTACCCTAAATGAAGAACTATCTATCTATGTTATGCTTGCTAGTTTTGTTTGTTATTTTGTAGCCCATTCGGTGATATTTAGACCTTGGCTTCAAACAACGCATAAAACTTGTTCCCTCACCGTATCAAAACATCAACCAGAGGAGTCCTCTTCTTCAAAAATGATGAAACCTCAAAACATCACCGTATCAACGCATAAAAACTTTTGGCATGCGCGGCTAATGGGCTAGTTGAAGTGTAAAAAATGATAGAAATGAGCCATGTCGATGTTGAAAAGAAGAATAAAAAAAAGCTAAATTTTTTGAACTGTCGCTGGCGGTCTAGGTTTGTAGATCCTGCCGGCCGGGGGGGAGGGGACAACTGCAGGCTGGGCTTTGGAAGGGTGGAAGCTAATTACACGCGTGGGAATCCGTGGTCATATATATTATATGAACAAAAAAATGTTTTAGGGCACCCTATGTTTTATGTAAGTACTATGCTATGCTTGCTACTTTCTATGTTATGGATGTATGCTTGCTACGTGAGATATCGGTAGATGGATATGGTGTCATAGCCGAGCCCTAGACATGCTCTCTAGATGTATATGGTGTCGTAGCCGAGCCCTAGACATGCTCTCTAGATGGATATGGTGGCTAATGGTGCCACCGGACTTTATTTTAGACGCGGTTTCTGATGGATATCATGATCTACATAATTAAATCTGACATGCACTTAATAATAAATTTGCCATGTTCTACAAAAAAATCGTGTATAAAACAAAAACAAAAACAAAAAATCGTGTATACAATATTTTTGTTGCAACAAAAACATGTTTATAATACCCGCATGTCAAAAAATCAAAGTGTTGTGCCGTAGGCTATATACAGAAGGAAATTGCCATGATATGTACAAATAAATTTGACATGGGCAAGTTCAATAAAGAATTAGTCATGGTATCTACACTAACAATGACATGGAAAAAGTTATTCTTAAGTTCGCCATGGCAATTATCTGTACAAAAATGCCATGGGACAAAAGTTGTACTGCTAACAATAAATCGATTTACCATCATGCACTATTTTTGTTCGGCATGGCAATAAATGGATTTACCATGGCAATAATCAAGCAAAAAAATAGAGCCAGCGCGTGCACTATTTTCTAGGCCTCTTTTATATTTGTGGGCCTTTGACACTCAACGCAATGCGACGGCCCAACTAGAGCTTAGTTTCGATTTGGGCCCTAGAACTATGTTTTTTTTCTTCTGCGGTCGGTGTTGTCTGACGAAACTGAAGAAACTAAAAGTGTACAAAACTGACGAAACTGACATGATCCACAAATTAAGCAACACAGAGCATAGAGCACATGATCCACAAATTTAAGCAAATCCTAGAGCACATGATCCACAAATTTAAGCAAATCCTAGAGCACATGATCCACAAACTTGACCAAATCCTAGAGCACATGACACCACACTAATAACATCTCTAACGAGTGATGACCAGCAAGTAAGCAAATCCTAGAGCAACTATACAAAAATAAAATCCTAAAGCTATCAGATTCACCTGCTTGTTCAATTGAATCATCTGCTTCAACTTCTTGTTCATCTTCTTTAATTCCCCCTTCAGATTTGCATCCCCAACTGTCAGAGCAGCACTTTCATAGACCAAATTCGTTGGTGCTGACGGCAGATTGAGCTCCCGGGTTGAGGCCCCATTGCATTGAATCCGCTTAACGTAGTCATCCAGCCATTCAAAATGTGTGCATTTGTTCACGATCTGAAACGAAAACATGAACCCTAAATCCCAGATCCAAGGAAATAGAAAAAGAAATCAGAGAAAAATCATGAGATCTAACCTGCTCCTCTGGCTTGCTCTCGCATTTCACGAACTCGCGCCCATAGTTGCCATTCTTGACCTCTTTCGAAGTCAACCGTACCAGTGGCGCGCTGCGTGGGCAGTCAGGACATCGCTCCATGGGAAGTGGACCATACCGGGTCCACGAGGGGCGGGAGACTAAAGTGGAGCTCGACATATCGCCCAAAGTCGCCGGAGAAGAAGAAGCAGAGGAGTGGCTCCTCTCGTCGTCGGAGAAGAAGAAGCAGAGGAGTGGCTCCTCTCGTCGCCGCAGAATACAACTCTCGCGGATCGCCCCACGATCCAACGAATACGACTCTCGCGGATCGCCCCACGATCCAACGATGCGGAGCCGTCCATGTGATCTAACGGCGCGGAGCCTGCACGCAGCCTGCCCTCGGAATTCCTTCTAGAAGACCACATCTGAGGGTTGTCGCTTGGCGCTAGGGTATGATCGGACGGCTGACGTTCGGAGCTAGGGTTAGGCGAAACCCCGCGGGGTTTAGAGGGGTTTTGACATGGTCAACGGGGTTTCCAAGGCTTTGACTGAGCACCATTAATTTAAAAAAAATCAAAAATATATAAAACCTGCGCACAATGTTGTCTTGTGTGACATGTTACCAACCAAAAATCATAAACTTTGTCTATGGACATTTTCATGAAAAAACCTTCACACATATGAGCTATCACGTACAACATTTCATAGAGTCCAAGGAGAGGAGGTAGGGTTCCCTTCGGTTTTTGAAAATTTAAAAAAAAAACACCAAAGCTTGATTTGAATGTGAATAAGAAGGATCTGAACTTAGTTTTCCATTTTCATATTTTAAACGTGTTTTTTAATGGTTTTCTATTAAAGTATATTTTTTTCAAAAAAATGTAAAAATATGAAGATTAATTCAATAAATAGTGATACTTCGAATCTACACTATATAGATTGAATAGGTGTTAATAAAAAATATTTGGCTCATTTAGAGTAGGTCCAAAAGAAACTTGATTACAAATGGGGTTGTTTACCCTAGCTTGGGAGCTCATTTGGAGCACATTTCTCATGACTACAAGTTTTACCACGCAAAAGAGATCGGATTGATCACCTAACGTTTATAATAGTTCAGCAACTCACACCACAGGGCAATGGACTTCAAGTGTTGGTTCAAATTCAAAGTTTGCCTAAAATTCAAATTTTGCCTCAGTTTTGTATTCTACCTCAAATTTCACATCAAATTACAAATAGAATTATTACACCTTACAAGTTTTCACAGTAGTTCAAATTGACGACATAATCCTTATTACAAATCCTTAAAGTTCAAAGTTTATGACTTGCATTCAAGTTCAAATTCAAATCTTTGCCTTGCTCCTTGTGTTCCGGGATGGGTTAACCGTCTTGCTCCTGGTTTCCCTAGCTGGGATATTTTGTGCTTTTGAAAGCTTTGTCTTGTTGCTTCTGATCTTCACTTCTAGTGGTGGCGGTTTTATTGAGCTTTGACTGACCGATCAATTGATGACCAGTTGACGGTCATCTGTGGGTTCACTAATCCTTAAAGGAACTTCAGACAAAATAACTTCCTCCTCTCTTATAGCTTCAAAACCTTCATAAGCCATGGTTTCAAATTCTGCATCAGATGATGGTTCAACCGAAGTTTCTTCCTCTCTAGGTCTTTTCTGTCCTGTGCCTCTAATTATCCTAGAGCTGGGTCAAACAGAAATAAGCTTAGCCATCGATAAAAAAGAGAACAAATGCAAAAAAAAGGGAAAGGTTGCACACATACCAAGCTGCTACTTCAGTTGCTTCATTCTGCTCTAAACTTGTTGCATTCTCCTCTGCTGCTGCATTCTCCTCTGCATTTGCTGCTGCCCATTGTTCCTATTCTCCAAATGATGCATCAACTAGATTGGTACAAATCCTAGCAATATGCCCTAGGATACCACATTTTTTGCACTTACGCTGTTTTTTTACACGACCCTCTTCACCAGCTCTTATCCTATTTTTCCTTGGTCTTCCTGGTGGTCTAGTCAGTACAGGAGAATGGAGTTTGAACCCTGGGTCTACTATGTTCCATTGGTCTTTTCCCAAGAGTGCAGGCACATTTTCAGCATAAGCAGCCCTAAATTTGGCAACAGAGAAATATTCAGAGCAATACTGATCAACTTCACCATCTTCACCTCCAATAACAGTCATGAGATGTAGGGCATGTATGCACGGCTTCCCGCGGATCTGCCATTGCCTACAACTGTATTCCTTAGTTGCAAGGTTCACTGGATATCTCCATTCCCTATTTTTACTGTCAGTGTATGTCACCTCAGCCTCGTATGTCGACGGTCGAATGCATTTCATCCTTAGTCCTCTTGCCTTGGCATGCAATGCCTTAATCAGAGATGGGAGCATAAGATGGCCAACATATTGTGTTTCTGCAATTCTTTTACGAAGAGCCATCTTTATCATGATCATCTGCCTGATCTTATCAAATGCTTGCCACAACAAAAGCCCTTTCACTGACTTGAACTTTGCATTGAAACACTCAGCGAGGTTACTGGTCACATACTCTACTTTGCAGATTTCATTGAATTTGCTTCTTGACCACAACTTTCCATGATGTTCATCCATGTACTCCTTCACCAAAGGATTGTGAGCATACAACACTCTCAAATGGTGCTCATGCTTCCTCAAGCTGCATGTGTATGATGCTGGCCATAGGTTCTCATCATAAACTTTGCCTTTGAATTTCTTTTTAAAATTCTGCGCTAGGTGTCGCATACATTCCCTATGTTCCACTTCAGGGAATACAATTTCTACTGCACTCTCTAAACCCTTGCAAGCATCTGTGTGTATAACTAAACCTGAGGGTGTACCTATAATGTTGCGCAACTGCTGCAGAAACCAGACCCAACTCTCCTCGGACTCTGCCTCCAACACACCAAATGCAACTGGGAATAGCTAGTTGTGTCCATCAACTACAGAAGCTGCTGCTAGCTGGCCTCTCCATCTTCCATTCAAAGCAGTTGCATCGACAGCCAAATAGGGCCTACAACCATTCAGAAACCCCTGCCAGCAAGCCTTGAAACAAACAAAAGCCCTCCTGAAGCACTCCTTCTCCAATGTCTTCCCTTTTAATTTGTACTGAACTGTATGCTTGTCAATCTCTACAACACTCCCTGGACTAGCCGTCTCCACTTCAGCTTTGAAGGTGTAAAGCAACTGAAAACTCTCATTCCATGGACCATTAATCCTATCAAGAACCCTTTCCTTAGCATAGAAAATCCTCATGTAAGGTATATTAATATTGTACCTCTCAAATAGCTTCCCATGGAGTTCTGTTGGACCAATTGTTGGTGTTTCCCTCACCCAATCCAAGATTGCATCTGCCACCCACCTAGTCTTTGCAAGCTTTGATTTGTCCTTTCCCCCTCCCCCTCCAGGTGGGCAAGTGTGCCCGTGTAGGTTTTTTTTATCTGAAACAATTAAGAAACAGTACACATGATCTGAATATAGAATGGATAAATAATCTGAAAAAAGATTCAGTTGTAATACCTGAATCAATTTGCTCTTTAGCATAGTGGATGCATGCAACCTCCACCTACACCTATCATAAGGGCAATGAACAGTGAATCTTCTTGGCTCGCTCCTATCAACCTCATAGGAGTTTTCAGTGAGAATGCAATATGTAGTCACTGCATTACGACAGTCCACCATCGATTGGAATACGGTTCCTGCAGTAAGCTGAGGATTCTCCCTGTTCCACTCAATTGTTGGCATGTCCTCACCATCATATTCTTGTAAAACTAAGGAGTCGATGTTCTCCTTCCTCTCTTCATCGTCAGTGTCATCAAATCTAGAACGGCTGCTAGGCTCCTCTGGATATTCATCTTCCATTGCCTGTTGACTGACTCTATCTACCAGTTCAGGGAATAGAGTCTCATCCTCATCATCATGTCGAGGCACTTCCTCGTCAGGCTCTGCATCTACTTCTACATCAGGTGCAGAAGGGAGAGGAGAAGTGGCAGAATTAGCGGTAGCCGACATGTTGTGGCTTTCAGAACCACTAGGTTTACTTGGTATCGACCTACAAGGAGCGCGAGGACGCTCGCTATTAGCAGAGACAGATGATGTCTGAACACCCTTCCCCATCGGGATACGTTGTTTGCATGCCTGAAGCACACCGATATGGATTTTACCGAAACGGCTGTCAACATTCAAACTAAATAGCAATCCCAGATGCTCATCACAAGTTAATGGGACAAATCTCTGCTCGGTACTGTCGAAATATCTCAGTTCAACAGCATCGGCGGGGCTCCACGGATACTCACAACAGAGTGCCTCGCGGAAATCTATGAACGAAACGCTGGTTTCTACCACTTTCGGATAGAAAAATCCAGAAATCAGATACGGTTTAGTTCCACGCAGCTCGCTAGTTTCCATTCTAACCGCCAGCCGAAAAGCAAGTGCAGGATCAACCCTATTCGATTGAAATAAAGGGCGCAGTTAGGCCTAAAATTTTCAGAAAAATTGCACTGATTCACGCCAACGGTGGTCAAATACAGCCTAATTTATGGATCTCCTAATCAATTTGAGAGGAAAACGATGCTTACCCAGGTGGAATCCATGAATTATCCGCCTCTGATTCAACCCAATCATCTCCACGGTCGATGGGCCGGACGGGGTGCTCCCCCGACATCGCTTCCTAATCCTAGATGGGGAGAGAGGGTAGATGCGGCGGAGGCGGCACGACTGTGGCGGAGGCGGCACGACGGCGGCGGAGGGGGCGGCGCGGAAGCGACTCGATCTGATTCAGGTTACAGTGAGTGTCAGTTTTGCGGCCCCACTCGTTAGCACGTAACGGTCAAAATGTGGACTCGGCCCTATGCGGCCCCACTCGTCAGAGTTAATGGTCAAGCCATTGACCCGACGGCAATGTCCGCTGTGACCAGTTCTGAGGGTTTCGGGCAAGGGAGTGGGGAAAAGTGAGCAAAAGTTAAGAGCGTGGGGATGAATGAGTACTACTAACGAACCAGGGGCACAGAAATAAAAATCCCTAATTATTATGTGGCCTGCGTGTCACTCATTAAGCGCTATGTAATGCTTTACTTTATCGCTAAGTGGTAGCAATAGTAGTAGAAGCATGGTTGGTGCGACAACCCCAATGGCAACACGATGATGGAGATCATGATGATGGAGATCATGGTGTCATGCCGGTGACGATGGAGATCATGCCGGTGCTTTGGAGATGGAGATCAAAAGCACAAGTTCATGGCCATATCATGTCACTTATGATTTGCATGTGATGTTAATCCTTTTATGCATCTTATTTTGCTTAGGACGACGGTAGCATTATAAGGTGACCCCTCACTAAAAAATTCAAGATAAAATTGTGTTCTCCCCGAGTGTGCACCATTGCGAAAGTTCGTCATTTCGAAGCACCACGTGATAATCGGGTGTGATAGACTCTACGTTCGCATACAACGGGTGCAAGCTAGTTTTGCACATGCGGAACACTCGAGTTAAAATTGATGAGCCTAGCATGTACAGACATGGCCTCGGAATACAAGAGACCGAAGTCGAACATGAGTCATATAGTAGATATGATCAACATGGAGATGTTCACCTTTGAAACCACCTCATCTCACGTGATGATCGGACTTGGGTTGGTGAATTTGGATCATGTAACACTCGGATGACCAGAGGGATGTCAATTTGACTGTGAGTTTTAAGTAATATGATTAACTAAACTCATTATCTAGAACAATAGTCTAGGTAATCTTTGCAAATTTATGTTGTAGATTAATGGCTCACGCAGTAGCTCCCCTGAATTTCAATGCGTTCCTAGAGAAAGCCAAGCTGAAAGATGATGGAAGTAACTTTGTAGACTGGGCCCGTAATCTGAGGATTATCCTCACGACTTCCCAGAAGGCTTATGTTCTTGATGCACCGCTCGGTGCGCCACCCGCTCCAGTGTCATCTGCAGATGTTGCGAACGCCTGGCAGGCGCGTTCTGATGACTACTCAATAGTTCAGTGTGCTATGTTGTATGGATTGGAACCGGGACTTCAAAGACGTTTTGAACGTCATGGAGCATATGAGATGTTCCAGGAGTTGAAGTTTAGTTTTGAGAAAAATGCCCGGATCGCGAGGTATGAGACCTCCGATAAGTTTTATGCTTGCAAGATGGAGGAGAACGGGTCTGTTAGTGAGCACATACTCAGAATATCTGGGTATTCCAACCGTCTGGCTGAGTTGGGAATTACGCTCCCGCCAGAGGCGATCACTGAGAGAGTTCTTCAATCACTGCCACCTAGCTACAAAGGCTTTGTGTTAAACTATAACTTTCAAGGGATGAACAAATCAGTCGCCGAGCTGTTTGCGATGCTGAAAGTCGCTGAGTCAGAAATATAGAAGGAGCATCAAGTGTTGATGGTCAATAAAACCACTAGTTTCAAGAAGAATGGCAAGGGCAAGAAGGGTAACTCCAAGAAGAGTGGCAAAGCAGTTGCCCCTCCCGTGAAGAAACCCAAGGCTGGACCCAAGCCAGAAACTGGGTGCTTTCATTGCAAGGGAATTGGCCACTGGAAACGAAATTGCCCCAAGTATCTGGCCGACAAGAAGGCGGCCAACACCAAACAAGGTATATATGATATACATGTTATTGATGTGTACCTTACCAACTCTCGTTGTAGTGCCTGGGTATTTGATACCGGTTTGGTTGCTCACATTTGCAACTCAAAGCAGGAACTACAGAATAGACGGAGGCTAGCAAAGGACGAAGTGACGATGCGCGTGGGAAATGGTTCCAAGGTTGATGTGATCGTCATCGGACGCTCGCTCTTCGATTTGTGGACTTTGGAAGTATTACCTGAAGGGCGAAAGGCCATTCAGAATAAGTGGATCTTTAAGAAGAAGACGGACACGGACGGTAATGTCACCGTCTATAAAGCTCGACTTGTGGCAAAGGGTTTTTCACAAGTTCAAGTAGTTGACTACGATGAGACTTTCTCACCCGTAGCGATGCTTAAGTCCGTCAGAATCATGTTAGCAATAGCTGCATTTTTCGATTATGAAATTTGGTAGATGGGTGTCAAAACAGCGTTCCTTAACGGTTTCCTTAAGGAAGAGTTGTATATGATGCAACCAAAAGGTTTTGTCGATCCAGAGAATGCTGACAAAGTTTGCAAACTCCGGCGATCCATTTATGGACTAGTGCAAGCATCTCGGAGTTGGAATCTTCACTTTGATGAGGTGATCAAAGCGTTTGGGTTTATACAAGTTTACGAAGAAGCTTGTATTTACAAGAAAGTGAGTGGGAGCTCTATAGAGTTTCTAATATTATATGTGGATGACATATTGCTGATTGGAAACAATATAGAATTTCTGGAAAGCGTGAAGGAATATTTGAACAAGAGTTTTTCAATGAAGGACCTAGGATAAGCTGCTTTCATATTAGGCATCAAGATCTATATATAGAGATAGATCAAGACGCTTAATAGGACTTTCACAGAGCACATACCTTGATAAAGTTTTGAAGAAGTTCAAAATGGATCAGTCCAAGAAGGGGTTCTTGCCTGTATTACAAGGTGTGAAGTTGAGTAAGACTCAATGCCCAGTGACTGCAGAGGATAGAGAAAAGATGAGTGTGATCCCCTATGCTTCTGCCATAGGCTCTATCATGTATGCAATGTTGTGCACAAGACCAGATGTCAGCATTGACATAAGTATGGCCAGAAGGTTTCAAAGTGATCCAGGAGTGGAACACTGGACGGCGGTCAAGAATATCCTAAAGTACCTGAAAAGGACTAAGGAAATGTTTCTCGTTTATGGAGGTGATCAAGAGCTCGTCGTGAAGGGTTACGTCGATGCAAGCTTTGACACTGATCCGGATGACTCTAAGTCTCAAACCGGATATGTATTTATTCTCAGTGGTGGAGCGGTAAGCTGGTGCAGTTCCAAGCAAAGCGTGGTAGCTGATTCTACATGTGAAGCGGAGTACGTAGCTGCCTCGGAGGCGGCAAAGGAAGGTGTCTGGATGAAGCAGTTCATGACAGATCTTGGAGTTGTGCCCAGTGCACTGGACCCAATGACTCTGTTCTGTGACAACACTGGTGCCATTGCTCTAGCCAAGGAACCAAGGTTTCACAAGAGGATCAGACACATAAAGCGACGCTTCAATTCCATCCGTGATTACATCTAGGAGGAGGATATAAATATTTGCAAAGTACACACAGATCTGAATGTCGCAGACCCGTTGACTAAACCTCTTCCACGAGCAAAACATGATAAACACCAGAACTGCATGGATGTTAGATTCATTACAATGTAAATCACATAGCGATGTGAGCTATATTATTGACTCTAGTGCAAGTGGGAGACTGTTGGAAATATGCCCTAGAGGCAATAATAAAGTGGTTATTATTATATTTCCTTGTTCATGATAATCGTTTATTGTCCATGCTATAATTGTATTTATTGGAAACTCAAATACATGTGTGGATACATAGACAACACCGTGTCCCTAGTGAGCCTCTAAAGTACTATCTCGTTGATCAAAGATGGTCAAGGTTTCCTAGCCATAGACATGAGTTGTCATTTGATAACGGGATCACATCATTAGGAGAATGATGTGATGGACAAGACCCAAACTATGAACGTAGCATATGATCGTGTCAAGTTTATTGCTATTGTTTTCTGCATGTCAAGTATCTGTTCCCATGACCATGAGGTCATGCGACTTACTGACACCGGAGGAGTACCTTGTGTGTATCAAACGTCGCAGCGTAACTGGGTGACTATAAATATGCTCTACAGGTATCTCCGAGGGTGTCTGCTGAGTTGGCATGGATCAAGACTGGGATTTGTTACTCCGTGTGATTGAGAGGTATCTCAGGGCCCACTCAGTAATACAACATCATAATGAGCTTGCAAGCAAAGTGACTAAAGGGTTAGCCACGGGATCTTGTATTACGGAACGAGTAAAGAGACTTGCCGGTAACGAGATTGAACTAGGTATGGAGATACCGACGATCGAATCTCGGGCAAGTAACATACCGATGAACAAAGGGAACTGCATACGGGATTGACTGAATCCTTGACATTCGTGGTTCGCCGATAAAGATCTTCGTAGAATGTGTGGAAACCAATATGGGCATCCAGGTCCCCCTATTGGTTATTGACCGTAGAGGTGTCTCGGTCATGTCTGCATAGTTCTCAAACCCGCAGGGTCTACACACTTAACGTTTGGTGACGATACAAGTATAGTCGAGTTATTATGTTGGTGACCGAAGGTTGTTCGGAGTCCCGGATGAGATCCCAGACATGACGAGGAACTCCGAAATGGTCCGGAGGTGAAGCTTGATATATAGGATGAAGGGTATCAGAGTCCGGAAGTGTTCCGGGACATATCCGGGATTCGACGGAGTGCCGAAAGGGGTTTCGGGGGGCCCCGGCAAGTGTTGGGGGGCCTCATGGGCCAAGGAGAGGGGGTGCACCAGCCCACAAGGGGCTGGGGGCCGCCCAAACACCAGTGCACTCAGCTAGGAGGGGGGCCACACCCCCTAGGGTCGCCGGCCACCCTAACTTGGGAGGCAAGGCGCCTAAGGGGGGGCACCCCAAACCCTAGCCGCACCCACTTGGCCGCCGGCCCCTAGGGGAAGCCCTAGGGCACCCTTCCCTCCTCCCTTCCCCCTATATATAGAGAGGGAGAGAGAGGGCAGCCGTACCACAACGTGCTACGACGCTGCCGTTCCTCTTCCTCGTAGTTCTTCTCCTCTCCATAACGCACGGCGAAGCCCTGCTGAGATTCCACCACCACCACCTCACCACGCCGTCGTGCTGCCGGAGGACTCGGGCTACTACTTCACCATCGCTCGCTGGATCGAGGAGGTGAAGGCGTCATCAAGCTGTACGTGTGTTGAACGCGGAGGTGTCGTCCGTTCGGCACTTGATCGGGAGTTCGCGGGACGGATCGTGATTGGATCGCGAAGACGTTCGACTACATCAACCGCGTTTCTTAACGCTTCCGCTTAGCGATCTAGAAGGGTATGTAGATGCAATCTCTCCTCTCGTAGATGGTCATCTCCTAGATTGATCTTGGTGAAGCGTAGGAATTTTTTTGTTTCCCATGCAACGTTCCCCAACAATGCGTGAGATGAACTAGATAAAAATAAACCAGTTGTTGGCATGCCTCTGGTTTCCGTTAAAATTGGAGATCATTGTTATCATGGCTTGTGTGATATTGGTGCTAGTGTTTGTAACACCCTGGATTTTGCCCAATTCTTTTTCCATTTGATTTTGGTCTGGTTTTGCTTTTCTATGGCTTGATAGTTTTGGAACCTGGAGGGACCACCCTTGATTTCTCTTCCCTAGTGGCTTGCCAACCTCTAAGCCCTTACAAGACCTTGTCATTTCCATCTTGGACCAATTCCAACATTCTTTTCTTGGGAATATTCCTTTTCCTATTAAAGGAATAACCCTGTTTGTTCTGGGTTGTGAAGCAACCCACATTTCTTCCATCCCAAAAATTCCCAAATAATTCTCATAAATTGTTTGGGTCATATCTTCCTCAGATATGTCAAAATCCTTCCTTGCCATGTTCAAAAATATTCCACAAATATTCTTTTTCTGATTCTGCCCTAGTTGTCATGTTGTGAGGCAAGTACCCTTTATATGTGCTTTCTTGCTATCAAACTTTTTGGGCACTCTTTCCTATCCATATCATTGCCACCTGCCAAAATTCAACTCAATTTGGCTAGTAAATATTTCTTGGAAAATTTCCAAAGTTTCTGATCCAAAGGAAGCTTTGTGAAGCAAGTGCTAGCTAAGAGTATGAAAATGAGTTGAAATTTGGCAGGCATCTTTATATGCTCAAATTAACACTATCCACAAGATTTGAGCATCATCCCATCTTCTATGTGACCACAGCATCAAATCTTGGCTTCTGGTCATATTTTCCTGTTGTGAAGAAACTATATTTTATGTTGCTTCATAATTGCTGGAAATTTACCATAGCACTCTCCTACCCATATAACCTATCTCCACAAAATTTGGGCTCATTTCATCTAGCCATTTTCCCTCAGGAATTTTTCTAAGACTCTGTCCAGCAGGATGCTGTGTGAAGGAAGTACTATTTTGGTTTATCAAAATGGTATGAAACTTTTACAGCATCTGCATATGCCTAAATTATTCCTCTCCTCCAAAATTCAGCTCCATCCCATTTGGCATGTGAGTGCCACCTCAAGATGTTCATTTCTGGTCAATGGAGTTATTTGTACAGCAAGTGCTATCTAGACCCATCTAAATGAGCTGAAAATTTGCAGAAGTGATCATCTTAGTGTGTGTTAGCTCTCAGCCAAAAACTAGAATCTATCCCCTTCTCAATCTCCCTCATTTTATTTCAAACACCTGCTGCTGGCAAACATTCAGTGAAGCCTCCCATCTCCTTTTGGTTTCTTCTGCAGATCTATCACCTCAGAGGGACCCTTGCTTGGAAGGACTCACTGCTAGACAACATGCTGCATGCCAGGGTGCACCGCGTGCGCCAGTTCACACGGTGACCACGCGTTTGGCATGCAGTGCGCGCGCTCTGGCAGTTGGGGCCCTCGGCCTCGTCCGTTTCCTCGCTCCCTCGACACCTCGCCGTGTCCAGGGGCTTCGCCTCGTCGTCGTCTTTCCCTCTGGATAAGTCTCCCCCTCTCCCGTCCCCTCCTATGTGTGCAGTAGCCGCGCCCGTGATGCGCCCGCCCTTGCCGCAACCATGCCGGGTCGCCTGCAAGCTCCCGATCCTTCCTGAGCTCGCCTGAGCACGCCCGAGCTTCCTCAACTCCTCTGTGATCTCTCTGGCTGCCTTCCCCCTCCTCCAGGAGCGTTCCCGAAGCTCCGGCGCACGCGTCGCCGCGGCCGTGGCCGAGCTCTGTGCCGTCCGGCTATATATAGCCTCTCCCGAGCCCTCTCTAGCTCATCTCCAGCTTCCTCTCGCTTCCCTATGCCTCCCCGACCCATCCGCCCCTCGCCGGAGCTCCTTCTGCCCGCAAATGGCCGCCATGGCCGCCTCTGCCCTCCTTCTAAATTCGAGCCAACCACTGCTCCCCCGTGTCCACTCTACCCCCAGAGGATCTTCTCGGTCACGGCGGAGCTTTTCCCCTACCTCTCCTCCTTCCATTTGCAGCCGGGACGCCCTGCCCATCCTCTTCCGTCGCCGGTCGCCGCCATGGCCATGGGAGCGCTCGAACCCGACCCCTGTGAGGCCCGTATACCCCAGGGATGGGTGCGGCTTGACCCCCCGAGCACGTCGGTAGCCCGAGCGTCTCGAAAGGTGGCCGGAGCCGCCGGCGGCCATCGCCGGAGTCGGCCCTGTCTGCGGCCAGGAGTGGGCGAGCGGGAGGTTGAAGGCGTTGACCCTGCTCGTCGGGCCCTACCACCCGCGACCCCACCTGGCAGCCGAACAAAGGCTGACCCTGGCCCGCTGACGTGGTCAAGTGGAGGCGTATTCTTCGGAATACGCTTTCCGCAAAGCGAAAGCGGTTTCTGCCTCGCCTTCGGGCAGGAATACGTTTTCTCTATAAGGAAAACGTACTCTGCCCAAATACGCGACCGGCCAGGCTGGCAAGGACCCGGTTGTGAATTTTCTTTTTCAGATTAGTCCCTGGACTTCTAACGTCCATATCTTCGCGATCCTAACCCCGATCGAGGTGATTCCAAAGCCCACGTCTTCGTCTCGTCGAGCCCGTCATGTTGGTATCATTTTCATTATGTGTTCCCACAGTGAAAATGACCACTTTGCCCTTGCCCCTCCGAGAGAGAACTGTTTCCGACAGCTCTTTCCGCGGACTCTCCGCACCTCCTCCCGATGATTCCTTCATCCCCAGGCAAGCCACAACTCTCATCTGCATAATTGCTTTGCAATATCATAGTTTAACCAATTACTTTAATCACGGGTATGATTATTTGTAGTATGAATTAAAATATGCAATGTTTGAGTAAATTCTCGAATAGGTGACTACCGCCTTGAGTACGGGATTGTTAGTGACTAGTATTTTACCCGCTTGTGATGTCATGTCATTGAAGATTACTGTCTATGATTATTTTGGGTTTCATCCGATAGTTTGTGGATATGAATCAATAGCAGTGGCTTGAGCTTATTGGTTATTGAATTACTATGATATCGGAGTGTCAGCTATGACAGAAATATTATTCGGGGATAAGATACTTAGTTGGTTGATCGAGAGTCACCTGTCCGGGCATATCCGTGCAGCCACATTTGCCGGTATGGGACGGCCTTGACTTGGTCTGACCGCGTGTTCTTTTATTGGTACCACCAAAGAGGGAAGGTTATGCGCGCGCGCTGCCTTGGCCCGGTTGGCGGCGATAACCTTGTGAGCTCAGTTGAGTTATTTGGGTACCCGTCCCCGGTTGGCACAGTTTAGTTTGGCCACGACGGTGGCAGGTGTCATGAGGACACAGGGGCCACCCAGGGCAGGCCTCCGGGGGAGGATGAGTGCCGGTGGTACGATAAAAGAGTCATGGGTCAGGCAGGTTTTGTTGAAGCAGCGCTGGTCCACCCGAGTGGGATCACGAGGCCAGGTGCTTCATGGTGTGGGCAAAGTGCGCAACCTCTGCAGAGTGTAAAAATCTATTCGAATAGCCACGTCCACGGTATTGGACAGCCCGTCCAGACCTCACTAGGTGGTCAACCATAACCATAGTAGTGATAATAATGATGGAAGAACTCGTCTGAGTATGGTAGTAGTTGGACATCATGCCGGTGACAAGTCTTGGTGACCGTCTTGAGGATATTCGCTGAATGTTCTTGGTGAGATCACGAGTTGGTCACCAGAGTACGGTGAGAGTAGTCTGTTATTGTTATTTTCAATCATTCATTCGGTAATGATAAATCTTTACCTAATCTTGATTGCTATGATGTTGTCTTGCTTTAATGCTGATGTTTGTTGTGAGCTTGCGAGTACATTCAAAGTACTCACCTGGCATGTCATGCTAGTTTGCAGGTCAAGCCATGATTGCTTGCTTGCCGAGGATCCCGAGGTTGCGAGCTAGGATACGCGTTCCAGCCAGAGTCCCTGCGGAGTGGAGTCCATCACCACCGTCGTTCTTCCGCTGTTAGCGTAGAATTACCTTAGACAGGCGTAGTATCGCCGTAACCTATGTACCCTGGTAACCTTATTCATGGTAATAAAGAGCTGATTTGTTCTGTGCCAACAGTGCCGTATTCCAGAAGACTTGTCCCTGGGCTGGAATACGGGGCGTTCCGGTTTCCTCTGGGCCGGGGTGCCACAAGCGTTGGTATCAGAGCAGGTCTGGCTGTAGGACGCCCTAGACCGCGTGAGCATTAGTAACCGGTAGTATAGGGGCTAGTTGGTTTGCTGCACTTGTTTGTTGCACTTGTTTGTGCATGGCATGCATATAGACTAGATATTTTATTACTAACGATCTGGTGAGTGTAGGTGGCATCGGTTTCGATTCACCACCTGCGCTCTCCAGTTTGCATGCTTGTTCCTTGGTGTGGTGTTATCTCCGTCCCAGCGGAGTGATGCCAAGGTGCTTGGTGGTGTCGATCCCTTGTCGGATGGATGCACCGGTACCACACCAATGTATTCTCTTCAGCCACCCCTATTGTTTCGGTGATAGACATGTTTCTATCCCGGATCTTGCCCTTCCATTAGCCGCGTTGGTAACCCTTACCGATCATTGTTATCGGAAAAGGGCAATGCCCGCAAGCCTTCTTTCCATCGCCACCCTTTCCTTCTATCCATCCTCTGGACGAGCACGGTTTTCTTCCATCCGCTTGACGATGATGTGGTCGTGACCCTCGTGTTCCGACCCACGATCGCCAAGTTCGTCCTCGCCACCGTGTCCGTTCAGATGGAACCGGTGTTAAGCCCGTGTTTGGTGTAGCTTTGTTTACACCAACTCCTTCCACACATGGATTCACTTTCGTGCACACCGCCACAGCATGTTAGATCGTAGTACCGGAGTTCTTGCGAAACTTGTGTGCTTAAGTAGGAATGCATATTATTGCTGTGAATGGCTGTAGAGTATGTGCTATTACTTGTGATCTTGCTGCTTTGTGTGTTTTTGTTTTAGTCCTTTCTTTTGCTTCTTCCTTTGGGCCCTTGGTGTTACCTTATTTTCCCCTTATGGAAGTTGCTCACCGACACTGGACTCAAGGAAATCAGTGAAGAGACAGTCATTTGGAAGTTCAGTTCAGCAATATAGAATTTTCAGCAGACAACATTATATCGGAAATACCGGGCATGAACATAAATGATATCCTGGCTGGAGTGGTTATCACCATCAAGTATACATCAGTGCAACCTTTGCAGCAGCAATCATCGAATCAGCAAGAAGGCAAAGATGTGTGCATGATCAACAGTGCATTCCGGGTCAAGGGTATGATTCATATACGCGGTTGAGTCTGTTATGAGCACAATCTGAACCCTGCTATGTCCTGGAATCAAGCCAGAATGTGCTATGAACTTAGTGCTCAGCAAGAAGAATAGTCGAACAACTTTCTTCATACAACAAGTAACCGACAGCACGAACATTAAGGGATATATATATATGCACTTAGTTTGCATATGGCAAAAAGAAAGCTTCAGGTGTAAGCAACCCAGTCTTTCTCCGCAAGCTACCAGAGAAGCTTACTATGCAAGGATTCCTGTGTCTTCCTCACACGGCTATTTGCCCATACAAGACACCCATGCTTCTCCAGTAAGCCATCACAGCCAGCTTTTGGCATAAGGTACCGAGTCTTCCCTAGCAAGTCTTTAAGAGGGAAAGCTTCTGAGGTACGGTGCCCAGTCTTCTGTAGGAAGCCATTTTGACAAAAACTTCGAGCACGAGAAATTCAGCAAGATACTCTCGATGGCTTCCAACACAAGCTAAGAAACCTTCACCAGCAAGGCATTGCATCGACATCAGTACAAGCTATTCCACCGACAGTTGGCAGCATATGACCATGCCTTCCAAGGATCAGATCCGCAACAGTTGGTCAGAAGGCAAAAAGTCAGTCAGGACACAAGCCTGCTTCAGGAATCAAGCGCTCAGCCGCATATACTCAATAGATATGGTGGACATGCTGCCAAGGCCATATAAGTCAGTCATACAATAATGCCAGCCCGGTGAGAATCCGACTATTGCATGAGCTATGTAAGAAGAAGAAGAACGCCAGTTATACACTTCAGTGAGATGACCAACAACCTATGGATAAGCTGTATGGGACACATATGAACCCTTGCCCGTTTTTTTTTGGTGACGGCACCACGCCTGTGTTCTGAGCTGTTTTCGGCCGTCCGGAGTGGATGCCGACTTTTATTTCTCTTGTCAGCAACTGGCCCGTGTTCTGAGCTGTTTTTCGGCCGTCTCGGGCAGCTGTTGAATTTCTTTCCGTAGTAGTGACCCTATGCTCTGAGCTGTTTCTCGGCCGTCTTAGGGAACTGCTACTTTCTTCTTATCGACACCGTCTCATGCTCTGAGCTGCTTTTCAGCCGTCTTGAGTCGGGGTTGAGTTACTCCAGTAATGTCCCAGATCTGAGTTGCAAAGACCGTTCTGGTGGCTACTGGTTTATTTCCCGGTTTCATCCAAGGGTTCAGACGGTCGTTACCCTACAGCTACAACTTGTTAAGCAATATGCCTGCCGGAATGTTGTATCTGGCAGGCCAAGCTCTTTCAGCTAAGGATCCACCCAAAGAGAACCATAATGAAGGAGCAAGATTGGCCATACAGGCATGATAATGATTGCAAGATCAACATGGTACAGATACTCAAAACAGTCTGGTTCGGTACTAATCACCGTGGGTACACACCCATGGGGTCTATTCCATTTGCAGGGACCCCATATCGAGTCAACCCGCTCAGCCAGCTATACATTCTCAGAATCGTCAGAAGGGGATATTCAAGCCTGTCAGATGGAACGACCAGAAGGATGATAACTGCCTCAAAGCATGTGTCCTCATCTAGAGAAATCAGTCAAAAGATAACCTGCTGGGGACAAGATCTTCCTGTTAGGACCCCCGTCAGTCAAGTCTGCAGATAATGCCGTTATAAGGTCGTACCCTTCAAGCTGGTCCCGACAGGCTACAGCCAAGTATTGGTACAGATGTGATGCTAAGGGCAGTGAACCTAGCCCAGATGTTTCCATAACCCCTGCACGGAGTCCGATTTCCGCCAGGAGAATGGTATGATTCACAGCATCAGTTGAGTCTGAAGGGCACACAACCATTTGAAGCCACCCAATGCAAAGAGTAAAAGATTTGGGTCCACCGAGAGAATTTGTTCACAACGCAAAGGACGGTCATTTGTATTGGACTTTGTCACAACCGTCCATGAGGAACAACTCTCGAACTTGCTAGAATGACAGGTATTTCAGTCAGAATAAGCCATTGCACCCAGATAAGTCAACAGACATAAAAGGAGTAAAGTCGGAGTAACATATGAGTCAAGATTTGCCTGAAAAAGGATCCAGTAAAGCAAACCACACTGGAGTAAGGCAGTGCGTCAGATAAAATCCAGCGGGAGTATTGTACAAAGGCAAAAAGGGAACCCGAGTTGGAAACGGTTTCCTCAAGTGGGGATATTTGCGTTTAACCCCTGAGCAACCAAATCTCGAGGACGATATTTCTTTAAGGGGGGTAGGTTTGTAACACCCTGGATTTTGCCCAATTCTTTTTCCGTTTGATTTTGGTCTGGTTTTGCTTTTCTGTGGCTTGATAGTTTTGGAACCTGGAGGGACCACCCTTGATTTCTCTTCCCTAGTGGCTTGCCAACCTCTAAGCCCTTCCAAGACCTTGTCATTTCCATCTTGGACCAATTCCAACATTCTTTTCTTGGGAATATTCCTTTTCCTATTAAAGGAATAACCCTGTTTGTTATGGGTTGTGAAGCAACCCACATTTCTTCCATCCCAAAAATTCCCAAATAATTCTCATAAATTTTTTGGGTCATATATTCCTAAGATATGTCAAAATCCTTCCTTTCCATGTTCAAAAATATTCCACAAATATTCCTTTTCTGATTCTGCCCTAGTTGTCATGTTGTGAAGCAAGTACCCTTTATATGTGCTTGCCTGCTATCAAACTTTTTGGTCACTCTTTCCTATCCATATCATTGCCACCTGCCAAAATTAAACTCAATTTGACTAGTAAATATTTCTTGGCAAATTTCCAAAGTTTCTGATCCAAAGGAAGCTTTGTGAAGCAAGTGCTAGCTAAGAGTATGAAAATGAGTTGAAATTTGGCAGGCATGTTTATATGCTCAAATTAACACTATCCACAAGATTTGAGCATCATCCCATCTTCTATGTGACCACAGCATCAAATCTTGGCTTCTGGTCATATTTTCCTGTTGTGAAGCAACTATATTTTATGTTGCGTCATAATTTCTGGAAATTTACCAGAGCACTCTCCTACCCATATAACATATCTCCACAAAATTTGGTATCATTTCATTTAGCCATTTTCCCTCAGGAATTTTTCTAAGACTCTGTCCAGCAGGATGCTGTGTGAAGGAAGTACTATTTTGGTTTATCAAAATGGTATGAAACTTTTACAGAATCTGCATATGCCTAAATTATTCCTCTCCTCCAAAAGTCAGTTCCATCCCATTTTGCATGTGAGTGCCACCTCAAGATGTTCATTTCTGGTCAATGGAGTTATTTGTACAGCAAGTGCTATCTAGACCCATCTAAATGAGCTGAAAATTTGCAGAAGTGATCATCTTAGTGTGTGTTAGCTCTCAGCCAAAAACTAGAATCTATCCCCTGCTCAATCTCCCTCATTTTATTTCAAACACCTTCTGCTGGCAAACTTTCAGTGAAGCCTCCCATCTCCTTTTGGTTTCTTCTGCAGATCTATCACCTCAGAGGGACCCTTGCTTGGAAGGAATCACTGCTAGACACCATGCTGAATGCCAGGGTGCACCGAGCGCGCCAGTTCATGCGGTGACCACGCGTTTGGCATGCAGTGCGCGCGCTCTGGCAGTTGGGGCCCTCGGCCTCGTCCGTTTCCTCGCTCCCTCGACACCTCGCCGTGTCCAGGGGCTTCGCCTCGTCGTCGTCTTTCCCTCTGGATAAGTCTCCCCCTCTCCCGTCCCCTCCTATGTGTGCAGTAGCCGCGCCCGTGACGCGCCCGCCCCTACCGCAGCCATGCCGGGTCGCCTGCAAGCTTCCGATCCTTCCCGAGCTCGCCTGAGCCATCCTGAGCACGGAAGAGCTTCCTCGACTCCTCTGTGATCTCTCTGGCTGCCTTCCCCCTCCTCCAGTAGCGTTCCCGAAGCTCCGGCGCACGCGTCGCCACGGCCGTGGCCGAGCTCTGCGCCGTCCGGCTATATATAGCCTCTCCCGAGCCCTCTCTAGCTCATCTCCAGCTTCCTCTCGCTTCCCTATGCCTCCCCGACCCATCCGCCCCTCGCCGGAGCTCCTTCTGCCCGCAAATGGCCGCCATGGCCGCCTCTGCCCTCCTTCTAAATTCGAGCCAACCACTGCTCCCCCGTGTCCACTCTACCCCCAGAGGATCTTCTCGGTCACGGCGGAGCTTTTCCCCTACCTCTCCTCCTTCCATTTGCAGCCGGGACGCCCTGCCCATCCTCTTCCGTCGCCGGTCACCGCCATGGCCATGGGAGCGCTCGAACCCGACCCCTGCGAGGCCCGTATACCCCAGGGATGGGTGCGTCTTGACTCCCCGAGCACGCCGGTAGCCCGAGCGTCTCGAAAGGTGGCCGGAGCCGCCGGCGGCCGTCGCCGGAGTCGGCCCTGTCTGCGGCCAGGAGCGGGCGAGCGGGAGGTTGAAGGCGTTGACCCTGCTCGTCGGGCCCTACCACCCGCGACCCCACCTGGCAGCCGGACAAAGGCTGACCCTTTGCCGCTGACTTGGTCCAATGGAGGCGTATTCTTTGGAATACGCTTTTCGCAAAGCGAAAGCGGTTTCTGCCTCGCCTTCGGGCAGGAATACGTTTTCTCTATAAGGAAAACGTACTCTAGCCAAATACGCGACCGGCCAGGCTGGCAAGGACCCGGTTGTGAATTTTCTTTTTCAGATTAGTCCCTGGACTTCTAACATCCATATCTTCGCGATCCTAACCCCGATCGAGGTGATTCCAAAGCCCACGTCTTCGTCTCGTCGAGCCCTTCATGTTGGTATCATTTTCATTATGTGTTCCCACAGTGAAAATGACCACTTTGCCCTTGCCCCTCCGAGAGAGAACTGTTTCCGGCAGCTCTTTCCGCGGACTCTCCGCACCTCCTCCCGATGATTCCTTCATCCCCAGGCAAGCCACAACTCTCATCTGCATAATTGCTTTGCAATATCATAGTTTAACCAATTACTTTAATCGCGGGTATGATTATTTGTAGTATGAATTAAAATATGCAATGTTTGAGTAAATTCTCGAATAGGTGACTACCACCTTGAGTACGGGATTGTTAGTGACTAGTATTTTACCCGCTTGTGATGTCATGTCATTGAAGATTACTGTCTATGATTATTTTGGGTTTCATCCGATAGTTTGTGGATATGAATCAATAGCAGTGGCTTGAGCTTATTGGTTATTGAATTACTATGATATCGGAGTGTCAGCTATGACAGAAATATTATTCGGGGATAAGATACTTAGTTGGTTGATCGAGAGTCACCTGTCCGGGCATATCCGTGCAGCCACATTTGCCGGTATGGGACGGCCTTGACTTGTTCTGATCGCGTGTTCTTTTATCGGTACCACCAAAGAGGGAAGGTTATGCGCGCGCGCTGCCCTGGCCCGGTAGGCGGCGATAACCTTGTGAGCCCAGTTGAGTTATTTGGGTACCCGTCCCGGTTGGGACAGTTTAGTTTGGCCACGACGGTGGCAGGTGTCATGAGGACACAGGTGTCATGAGGACACAGGGGCCACCCAGGGCAGGCCTCCGGGGGAGGATGAGTGCCGGTGGTACGATGAAAGAGTCACGGGTCAGGCAGGTTTTGTTGAAGCAGCGCTGGTCCACCCGAGTGGGATCACGAGGCCAGGTGCTTCATGGTGTGGGTAAAGTGCGCAACCTCTGCAGAGTGTAAAAATCTATTCGAATAGCCGTGTCCACGGTATTGGACAGCCCATCCAGACCTCACTAGGTGGTCAACCATAACCATAGTAGTGATAATAATGATGGAAGAACTCGTCTGAGTATGGTAGCAGTTGGACATCATGCCGGTGACAAGTCTTGGTGACCGTCTTGAGGATATTCGCTGAATGTTCTTGGTGAGATCACGAGTTGGTCACCAGAGTACGGTGAGAGTAGTCTGTTATTGTTATTTTCAATCATTCCTTCGGTAATGATAAATCTTTACCTAATCTTGATTGCTATGATGTTGTCTTGCTTTAATGCTGATGTTTGTTGTGAGCTTGCGAGTACATTCAAAGTACTCACCTGGCGTGTCATGCCAGTTTGCAGGTCATGCCATGATTGCTTGCTTGTCGAGGATCCCGAGGTTGCGAGCTAGGATACGCGTTCCAGCCAGAGTCCCTGCGGAGTGGAGTCCATCACCACCGTCGTTCTTCCGCTGTTAGCGTAGAATTACCTTAGACAGGCGTAGTATCGCCGTAACCTATGTACCCTGGTAACCTTATTCATGGTAATAAAGAGCTGATTTGTTCTGTGCCAACAGTGCCGTATTCCAGAAGACTTGTCCCTGGGCTGGAATACGGGGCGTTCCGGTTTCCTCTGGGCCGGGGTGCCGCAGTGTTAGTGCTATACATTTTAGCTTATATGAAGAAATTATGAATGACATAGCACCATCTGAACTTGAGGACATTGATGTTACTACAAAACTTGCAAACAGAGATACTATTACACCACTTGGGATTGTTAGAGATGTTCAAGTCTTGTGTGGAAAAATTAAGTACCCCACTGATTTTCTAGTAAGTGGTTCAAAACAAGATAAATTTTGTCCCATTATATTTGGTAGACCTTTCTTGAATACTGTCAATGCTCAAATTAATTGTTTTACCGAGAAGGTCAAGATAGGCTTTGGTGATGTGTCTCACGAATTTAATTTCTCCAAGTTTGGTAAACAACCACATGAGAAAGAATTACCAAGCAAAGATGAAATCATTGGTCTTGCTTCTATTGTTGTACCTCCTACAGATCCGCTAGAGCAATTTTTACTAGACCATGAAAATGATATGCATATGAATGAGAGAAATGAGATAGATGATATATTTTTGAAACAATCACCTGTTCTTAAGCACAACTTACCGGTTGATATTTTATGGGATCCCCCTCCACCCAAGGGAGATCCCGTGTTTGAGCTAAATACTTTACCCGATACTTTGAAATATGCTTAGCTTGATGAAAAGAAAATATATCCTGTTATTATCAGTGCTAACCTTTCAGAGCATGAAGAAAAGAGATTACTTAAAACTCTGAAGAAGCACCGGGCTGCTATTGGATATACTCTCGATGATCTTAAGGGCATTAGTCCCACTCTGTGTCAGCACAAGATTAATATGGAACCGGATGCTAAACCTGTCATTGATCACCAACGCCTCTTAAACCCTAAGATGAAGGAAGTGGTAAGAACTGGAATATTAAAGCTTCTGGAGGCAGGTATAATTTATCCTATTGCTGATAGTAGATGGGTAAGTCATGTTCATTGTGTTCCTAAGAAAGGAGGTATAACTGTTGTCCCTAATGATAAAAATGAACTTATCCCACAAAGAATAGTAACTGGTTATAGGATGGTGATTGATTTCAGAAAATTAAACAAAGCTACTAGGAAAGATCATTATCCTTTACCTTTTATCGATCAAATGCTAGAAAGATTATCGAAGCACACACACTTTTGCTTTCTTGATGGATATTCCGGTTTTTCTCAAATACCTGTGTCAAAAGAGGATCAAGAGAAAACTACTTTCACTTGCCCTTTTGGAACGTATGCTTATAGACGTATGCCTTTTGGTTTATGCAATGCACCTGCTACCTTTCAAAGATGTATGATGGCTATATTCTCTGATTTTTGTGAAAAGATTGTTGAGGTTTTCATGGATGATTTTTCCGTTTATGGAACTTCTTTTGATGATTGCTTGAGCAACCTTGATCGAGTTTTGTAGAGATGTGAAGAAACTAATCTTGTTTTGAATTGGGAGAAGTGCCATTTTATGGTGAATGAATGTATAGTGCTTGGGCATAAAATTTCTGAACGGCGTATTGAAGTGGATAAAGCTAAAGTTGATGCCATTGAGAAGATGTCATGCCCCAAAGATATCAAAGGTATAAGAAGCTTCCTTGGTCACGCTGGTTTTTATAGGCGTTTCATTAAAGATTTCTCAAAGATTTCTAGGCCGCTAACTAATCTTCTTCAAAAATATATTCCTTTTTTCCTTTGATGATGATTGTGTAGAAGCTTTTGAAATGCTTAAGAAAGCTTTGATTTCTGCACCTATTATTCAACCACCTGACTGGAACTTACCATTCGAGATTATGTGTGATGCTAGTGATTATGTTGTTGGTGCTGTTCTAGGGCAAAGAGTAGACAAGAAATTGAATGTTATCCATTATGCTAGTAAAACTCTAGATGCTGCTCAAAGAAATTATGCCACCACTGAAAAGGAATTTTTAGCAGTTGTCTTTGCATGTGATAAGTTTAGACCGTATATTGTTGATTCCAAAGTAACTATTCACACGGATCATGCTGCTATTAAATACCTTATGGAAAAGAAAGATGCTAAGCCTAGTCTTATTCAGTGGGTGCTTTTGCTTCAAGAATTTGATTTGCATATTGTCGATAGAAAAGGAGCTGAAAACCCCGTAGCAGATAACCTGTCTAGAATGGAGAATGTTCTTGATGACCCACTGCCTACTGATGATAATTTTCCTGATGAACAACTTGCTGCTATAAATGCTTCACGTAGCACTCCTTGGTATGCTGATTATGCTAATTACATTGTTGCTAAATATATCCCACTTAGTTTCACCTATCAACAAAAGAAAAAAAATCTTTTATGATTTACGACATTACTTTTGGGATGACCCGCATCTTTATAAGGAGGGAGTAGATGGTATTATTAGACGTTGTATACCTAAGCATGAACAGGAACAAATCTTAAGGAAGTGTCATTCTGAACCTTACGGAGGACATCATGCTGGAGATAGAACTGCACACAAGGTATTACAATCTGGTTTCTATTGGCCTACTCTTTTCAAGGATACTCGTAAGTATGTCCTTTCATGCAATGAATGTCAAAGAGTTGGTAACATTGGTAAACGTCAGGAAATGCCTATGAATTATTCACTTGCCATTGAACCATTTGATGTTTGGGGTTTTGACTTTATGGGACCTTTTCCTTCCTCATAGGTATACTCGTATTTTAGTTGTTTTTTTATTACGTTACTAAGTGGGTAGAGGCTATTCCAACTAGTAGCGCTGATCATAACACCTCTATTAAAATGCTTAAGGAAATTATTTTTTCGAGGTTTGGAGTCCCTAGATACTTAATGACTGATGGTGGGTCACATTTTATTCATGGTGCTTTCCGTAAATATGACGTTAACCATAGAATTGCATCACCATATCATCCTCAGTCTAGTGGCCAAGTTTAATTGAGTAATAGAGAATTAAAGTTGATCTTGCAAAAGACTGTTAATAGATCCAGGAAGAATTGGTCTATGAAACTAGACGATGCTCTATGGGCTTATAGAACTGCTTATAAAAAACCCATGGGAATGTCCCCATATAAAATGGTATATGGAAAAGCTTGTCATTGACCCCTTGAACTAGAACATAAGGCTTATTGGGCAATTATGGAATTAAATTATGATTTTAAGCTTGCCGATGAAAAGAGGTTATTTGATATTAGCTCATTAGATGAATGGAGGACACAAGCTTATGAGAATGCTAAGTTGTTTAAAGAAAAGGTTAAGAGATGGCATGACAAAAGGATCCAAAAACGGGAATTCAATGTAGGAGATCTTGTGCTTTTGTACAATTCTCGTTTCAGATTTTTTGCAGGAAAACTCTTATCCAAATGGGAAGGTCCATACGTTGTCGAAGAGGTTTACCGCTCCGGTGCTATAAAAATTAACAACTTCGAAGGCAAAAACCCGAGGGTGGTGAATGGGCAAAGAATCAAGCATTACATTTCAGGTACACCCATTAATGAAGAAACTAATGTCATTCAAGTGATAACACCGGAAGAACACATACGGGAGACCTTCCGGAACACTCCAAAAACCTGAAAAAGAGGTAGGTATGTGATACGGTAAGTAAACCGACTCCAAAATTTCCAAAAAAATAATTTCTGTTGGTTTTAGTATTTTAGAAAAAATCCAAAAATAAAACGGAGTCAAGGGGACCCACGAGGGAGCCACAAGCCAACAGCCCCCCCGGGGCGCGCCCTGATGGCTTGTGGGGCCCTCGTGTGCCTTCCCGACTCCGGTTTCTTCTCGAACACGTATTCTGACCTAGAAAAAGTCATTATATATACTCCCGGATGTTTTGACCACCGCATCGCAAGTTTCTCCTCTGTTCTTGTTTCGGGCTATTTTTCTGACAGATCTAGATCGCCATGGCTTCCCCAAGTTCATCTAAAGACAAGTTCTTCGAGAGGGTCATCAACCCTTACTTGCCGGAGGTTATGAAGCACCCTCAAGCTATTGAGATGTGTGAGGGGGTGGTCCACATCCGGGATGTTCAAGGCCCCAAGAAGGAGGGAAGCGACAAGGCCAGGCTTGCAGAAGTGGAGCAGGAGATCTTCAAGTGCCAAGGGATGGTGGAATGTGGTCTGAGTGCTAATCACTCTATGATCACAGACTTCATCCGCGAAAACAAGCTAGACACAAGGAGCGTAGGAGAAGCTCTCTTCAAACTTCAAGAGCGGATCGAGCACCTCCAAGATCAAATCTATCAACTTCAAATCCAGAACTATGAGTATGAATCTAGGTTTAAAAGGATGAGCCTCGCTGTTGATTTCAAGACTCCGGAGACAAGAGTCTTTTTCCATGATGGGGAGCCTATGCCTTGGAAGATGGAGGATTTCCGCACACCACCACCATCACCGAAGAACACTTGAGTACATGAGTATGGGCACAACCCCTAGCTTGTTCCAAGCTTGGGGGAGGTGCCCCGGTATCGTATCGCCATCACTTTTTCACCGTCATCTTTTATTTTAGTTCGATCTTTAGCTATTTTGTGGTTTAGAGAAATAAAGTTTTAGATTTTCCTTGCTTAGAATTTTGCTTCGAGTTCTACCTATCCTTGTAATCGAGTGTGAGAGTTATATAATAAAGATTAGTTGAGTTCGTGTGCTTTACTCTCTTGCACTAATGATCATAGCAAGACAATAAAAAGAATAGTAAAGATCATATGCTTATCCCATGGGAAGTAATGACTTCACATAGAAAGAAAGTATGAACTATGAAAATTGTTGGGAATAGAACAAGCATAGCCTTAGTCATTGTTATAATCTATGCAAGATCATGATAGAGAGGAGAAGATTCACATACAAATATACTATCTTGGACATCATCTATGATTATGAACCCTCGCCAAATATTAAATAATGATCAAGTGTTGAAGTTGGACATGGAAGATAGCCTAATGGTCATGATTGCTTGCATTTGCATAGAAGTTATATAGACATGGATCCTTTAACATGTGGTGCTTCCTTTAGAACTTTTCCTAGCCAAAATTTCCGCACCAAGTAGAGATACTACTTGTGCGTCAATAACCCTTTGAACCCAGTTTCTTTTTGTAAGAGTCCACCTTACCTACCTATGGATTGAATAAGATCCTTCAAGTAAGTTGTCATTGGTGCATAAGCAATAAAAATTGCCTTAATCATGTATGATCTTTTATTGAAAAGGAAAATAAGCTTTGTACGATCTTGTGATGGTGAAGAAATAAAAGCCACAGAGTGCATAATAAAGTTCGCTATCACAAGGGGCAATATAAAGTGAAGTTCCTTTGCATTAAGAGATTGCACATCTAACCAAATAAAAGTGCATGACAACCTCTGCTTCCCTCTGCGAAGGGCCTATCTTTCATTCTCATAAAGTTCTTACCTTTATTCAAGAGTCATCAATATCCATTCTTCTTCTAAGATATAAACTCTCTTAGTGGTAAGCATCACATGTTGAGGTAAGATCCAAGTATATATATCCAGTTGAATGTAAGAAACCATGATTCATTATTGTTGACATTATCCTTGAGGTAAATGAGTTGGGTGGCAAATGAAGCCCGTATCTTCCTATGTGTCCTGCAAAAACATTAGCTCCAAAAATATGCAATGAGTGTCAACAATCATAGATGACTAAATGATAGTTGAGTATGTGGGTTTGCTACAATGAAAGCTCTTATATAGACTCCTCTCTTGAATATGATGAGTGAGGATTATCTCCATGACTAAAATCATTGTTTTGTTGTTGTCAATAGGGTTTATGCTTCATACTTCAATAATTGTGAATAGATCGTTACTTGATTATGAGAAGTTATATGATGAAATACTTACTACTATAATAATATGCATGATGCTCTCATGTCCGTATTCTGTTTTTATCGACACCTCTCTCTCAAATCATGTGGTCATTATTCTCGAGTTCGGCTTTCGCTTGAGGACAAGCGAGGTCTAAGCTTGGGGGAGTTGATACGTCCATTTTGCATCATGATTTCCCATTCATATTTACGTTATCCTTGTCCATTATTCCCTATTATCATACAATTCTTATGCCCTTTCTCTCTGAATATGCAAGGTACATCACAAAGAGGGAATTATCTGGAAACTGGAATTCTGGACCGGAAAACCAAGAAAAAGGCAGAAAAATCACCAGAGTCCAAATGACCTGAAACTTCGCGGGGAATTTTTATTGAATATATGTGAATTTATGGGCCAAAAATATGCCAGAGGGGGGCCACAAGCCAACAGGGCGCCCCCCCAGGCCGTGCCCTGATAGCTTGTGGGGCCCTGGCTGGCCTCCCGAGGCCCCTCTTCTCCTATATGGTGTGTTTTACCCTAGAAAAAATCATAAGCAACCTTTCGGGACGAAGCGCCGCCATCTCGATGCGGAAACCTGGGCAGAGGCCCTTTTGCATTCCGGCAGTCAGATTCTGCCGGGGAAATCCCTCTCCGGGAGGGGGAGATCGAAGCCATCGTCATCACCAACGCTTCCTCCTTCTTGGGAGGACCAATCTTCATCAACATCTTCACTAGAAGCATCTCATATCCAACCCTAGTTCATCTCTTGTATTCAATCTTTGTCCCAAAACCTCAGATTGGTACCTGTGGGTTACTAGTTGTGTTGATTACATCTTGTAGTTTATGCTTGTTGGATTACTTGGTGGAAGAAATTATGTTCAGATTCTTAATTATTATTATTGCACCTCTGATCTTGAACATGTTGATGAGGTGTGAGTAGTTACTATTGTTCCTGAGGACATGGGAGAAGTATTGTTATAAATTATCATGTGAAGTTGGTATTCGTTCGATATTTTGATGCTATGTATGTTGTTACTTCTCTTAGTGGTGTCATGTGAACGTCGACTACATGACACTTCAGCATGCTATGGGCCTAAAGGAAGTCATTGTGGAGTAACAAGTAGATGATGGGTTGCTAGAGTGACAGAAGCTTAAACCCCAGTTTATCCGTTGCTTCATAAGGGGCTGATTTGGATCCACATGTTTCATGCTATGGTTAGATTTATCTTAATTTTTCTTTCGTAGTTGTGGATGCTTGCGAGAGGGGGTAATCTTAAGTAGGTTGTTAGTTCAAGTAAGAACAACACCTTAGCACCGGTCCACCCACATACCAAATTATCAAAGTAGCGAACGCGAATCAACCCAACATGATAAACATGACTAGACATAATTCCCATGTGTCCTCGGGAGCGCTTGCTTAATATAAGAGTACTTTCAGGCTTGTCCTTTGCTACAAAAAGGATTGGTCTACCTTGCTGCACCTTTGCTACTATTGTTACTTATCACGTGTTACAATTTATCTTGCTACAAAACTGTCTACTATCGTTACTTACAGCACTTGCAGAGAATACCTTGCTGAAAACTACTTATCATTTCCTTCTGCTCCTCGTTGGGTTCGACACTCTTACTTATCGAAAGGACTACGATTGATCCCGTATACTTTTGGGTCATCATCCACTCACTCGATCTCTGGCCAGTCTGTTCTTGTCTACCACATTCTGTGTGATGGTAGATCTGGCGTTGAGTAGCGGGGGTCACCGGCCACCTTCTTCACAGCCCCTGGGCCGAGCGGGACTCCGATTGGGGTCTTCTCGGTGAGGTAGACCGCTGTCATAAGGCCGCTTGCCATACGAACTGCCCCTCGGAGGGGGCGTCCGGCTGACGTCACGATCATCGCGCCAATGTCCTCCATGCTGGCCTCTCGGAAGAGGAGGAGAATGTCGGCGCTTTTCGTATGCATACGGGCTGTGTGTGGACTGAACTGTATCAGCCCGAACGGCTATATATGCGCTGGTGTGACCGCGACACCTCCGAATTCTGTCTCAGGGCGGTCTTCAACGGGGTCTGGATCTGCCGAATGCCCTCTCCAGCCGTAGAACCAGACGGCTGAATAGATTCAGCGATCTGAGTGGCTGCGGCCAGGTTCTCCATCGGTGTGCGCATCACCGGGATCTTGGGCGGTCTATCATTCGGAAATAACTGCAGCCGACTACGACTGGAGCTGGGTTGCTCTCTGGCCGCACGATCATCGAGTGACCGTTGGAGTCGCTTGAGACGCTCGTGCTCAACCAAGGTGGCCTGACGCGTGGCCTCCAAAGCTATATCCTTCGGGGAAGTCCCTGTGATGGGAGTGAGCAGGACTTCGTCGTCCCTCCTCCTCCTCTCCTTCCTCTGCTCCCGACTGAGAGGCTGGGGAAAATAGGCGTCGATGTGGCCGTCGTCGCGGCCACCGTCTCGACCACGGGAACCGCTCGCGGAATACCCAGGAGGCCCATGGTTGGTGGTGTGAGCCATCAGTATCTCTGCAGCGTTTTCGCTGCTTTCGCACTCAGACCTATCGGACAACTCATCGCCCGATGAGGAGGACAAGCTGACGGTGGACTCGCCAGAATCAAGCACGACCACCTGCTCGGAAGTAGGTTGACGCACCATGACATGCTTGAGCCATCGCTGCAGTCGCGAATGCCCGGAGCGCTTACGGCAGCTAGCAACGGGACGGGTGGGCACAGAGCCATAAGGCTTTGACGGCTGTTGAAGAAGAACTCCGTGCGCCGCCGCGCTGAAATGTGTCGCCCCGCGGGAGGGGAACGCGTCCGGGTCCAATGGTGCCTCATGCAACCATGCCGAACCGTCAGCGACGAAGCGAAGGCTGTCGAAAAGGATTTTGCCACCGAGTGCGATCATGATGACCAAAAAAGTTAAATCTCCACCTATGCCAGAGTTTGCTAGACATGTTGCCCCATGGTGGGCGCCAACTGTCGTGCGAGTAAGACTGACAGTAGTACGGGGGGTGCGTATGAGTAAGGGCAGAGCCTAGCTACAACACAAGTGTAACACTCGGATGTACGAGTTCAGGCCCCACTTGGAAGTGGTAAAGACCCTACGTCTCGAGCCCTGAGACTTAGTGTTTGCTAATGGGTGTATCTGATTACAGGGAGTTCGTAACCCTCGTTTTGGCGCCAGGGGGTGGCTTATATAGAGTGCGCCACCACCTCCCGAGCACCATTACTAGGGTAATTAATGACGGTAACTGCTCGAGTTACTAGAAACGGTCGTGTTAACTAGGGGCGTTACAGGTAACGTCATCTTCACATCACTTTACGTGAGTTAAGTCCCTCGAACGTTATAGTTCCCACGTCGCCTCTGCTTCTTCACGTCTGAGTTCTGAAGCCTGGCCGACTGGTTGATGACGTCCGAGTGACTTACAAGGATCCGAGTGGATGTAGTAAAATCATATGAATGCTAAAGTAGTCCAGAGACTTCCAGTAACATGTAGGACCCCAGGTGGGCTCTAGATGTGAGGTCCATGACCCTACCTTGGGTAGGTGACCTCATCAGATGGGGAGGCAAGGAGAAACCTCGGTCGATATGGGTTGGGAGGAGGACCCGTTCATCTCCACGCGACACTAGCTCGACCTCGCCTGCCGCCGGCAGTCGCCAGTTCCCAGCGACCAGGAGGCCCTTGCTCTCCAGCTCAATCAGCCGGCCGGCGGTGGTCCATGACGGCATCCAGTCGCTCTGGACGAAGCCCGCTGGTGCGCCCGTGCTCGAGGAGGATCCTCGCAACGCCTTCTCGGCCTTCGCGGTTGCGATCCTCGTCATCTCCAGCAGATTGGGGCGGCGAATCGGCAGAGCTGTGGCACAGGTGGAGCTCTCGGCGGGACAGTGGAGAAATCGAAGAGGTGGGGAATGGTAGTTATCTCTCTCTTCCCCCCTCTCGGTCAAGTCTTATACCTCGTCTCGGCGAATTCACAGCCGTCAGATCAGCAGGCGCCGCGCAATCAACGGGCAGCGACAGATTCGCAAAATCTCTAGGGCAGCATTTCGGGTACGCGTGGCGTTATTTGCGGCGCAGAAATCAAGGCGCCGCATCCACTTTCCCCACTTCTGTGATGTAACCGCCCACGTGCGCGCGCTTCCCACGATTTCGAAATCAGCGGAGATTTCGCCACGACGTGATCCGAATGGGTTCCGCACCCACTGGTGCGTTCCGACGTGCCAAAACCCATCGAGTGTGCTAAGAAGATCCATCTAGCACTCAAATGAATTTCCAACTATCACAGGAACACCCGAAAGGTCAATAGTTTTCTATCATTACCAGTCGGAAGTTTTGACGATCGTACTCTCAAGTCTTTGGGTCATTTCTCCCGAGAACGAATCTGGTTCTAGCCGAGTGGCTCGAACAGTCAGGCTGTTTGGGTCATTCTGGATCTATTTAACCTGAATCGGTTATGGTTTTAAAGTCGGGTGAGAAATGATCCGACTCGTTTCCCGACATTTCCAAAACGAGCCGACGTCACGTCAGGTGACGGTCACTCGTTCCCCAAACCTCAACCGATTCGGGGGCTACTGATGAGGTCACCTACCCAAGGTAGGGTCATGGACCTCACATCTAGGGCCCACCTGGGGTCCTACATGTTCATGGAAGTCTCTGGACTACTTTAGCATTCAGATGATTTTACTAGATCCACTCGAATCCTTGTAAGTCACTCGGACGTCATCAGCCAGTCGACCAGGCTTCGGAACTCGGACAAGAAGAAGCAGAGGCGACATGGGAACTACAACGTTCGAGGGACTTAACTCACATAAAGTGCTGTGAAGATGACGTTACCTGTAACGCCCCTAGTTAACACAGTCGTTTCTAGTAACTCTAGCAGTTACCATCATTAATTACCCTAGTAATGGCGCTCGGCAGCTGGTGGCGCACTCTATATAAGCCACCCCCTGGCGCTAGAGCGAGGGTTACGAACTCTCTGTAATCAGATACACCCATAAGCAAACACTAAGCCTCAGGGCTCGAGACGTAGGGTCTTTACCACTTCCGAATGGGGCCTGATCTCGTACATTTGAGTGTTACACTTGTGTCGTACCTAGGCTCCGCCCTTACTCATACGTACCCCCCGTACTACTGTCAGTCTTACTCCCACAACATCGCCCATTCCTTCTCTCTCATGCTTGCATTAGATTTTGATATTGTTGTTGATAGCTCCTATTCTGATGCATAGCCTACTTTTGTAACCTCCTGTTGTACTTTACATGTCTATCATATATGCTTAGTATAGGTTGGTTAGTGATCCACCAACGACCCCTCAGCTTGTCCCTGAGCCCAACACATCACATCACACCCCCTTAGTTGTACGACTCTGCAGAGCTACTATCGAGTGCCAAGGGTGATACCTGATATGTCTCCAACGTATCTATAATTTTTTATTGTTCCATGCTGTTATATTATCATTCTTGGATGTTTTATAATCATTTTATAGCAACTTTATATCATCTTTTGGAACTAACCCGGACTGACGCTATTTTCAGCAGAACTACAGTGGTGTTGTTTTTTGTGCAGAAATAAAAGTTCTCCAAATGCAAGGAAACTTTTTGACGATTTTTTTGGAACAAAAGAGGCACTAGAAGCTTCGTGGGAGGGCCAGAAGAGCCACGAGGTGGCCACAACCCACCAGGGCGCACCAGCCCCCTCCGGCGCGCCCTGGTGTCTTGTGGGCCCCTCGTGGCCCATCTTCGCGTGAAATCGACGCCCAAAAATCCTATATATTCAGAAACCCCCAGAAATAACCCTAGATCAGAAGTTCTGACGCCGCAAGCCTCTATAGCCACGAAAAACCAATCTAGACCCCGTTCCGGCACCCTGCCGGAGGGGGAAATCATCACCGGAGGCCATCTTCATCATCCCTATGGTCTCCATGACGAGGAGGGAGTAGTCCACCCTCGATGCTGAGGGTTTGTACCAGTAGCTATGTGTTTAATCTCTCTCTCTCTCGTGTTCTTGCTTTGGCACGATCTTGATGTATCGCTGGCTTTGTTAATATAGTTGGATCATATGGTGTTTTCCCCTCTCTATCTTGTTGTGATGAATTGAGTTTTCCCTTTGAGATTTCGTTATTACCGGATTGATACTTTTATGGATTTGAGAGCACTTGATCTATGTCTTGGCACTCAACTCGCGGATTCCCGAGGTGACATTAGGGTAATCTATGCATAGGGGTTGATGCACGTTTTTGTCCTACTTTCTGCGGTAGAAATCTTGGGGCACTCTTTGAGGTTCTTTGTGTTGGATTGAGTATTATGAATCTGAAATTGTTTGATGCGTATCATATAATTAACTCATGGATACTTGTGGTGACATTGGAGTATCTAGGTGACATTAGAGTTGGTTGATGCGTATCATATGGTGTTATTTTAGTACAAACTCTTAGATAGATCGATCGGAAAGGATAACTTGGTGTTATTTTAGTACGAACTCTTGGATAGATCGATCGGAAAGGATAACTTTAAGGTGGTTTCGTACCCTACAAACAATTTCTTCTTATGTTCTCCGCTAGATAAGAACTTTGGAGTGATTCTTCGTTGCACGTTGAGGTATGGTTATGTGATCCAATTATATTAGCATTGTTGAGAGATTTCACTAGCGAAAGTACGGACTCTAGGCCTTGTTTTCAAGCATCAGAATACTGTTTGTGCTCACTTTTGTTACTTGCTACCTTGCTGTTTTTTATTGTTACTATTACAAAAATCAATACCTACTATCATTACTACACTTGTATCACCATCTCTTCGCCGAACTAGTGCACCTATACAATTTACCATTGTATTTGGTGTGTTGGGGACACAAGAGACTTTTATTATTTGGTTGCAGGGTTGTTTGAGAGAGACCATCTTCATCCTACGCCTCCCACGGATTGATAAACCTTAGGTCATCCACTTGAGGGAAATTTGCTACTGTCCTACAAAACTCTGTGCTTGGAGGCCCAACACGAGTCTACAAGAACAAGTTGTGGTAGTAGACATCAAGCTCTTTTCTGGCACCGTTGTCGGGGAGGTGAGTGCTTGAAGGTATATCTTTAGATCTTGCAATTGAATCTTTTAGTTTCTTGTTTTATCACTAGTTTGGTTTATAATAGAAAACAAAAAAATGGAATTGAGGTGGCCTCATATTATTCGTCTTTATCATGTCTTTCTTGAAAATGATGGAAAGGAAAATTGTGCCCAATTGATAGAAGAAGAATTCAATAAAATGTTTGGCATAAATGATGAGCATGATTGCAATGTTGTTAGTATGAATTCTATGAATATCCAAAATACTAATGATGATTGCACTAGTCATAACAAAAATGTTTCTTATAAGCATGTCAATTTTTGTGGAGTGCATAAAGTTTGTGAAGACGTGCCTTATAGGGATGATAGATTTTGTAAGACGCATAAACATGATAGAACCAATTTTTTGCTCAAAGTGATAGATGAATTTGCTACAAAATTATGTTCTCTTTGTCCTATTACTTGTGAACTTTGCAATAAAGTTTGTCATCTTAATTTCCAATGCAAACTTTTTCATGACCAAATATTGTAATAACTTGATCACCCTTGAACTTTATAATGAGCTTTCTCTATTTTTGGGGAGTGAAGAATTGACACATACAAATAGTTGGTTTGAAGTATTCATTCTCACGGACGACATTGAAACTAATCTAGAAAATATCTATATGTTTTGCATGGTAAATTGCAATGAGAATGCTTATATTGCCAACTATAGAAAGATGGGAAAACCAATAGAATATAAAAGAGATACTAATGAAAGGGTAAAGATTTCCACTTTCCCTCCTATTGTCTCTCTTGATGAAATAGGTGACGAGGAGGAGCTCCCTATTCAACCAATCTCATCATAAGAAGCTCGAAGAAATTAATTAAACCCACACATGGTGTGGTGAAGAAGAAGAAAAGAAGAAAGAGTAGAGGTAAAAAGGTATCTCTCCCAAATGATGTTGCTCTTATTATTGTTGTGCCTCACGAGGATGAATCAAAAATAATTGTGGAAGATGATACACTTGATGATGATTTTGTTATGCCTATTGCTTGTTGTGATGACTATGATTGGGAAGATAATGATACTTCTTATAATCTTGAAAATCTTTTTGGCACCAACTTGGTAAATTATGATGATAATAATTGTTATACTATTGGTGCCATTCATACTATTAATGATGAGAGTGATTATGCTTATGATATGCCAAGCCACAAGCTTGGGGATGCTATGTTTGATGAGAATGACATGTTTGAGAATTTATTTGCTGCAATTAATGTTTGTCCCAAGCTTGGGGATGATATGCTTAATGAAGATGATCTTTTTATTTCCCCTACTTTGAATGATCAAACTTGTTATGATGATTGCATGCCTCCTATTTATGATGATTGCGATATTTATGAAAGTGGGTTTGGAAGAGTGTCAACTTTAGATAATTATTATCCCACTATTTTGGAGGGTGTCGAATTTTATTATAATGATAAAAGTGGATTTGGAGAGGTCATGACTTTATTTAGTAATGATTCCACTATTTCGGAAGAGGTTTCACTTGACTATGATGAGAACAAAGTTGCTACTTATGATGATTATTGTGATGATACTTATGTTATAAAAAGTAGTGATAATTACTGTCATAATTTTGAATATACTTTTACTGAACATTACTCTTTTAATGTGGAAACAATTTATAGTATTCGAGTTTCATTTGATGCTCCCACTATTATGAATGAGAAGAAATTTGCTTATGAGGAGAGTAATAAAATTTCTATGCTTGTGGATCATGAAAAGAATGCTTTATGTGATAGTTATATTGTTGAATTTATTCATGATGCTACTGAAAATTACTATGAGAGAGTAACATATGCTTTTACATATTGCAATAATATGAAGTTTCCTCTCTATGTGTTAAAAGTTTTGAAGTTATGCTTGTTTTGCCTTCCTATGCTAGTTGATTCTTGCTCCCATAAATTGTTTTCTCACACAATCCCTATGAATAGGAAGTGGGTTAGACTTAAATGTGCTTTTCATGAGATTCATGATGCTCTCTTGCATGTTTCAACTACTATTCCTATGTGAGCATCATTGAAATCATCATGCCTAGCTAAAAGGCTTTAAAGAAAAGCGCTTGTTGGGAGACAACCCAATACTTTTCCTTTCTGTTTTTGCGTGTTCACATGATTAAGCTACTGTAGTAATCATGTTTTGTGTCTTTTATTTAAATAAAGTGCCAAGTAAAGCCTTTTAGATGACTCACAAGATGAGTAGAATTGATTCTGAACCAAAACATAAACTTTTGACTCAAGTACAGGAATTTTCATTTTTCACTCGAGCGTGATAAGGATCTGAATTTTTTACACAGTGTTTATATACAAATTCTTCAGGTTTTCCTAATTTTTCAGAATTTTTAGAGATAGGGAAGTATGGTTATACTACAGATCTTCACAGGCTGTTCTGTTTTTTAACAGATTCTGTTTTGCATGCATAGTTTACTTGTTTTAGTGTTCCCATAGCTTATATTCATTGATATAAATTATGTGAATGGTATAATACGGTAGGTATTATGCGAGAACAATTATGAATCTTGTCTTAACAGTACCTAAGTGAATGATTTATCTTTATTACACTAACCCTTCTCACGAAGTTCCATTAAGTTTTCTGTGATTGAAGTTTTCAAGTTTTGGGTGAGACACCGATATGAGGAGAATAAGGAGTGACAAGAACCTAAGCTTGAGGATGCCCAAGGCACCCCCAAGGTAATATACAAGGAAGACTCAAGCGTCTAAGCTTGGGGATGCCCCTGAAGGCATCCCCTCTTTCGTCTCCAACATTATCGGTATATCTTACTTGGAGCTATATTTTTAGTCATCACATGATATGTGTTTTGCTTGGAGCATCATTTTATTTTGTTGTTCTCTGTTATGTGTTATTTATAATCTTGTTTTTCAATAAAAAGTTCCAATAATTGCCTTTAGGATGCTTGAATTGCATGTTTGATGTGTGTCGTGTAAAAACAAAAACTTTCTCTGTAGCGTTTGAATTTTCATATTTTTCTGGAACGTGGAAAGTTTCTGAAATTTTTACACGGTGTTGTCATATAAATTATTTATCACCTTCTAATTTTTCATAATTTTTTGAGTTACATAAGTACACTGTTTTCATAAATTGCTACAGACTGTTCTGTTTGGACAGATTGCTGTCATAGTTTTGTTATCTACCTATCCTATAGTTTCCATGGCCTATATTGGTAGATATAAATTGTAGAAACGATAGTAAACAGTATATGATGTTTGAAAATTATTTTGCAACTTGTCTTGGCATTACATGAAGTGTGGATTTATTCTTATGTGTACTAACCTATCTCACGAGTTCTTTTCAAGTTTTGTGTGGATGAAGTTTTTGAGAATAGGTGAAACCATGATATGAGAGGATTGAACGAGATACAAAAGCTCAAGCTTGGGGATGCCCAAAGCACCCCAAGTAAATATTTCAAGAAGCCTCAAGCATCTAAGCTTGGGGATGCTATGCATCCCACCTCTCTTCATCAACAATTATCGGTTAGCCTATGTTGGGCCTAAATTTTTATTTGTCCACATGATATGTGCTATTCTTGGAGTGCTATTTTTCTTTTGCTCGCTGTTTAAATAAAATACTTGGATCTAAAAGTTTTTAGATGAGAGAGAGTTCTCAAATGGCTACCCGTTTACTTAACTACTCGCTTGATCTTCACTTATATATTTTTGGAATAGCTTGTCAAATTCTCTCATGCTTCACTTATATTATTTTGAGAGATGAAATTTTTATGCTCATGTTCTTCACTTAAATTTATTTGAGCTTGTCAAAAGCAATGGCAATATATGAAACTAGTCCCAAAGTGATAGATATTCAAGAGGGATATAATAAAAACTTTCATGAAGATCATTGGACAAATTAAACTTGATTCCTTGTAATAGTTTTGAGACATGATGATAGTAATATGTGAGTCATGTTGGTGAGTAATTATGCTTTAGTAAGAATATTGGTGTTAAGGTTTGTGATTCCCTATGCAAGCACGAAAGTCAATAGTTATGCAATGAAATTACATCCTACTTGCGGTGCATTATTCGGTGTTAGTTATGCTTAATGCCCGTTTATGTGAATTTTCATTTCTTGGTTGGTTGCTTCTCAATCTATTTGCTAGCCTCTACTTGTACTAAGTAGAAATACTACTTGTGCATCCAAAATCCTTAAACCCAGTTTTTGCCATATGAGTCCACCATACCTACCTATATGCGGTATTTCTGTGTCGTTCTAAGCAAAATTGTATGTGCCATCTCTAATTTTCAAAATGAATTTCATTTTTGTGTGCTCGTACCGCTCATGAAGCGGTAGGGGGTGGCCAATATTTTTCCATGCTAGATGTGTTTATTCACTTGTCATTGCACGAGAGTACGGCGGTAATAGGGATGCCCAGTCCCGAAATGAAAAAGAAATTTACGTTATGTTGTGAAATAATAAATTCCTTGGAAAGTGTTGGTATGGAAGGCAACCGTGGATACGGCTAGCCATGGATTGTGAAAGAATGATGGAAAAAGGAATAAACTTTATTTTCTTTTTGGGAACCACCTATGATATATCTAGCATGGAAAGTATTGAGAACTACTCGGTCGTTTTCGTTGACAAGAAAAGCATGCCTCTCAAAAATTTTATCTCTCAATTTAAGCTTTGAGCTCTGGCACCTCTACAAATCCCTACTTCCCTCTGCGAAGGGCCTATCTATTTACTTTATGCAATTTTTATTTTTAATTTGAGTCTCCATCTTCTCTTATAAAGCACCAACTAGGGGGCACTATGATCATACTTGTGCATTGGGTGTAGTTAATATTCGAGTGTGTTTCACGAATAGATTAATGATTGAGCATGATGGGCCAGGGATAACTTTCTTTAGTGTTGATATTTTGAAAGACATGGTTGCTTGTTGGTATGCTTGAGTATTAAAGTCTTCATGTCAAAACTAGACTATTGCATTGAACCATCTAAAAGTCCAAATGTCCATGCTACAAAAGAAAAGAATATGTGATGAACATGTTAGGCAGCATTCCACATCAAAAATTCTGTTTTTATCATTTACCAACTTGAGGACGAGCAGGAATTAAGCTTGGGGATGCTGATACGTCTCCAACGTATCTATAATTTTTGATTGTTCCATGCTGTTATATTATCATTCTTGGATGTTTTATAATCATTTTATAGCATTATATCATTTTTTGGAACTAACTCGGACTGACATTGTTTTCAGCAGAACTACCGTGATGTTGTTTTTTGTGCAGAAATAAAAGTTCTCCAAATGCAACGAAACTTTTTGACGATTTTTCTGGAACAAAAGAGGCACTAGAAGCTTCGTGGGAGGGCCAGAAGAACCATGAGGTGGCCACAACCCACCAGGGTGCGCTAGCCCCCTCTGGCGCGCCCTGGTGTCTTGTGGGCCCCTCGTGGCCCATCTTCGCGTGAAACCGACGCCCAAAAATCCTATATATTCAGAAACCCCCTGAAATAACCCTAGATCAAAAGTTCCGCCACCACAAGCCTCTGTAGCCACGAAAAACCAATCTAGACCCCGTTCCGGCACCCTGCCGGAGGGCGAAATCATCATCAGAGGCCATCTTAATCATCTCTATGGTCTCCATGATGAGGAGGGAGTAGTCCACCCTCAGGGCTGAGGGTTTGTACCAGTAGCTATGTGTTTAATCTCTCTCTCTCTCTCTCTCTCTCTCTCGTGTTCTTGATTTGGCACGATCTTGATGTATCGCGAGCTTTGTTAATATAGTTGGATCATATGGTGTTTTCCCCTCTCTATCTTGTTGTGATGAATTGAGTTTTTCCTTTGAGATTTCGTTATTGCTGGATTGAATACTTTTATGGATTTGAGAGCACTCGATCTATGTCTTGGCACTCAACTCGCGGATTCCCTAGGTGACATTGGGGTAATCTATGCATAGGGGTTGATGCACGTTTTCGTCCTACTTTCTCCGATAGAAATCTTGGGACACTCTTTGAGGTTCTTTGTGTTGGATTGAGTATTATGAATCTGAAATTGTTTGATGCGTATCGTATAATTAACTCATGGATACTTGTGGTGACATTAGAGTTGGTTGATGCGTATCATATGGTGTTATTTTAGTACGAACTCTTAGATAGATCAATCGGAAAGGATAACTTGGTGTTATTTTAGTACGAACTCTTGGATAGATCGATCGGAAAGGATAAGTTTAAGGTGGTTTCGTACCCTACAAACAATTTCTTCTTATGTTCTCCGCTAGATAAGAACTTTGGAGTGATTCTTCGTTGCACGTTGAGGGATGATTATGTGATCCAATTATATTAGCATTGTTGAGAGATTGCACTAGGGAAAGTACGGACCCTAGGCCTTGTTTTCAAGCATCGCAATACCGTTTGTGCTCACTTTTGTTACTTGATACCTTATTGTTTTTATTGTTATTATTACAAAAATCAATACCTACTATCATTACTACACTTGTATCACCACCTCTTCGCCGAACTAGTGCACCTATACAATTTACCATTGTATTTGATGTGTTGGGGACACAAAAGATTTTTTATTATTTGGTTGCAGGGTTGTTTGAGAGATACCATCTTCATCCTACGCCTCCCACGGATTGATAAACCTTAGGTCATCCACTTGAGGGAAATTTGCTATTGTCCTACAAAACTCTGCGTTTGGAGGCCCAACACGAGTCTACAAGAACAAGCTGTGTAGTAGACATCAATACCTCATAACGCACTCATGATGATAAGTCTGTAGTGTAGCTAATCGATCGTGGATTATGGAGGGTGATTCCGCTTTCACCACTCCCGATAACGACTCTGTCGTGCAATGCCTCAAGTGTGAATCCTTGAGGGTGATTCCTCCCAGGCCACCTTGACCGTTACATCCAGTGGAACCCATCGAGGGTGATTCCTCAGATTCCCCCTTGATGTTATGGACACACGGCTACTTTGACTTTACCCCAGAACCATGTGAAATACGGGTCAACCCCGAGGGGTACCCGCGAGAGAAATGTGAAAGATGGGTCGGCCCCGAGGGGTACCCGCGAGTGATGTGTAGTCGGGTGGACCTGGAGGGTACCCGCGAGATAATTACGCGGCACGGCCGCACATTCTTAGCCCTCGCCATAAGTCCGTGAGACGGGGCGACGGGACCACAGATCGTGAATCATTGATCGTCTCCGCGCGCTCTCAAGACACTAACGAGTTTGGATATGTTATCTGAGTAGGACTCTGGCCTTTTTCGCACCGACCACCACACGGGAATAAGTATGGGCACTCCACGTCGTACATTCTCCCGAAAGCTCTTCAGACGTCACAGTTGAGCGGCACGCGCCCGGGTGGCCCGCGTAAGCACCTGTTTTGTAAAAGAGGTAGCTAGGACTGACCCCGACCATCCTCGTAACGTGCAGGAGTGTTTAGGGTGATGGGCCCATGACCCCTTCGCACTTAGGATTTAGACCGGCATGTTGACCTCTCTGTTGAGCCTAAGTAGGACTACCAGGTGTCGATCAGCCGAGGCTGGGCATGACCCAGAAAAGTGTGTTCGGCCAGAGTTAATCGAGCGTGTTGGGTAAGTTTGTGCACCCCTGCAGGGAAGTTTGTCCACGGTAACGGACGCTCGGAGTTATATCCCGATGTATACAACTAGAACTGGATACTTGCGACACTAAACTGAAATGATGGGTCCGGAATTGCTTTCTCGCACGGAGTCGAGGAAGGATCTCTAGGTGTTACTACAACATACTTATTACATATAGTATGCTAATCTGCACTCTTCTAATGCTGCAAGATGCTAGTCTTCGATATGCTAGGTGTTCCCTTCTCTTCTTGCATTTATGCAGTTCACTCCAAAGATATAGCTCCATTCCTTTGATACTGATGCATACTTAGCATAGATCTGATGTAAGTCTTGCGAGTACTTTGGATGAGTACTCACAGTTGCTTTGCTCCCCTTTTCCCCTTGATACGATTGCTGCGATCAGATGACGGAGCCCAGTAGCCAGCTGATCCTGCCGATGGCTACTACTACTCCGACGGAGCCTACTACTACGTGGAGGCCGCCGACGATTAGAAGTAGTTAGGAGGCTCCTAGGCAGGAGGCCTTGCCTTTTTGATCCATGATGATGTTTGTGCTAGCCTTCTTAAGGCAGACTTGTTTATTTATGTCTGTACTTAGATATTGTTGCTTCCGCTGGCTCGTTTGTATCTGAGCTTATGTATTCGAGCCCTCGAGGCCCCTGGCTTGTAATATAAAGCTTGTATGACTTTAATTTGTGTCTAGAGTTGTGTTGTGATATCTTCCCGTGAGTCTTTGATCTTGATCATGCACATTTGCGTGTATGATTAGTTTACGATCAAGGCGGGGGCGTCACAAGTACGTATGTGTAAAATTTGTTTGCAGTTTGTGGATGATGATGGGAAATTTTACCTGGACATGAGGCAGTGCTTTGAGACTATGAAGGACTCAGAAGAAGTAGCTTAATTAACAAAATTCAGTGCTATTTTTGGTTCTACAGTGTGTGGTTGACCAGTTGTTGATTGCTTCCTGGTATGGCTGGCTGGGTGTAAGAATGGTCCTGGTAACAACGACGGAGCTACAACAAGGCTAGAAGGGCCATGGCCCGCCCAGCCCACGGTCAAAACACTGAATACTATAGGTAAAGTTGGGCCTTTTCAGAGAGAGAAAATGTGTCTCCCTTCAGCTAGGCCTGCCTTGGCCCGCCCAGCCAATTTTGGGTAGCTCCGCCACTAACTCGTAAGCAAAGATGTAACGAGTGAAGTGGATCACTGAATCCCATTTGGCTAAAACCTTTTAATTTGTATGTATTATCTGCAAACAATATATTTATCTGGCTCTTCTTTTCTCGCGCCGTTATGGCCACTGCCTTAGCTCCAGCCGACGGCCTCACTATGACATTATGCCCATCTTTTTCATTCTTCTCCGTGAATTATCCTTTCATTTCCTCATGACCTCTGAGACTATTTGATGCTCTCCGTTGCAATGGCGATTGAGAATATCGTCATCCATTGCACTAGATTCAATCATCATTCGGGCACGCAGTAGGCAACGGTTATCGCACACTAAGGGAACTATATACTAGAAATAGATTTGGTTGGATGGTTTGTGCTACCAGTTCATTTAGATTTATTATGGATATTGATTTCTTTTACCTTTATTATTACTATTTGTTTTGATTTCAACAGCAAGACCAACATCATGGGGTTGCATTAGTCCGCTAAAATTGACTCACTCACTCATGATGTTTGTGTAGATATTTCTTTTATCATGTCGACAAGACATCTAATGAAAATTTAAACAGTCCACAAGTGAGGTGAACCAATGTAATTTTTATAATGTGTTTAAAGGATAATCCATCTCTCTCATGTTGTTTCTACATAGTTTTTTTAACTTTTTGTTGGCATTTACTTTGGATTGTCTGATTTAAATACTACTCTTGATCATGTAAGAAAGCTTATTTGTTTTGGTAGTGCAATTTTTTGCAACCATACATGTTACTTCATAAAATGTTAGAGATTTTATTCTTTCTCATTTTCAAGCTATTTTACACATATGAAGCTAGTATGATATGTAGGCTTCAAAGCAAAGTTTAATAAAGTTTAGGTCCAATGAGCCTCTTTCAGTCTTCATGCTTAAGCCCTAAGATTTTTTTGTTATCCGAGCTTTTGGGCATAGGTATGCACAAAACAATTTAATAATAATTGGCTTCCAAGCCGTGTGGTGCTTATAGACATCATGAATTCAGTCATATTATGTCATGTGTTCTTGATTATACTTGCATTTTACGCCCCTTTTATCATCAATGGCATCTACTCATTTCATGCAAGTGTCATCATCCTTATTAAATGCAATGCTCAATCCCTCACTAGTTATTTTTTGGCCATACAACATTGAGAGGTGAGTTCAAAGAGAAGACGCATGTATTCGTGTCATAGTTAAGGCTTTTAATATAACTTAAGACTATACAAAACCAGAAAAGCAAAGCCGCTATGAGTAGGGCGTTTTGGAGCTCGGGCTCCATGGAGCCCTTTATTTTTGAACAATTCAAATTTCAAATTTCCTGATTTCAAAAAAATCTGAAAAAATATGCAAGTATACAAGGATGAAATGTGTATGTGTGCAAAAAATCAGGATGAAATACCTTGAGATGCGATCTGTGCAAAAAGAACAAATTTATGGACTTTTGGGATGAATAGTATCATGTGTTAAAAAGTCACAGATTTGTCTTTTTTGCACAGCCCTCGTTTTAATGAATTTCGTCCTGAAAATTTATACACATGTGTGTTATGCCTTCATGTACATCCGTATTTTTTTTTCAGATTTTTTTGAAATGTAAAAATATGGAATTTGATGAATTTTGAACTTTTCAAAAACCGGCCTCCATGGAGGCCTAGCTCCAAAAGGCATTTTCGAGCCGCTATAGCCAATATAAAAGGAATACACTAACATGTAGTTATGTGTTTTTTTCTCATGTAACAAGCAATCATGATTATATAAATTTCTATTGTTTTTCTAATGTTTTTTTGCAATAAATTCCCGCAGCAACGTGCGGAGTATTATCTAGTTAAATTAATTAACTAAACCAGTAATGATGGATTGGACCAAGTGTGGGTGATGAATGGATCTATGTATGAAGTTGTGCTTGTTATGCATATGATTCGTATTTGTGAATTTTGACACAATTAGTATATCCAAAATAAATATTGTAATGATACAAAAGAGCCGACTAAATTGATATTTGTAAAAAAAATTGAATTGGATGTACTAATTAGAAAATATGGATTTAATAAAGTTAATCATCCACACACTATTGTGCTACCTACTTTGAATTACCTACTTTTCTTAAACGTGTTTAGCTGCTAATTTTAAATAGATTCACTAAATCTCATTCGATTGACATTTAACAGAGTCTCAATCGCCTTTCCAAGCTGTTGGATACATGCACACTAAGATTCTATGCTAGGGAACTTTTCTTCTTATTGTGATGTGTAATGGGAAGAGATACGTGTGTGCGGTTCTGATCTCTCCAAAGTCTGTGTTTTTTCAGAAAGAGCCTACAATCTACATGAGATGCTTGTGTATGGGCCAACTCCAAGAAGTGCAAAAAGAAAAGGAACATAATAATCTTGTAAACCAAACAACCAACATTTTTCTAAAAAGAAAATCAACATGGCAAAAACCTGTTCGCTTTCGAATATTAAGAAATAACTATATATAAACAATCCCACTTCAATGGCCAATACTCTCCCATCTGGTGATGGTGTGATGTTGACTGACCCACTAAAAAGTAAAAATAAATAAACATTTGTAAAAAAATAAAAAATAAATAAATCACTTTTCTTCCATCCGGTGATAGTGCTAAGCTGAAGGAGGCATTATTGAAGGATGCCACTATGACTTTTTTTAACGCTACACTCCATGGACCGGACAACAACAATCATTTTTAATAACCGACACAGAGCGTGTGTTATTTTTAAGACAATGAGCATTTCTAACTATTCTTGCCTTAAAAAAATATTCATATTTTAAATATATTCATACTTTTTAAAAAATGTTGAAATTCTCAAAAGTTGTCCCTGTTAAAAAACATTTTTTTTACAAAATCTAAGAAAATTATTTAAAAAATTAGAACAAACCATGTGTTTACAATTTGTTTTGGCTTCAAATCATGTTCCTTCTAATAAAAAATAAGATATGTTCAATTTCTTAATAAATAAATAAATAATAACATTTTCTCGAAAAGCAAAACATATAATCGATTGCAACAATTTCATGCACCACTACTCTTCCAATAGTTGAAGGAGTTAGGGTGTGGCTTCTTCACGTCCACACTTCTTGCTCCAAACAACAATAACATTATAACCTTATTACCGTTGTTTATCAGAATAAAAAATGATATGTGATGGCCCACGAAGCAGGTTTTACAATTTTTTCGTCCGTTGCAACGCACGAACATTTGTATTAGTGTACTATAAAAAAATATAGATTGAGAAGAAAACATACTCGGCCGGCACCATTGTGGTGCTACTAGTGGGCTAAAAAATTATCGCAGCAGTTCATATATGATGTAGCCCGGCCCAAACTGAGCCGCCTCACAGAGATGGATCACGGGCCGAACGCCTGAGCCTTCGGTCGCCAAGCTTCCGCGGCCCAGACGAACATATGGTACGCTTTCCTGACAAACAACCGCCACGTGATGCCGTCCGATCTCTCTTTATCTTTTCTTTCTCCTACACGCCGAGACCAAACCGAAACACTTTCTCTCTCTCCCTTCTTTCTCGTGCTCGAAACCCTAGCCGCACGAAGACTTCGCCTCGCCCCCACATCGCCCGCCGCGTGACCTGCCTACGAGGGCGAACGATGGCCGCGGAGAACTACTGGAGGTATGCCGACGCGAGGCAGCAGCAGGCCATGGTGGCGGCTGCGGCGGCCGCGGCGGGGATGGCGCCGGCAGCTACCGTTGCGCAGGCCGCGACGGCCGCGGGGGGCATGCAGCAGCACCAGCACCAGCACCAGCACCAGCAGGCGGCGATGGCGCAACAGCAGCAGCAGCAGCAACAACAGCAGCAGGCGGCCGCGCCGTCGCTTAAGCGCGCGCGCCCTGACTACGGCGGTGAGTTCGCGGCCCTCGGATCTGCGCCCCCTATAATCTAGACCTGGATCCTTTTGTTCTCGCTATGATGGTTGTTTTGCTCTTTATGTCGTTGTTTGTGCTTCCGTCTCTGAATTGTCTCGTGGTTATTGGTAATTTTGGTTTATATAGATGCATATTAGATATTGCTTAGATCTAACAACACGGTCACTAATTTTGTAAACATCGTAGCGGATTTAGCCTGTATGGGGTTTATACTCCAGCATTATCATAGTGCTAGATCGATATCCGTACCTCATATCATTGACAGAGAAGTGCTACTTTTTAGAGTCTAAAAAGGGTTGATTTTCTACCACAAATCTGTCCAGAGTATTTTCAACAACGATACCGAGAGATGCTTGCAGAAGTGATACGTATGTGGTAAATCTGCCGATTGGACTTTTGGTGCAATAATTGTTTCCACGTCACTTTCCCTCCCCGGCTCCCTGCACAGTGTTACTAGATGAAACATAATATCTGTACTCTCATAGCCCAAGTTTAGTAGTCAGAGCTTTTGTTGATTGTTTGGATTTCAGTACATCGATTTTTAATAGTTGGTCAATGGTGGGTAATAACTAGTGTTGCCTGCCTTGTAAGAAATCCTGGAGTCCTCATGACATTAAAATGCTTGTATGTAGCTACTCTAACTGTTAGGGTGCTTCCATATATCCTCCTTGTAATCATGCCCTTTGTTATGACTTGTTTATCTACTGAATATTCTTAGCTTGCTGGTTATATTAATTAATGATATTGTTGGCGAGCGAGATTTACATGAAACCTTCTTCTTTTTTGTTGTTTTCACAGACGGTCCTGGAGGACAAGAGATGGCTGGATATTATCCGCGTGAAAATGCAGGTTACCACTCACTTAGAGACAATGAAGCAATTGGAGCATCTTATGACCGCTACTTACGGAATGGGGTATATTCTTTACTTCTTTGTAAAGAACTCACATCATTTTTCTGAGCACTTTGTCTTGATACTTTAGCTTTGTTCTTGTGCTTCTAGATGCCTTCTGTGGCAGCGAATGAACCAAGTAGGGCAGTTGTTGGTGCCATGGGTGGAGCTGCAATGGTTGGTGGTGGAATGAGTGGATATCCTGTTGATGATCGCCGTATGATGGGTGTCGTTGGTATGGACAGCAGAGCCATGGGGTATGGTGCAAGACCTGAGCCTCCTCTTCCCCCGGATGCATCCAACACTTTATATATTGAAGGTCTGCCTGCAAACTGCACGCGCAGGGAGGTTTCACGTATCCTTATAAGCTATATTGCGATGTGCTTAACTTCATTTCTTAATTGATGACAGAGTATTTTTTGTTATTCCACCACTGATATTCATCACATAGTTCCATTCTTGTTGGTTGATGCACTCTTGTTCTTGCAGCCTTTATCTTTGTTGTTCAGGTTTGTTCATTCCCACTCCATTTATTTTATATGCGCCGACAAGTTGCTTGTTCAATATGATGCACCAGCAGAGAATTTATAAGTGTATCATCTCGCACGATAATTGCTTTTGCTCCTTAACCTTCTCCACTACAGACATATTCCGCCCTTTTGTTGGTTTTCGTGAAGTGAGGCTCGTCAACAAAGAGTCAAGACATGTATGTTATTATATTTGTGTTAATATAAGCTGCAGATTATATTCCGATGATGACATATCCTGACCTGTCAACTTTGCTGCAGCCTGGTGGAGATCCTCATGTCCTCTGTTTCGTTGATTTTGATAGCCCTGCCCAAGCTACTATTGCACTTGAAGCTCTGCAAGGTGAAAATACTTGTGTTTGCAGATTTGAATTATGTAGTTGTATAGATAATCTGACTTTTATCTCTGATAATATTCAGTTCCATATATTTTCATTTTTGGCTTATATATTTTTGCATTCCCCATTAGTTTCTTCTCAAGCTTGCTTTGAAACTGGTAATCATGATCAGCTTTCTTCTTTAGTTTATCTGTTTTATGTATGTGTCTGTTGTGCTTTCTTTGTGCCATTTCTGCAGCATAGGTTGGTTGTGCTTTAGGGTTAGCAACCAGTTGACTTTAGCTGGCAATGGCATTAGTAGCCGAAAACTCACCTTTTGCTGCGCTGCGATAATACTAGCATATTTATTCACACACCATTTTTTGTTTTTGGCATATTTTGCTGTATGTGTAGAATTTGCAATTTTGGTTCTAGAGGTTAGTGTGAAGTCATTTTACCATCTATACGTTGCTCCGCTCTGCATTACTGTACAGTTCGAACATCCACGTTGATGTATCCTTGCCAATCCATTCCAGTTTTTAGTTGTTACTGTATCTATTTTCCTATGCGTTGGATCTAATACTCACACCTGCATTCTTCATGGCATGGCGTTAACGTTTGAGGTTCGTTATGTTCTCCCGACGACGAAGCGAAATAAACCATCACGATTCATTTTGCAGGTTATAAGTTTGACGAACACGATCGTGAATCAGCCCATTTAAGGCTGCAATTCTCGCGCTTTCCTGGTCCGAGGTCAGCTGGTGGGCCTCGTGGTAGGCGTTAAGTCGTGCGGGTCAGGTGGTTGCCGAACCTACCGTTTTTACGAGCGATCGAACCTGCTTGGTGTAACGCTTTGCGCTGAAATCTCCGCCGGTGGCTCGTAGGGTTCGTCAGCCCATGTCGCGAAAGCGTGAAAGGACGATGCAATAATCTCGCTGTTCAGTATCCATTAGATCGGGGTCGCATGTGTGTCTGCTTTAGTATTTATATGGTCTACTGTATTTTGTTATCTCGTGGCGTGACCCAGACAATATCAGTCTTTTATTATGTGTAACGCTAACTTTCTTAAAGCACTTGCTCGTTTGTTTAGCCGTGCTAGTAATATCAAGTCTTTGCTTCGTCTTGCGCATCTCTCCGTATACCTTTACTTCTGACACTTTACATGCAGTTGCTTTGTGGTAGTGATCATCTTTCCCACCTTAAATAACACAACGCACATGGTGTAGAATTAGGAGCTTCTCCTATTAAAAGTAGTTGCATTCCTGGTGATTGTGTTAAGTGGTGGTCATGAACTCTAAATTGAAGGATTGTCCAGCATATTTGAATCTCCTATGCTGACAAGTTGCCATGTGCACCACTGCATGTCATCCATCCAAGTCTAGCCATGCAAGTTTAATGTATCATGCATAAGGAATTACTATTAGTTTGCAGTATCTGGATAACCTTCATATGCGTCTGATTTGAATGATCAGGAAGTTATGACGTGGAATTGACTCGCTTCAGGGTTGGTTTGTGAGTTGGTCTGAAGTAGGTCCCCTGCCTCATGTCTCTTGTACTGTCTGGTTAATATCTTTGACTGCAAATGCTTACTCGATTTACTTATGTTGTGTTTATTCGCATTTTCTAATGTATGAGTGGTCCTGAAGTTCTCTCCTTTTTGTCTGTTGTGTTGTCCTTGATTATACCCTTAAGATCAGTACTTATTGTTGTTTCTGTGTAGATATATTTGACCATATACTGTTTGGCGGGGTTCCTATAAATTGTAACATTATGTGCCAATAATGGTTGTATTTTGATGCTAATTTGTGTGGGATGTTTGCACCGTGCTGTGCATTAATTTGTTTGAACCTAATGTCTTCCGAATGCTCATGCACGCATGTACGGTGTTATTAAGATTTTACTAGGCGCAAAAGAAACCGTTGGTTATTTTTTTCCCTTGTAAAGACTTTGAGTAAGGTACAATTATTTTTTAAAAACACAGCTCCCTACAGATTTCGCAGCATATCCAGACTGAGGCAAAAGTGTGAGCGAAACTTAGAAATCGCTTGATCAAAGGAGCAATCACGCCTCCAACATTTCTTGAACTAACCAGAACACCTATCAACAGCAGAGAAGGAGCACAAAGCAACTGATTGAGTTCCCAGTTAAGTTCACCTCCTCTTGCGCTCCCAGCTCGGACAACCATTTCTCATCGGCCAGGAGTAGTTGACCGGAAGGGCTACTGGAAGATATGCGTACCAAGCCAGATGCTGGGCAAGATTGTGGCCACGGAGAACCTAGAGATGCAAGTGCGTGGGCACAGAGATCCTAGAGACGAAGATGCCGTGGTCACTCCAGATGTGGATGCGGTTGGCGTGTGCTGCTAGGTCAGAATAGGTCCCCTCCACGCCATAAATAATTTTACCGAGCCATCCGCAACCCCGTTAAGAAGTCTGAATACCTACCCATAATATACTGGTCATAACCGCCACCTACATTCTACTCCCTCTGTTCCTAAATACAATTCTTTAGAGGTTTCATTATGGACTACATATGAATGTATATAGACATACTTTATAGTGTAGATTCATTCATTTTGTTTCGTATGTAGTCTAAAATGAAATCTCTAAAAAAACTTATATTTAGAAACAGAGGTAGTACAAAATAGTACACACAAGTAGGAGCTAATGAACAGGCCTACTCTTCGCGTGAAAGCCTAGACCTGCTTGGGTTGGGCAATCGGGCAATGTCGTAGTCCTTGCTCTTTTGGGGTGTTGCTTTGCAGGCTGATGATCTTTCTCAACGCTTCCCTTGGGCTGCATGTACACGACTCCATGGTTGGTAGGTGCCCAATCGGTGGTGCGAGTGTTTGGTGTTGCGAATTGTGCGGAGGCGACGACAATGGTGGTGTGTGTTTAAGATTAATTACAGAATGCAATTAAGGGGAAAATCTCCCCTTGCCCAAACTGTCGGTCGGTTCCTCCCGCAACCGACGCGACTCCCTCTCGTCCCGGAATCGACGAGTCTTCATCAATGAATGCAACTCAATCACTTTGCTTCGAACACGTTGTCAATTGACCGAGCAACGCCATGATTTCTTATCCGCTTGAGGACCCTGCTGAAACGGAGGACATGTTGCTTGAGTACACCTTAAACAATGTGTTTGGCGACTTCGACTAGTCCCTCAATCTTCTTAGTGATCTACTTAATTATGTCCATTTGTGATGATTGTAATAAGAATATAAGTTTGTTGTTGTCTTTATATTATATTGTATCAGCACATTTGATATAACAAGATTGTATTCTATGTATTAACATAAGGTTTTCTTATTGATTTTTTTTGTTTTATATAGTTTTCTACGGGGACAATTCGATGGAAGAGGAATTATGCCTTGTGGACAGTGGTACCAAAAATTCCATACCCAGGGAGATGAAATATTTTCAAACTCTGAAAAAGATGAATGGAGATATTCTAATTATCGCTGGACACGATACAGACTGGACGTGCCATATTCACCTCTCAAGTGGTACACAAGTGACGATTGAGGATGCTTTATTGTATCCTGACTCCTCACGTACCCTGATCAGTTATCGAGATATCCGTAAAAATGATTTTCATATTGAAACCCATGAAGACAACAAAGAAGAGTATCTACTTTTTATCAAAGATCACAGATATGGCAAAAATGTACATGAGAACATTCCTTCTCTATCGTCTGGTTTGTACTATACGTACATCAAACCCGTGAAACATGTTGCATACAAAGTAATTTTTTAGAATGTTAATGCATTCCAAACCTGGCATGTTCGTCTAGGCCATCCCGGATTAGGGATGACGAGAAAAATTACTAGCAATTCCATTGGTCATAATTTGCTTGAGTCAAAATTTCCTCAATCTCCAGATTTCGTGTGCTGGCCCTCGCACCTCAAAATACAAGCTGAACCACTTCAGTTCCTTGAATGTATTCAAGGAGACATGTGTGGTCCCATTCAACCAGTATCTGGACCTTTCAGGTATTTCATGGTTCTCATTAACGCATCTACACGATTGTCACATGTGTGTCTTCTATCCACACGAAACCATGCATTTGCCAAGATAATGAGGCAAGTCATTAAGTTGCAAGCCCATTATCCAGAAAGTCGAATTAAGTCAATTCGAATGGAAAATGCTGCAGAATTCTCCTCACGTGCTTTCAGTGATTATTGCATGGCTTTGGGATTGAAGTTCAGCACTCTGTTCCATATGTCCACACACAAATTGGTTTGGCTGAAGCATTGATTAAGAGGATTAAACTCATTGCAAGACCTTTGTTGACAAATTGCAACTTGCCAACCTCTTGTTGGGGTCACGCTGTTTTACACGTTGCTGACTTGATACAACTTAGGCCAACTGCATATCACAGTTCTTCCCCTCTGGAATTGGTACGTGGAAATCCTCCTAGCATTTCCCATCCGCGTAAGTTCGGATATGTTGCATACATCCTGATCTCACCACCACAACGGACATCTATGGGCCCACACAGGAAGTTGGGGATCTATGTGGGGGTACAAATCGCCGTCGATTATCAAGTACCTGGAACCCCTTGCTGGGATATGTTCACAGCCCGTCACGCTGATTACATATTCAATGAGGAACATTTTCCGCCATTAGGGGGAGATTTCAAGTACCAGAAAGAATGCCCGGAAATTGATTGGAATGCTCATGCCATTTCATCCTCTGATCCACGTACTCATGAGACCGAACTTCAAGTTCGGAAAATCATTAATTTGCAACATCTTGCAAATAATCTGCCAGACTTATTTACTAATCTGAAAGGTGTTACAAAATCCTTAAATCCGGCCAGAAATGCGCCAGAAAGAGTGGAGGTACCAATAAAAATCACTCAACTCCCTCTTCCTAAAAAGAGGGGGGGGGGGCAGTACGACCTCTGACCTGGAGCAAGCTTCTAGCAAGCAACAAAGGAAATCGAGGAGAAAAACCTCGGAGTCAGTAAATGCAGGTCAACTCAACGTTGACAAACACCTGATGGGTAGTATACACCCAGTGGAAGGGCAACCTCCATGACCCAGCTCTAGTGTGCACAAACTGGCTGGGACATCGAAACACCCAGACTCAATCGTATTGAGAAATCACGAAGAGTCTTTAGGGATGCATGAAATTTCCATCAACTATGTTGATTCTGGAGAATCATTTGACCGTAAGACTACGACTGTCGACATATATTTTGCCGAAAAGATTGCAGATGCCCTTCTCACTGATCATGATCCAAGGTATCGTTGAGTGCCAAAAGCGCTTCGACTGGCCTAAATGGAAGGATGCAATCCAAGCAGAAATTGTCTCGCTTAACAAAAGAAAGGTATTCACTGAAGCAATACCGACACCTCCCAATGTTTCCCCTGTGGGATTCAAATGGGGTTTTTCTCCGGAAACGGAATGAGAACAATGAGGTGGTGAGATATAAAGAAAGGCTCGTAGCACAAGGTTTCACGCAGAAACCCGACATTGATTTCAATGAAACATACTCTCCAGTAATGAGTGGAACCACTTTCCGATATCTTATATCTTTGGTAGTGCAAAATCGTCTATCCATGCAGTTAATGGACGTCGTGACCGCATATCTTTACGGGTCACTAGATTCGGACATATATATGAAGGTTCCTGACGGAATCTTTGTCCCGAATAAAAGTGCAAAACGCAACATGTATTGTGTAAAGCTGAATAAGTCATTATATGGCTTAAGGCAGTCGGGACGGATGTGGTACAACCGACTCAGTGAGTTCCTTCTTCAGAAAGGTTACTCCAATAGTGCTGATTGCCCATGTGTCTTCATCAAGAAGTCCTCTACGGGATTTTGCATCATTTCTGTGTACATTGATGATCTCAACATCATTGACAACACACCAGACATTGATGAAGCACGCAATCATCTAAAGATGGAATTTGAGACGAAGGATTTGGGTAAAACCAAATTTTGCTTAGGTATTCAACTTGAGCACCTTCCCCGAGGAATCATGGCACACCAAGCTTCCTATATCCAGAAAATATTGGAGAAATTCAATATGGACAAATCCTATCCATCTGAAACTCCTATGGTGGTTTGATCTCTAGACGTAGAGAAAGATCCGTTCAGGCTAAGGGATGATGAAGAAGAGGTGGTGGGACCTAAGTTCCATACCTCAGTGCCGTTGGAGCGCTTATGTATCTTGCAAATTGCACAAGACCTGACATTGCATTTGCAGTAAATCTACTTGCTAGACATAGCGCAGCTCCCACCAAACGTCATTGGTGTGGAGTGAAGAATATCTTTCGATATCTCCAATACACAAAGGATCTTGGCCTATTTTTCCACTTCCAGAGAAATCAGGACTCTGATATGATTGGATATGCAAATGCCGGCTATTTTTCTGATCCCCATAATGCCAGATCATAGACCGGCTTTGTGTTCCTACTTGGTGGTACTGCTATATCATGGAAGTCTTTAAAACAGACTCTGGTGGCAACATCTACCAATCATTCTGAAATAATTTCATTATTTGAAGCATCATGTGAATGTGTATGCCTTCACAGAATGATAAACCACATACAACAGTCATGTGGAATTGGTTCGATAGAATCACCCAGCATTATCTATGAGGATAATGCGGAGTGTGTTGCACAGATGGAAACATGATATATCAAGAGTAATATCACTAAGCATATTTATCCTAAGTGGTTTTTCCCCACAATCTTCAGAAAAGTGGGGAAATAAACATCCTGCAAGTCAAGTCATGCGACAACCTTACCGATATATTTACCAAGTCTCTACCAAATTCAACATTCCAGAAATATGTTCATGGAATTGGTATGCAATGACTTAGGGACTAGCAGGCGCCAGGGGGAGTCTCTTCTTGAGATATCCTTGTTTAAAGCATTCACATTATGCTATCTCTTTGTGAGTTTATGTTTCAGGTTCTCATTAAAGATTTCATGAAGAACTTTTGGAGAAGAATCCTTTGAGATGATAACACTACCCGGATAGTCGTGAGATGATTCTACATGGTCAAGCGTAGATTAGGGGGAGTGTTAAGATTAATTACAGAATGTAATTAAGGGGAAAACCTTCCCTTGCCCAAACCGTCGGGCGGTTCCTCCCGCAACCGACGCGACTCCCTCTCGTCCTGGAACCGACGAGTCTTCTCAGATCGTCGCATCTCTCCAGGGGATATATATACTCCCTATAATCATCGATGAATGCAACTCAATCACTTTGATTCGAACAGTGTGCAAAGCTGGGTCACGGCTTTGTCCTTTTGATCGATGTCAGTGGTCCGGTTTGCCAATGGGTATGCCTATGCTTGGTTCTCGCTGTGCCAGAGAAGTCCAAGTTGTGCGTGGTGTGCCTCCTGCGGCAATGCTGAATCCATGTGGGTGGTTTAAGTAGACGATGCTCTTCGGAGGTTGTGTTGGGCTAGGTCGGTGCCAAGCTTGCAACTTTCCGTGTGACACGCATAAGCAAAATCGGAGTTGCCAGTCCTTATGTTTGCGGTCTATTGTTTGGCTTCTTTGGCAAACAAGGTCCTTTGTGTCACTTGTTCAAAGGGGTCTTAACGAGTTGTCATCAGCGAAGTCAGAGCTGGCTGCTCAGAGAGAGGTGACGACGATGACATGGTCGACAACCTTGATGATGTCCTCTTCTCGACACCGTGTGTGGTATTGTTGGTGCTAGGTTTGTGCTCATTCTTATGGGCATGTTGTAATTGTTTTTGCCCAGGTTTTTGTTCATTAGCTAGGAAACTCTATTCTATCCTTAATGAATCATACCCTATGGGACCGCGTTTCAAATAAATAAATTAATAGGCTTGCGATTTCGTAGAAAGAGATCACGACCCTTGCGGAATTTATTTTTTCTTGAGATAAAAGTACAAATATAATATTCTTACTAAGATAGTTGGGAGTTCCAACTAATAAGAATGCATGCCCAGAATAAAATACCTCTTTTTTGAGAACCTTTTAGAAGTTCTTCCATATGTGTCCTAATCTCCAATTCATATTAGATATATTAAACAAACAATGGTTGATTGAAATTGAGAGAATAAGAATTTTTTTACTTTAATTTTTTATTTATTCTGAAAACACCTTTATAATTTTCATATTGACATTGGACATATAAGAGTTCCAAATTGAATCTATTTAGAAAGAGAATATTTTGTCTCGTGGTAGCCTACTTCAGTCTCCTTACGAAACTTCAGTCATTGGGTTAGGCATAAACTTTACATGTTTCTAGCGATTGACATGCATCATAAAATGATACAAGTCTTGGATAATAATCAACAACGCATTAGAACACCCATGTTGACCTTTTTACCGCTACAACATCTAGGGTTCCTCGAATAATGAGATATCTCACACCGGGTATAGAATGTTCTTGTAAATTATGGCCAATACAGGTATATGAGCAGTGATTTCAAATCTAGAGGTTAATCGTACTTTGGCAACTTTATGTAAGAGTTGTTTGTTTTTGGGGGTTGATAGTGCCAAGTATAGGAACCATACCTTTCTTAAGCTTTGAATTCAGTAAATCACCTAAAGGGAAATATTTTGCTCTCAAGATTGTTCGATATTGAGAGTGAAATCTCTGTTTTGATTGATGGTTACAGGCGCTACTTATATGTCCTAGAGAGACACGACGATGCCGAAGGGATGCGTCGGTTCCAGTACAGGAGGGAGGGACGTCGTTGCAGATGCAACCACACGACGGTTGGTCAAGGGGAGATTTCCCCCTTAGTTACTTTCTATAATTAATCTTAAAACTCCCCCTAATCTACGCTTGACCATGTAGAATCATCTCACGATTTTCCGGATAGCGTTATCATCTCAAAGGATTCTCCTCCAAAAGTTCATGATATCTTTGATGAGAACCTAAAACATAAACTCACAAAGAGATAGCATAATGTGATGTCTTTAAACAAGGATATCTCAAGAAGAGAACCCCCTGACACCTGCAAGTCCCTAAGTCGTCGCATACCAATTCCATGAACATATTTCTGGAATGTTGAATTTGGTAGAGACTTGGTAAAGAAATCGGCAAGGTTGTCACATGATTTGACTTGCAAGATGTTTATTTCCCCGATTTTATGAAGATTGTGGGGAAAAAACCACTTAGGAGAAATATGCTTAATGATAGTACTCTTGATGTGGTAGACCGAACTTGACATGGGAAGAGTCCGTAAAGAGAGATCTGAAGGATTGGAGCATCACCAAAGAACTAGCCATGGACAGGGGTGCGTGGAAGCTTGTTATCCATGTGCCAGAACCATGAGTTGGTCACGAGATCTTATGGGTTTCACCTCTAGCCTACCCCAACTTGTTTGGGACTAAAGGCTTTGTTGTTGTTGTTGTTGTTGATAGTACTCTTGATGTATCCTGTTTGCATCTGTGCAACACAGGCCGCATTATCTTCATAGATAATGGTAGGTGATTCTATCGAACCAATTCCACATGACTGTCGTATGTGGTTTATCATTCTCCGAAGCCATAGACATTCACATGATGCTTCAAATAATGAAATTATTTCAGAATGATTGGTAGATGGTGCCAACAGAGTCTGTTTTGAAGACTTCCATGATATAGCAGTACCATCATGTAGGAACACAAAGCCGATATGTGATCTGGCATTATGGGGATCAGACAAATAGCTGACATCTGCATATCCAATCATATCAGAGTCCCGATTTCTTCGAAATTGGAAAAATAGGCCAAGATCCTTTGTGCCTTGGAGGTATCAAAATATATTCTTCACTCCAGACCAATGACGTTTGGTGGGATCTGCGCTATGTCTAGCAAGTAGATTCACTGCAAATACAATATCAGGTCTTGTGCAATTTGCAAGATACATAAGCGCTCCAACGTCACTGAGGTATGGAAATTCAGGTCCCAACACCTCTTCTCCATCATCCCTTGGCCTGAATGGATCTTTCTCTACGTCTAGAGATCGAACCAACATGGGAGTTTTAGAAGGATAGGATTCGTCCATATCAAATTTCTCCAATATTTTCTGGATATAGGCAACTTACTGTACCATGATTCCCGAGGGAAGGTGCTCAAGTTGAATACCTAAGCACAATTTTGTTTTACCCAAACCCTTCATCTCCAATTCCATCTTTAGGTGATTGCATGCTTCATCAATGTCTGGTTTGTTGCCAATGATGTTGAGATCATCAACGTATACATAAATGATGCAAAATCCCGTAGAGGACTTCTTGATGAAGACACATGGGGAATCAATACTATTGGAGTAACCTTTTCGAAGAAGGAACTCACTGAGTTGGTTGTACCACATCAGTCTCGACTGCCTTAAGCCATATAATGACTTATTCAACTTTACACAATACATGTTGTGTTTTGCACTTTTATTCGGGACTGAGATTCCGCCAGGAACCTTCATATATATGTCTGAATCTAGTGACCCGTAAAGATAATGCGGTCACGACATCCATCAACAGCATGGATAGACGATTTTGCACTGCCAAAGATATAAGATATCGGAAAGTGGTTCCACTCATTACTGGAGAGTATGTTTCATTGAAATCAATGCCGGGTTTCTGTGTGAAACCTTGTGCTGCGAGCCTTGCTTTATATCTCACCACCTCATTGTTCTCATTCCATTTCTGGAGAAAAACCCATTTGAATCCCACAGGGAAAACACTGGGAGGTGTCAGTATTGCTTCAGTGAATACCTTTCTTTTGTTAAGCGAGACAATTTCTGCTTGGATTGCATCCTTCCATTTAAGCCAGTCGGAGCGCTTTTGGCACTCAACGATAGACCTTGGATCATGATCAGTGAGAAGAGTATTTGCAATCTTTTCAGCAAAATATATGTCGACAGTCGTAGTCTTACAGTCAAATGATTCTCCAGAATCAACATAGTTGATGGAAATTTCCTGCACCCCTAAAGACTCTTCGTGATTTCCCAATACGATTGAGTCTGGGTGTTCCGATGTCCCAGCCAGTTTGTGCACAACTGAGCTGGGTTGTGGAGGTTGCCCTTCCACTAGGTGTATACTACCCATCAGGTGTTTGTCAACGTTGAGTTGACCTGCATTTGCTGACTCAGAGGTTTTTCTCCTCGATTTCCTTTGATGCTTACTAGAAGCTTGCTCCAGGTCAGGGGCCGTACTACTCCCCCTCTTTTAAGGAGTTGAGTGATTTTTATTGGTACCTCCACTCTTTCGGGCGCATTTCTGGTCGGACTTAAGGATTTTGTAACACCTTTCAAATCAGTAAATGAATCTGGCAGATTTATTGCAAGATGTTGCAAATTAATGATCTTCCAAACTTGAAGTTCGGTCTCATGGGTACGTGGATCAGAGAATGAAATGTCATGAATATTCCAATCAATTTTCGGGTATTCTTTGTGGTACTTGAAATCTCCCCTAATTCCTGAAAATGTTCCTTATTAAATATGCAATCACCGTGACGGGTTGTGAACAGATCCGTAGTAAGGGGTTCCAGGTACTTGATAATCGACGGCGATCTGTACCCCACATAGATCCCCAACTTACCGTGTGGGCCCATAGATGTCCGTTGTGGTGGTGAGATCGGGATGTATGCGACAGGTCCGAACTTACGCAGATTGGAAATGCCAGGAGGATTTCCAAGTACCAATTCCAGAGGGGAAGAACTGTGATATGCAGTTGGCCTCAATTGTATCAAGTCAGCAGCGTGTAAAACAACGTGACCCCAACAAGAGGTTGGCAAGTTGCAATTCGTCAACAAAGGTCTTGCAATGAGTTTAATCCTCTTAATCAATGATTCAGCCAAACCATTTTGTGTATGGACATATGGAAAAGAGTGTTGAACTTCAATCCCCAAAGCCATGCAATAATCATTGAAAGCACGTGAGGAGAATTCTGCAGCATTGTCCATTCGAATTGACTTAATTCGACTTTCTGTATAATGGGCTTGCAACTTAATGACTTGCCTCATTATCTTGGCAAATGCATGGTTTCGTGTGGATAGAAGACACACATGTGACCATCGTGTAGCTAGATGTGTCAATGAGAACGACGAGATACCTGAAAGGTCCAGATAATGGTTGAATGGGACCACAAATGTCTCCGTGAATACGTTCAACAAGCTGAAGTGGTTCATCTTGATTTTTGAGGTGCGAGGGCCTCAAAATTAGCTTTCCCGTGGCACAAGATGTGCACACAAAGTCTAAAGATTGAGGAAATCTTGACTCAAGCAAATTATGACCAATGGAATTGCTAGTAATTTTTCTCATCATCCCGATTCCGTGATGGCCTAGGCGATCATGCCAGGTTTGGAATGTGTTAACATTCTGAAAAATTACTTTGTATGCAACATGTTCCATGAGTTGGATGTACGTATAGCACAAACCAGACGATAGACAAGGAATTTTCTCATGTACCTTTTTGCCATATCTTTGATATTTAGTAAAGAGTAGAGACTCCTCTTTGTTGTCTTCATGGATTTCAATGTGAAAACTATTTTTACGAACATCTCGATAACTGATCAGGGTATGTGATGAGTCGGGATACAATAAAGCATCCTCAATCTTCACTTGTGTACCACTTGGGGGGGTAAATATGGCACGTCCAGTACCAACAATCACTGTATCGCGTCCAGCGATAGTTAGAATATTTCCATTCATCTTTTTTAGAGTTTGGAAATATTTCATCTCCCCCAGTATGGAGTTTGTGGTATCACTGTCCACAAGGCATAATTCCTCTTCCATCGGATTGTTCCCGTAGAAAACTATATAAAACAAAAGAATTTTCAATAAGAAAACCTCATGTTAATACATAGAATACAATCTTATTATATCAAATGTGCTGATACAATATAATATAAAGACAACAACAAACTTATGTTCTTATTACAATCATCACAAATGGACATAATTAAGTAGATCACTAAGGAGATTGAGGGACTAGTTGAAGTTGCCAAACACGTTGTTTGCAGTGTACTCAAGCAACATGTTCTCCGTTTCAGCAAGATCCTCAGGTAGATAAGGAATCATGGCGTTGCTCGGTCCAGGAGGAACATCGTGGAAACCACCAACTCCATTTGCGCTAGGCGGATGAAGGTTGAAGTTGGCTTCAAGCCTTTTCCCTTGAGTTGCTTTGCGTCCCTGAGATTGCTGGTACAACATAACCAGGTGCTTGGGCATTGTGCACTTTTCAGTAGAATGCGTGTAGCATCCACACTTCTTGCAAAGCTTAGATTTATCAAACCCGGGCTTTGCAGTGCCTTTTCCCTTGCCTGGGTTTCTGGATCTCTTGTTCCCGTTGCGTTTTTTCCTATGCTCGAATTTGGATTGTTTACCTCGAAAGGTACCATTAAACTTCTGTCTATTCGCGACATTCAGATGAACTTCAGGTAAAGGTTGTGCCCCAACTAGGCGCTGAGAGCCAGCGAGTAGCTCATCATGCTTTTCAGCCTGAAGTAACATGTGAATAAGCTCGGAATAGACAATGTAGTTACGAGCACTGTATTGCTGTTGGAGGATCCTATCTAATGGGAGCATAGTAGACAAAGTTTTCTCTATCTTCTCCACCTCAGTAGGTTCCTTCTCACAAAAGCGCAGTTTGGAACATATCTTATGAACAACATGATTGTACTCACCAATGAACTTGAAATCCTGAAGACGGAGATGAGTCCAATCATGAAGTGCTTCTTGCAGGACTACTGCCTTCTGCTGTTCATACCTCGTTTTGAGGGCCAGAAACAGAGTACTAGGAAATTCCTCTTGTAAGTACTCAGATTTGAGATCTGGATGAATATGGTGCCTTATGATGTATAAAGCAGCATAGTTCTGTTGTTCTGTCAGCGGCGTGGCTCCGGCCGGAAGAGGAGTCACGGGGGGATGGATTGCACGCGCTATCCCACAGGACGCAAGACTGATCTTGATGTCCATAGCCCATGTAGGGTAGTTGTGTCTATTGAGGGCAAGCTCCTCAAACTCTTTGGTAGTAATCTTTGCCTACATGGGGAACCAAAGATAATGAATTTACGAGCGGTAAATTAAAAACCATCATGGTTATGTAATAAGAATGCAAAAAATTGATGCTCAAGTGAATAACTTGAAAAATTCTCAATCTGTATTGTGTGACCATAACACATTGAAGATCACTTAGATCTCATAGTAATAGGCTGCATTGCTATTACCTTGTGTATGCTACAATTTAAATATAAGGAGTACGCATTGGAGGCAATCGTTTGTCGAGATTGACAAAACGTAGACCTCACAGTAAGAGAAGATAGTCAGCAAATGAGCAGTAGATCCCAACCCATTACCTTGTGATTCCAAATCTAACGAGGGAGAAATATTCAAAAAATTGCAAGTTTGATATGCGAGAGAAGAAATCTCAATCGCAAAAATATGTTCAAAAGAAATTGATATGTGGTAAACACATGGAACATGTCATTCTTCTCAGATGAAATCTGGTACTTTATTTATATTATCAATCCATTGCATAATATAAACACACTAATAATTACACAAGTCCTAACCTAGATTAAATCTAGTACTGGACTAGAATGTAAGTAGCAGCCAAAAGGTACTAAACAGTACTAAACATAGTCTAAAAGTGCACAAATACAGTAATTAGTACTAATAACTTAATAAAACATAAAAAAACAGCCACAGGGGGCAACCCGAGGCCATCGCAGCCGCCTGGGCCTGCACGGCCTTTGGCCGGCCCAAGGCCTCCCGCACCGCATAAGAGGAGGGGGTGGAGCGGTTACGGGATAAGGTCGGAGACCCCGCACCACCCCGATCCCCACTCCCCACCCAGCGCTGCCGATGGGAGGAGTGGCCGCTGCCGCCTCCCCTTGCTTCTCTGGCGATCATCGGCACACCACGGAGGATCCTTCCTCGTCTGAGGAAGAGGCGACGACGATGGGGTTGAGGCGTCCAACCTGCAGCGGGCAGAGGCGAAGCCGAGGCCCGCCGAATCCCACGAGCCGGCGCGGCGGTCGATGGCGGCGACGGCGCGCCCGAAGAGGAGGCCGAAGCGCCTCTCCGCACGGCCCGCGGCCATCTCCGTCTGTGGCGGAGTGGTGGCTCCCTTCATCCCGGCTCCGAGGCAGACGACGCCGAGGCGCCGGTTGGCACGGAGACGAAGGCGAGCGCGGCATCCACGTCCATGGCGGCGCGCATCGGGATGGGCGTGTAGCCAGGAGGGCCACGGCTCGGGCCGGTAACCTTGGCTACCGGCGTGGGCATCGACGACGTGAGCCAGGCCGCCGGTGGAGGAGGGGGTGGAGGCGGAAACCCGGGGGGCGGTGCAGACGCGGCTGCAGCCCTGTGCACCATAGGGGCGCTCAGGCCTGCCACTAGCCAGGGGTCGAACCCCATCGGCGTATGGCCACAGGCACGAGGAGCACCGCGGTGGGCGCATTTGGCGGCACGACGACCGTGTCCAAGGGCATGGTGACCTCCACGCGTGCCCCTCCCAGCGCCATGGTGGCCGCGTCCAGCGTCATCGAGGCCGAAGCGGCGGATGGCCTGCATCCGGCAACGAAAGCGTCGGAGTCCACCCACTCCATGACAACGACGGGCAATGAGGCGGTAGCGGCGACCGTCCTCGCGGATGAGGCGGATGAAAAAGGAGACGAGGCCTAACATCTGACCGGCAAGTGCTCGCTCCCTTCTCTCGTCTTTGTTATTTTTCGCTCTCTCTGGTAGTTCTACGTGCTAATAACGTGTTCGAGATTAAGAGTGAAATCTCTGTCTTGATTGATGGGTGCAGGCGCTACTTATATGTCCTGGAGAGACACGACGATGCCGAAGGGATGCGTCGGTTCCAGTACAGGAGGGAGAAACGTCATTGTGGATGCAACCACACGACGGTTGGTTAAGGGGAGATGTCATTGCGGATGCAACCACATAGAGAACTGGGATCACAAAGGAGACACCAACATTTCCTGGACAATAAAAGCTTTATCGGAACACTGTATATCCTTGAAACCCATACCTCCATGGTTGTCTGGTGTGCATATTTTAGCATTACTGGGATATATTTGTGATAATCCCTTTACATACTTGAGCGGGCAACTACTGACATATCATAAATTGAATAGCTTGTGCCACAACCTTAGTTAAAACTTCTTTCCCTCTACACGAGTTTCTTATCTTTTCATCTTGCTACAAGTTATAACAATACCCACCTGAGTTGACAGACCCAAATATTTATATGTGATTGATTTAGTTAGGATATTCAATCTACATATCTCAGCCCTAGCATCAGCATCAACACTTGGGCTGAAAAAAACACTTGATTTTGCATCGGTTACCAATTGGCATGATGCCATCAGAGTTTAATCGAAGACCGATAGCATCTTGAATGACAGCTTGCATAAGGATGAGAGAGTTGTTTGCAAATGGTAGGTTCGGAATTGAGAGAGCCGATCTCCAAACTTTCACTCCAATCAAATTTCCTTGATCTTCATGTTTTAGTAGGCTTCTTAACCCCTCAGCACATAAAATAAATAAATAAGGTGACAGAGGGTACCCTGATGGACACCTCTAGCCACGACGCATGTGACCATAAGGAGCTCTGTCGATTTCCAGCGAGTTCGCAGCTCAGAAAGCTAAATCCGCCAGATTTCGGGTAGGGGGTCCCGAGCTGGTAATCTTGGCAAGGTGGTAACATGACGAACAAAAGACACTGCATTTACTCAGGTTCAAGCCCTTTCAAAGAGGTAAAACCCCATGTCCCAATTGTATTGTATTGATTATTGATGGTGCACAGAGTACAGGTTGATCTACCTCAAGATTGTGTGCGTTGATGAATCTACCTCTACTGTCTAAACCCCTCAGCTTATATAGGCATCGGGGGTACCTAGGGTTACACCTAGGTTGGTTACATCGGGAGTAAACATGCCAAAGATTACATCTTGCCTTGCCTTGGAGTGAGTGCCAAGTCTATGGAATGTTCTATCTTAAATATGTCGTGGGGCCTGGCAAACATGGCCCACTTGGTTGACAGTTTGGGGGTCCTCGGCCCGGCCCACACCTCGAGACTGACGTGGTTACCACCCCCTCATCCATGACACCATCAGTAGCCCCTAAACTGGTCTTCAAGCCAAGGACATCGCTCCGACTTTTCCGAGTTGTTTCTTCATCTTCAGTTTCGCCTTTGCACGCTTCAACAAGTCCTACATTCTTGTTTTCAGAGGCGGTCCCTTCCCCGAGAATATGCTCATCCGAGGCTATTGTACCAAGGTGGGTACCTTAAGAGCTAAGCAAGCTTCGGTCGAGGACAAAATGCAGGCTCCACCCTGGCGTCTTTATGTGAACGCGGCCCCAACCGGTCCCCACCATTATCGTGTCGACCAAATGAGCTGTAATGGGCCTCACATTCCGCTTTAATGGCATCATTAATATTTTCCCTCGATTTGAGCGCGGTGACGCCTTGGAAACACACGGATTTACCGCCGCAGGACTCAAACGTCCCATCGTCCCACGACCAGGGATTTCCATATAAGGTTAAGGGAAAACAACTAGAATGTTTACATCCATTCCGTCTCCTTCCCTGCGCATAACTCATCTGCCTTCACAGCTCCATCGCCGTTTTTGAGAGCTCAAAGGCATGGAGAACGCCTCAAGTTCATCCACTCGCCCTGCCGCCCCCCTCAAGGGGGCTAGAAAAGTTGTTCTGTGTCTCAATGACAGTTGAACCAAATCTCCACCTCCGGATACCTCCCCACGCCAGAGCTCTCGCGGGTCTGTCTCGGATTAATTACTCTGGATGGCGGCGTTTTAGATAACTTTCCCACGCCGCAACCCAACGAGCGGGTATGCTTTGTCCCATTTCTCCTCTGAGGCCTAGGCTTTCTCATCCAACCCTTTCTTAGGGGTCTCCTGCACTTCTACGGGATCCAACTTAACAACCTTACGCCCGAGTCCATCCTCCACATCGCCTGTTTTGTTGCTTTATGCGAGGTCTTCCTCGGGTGCGAAGCGCCATCGGCTTGTGGTGTAGGTACTCCTGCCTGGCCCCTCTTTCCTGAGACGTCAGTATTTTTGAATGTGGCATATCAGAGGTGTACAGAATTGTGGGGTCCAACTACCTCGTCGGCACCCCTAGGGAGGCAGTGAAGTTTGGCAAGGGGAGTGGTTTTATATTTCCAACGTGTCACTAGAGAATCCTCTTCGTCAAGGACTTCCTCCCTTCCCGCCTTCTCCTCCAACGAAGCGGTACAAATGGTGTCCGAGGATCTAGGCCTGAGATGGAGGCTCCAACGTGGCTAGGCTAGATGCCTAGGTTACCTGCCTTGGCTGCGATAAGCTTACCCTTGTCAATGTGATGGTGGTTTCCGTTGCCCGAGGAATCCAACCACTCCAGCAATGCATGCATCCGATGTGGGCATTCACTGGGTTCGATAACTCGACCTAGGCAATCTGTTGTGGATTCGAAAATCGTGATGCCATTGTAACAACACTGTAAGCCATATTCAAGGGCGAGAAAGTAGACCTTGTCAAGGAGCCAATGTTTGAAGGCTTCTCTTGCTACAAACCCATCGAAGTATTGAGTTATTTTCATCCAAGGTTCTACACTCTAGGACAAGTATTTATCTTCCTGATCAGCTTTTTAATATTTCTGAACATGGATGGAAAAGGTGGGTTGAGACGGTGAGATCGCACGCTCCTCAACTAGAGTTCCATACACGCGAAGATAATTTTGGCCTGTCCAGGACTCTCACATGAACCTTATCTTCAAGGATGAGGTGTTTTATCAGGAGGGTATTGATGGGACCAAGGTTCCCATTCTCTTAACCGCACCCCACCTCCTTCCGTCAATACGACCGGATGTCGCTCACAGAAGTAGACCACCTCGAGCTCCGCTCCACCCTGGAGTGCTTATGCCCCTTCCACCAGGGGTCATCGGTCCAAGTGTTCGAGGTCAACTTCAACCCAAGAAGAGAAGGTCAAGAGGAGAAATCCTGGGCCAGTCGCCAGCCAGGCTATCGTCGAGGAACAAGTGGCGCCAGAGCCACCCTTCTCCACTCTGTAAGTGTGACCTTTTCGTAGCTTCAAAAGACTTTCTTTATTTTTCCTTCCATCGAATGGTGGGACTCATTTGTTTTCAACTTGTATCCCTCCCCCGTCCTCTGATACGCCGACACCAAAGGCCTCAGGACCGCCTAACCCAACTCCCGGGACAACTCCTGTCCAACCGCCTCCTCCTCAGGAGCCTCTAGATGCCCCTCAACCAGTGTCCTCGACAACACACTACGCCACTCACTTAGAGGCCGAAAGATTGATGTGTCATCGAGTGAAGAAGGCGTCATTGATAAATACTATATTTTTCGATCAACAGTTCGGCACACTTTGAATGGTGGATACACATCTTGGCACCGCGCGGATGGGACTTAAGGATGTTGCTGATATCCTTGCGAATGATTTTCAGGTAATGAGGTTTGATACCGAAAAACTGAGTTCTTTCCTCACCGAGTAGACCTCAAGGTGCATGCTGAAAAAATTGCCGGGTTAGACCTAGAAGGGAAATTATTTCTCCGAGGTGCGTATAATCCGAACTTATGTGTAAGAAACACGAAGTCCAGTAGTCCTCAAGCCACTGGCTGGGCAGCCATACACGGCGAGTGGATCGATATAATCCCTCCAGTTTTACTACCTATGATTGAAAAAAAGCAAAGTCTAGTAGCCTCTGAGCCTTAGGTGGGGCGTGAGCGGCAGACCTAAGGATTGATCTATTTTGGCTAAATATACCAACTGGATACACAGGCATCTCGGCCGCATGCTCAACAAATTTCCAAGGAGTTGGCGCAGGTCAAGGCCTAGCTTGCGGAGTTGCGAAACAAAGTTGAGGATGTCAAGAAGTTCACCTCCGAAGCTCATGGTAGATTTTATCTGAATTACTATTACCAAAAGCGTAGTGATATGGCTGAACCCGTACTATTTATTAGTAGAAGAGACAATTGGTCAACTCTAGAAGGACCCGAAGCAGTCTCGAGAGGAAGCCCGCTACTCCCAATCACAGGAGGTTGTGGGCCGCCGCGGCCTCTATTGAAAGATGAGGAGTCCAATCAGACAAAGGAGGCGAATGCCAAGCTATCCGAGGAGAAGAATCAACGAGGCCTTGATATTGAAAAGCTCAAGTGATAGTTGGCAGCTTCTGAGGAAGAGATCAGACATGCCTGCGAATTTCTTGTGGGTAAATAACTTACGCCGTTGGCCTTGTTTTTCGTTTTACCGACATATGTTTGTTCTAAGGCGTATATGATTTATTTGGCAACCATTCTTCCTGGTCAATGGAGCGAGGCTAGACATCATGGTGAAGCTCGGCGAGCTACACCTGCTTAGCTAATCGTCCATGGAGGAGATCTTCTGGGCTCTATGACCGAGGGAAAGTTTTCCCGAGGACTTGTCCGTTCTCTCCCAACATATCAAGGAGAACTCGAGCAGATCGAGACGTGGAAGATCTTGTTCTGTTGAGTGGGTGTCAGGAGGCCTGGGTGATGTTGAAGACCCATTACCCCAGGATTGATCTTAAGCAGATTGTCGTGGTTGACCTAAAAGGTTCTAAGAGGTCCCGAGGGAAGGAGATTAGGCCCAATATCAACTATAAGAGTGTCATGCTTTTCTGCGTGTATATCCAAGGATGACTGCCGGCTGGACAAACTTATAGATGGCATGCATTGTTGTAATTGTTTACAGTCAAAGCTGAATTTTTTGTTTATATACCGGTTATTGCGCCGGGTATGCTCTATTCTGCATCAAAAATACTTTGTTAACCAGCCATCGACTTCCACCTCCTAGGCCAGAGGACAACGAAGAGTGCTCCTGGTATCATCCTGATTTCTCGAACGACCCTTATTTAGAGCAAGGCAATCCGACCATTAGGTCAAAACGTAAGTCTACACAGAGCTTTATGGTGTTACTGTTTAATGCATCCCAATATCTCAGGGAAGGAGTTCCTCCATCGGGTCCTTTCCCCCAAATTTCTTGCTTATTAAGATGTTGTGTCGTTACCTCAATACTTTGTCTGAGGAAGGCGGATAGAGCTTCAAAGAACTCACATGGTAGGTTATAGTTCTACTATTTACCTTTGACTTGAAAAGGCTTAGTTTTCACTTCTTTCGTGCCGACCAATTTCATGTCGTGTGACTATTAGCTTTTGGCTTCTCCCACCCGAGGTACTTCTCCGGGGTGACCCCAGAAGTAACAATCACAAAGGTGCTCCCGTTACACCCTTGGTCGAATATGCGGAAACGTAAGGGGTTGATATGTCTCAAACGTATCTATAATTTTTTTATTGTTAAATGTTATTATGTTTCCATTCTTAAGCACTTTGGTCATCATTTTATATCATTTTATATTACTTTTTGGACTAACATATTAATCCAGTGCTTAGTGCCACTTGCTGTTTTTGTTTGTTTTTGGTTTTATAGAAGATCGATATCTACGGAGGTCCAAACACAATGAAACTTTTTGATGATTTTTCCAGAACATAGGAGAGAACATAAGACCCACGAGGGGGCCACAAGCCAGGGCGCGTGCCCTGGAGGGTAGGGCGCACGGGGGTGGGTTGTAGGCCTCCTGATGCTCCGTTTGCCCTAATCTCTCGCATATCAATTCACATATATTGCAAAACCCTTAGAGCGAGAGCCAAATTTTTTTATCGCCGTCGCAAGCCTCTGTTCTGACACGATCCCATTTGGAGCCCTGTTCTTGCACTCTTCCGGAGGGGGGATCATTGCGGAGACCATCTTCATCAACCTTGATGCCTCCATGATGATGTGTAAGTAGTTCTTTTAGGACCTATGGGTCCATAGTAGTAGCTAGATGTCTCTCTCTCTCTCCCTCCCTCCCTCGATCTTCAATACAACGATCCGATCCATCTGATGTAATTCTTGTGGTGTGTTTGTTGGGATCCGATGAATTTTGCATTTATGATTAGATTGTTCATTTATTTATACTGATTCTCTTGAAGTCTCTTTTATGTGTAACTTTATAGCTATGTATGCTTTCCGATATATGAGTCTTCTTTGGCCAAGATAGACAAGTAGTTCTTCAAAGGGATAGTGCATAGTAGTGGGTTCGATCTTGCATTGATCTTGTCCAGTGACAAAGGAAAAATGCACGTATTGTGTTGTTGCCACTAAGGATAAAATGATGGAGTTAATCTTATTGCTAGGTTCTCTTCTGTCTATATTATGTCATCTTGCTTATTGTGTTACTCTGTTTCTTGTAAACTTAATATAAGATGCATGCTGGATAGAGGTCTTGGGGTGGAGTAATTTTTGACGAGGCCATGACCCTGGGGTGACTAACCGAGCCAGACCAAAGGAAGAGTTGGGCCGAAAACCAGGGCTCAAACAACATGGGGAACCGACCAGGCTATGACCTGCTCCTCAAGACAAGGGTGGCGGCGCCTAGATTGCATCTGCTATCATGTAAACCCTAGACCTCCCTGTCTATATAGGGGAAGTCAGGGAGCTCCCTAGGAGCATCCAATCTCAGATAGACAAACTCTTAGTAGCAATCCCATACACCATTGTAATCTCACGCATGAGGTATCCCTCTAGAATGAATAACAAGAAGAAGCAAGATGTAGGGCATTACTCTTTGGAGGCCCGAACCTGGGTAACCTATGTGTGTAGACTCCGTTCCGGTACTCCTGACCTCGTCATGAACCCTATCTTGGGATGTGACGATATTTTGTGCCTTCAGTTGACATGCCAGGCATGGACGGCGTTGGTCGGAGACCTAACCCGATGTGGAAAACCAAAAGAGGCTAGCAAATTCTTGCCGGACAAAACCTTCACGTTCGGCTCTTTTAAGCGGGCCGGCGATAATCCGGGGTGACTTTTTGACATCTCTCCCCCACCCTTCATCGACTACATGCATTTCAGAACGATCGAGTTCATTTATGATATACATGAAAGGACCATGGGAACCTTCCACGACTCGAACCACATTGCATGGGAATATGAGTGGGCTGCCGCACGACAAAACAAACCAGGGCTTCGTCAGTCCACCAGCCCTCCCACGAGACCTCCGTGAACTTGATATTCACGACGACGGATATACACAATGACAAGAAGCTCACACGCCGTGCGATCTACATGGCGAAGAAGGTGACCAAGGAGCCACTCACATGGTTGGAGGAACCAGTAACCTTCGACGTCACTGATCACCCCGAAAACATCACTCACCCGGGAAAGCATACCCTAGTGCTAGATCTAATTGTCGGGGGCTGCTGCCACTCGCATGCCCTGATGGACGGAAGCAGCGGCCTCAAGATGTTCACCAACACCTTAGAAAAGATGAAGATCTCACTATCTGGCCTACATCGATCAAACATAGAATTCCATGGGGTTATACCATGCCGCCCAGTCCGTCCCTTCGGACGGATCGAGATCGAAGTCGTCTTTGGAGATGAAGGCAATTACCGAAGCGAAACAAGCCAGTTTGAGGCCGCTCCCTTCCAGAGGGGCTACCACGCAATCCTGGGCAGACCAGCCTACGCCAAATTCATAGCAGTCCCGTCTTACACCTACCTACTACTGAAGATGCCTAGCCTAAACGGCATGATCACCATCCAGGGGAGCTTGGAAAAGGCCTATGAAGCAGACGTGGCCAATATACAGCTCGTAGAGGCCGCCCTGGCTTCTGCCGAGCCCGACAGAATAAAACAGCGAATAGGCCCGCCTCAGACTGAACTCCCGGAAAAACCAAGGCTGGGACCCTTGTTTCAACCAGCCAAGCACACACCAAAAAATTCAAGTACACCCAGAGGACCCCAGCAAGACGGTGACCATCGGAGGGACCTCCCAGCAGAACAGGAAGCGGAGCTCCGTTGGAACAGATTTGCTTGGAAGCCTGCTGACATGCCAGGCGTACTCGTCAACAAAGCCGAACACTGTTTGAACGTCCGAAAGGATGCACGAGTAAAACAAGCCTACGTCGTTTCGCTTCAGAAAAGCGGATGACTACTTGCTGCCAAATTCATATGAGAAGTCACACACCGAGAATGGCTGGCAAACCCAGTCATGGTGCAGAAAAAGAACAAATCATGGAGCATGTGCGTAGACTACATTGACCTCAACAAAGGTTGTCCCAAAGACCCGTTCTCTCTCCCAATGATAGAACAGATCATCGACTCCATGGCAGGATGCGAACGCCTATGCTTCCTTGACGCATACTCCGGGTACCACCAGATACGAATGAAGGAGTCCGATCAAGAGACGACCTCCTTCATCACACGATATGGGTCGTTCTATTACATAACAATGTACTTCGGACTAAAAAACGCAGGTGAAACATACCAAACAACAATGCATAAATGTTTCAACGCATAGATCGGAGTTAACGCAGAGGTCTACATTGACGATATCACGGTCAAGTCCAGAGAGCGATCCAGCCTCCTCAGCGACCTTCAGCAAACCTTCGACAACCTTTGCAACTTCAACATGAAGGTGAACCCCGAAAAATGCGTCTTCGGGATCCTAGCAGGATAGCTCCTGGGGTTCATTATATCCCAATGAGGGATCGAAGCAAATCCTGAAAAAATTCAACCAACAGTAAACCTCCAACCTCCGAATCAGTACAGGAAGTACAAATGCTCGCCCTCAACAGATTCATTTCCCTGCTAGGAGAAAAGGCCTTACTCCTGTATTGTCTCGTTAAGAAGGGCGGCAAGTTTTATTGGAGCGATGAGGCCAAAGAAGCATTTCTAACACCTCAAGAAGTCCCTGCCGTCCAATCCACTCCTCGCCTCCCTGGTCCAGTGTGAACCAATGCTACTGTATATCTCAAGAACCACTCAGGTGGTCAGTGTGGTTGCCACGGAACAGGAGGAAGCCGGAAAGATAACCTACAGAATGTGCACCAGGTACAACACCCGGTGTACTACATCAACAAGGTGCTCACACCATGAAAAAAAGTACCCACATTACCAAAAGATAACCTACGGAATGTGCATGGCTGCAAGAAAGCTACAACACTACTTTCAAGAAAACCCAATAACAGTGGTCAGCCACACATCACTCTCTCATATAATCAACAATAATGACACCACATGTCGCGTGGCTAAGTGGGTGATCGAGCTCCTACCGTCCGAGCTCTCAAATCCACGCGCGACAGTCAAGTCCCAAGCTATCACCAACTTCATGGTGGAGGGGACCGAGGCCCACCAAGTCCCGGAGAACATCGGTCTCGACTACTAGACAATGTACTTCGACGAATCAATGACAGTGCAAGAATTAGGGGAGGAGGTATTCCTCATCTCCCTCAGAGGCAATAATATGAACTACGTCTTACAACTTCATTTTAGGGACTCCAATTACGCGACCGAATACGAAGCCGTCCTTCATGGGCTCTGAATCGTGGCCTCAACAGGAATCCGCCACCTCATATGCAGAGGAGACTCAGACCTTGTCGTCCAACAAGTGAAGAAGACGTTCAACACCAAAGATCCAAAATGGCAGCCTACTACGCAGCCGCCACGGAGATCAAAAGCAAAATCGATGGACCCGATGTAGGATCCAAAGTATGTCTAGAGGGAGGGGGGTGATTAGACTACTTGACCAAAATAAAAATCTAGCCTTTTCCCAATTTTAGTTGTTGGCCAATTTTAACAATTGTAGCAAGTCAAGTACACCCTACACATGCAAGTCTAAGAGTATAGCAGCGGAAAGTAAAGACGTGCACATGAAAGTAAAGGTAGGGAGAGGAGAATCAAATGTAATTGATGACACGAAGATTTTTCCCGTGGTTCCGATAGGTAGTGCTATCGTACGTCCATGCCGATGGAGACTTCAACCCACAGAGGGTAGCGGTTGCGAGAGTCCACAGAGGGCTCCACCCATTAGGGTCCACGAAGTAGTAACCTCGTCTATTCCATCACGGCTTCCGTCCACGAAGGACTAGCCTCACTAAGGGTAGATCTTCACGAAGTAGGTGATCTCCTTGCCCGTACAAACTTCTTGGTTCAACTCCACAATCACGAAGAAGGAGGCTCCCAAGCGACACCTAACCAATCTAGGAGGCACCACCCTCCAAAAGATAATAGATCTGGTAGTATGATGAACTCCTTGCTCTTGTGCTTCAAAAGATAGTCTCCTCAACACTCAATCACTCTCTCACAGATTTGGCATGGGTAGAAGAGATTGATTGGATGGAAAGCAACTTGGGGAGGCTAGAAATCAAGATTCATATGGTTGAAATGGAATGTCTTGACCTCAACACATGAGTAGGTGGCTCTCTCTCAGAAAAATGAATATGGCAAATGTATATCTGTTTTGAGTGCTTCCTCTACGAGTGAGAGGTGGAGGAGGGGTATATATAGGCATCTCCAAAAGTCCAACCGTTACAACATATTGCCCAACTCGGCGAAACCGAAGTGAACACTCGGTTGCACCGACTAGTGCAAAATGTGGCAACTTTGGCCTTTTCGGTGAGACCGATATATGAATCTTGGTGGTACCGATATGGGTGACCTAGGCAGTTACCAAGACTCAGTGTCACAGATTCTTAAATTCGGAAATTCCGATTTTAAGAAATTGGTTAACAGAATGTTGGTTACCGGTTTCGGTTGCACTGAATGGAATGTTGGTAGTACCGAGATGCTAGGATTTGGCTAGGGTTCTGTCTAGGTTAAAACTCGGTGGATCCGAATGGGAAAGTTGGTGTCACCAAATCTTGTCTTTTGGCTTTGGACAGAGAATTTTTGTGGGAGAATGAGTGAGTAATTTTGGTGGCTAATCTCTAAGCACTTGAGCAACCAGATCATCATAATTCCTCATCCCCTTTTAATAGTATTTGCTTTCCTATGGACTCAAAAGTGATTTCTCACAAAATATGAAATGTAGAGTCTTGTAGCTTGAAGCATTGCCAATTATATTCCTTCCTTTCCTTGGGGAGGTTCTCCACACAATCCTTTAGCCATCCCATAATTGAACTTTTTCCTGAGATGCACTTGGTGGAAACATTAGTCCAATGAAATATATGTTGTTATTAATTACCAAAACCACCTAGGGAGAAGTTGTGCTTTCAATCTCCCCCTTTTTGGTAATTGATGAAAACATATAGATCAAAGCTTCGATAAGGGATATAATCAATGAATATCATCGTCGCTTTGAGAAGTATGTGATAAGCAAGAGCTCCCCCTAAATTTGTGCACTATTTAAAATTTGCGTTTGAATGCAAATGCACAATCGATTAAGAGTGTGGGTAACTCTTCCATGTCACATACAACTTGGTGGTGCGCATAAATGATATGAATGGATCACAATGCACATAACACCAAACAAGTGAATGATCATCTCATAGGTATATCACAAAGATAGGAAATAGTTGCATCAATAAGCAAAGTATATGATCAAACGCAACTGACTTTTAAACGAACGAGCGATAATCCAAATATTTTTAAGATGTAGAGAGCAACCAAAATGCAACACACTCTCTCTCGAAGCCCTATGATCTATAACTTCTCCCCCTTTGGCAACAAGTTACCAAAAATTTCAAAGCTATAGAGCTAATCGTCTCTCTGGGCATGGTCTCCTCCATGAGATGATGAAGCAACTCCTATAGCTGTCGAAGGAGTCGAGAGAAGAGCATCTGCAAACGCTTCGTCAGAAGTCCTCTAAGGTGGTGGAGTAGACACTGGAGGTGCTGGAGGAACTGATGGAGCTGTGGCAGGTGCTGATGAAGTAGGCCTCGTCTCTAGAGCTGGCACAGTAGGTGTCCTGGTCTTGGTCTTGAATTGAGTGCTGGTCCTGAGAGGTGGACTGTCATCATCATCATCATCAGTGGAATGAGGGCTAGGAACTGCATCCACTTCCTGTTTGAGCTCAGTCACAGTCTTCGTTAGCTCATCCACCTTGTTGTTCAAAGTAGTAATCCTATCTTCCACAATCCTCTCAAGGCTTCCTTGGTTCAGCAAGATGTTTTTGATGTCCTTCTCCATCCCTTGGATGGTGCTGATAAGGTATGCCATTTGCTCGTTCTTTGTCTTGGGAACCTGAGCACTAGTGGCTCTAGCTGCTTCTACCTCTGCCTGTGTAGTAGATGAAGTGGGATGACTGGGGTCCATCACCACAACATTATCTTCAAAATCTGGCTGAAGTGGCATGTGAGGACGATCAAGTGCATATACATTCTTCTCCAGCTTGGAGTTGATGAGCATCTGAATGTATGGTGCATATCCACAAGATCGTTTCTGATCAGCAGCTGTCCTCTTGATTGTCTCTACAATCAAATCCATCACTCTAAATCTGGTGTGGGTGTCTATGTGGTGCAACATATTGATGGAGTACCTCCTGATCATCTTATCATCTCTAGACTTGGGCATCAAGGTATACCTCAAGATAGTCTTGGTGGTGGGTAGTCCTGCTTGCAAATAGTATACTGAACCAAATTTGTGTGTCTCCACATAGGAAGCAGGGATAGGGTTGTACATGTCAGCCATGGAGTTGTGATTCATCTTAGCTTCAGCGTAAACGTCAATATCACGTTCCTCTACATGTGGGACTCCTAAGATGGTAGCCCACTCATCCACAGTAGACTGATACCTGGCTCCCTTAGTCATCCATATGATACGACCATCTGGGTAGAAATGAGCTGTGGAGTAGAACTGCATGATCATCTCGTCATTCCAAGCTGTGAACTCTCTCCCGACAAATCTCTCAATGTCAATGCATCTGAAGTTGTCCTGCACACTGGGGAAGTAGTCCTCATTTTCCTTGATGTAGGCCCAGTCAACATATCTCATGTCATTGACTGCTGGGCTCTTGTCCAATAGGACAGTCTCATAGAAATCCTGTTGTTCCTTAGTGTGGAACCTGTCATCTACAACAGTCTTTCTCTTGGAGGCATATGGATCATTTGCTCTCCAAGTCCTAAGCCCTTGATCTCTCCACTTCTTCATATCTTCAGCCACTGGATGAGCATCATTGTGTTCAGGCAAATGGGGTCTCAGCTTCCTCAAAACTGAAATATCATCCTCTTCTTCCATGGTGGAAGATCTCTTGTTCTTTGCTGCAAGAGGAATATCCCTGGCTGTCTTCTTGGACTTAGTGGCAGCAGCCTTCTTGGGTGCAGAAGGCTTCTTTGGAGGTGAATGCTTGCTCTTGGATGGAGGTTGTCTAGGCATAGCATCTGCAAGCAACTTCTTCTTCTTAGAAGGAGGAGGTTTGGTAGCTGGCTCTTCCTCCTCTTCTTCCTCATCAAGGTACTCTGGAGTAGAGGGGTGAACAGTAGCTTTGACATATCTTGTCCTTTCCCTCTTCTTCTCTCCTGCCTTCTTGGGCAACGATTTCTTTGGAGGCTCAACAGATAGTGATGTACTTGTCCTGGCACATTTAGGTGCTCTTATTGCTTCAGAGCTAGCATACTCTTTCCTCACTAGCCTCTTGGCAGAAGTGGCCTCAGTGGCAGATTTCTTGGCAGCCTTCTCTTTCTTGTCCTGCTGCTTCTTGGCAAGAACTTCCTTAGGCACAAAGTTAGAGTCCTCTTCATCTGAATTTAATTTCCTTCTTGCCCTGGTGGCAACCTTGGGAAGTCCATGAGAGATGGGAGTGCCTGGGTCCTCAGAAGATGAGGAACTAGCATCTGGCTAGTACTAGCTTCCAGATCCACACTTTGTTCCCTGAAATTGTTCTGGCTATCATCTGTCCCTGACATGCTGACCCTGTGAATAGAATATAGAGGAGCAGAGGGGATAAGCATCACAAAAATTCAGAAGGTTTTTGAAAAATTTGAACTCAAAATTTTAAGTTTAACTCTCAGCAAAGAGGATTTCGGTTCCACCAAGTCAAAAATTTCGGAGCCACCGAGAAACACAATCTCCTTAACAGAAACTTGGCAGCCAAGGCAACTCGGTTTCACCGAGATTGTTCTCTGTAGCCCTAAATCCCAAATCGGTAAGACCGGTTTTTCTGACTTGGTGACACCGAGATTCAATTGGCGGACGGTTAAACCTAGAAATATTTTGTTCTCTAATCTAATGGAGATTTCTTCTGGTTGAAAGTATTGCAATCGTGGATTGTAGATGGACTAAACCTATTTGCACAAGAATCGGAGTTGGGAGCGCAAAGAGGGGACGAAACCTTACCCTAACTTGGTGAAGGTCTCGCTACGGCGGCGAAGGCGGTGGAGATTGCCGTCGGCGGCGGAGGAATCCTCGGCGAGGGCACGCGGGAGGCAACGGCGATGCCCGGAGACTCGAGCTCGACAACGAGGGGGTGCGGGAGGCGACGTTTGAGAAGTGAAATTTCAAAAGTCGGGTCCGCAAGAATATATATCCCAAAGCTGTCGGTGTCACCGATTCGGAAATTTCGGTGCCACCGAGTTTCATAACTGTCAGGTGACAGTGAAACTCGGTGAGGCCGAGATTTAGGGATCGGTTGCACCGAGGTGATAAAACCAGATCAACCCTATGCTTTCGGTGGAACCGAGTTTTTAGGTTGGTTACACTGAGTTGCACATGGGAGGTTTTGGAAATCAGCTCTTGTCGAAACGGAACTCCGAGTGCTCCTCACACAGAGGGTTCGAAAAGTGCTTGCTCAAATTTTTGTGATGAAGCATGAATAGAATTTGAGATGAGAAAGCATAGATAGCTAGAGGAGGGTACTTAGGCATTCTTGTATATCCAATTGGCCAAAGAAAAATGAAAGCAAAATAACAACAATTGGATATCCTCGAATGAGAAAAGATATGCATACCAACATGCTCACACAAGAAGATGTCAAATGAATCATGGCAAACATGCAAAACCACTCTAGTATCTACCAAGCACTTTGGCGATGACGGAGTCATCTATATATGAGTATATTGACTTAGGAGCCAAGTAAGAATACTTGATCATATGTCATACTCATCGTTTAAGCACAAGTGGGGTTACCACTTTTACATAAATCATTTAATGTGTTCACATCTTTAAGAGATGCTTTAACTCAAGTCTTAGAGTAAAGCTCCCCCTTGATGTGACATCCCCCCTAAGAGGGATAAACTAACCTTGGGTTTTGTCGTAGAAGACTTCATGTGGGTGAGGTAGTAGTGGATGCTCGTTGTTGATGAAGATCATCTTGAGTTGGGAGAAATCCTCGTTGTTTCTTACTCTTCTCACCTACATGGGTTAGTCCCACACAAGAGACAAATACAAGGATATCTATGGACATGGAGTGAAATGCATACATGATGATGTCCATGGATTATTTTATTACCTTGTCCCTTGCTTACCTTTGAGGGAATGTGTGACTCCTTGAACTATTGCATAAGGTTGGAGTTGATTGCAAATAGTCCTTGCCAATAATGAATGTGAGTGAATTTCATTGGCGGAGTCACCCCTCAAGAACTTCTCTAGTTCTTCTTCTTGGGGACCCACATCAAATTGATGGGAATCCTTGGAGTTGAAGTAGCACTAGTTGAAGTAGAACTTGGAGTAGCCTTGGGAACTCACTTGACCATGGCTTGGGACTCATCTTCACATGTGTCAATCTCATCTTGAAGCTTGTCCTTGTCCTTGAGCTTGTGGTCTTGTGGTGGAAGGTCATCTTGAGTTTTTGTCCCCTTGGGGAGAGTATGTTCATACTTCTCCTTTTGAGGAACAAACTTCGGCTTGGGTTATTGACCTTCTTCCCATTCAACTCCATTGGCATTGAAGTAGCCAATGCCTTGGTTCTTCCGGTATCCTCCATGCTTGCGTACAATCTCCTCGAATTGCTTACATCCGACAAGACTTTTGTAGATACCTTTTTTCTATAATCCCTTTCAAAAGATCATTTTGTTGCTCAAGTGTAACTTGGCTAAGAGAATCATTAGTGGAATCAATAGAACTACTAGAAGCAACATCATTAGATTTGGCATTTTTATTGTTGCTACTAGATGAAGAACCTTTCTTGCCTTTGTTACTAGTTTGCTTAGTTTAACTTGTGGCATGAATGTAGACAAGAGTAGTCGTTTGGCTAGATAAGAAGAACTCTTCTTTCGAAGATCGTCATTGATAGCTTTAAGAAACTCATGTTCCTGCTCTAAATTTAGCTTTTCGAAGCGTAGCTTCTCATGAGTTCGTACAAGCTCTCTATGTTCTAGAGTAGATTCATGGGCTAACTTAAGAGTGTTTAGTTCCTTAGTTAGACGCTCAATCTCCTTCTTATCATCATCATATGACTTATCTTGATTAGCATGATTATCATCAAGTTCATTTTGACTAATATCACTAGTTTTGTCAAATAACAAGTCATCATCTCCAAGTAAGTCATCGTCATCACTATTAAAGTCAATGTATTCGGGTGTGATACCTTGGGGCCTTTAGCCATGAAGCAACTTCCACTCCCTTCATTTGGTGAATCAAATATGTCATAGGAGTTGAAGGAAACGAGTACAAGTCCGGCAACACCTTCGTCTTGACTATAGTCGGAGTCGGAGTGATAGCTTCTCTCGGAGTGATTATCGGATTCGGAGCCGAAAACCCATTCACCAACATGAGGTTGATGTCTTCTTCTTGTGTAGCTCTTGGTGTACTTGTCCTTCTTCTCCGAGTCTTTACTTTTCCGGGAGGGTCTTCGTTCATAACGATCATCTCTACTCCTTCTCTCTCTTCGAGGTGACTCATATCTTGAGCTCTTTCTTCTAGGTGTCTCTTCTCTTCTTTTGTGGGGGGCCGTGCACTCATTTGAGTAATGTCCGGGCCTTCCACAATTGTAACAATTTCGATCATGACTAGATGAACGCTTTTCTTCATATCTTGAATTGGAGCTTCTCTCTTTGCCTCTACTCTTGTAGAACTTGTTGAATTTCCTGACCATGAAGCTTATCTCTTCATTGGTTACAAGGTTGTCATTTGACGTAGCGGGAGTGTCACTTGAAGCTTCGTAAGCACCGCTTGACTTTTTATGAAGATCTTCTTTGTCTTTGAGTGACATCTCATGAGCAACAACCCTTCCAATGACTTCCGTAGGCTTGAGATCTTTGTAGTTTGGCATCATTTTGATCAATGTGCACACGGTGTCGTACTTTCCATCCAAGGCTCTAAGGATCTTCTTGATGATGAATTTATCGGTCATCTCTTCACTTCCTAAGCCGTCAATCTCATTTGTGATGAGAGCAAGCCTAGAGTACATTTCCACGACTCCTTCACCATCCTTCATCCTGAACTTGTCAAGTTGACTTTGTAGCACATCCAACTTAGATTCCTTGACGGATTCGGTACCTTCATGTATATCGACCAAAGTATCCCAAATTTCCTTTGCATTCTCAAGACAACTAATCTTGTTGAATTCTTCGGGGCATAGGCAGTTGAATAGAATGTCACATGCTTGAGCATTGTATTGCATCATCTTCAATTCTTCCGCGGTCGCTTCACGACCCAGTTCCTTTCCATCACCAAAGAATTCACCTTGCAAGCCAACACGAACAACAACCCATACGACGGGGTTATGAACAAGAATATGCATTTTCATCTTATGCTTCCAACTAGCAAAGTTTGTACCATCGAAATATGGACCTCTACGGTGATAATTTCCCTCACTAGATGCCACACTCTCCTAAGTTGTGAAACCAATGCAATGGAGACGAAAGCTCTGATACCACTTGTAGGATCCAAAGTATGTCTAGAGGGGGGGGGGGGTGATTAGACTACTTGACGAAAATAAAAATCTAGCCTTTTTCCAATTTTAGTTGTTGGCCAATTTTAACAATTGTAGCAAGTCAAGTACACCCTACACATGCAAGTCTAAGAGTAAAACAGCGGAAAGTAAAGACATGCACATGAAAGTAAAGGTAGGGAGGGGAGAATCAAATGCGATTGATGACACGGAGATTTTTCCCATGGTTCCGATAGGTGGTGCTATCGTACGTCCATGCTGATGGATACTTCAACCCACAGAGGGTAGCGGTCGCGAGAGTCCATGGAGGGCTCCACCCATTAGGGTCCACGAAGTAGCAACCTCGTCTATTCCATCACGGCTTCCGTCCACGAAGGACTAGCCTCACTAAGGGTAGATCTTCACGAAGTAGGCGATCTCCTTGCCCGTACAAACTTCTTGATTCAACTCCACAATCACGAAGAAGGAGGCTCCCAAATGACATCTAACCAATCTAGGAGGCACCACCATCCAAAAGGTAATAGATGTGGTAGTATGCTGAAATCCTTGCTCTTGTGCTTCAAAGGATAGTCTCCTTAACACTCAAGCACTCTCTCACAGATTTGGCATGGGTAGAAGAGATTGATTGAATGGGAAGCAACTTGGGGAGGCTAGAAATCAAGATTCATATGGTTGGAATGGAATGTCTTGATCTCAACACATGAGTAGGTGGCTCTCTCTCAGAAAAATGAATGGCACAAATGTAGATCTGTTCTGAGTGCTTCCTCTACGAGTGAGACATATCCAAAAATCCAACCGTTACAACATTATTGCCCAACTCGGTGAAACCGAAGTGAAAACTCGGGTGCACCGACTAGTGCAAAATGTGGCAACTTTGGCCTTTTCGGTGAGACCGATATATGAATCTCGGTGGTACCTATATGGGTGACCTAGGCAGTTACCAAGACTCGGTGTCACCGATTCTTAAAACTTGAAAATTCCGATATTAAGAAATTGGTTAACAGAATGTTGTTCACTGGTTTCGGTTGCACCGAATGGAATGTTGCTAGTACCGAGATGCTAGGGTTTGGCTAGGTTTCTGTCTAGGTTAAAACTCGATGGATCCGAATGGGAAAGTTGGTGTCACCGAATCTTGTCTTTTGGCTTTGGACAGAGAATTTTTGTGGGAGAATGGGTGAGTAATTTTGGTGGATAATCTCTAAGCACTTGAGCAACCAAATCATCATAATTCCGCATCCCCTTTTAATAGTATTGCCTTTCCTATGGACTCAAAAGTGATTTCTCACAAAATATGAAATGTAGAGTCTTGTAGCTTGAAGCATTGCCAATTCTATTCCTTCCTTTCCTTGGGGAGGTTCTCCACACAATCCTTTAGACATCCCATCATTGAAATTTTTCCTGAGATGCACTTGGTGGAAACATTAGTCCAATGAAATATATGTTGTTATTAATTACCAAAACCACCTAGGGAGAAGTTGTGCTTTCACTCGAGCTGCACGGCATCAAGAGGAGAGACAACATCGTAGCAGACAACCTGGCACGTATAGGATCATCAAGAGACCCAGTGCCCAAGGAGACATTCCTGGAGATTCTGCACAAACCAACAGTCAAAATCCAAGGTCACATGGAGACATTTTCAAGCTTCTATACACAAATTTCCGGAGACTAGAGTGACAGCGTAATGAACACAACAGTCTAGACTGCTCCACAGGAGGCCGTACTTGCAGTCATCCCGGACTGGACCCAACCACCACTAGCTTACATGCTCAACGGCGAGCTACCACAAGAAAAATGAGAGGCCCACCGCATCGTTTGTCGCTCCAAAGCATATACAATAATCGGTGGCGAGCTCTATAAGCGCAACCAAGTGGGAGTATTCCAACACAGTGTCGTCGAGGAGGAAAGAAAGAAGCTACTGCAGGAAATACACGCAGGGGCTTGCGTGCATCATGTAGTCTTCAGAACCATAGTAGCGAAGGCCTTCCACCACGACTTTTTATGGTCTCATCCCATGCGCGACGCAAAAGATATCGTTCAAAACTATGATGCCTGTCAATGTTTTGCCAACAAGACCCACATGCCGATAAAAACTCTAAAGACAATCCCACTAACCTGGCCTTTGCAGTGTGGGGACTAGATATTGTTGGCAAGATGGCACCCTTGTCGGGAGGCCACAAGTTCCTCCTAGTGGCAATTGTCAAGTTCTCAATGTGGACAGAGGCCAAGCCAGCTACAAGCGCGGAGGCCGACACAACGGTCAAATTCGTGTCCCGGCTCATCCATCGGTTCGGTGTCCCGCACAACATCATCACAGATAACAGGTCAAACTTCACCGCTGCAGTGTTCCAAGAATTCTGCCACTAGAGACGGATCCATATCAACTACACATCAGTAGCTCATCCCCAGTCCAACAGATAGTTCGAATGTGCAAATGGATTGATCATGCAAGTCCTCAAGCCACAACTCATAAAAGCCCTGATACGAGCAAAGGACAACTGGGTGGATGAGCTTCCCTCCGTCCTATGGAGCCTTCGGATAACACCGAACAAATCTATAGGCTACACACCATTTTTCATGGTATACGGAGCAGAGGCGGTTCTGCCCACAGACATAGAGTACGGCTCGCCAAGAGTCCGAGCATACAACAAGGAGGCCATAGAGGCCGAAAGGTGATGTGAGCGCTAAGGAGGAAGCACACCTCCTCGCCCTTGAGCGCACCACAATCTATCAATAGAAGCTATGCCAGTACCAAGGCCGGTGCGTGCGAGCACGTGAATTCAACGTCGGTGACCTCATCCTATGCTCAAGCAAAAACCTTGCAAGAACAAGCTGTCCTCCCCATGGAAGGACCCCCGCATCATCCACGAGGTCCTCAACAATAGGGCCTACTAACTCCACAACAAAAATCAGGTCAGATTACATCGTGACCTTGGAATTCCGAGCATCTCCGTTCATTTTATGCATAAACTATAAGTATTATGTACTCCTGCATACAAATTGCACAACTGCATTACATGTGTACTTAGTACAAACAGAAACCAATTGATAAATAAGGAGGACCCCGAGGCCTCCCTCTTTTCATTCCCTTTTATAGTTTGCTAAAAACATGTCATACAACTTTTCAACACCAACACTATCATGAACACATTGGGATAGACAAATTGCGGATGAACAAACACATCTCTTTGCTATTGGACTCAGGGGCTGCATTGCTCTAAGTGGGCCTCCCCACAGCTTCACACAAAGTTTGCATCATACATTCCTGCTTTTTACTCTGGACCCTTGTGTATATTTCTTCTGTTGACCTCCCACCGCCTTGTGCTCCAGGGCTGTATCGACACAATTTTTTAGGTAGTCCTTCCTCGAGGAGAGCAACCAAAGGGATGTCGAAAGCCTAAATAATACATTCTGATCATACCAAGCCCCACAAAATACGCTTACGGTGTCAGAAAAAACAATGCGACCTCCACTTACAGCAAAAATGGAGGCGCTCGAACAACCTATACAACAAAACAAATCATAAAATCTTTTCACAAGCAACAAAAATGCACATATGAGTTTTTACTAACGAACATCACAAGGAAAGCTACGAGGTCCTGATAACCCACAAGTGTAGGGGACCGTTTGTAGCCTTTTTGATAAATAAGAGTGTCGAACCCAACGAGGAGCTAAAGGTAGAATTAATATTCTCTGGAACTATCGACCACCGATACAACTCTACGCATGCTAACACTTACTTTACCTAGAAACAAGTAATAAAATACTTTGTAGGTGTAATAGGATACATTTGCAAGAATAAAACTAGAAGTACTTGCGAGATAATAAAAGTTGTTTGTTTTAGTAGAGAGCCTTTTGTAACATAAGAGACATATTGTCCATGGGCAATTGAATATGACATGTGTGATAATTTTCATATGCTATGAGGGAGAGGCAGAAGCTAACATAATTTCTGTACCTGGATCATATGCACTTATGATTGGAACTCTAGCAAGCATCTTCAACTACTAAAGATCATTAAGGTAAAACCCTACCATAGCATCAAGTGTAAAGTCACCTCTTCTCCCATACACTACATAACCTACTTACTCAGGTTTAGGTTTCTGTTGATCCCGCCAACCCACTATAAGCGAATTATGAAAATATTGTAACAGCCTACAGCGGGAATCCCGCATGCTTGAGCGAAACAGAGGGCACCATAGGACAACACCATAATAACATACAATCCCATATCAATCACAACATACCACAGTTAACCTATCTACTCAAACATCATAGGATGGCAACACATCATTGGATAATAATATGTGGCATAAAGCACCATGTTTAAGTAGAGATTACAATGGGAATAGAGGATACACCGCTGCATATAGGGGAGAAAGTTGGTGGTGATGGCGGCGAAGTTGTTGATGTAGATCGCCGTGATGACCCACAAGTATAGGGGATCAATTGTAGTCCTTTCAATAAGTAAGAGTGTCGAACCCAACGAGGAGGAGAAGGAAATGATAAGCAGTTTTCAGCAAAGTATTCTCTGCAAGTGCTGTGAGTAAGAATGATAGATAGTTTTGCAACAAGATAATTCGTAACAAATGACAAGTAGCAATAGTAACAAAGGTGCAGAAAGGTACCCCAATCCTTTTTATAGCAAAGGACAGGCCGGAAAGTACTCTTATATTAAGCAAGCGCTCCCGATGACACATGGGAATTTTTGTCTAGTCATGTTCATCATGTTGAGTTGATTCGCGTTCGCTACTTTGATAATTTGATATGTGGGTGGACCGGTGCTAAGGTGCTGTTCTTACTTGAACAAGCAACCCACTTATGATTACCCCCTCTCGCAAGCATCCGCAACTATGAAATAAGAATTAAGATAAAGCTAACCATAGCATGAAACGTGTGCATCCAAATCAGCCCCTTATGAAGCAACACCATAAAGTGGGGTTTAAGCTTCTGTCACTCTAGAAACCCATCATCTACTTGTTACTCCACAATGACTTCCCTTAGGCCCATAACATGGTGAAGTGTCATGTAGTCGACATTCACATGACACCACTAAGAGAAGTACCAACATACATATCATCAAAATATCAAACGAATACCAACTTCACATGATTACTTATAACAAGACTTCTCCCATGTCCTCAAGAACAATATTAATTACTCACACATCATCAACATGTTCAAGATCAGAGGTGTAATAATGGAGATCAAGTATCTGAACATAATATCTTTCATCAAGTAAACCAACAAGCATCAACTACAAGATGTAATCAACACTACTAGTAACCCACATGTACCAATCTGAGCTTTTGAGACAAAGATCGAATACAAGAGATGAACTAGGGTTGGAGATGAGATAGTGCTGGTGAAGATGTTGATGAAGATTGGTCCTCACACGAAGGAGGAGGCGTTGATGATGACGATGGCTTTGATCTCCCCCTCCCGGAGAGAAGTTTCCCCGACAGAATCAGCCTGCCGTAGTGCAAAAGGGCCTCTTCCCAGGTTTCCGCCTCGAGACGACGGCGCTTCGTCCCGAGAGATTGCTTATGATTTTTTCTAGGGTTAAACACACCATATAGGAGAAGAGGGGGTCGGGAGGCCTGCGGGGCCCCACAAGCCATCAGGGCGCGCCTAGGGGGTGGGCACGCCCTATGGGCTTGTGGCCAGCTGGTGGTCCCCCTCTGGTATATTTTTGGCCCAATAATTCTTAAATATTCCATAAAAATTCTCCATGAAGTTTCAGGTCATTTGGAGTCTGTTGATTTTTCTGCCTTTTTCTTGGTTTCCCGGTCGAGAATTCCAGTTTCCAGAGATTTCCTTATTTGTGATGTACCTTACATATTGAGAGAGAAAATGCATAAGAATTGTATGATAATAAGGAATAATGGACAAGAATAACATAAATAGTCAAAGAGAATGAGCATAAGGATTGTATGATAATAGAGAATAATGGACAAGAACAACGTAATTATGAATAAGAAATCATGATGCAAAATGGACGTATCAACTCCCCCAAGCTTAGACCTCCCTTGTCCTCAAGCGAAAGCCGAACTCAAAAATAATGTCCACATGATTTGAGAGAGAGGAGTCGATAAAAACAAAATACGGACATGAGAGCATCATGAATATTAGCATAGCAGTAAGTTTTTCATCATATAGCTTCTTATAAACAAGTAACGATCTATTCACAACTGAAGAAGTATGAAACATAAACTTTATTGACAACCAACAAAAGGTACTATTAGTCATTGAGATGATCACAATTCATCATATTCAAGAGAAGAGTCTATGTATGAGCTTTTATTCTAGCAAGTTCACATACTCAACTATCATTTAGCCTTTTGTGATTGTTGACACTCATTGCATATTTTTGGAGCTAATGTTTTTGTCGGACACATAGGAAGATGGGGGCTTTATTATCTATGCCACCCAACTCATTTACCTCAAGGAGTCAACAATAATGGGTCATGATTACCTACATCCAACTGGATATATATGTCTGAATCTTTCCTAAACACATGTTGCTTGCCGGCTAAAGAGTTAATAGGTAGGAACATGGGTAAATATTATTGACTCTTGCACGAAAATAAATGCTTTAAGAAGGTAAAAGATAAGCCCTTCACAGAGGTAAGTATAGGTTGTCATGCGCTTTTGTTTGTTTGGATATGCGAACTCTTAATGCAAAGGAACGCCACTTTGTATTGCCCCTTGTGATAGCGAACCTTATTATGCACTCTGTCGCTTTTATTTCTTCGCTATCACAAGATCGTACAAAGCTTATTTTCCCTTACAATAAAAGATCATACATATTTAGAAGCAATTTTTATTGCTTTGTGCATTGATGACAACTTACTTGAAGGATCTTATTCAATCCATAGGTAGGTATGGTGGACTCTCATGGAAAGAAACTGGGTTCAAGGGATTATTCGATGCACAAGTTGTATCTCTACTTGGTGCAGAATTTTTTTGGATAGCAAAAGATCTAAAGCAAGCACCACATGTTAAAGGATCCATGACAACATAACTTCTATGCAAATGTAAACAATCATGATCATTATGTTGTCTTCCATGTCCAACATCAACACTCGATCATGATAATATTTGATGGGGGCTCACAATCATAAAAGGTGTCCAAGATAGTGTATTTAGATGTGAATCTCCTCTTCTATATCATAATCTTGCATAGATTATATCAATTACTAATGCTATGTTTGTTAGTTCTCAACATCTTTTATGAGTTATACCTTTTTCTATGTGAAGTCATTACTCCTCATGAGATAAGCATATGATCTTTTCTATTTCTTCATTGCCATGCTATGATGATAGGTGCATGAAAGTAAATCACACAAAACTCAACTAATCTTTATTATATAACTCTCACACTCAATTACAAGGATAGATAGATCTCAAAGCAAAAATTCTAAGAAAAGCAAATCTGAAATTTTATTTCTCTAAATCACAAAATAGCTAAGGATCGAACAATGATAGATGGTAATGGTAAAAAGGTGATGGTGATACGATACTGGGGCACCTCCCCCAAGCTTGGAACAAGCTAAGGGTGGTTCTCATACCCATGTACTCAAGCGTCCCTCTTGGGTGATGGTGGTGATGATGTAGTAGGCTTGTCTTCCGTCTTCTAAGGCATAGGATCTCCATCATAGAAAGAAGATCTCGTCTCTAGAATCCTGAATTCGGCAGCGATGCTCATCCTTTTAAACCTGGATTCATACTCACATTTTTGGTTTTGCAGGTCATAGATTTGAGCTTGGAGATGCTCGATCCACTCTTGAAGCTTGATGAGAGCCTCTCCCACGTTCCTTGTGTCCATCTTGTTTTCCCAGATGAAGTCCGTGATCATAGAGTGATTAGCACTTAGGCCACGTTCAACCATCCCTTGGCACTTGAAGATCTCCTGCTCCACTGCTACAAGCCTGCCTTCTCGCTTCCCTCCTTGGGGCCCTGAACATCCCAGATGTGGAGCACCCCCTCACACATCTCAATGCTTGAGGGTGCTTTACCACCTCCAGCAGGTAGGGGTTGATGACCTTGTCGAAGAACTTGTCCTTGGAGGAACTTGGAGACGTCATAGCGATCTAAATCTGTCAGAAAAACAGTCCGAAAAAAGAACAAAGGAGAAACTTGCGATGCGGTGGTCAAAACATACGGGAGTATATATAATGATTTTTTCTAGGTCAGAATACGTGCTCGGGAAGAAAACGGAGTCCGGGAGGCACACGAGGGCCCCACAAGCCATCAGGGCGCGCCTAGGGGGGTGGGCGCGCCCTGTTGGCTTGTGCCTCCCTCGTGGGTCCCCGTGACTCCTTTTTATTTTTGTAATTTTTCTAAAATACCAAAACCAATAGAACATATTTTTTTTGGAATTTTTGGAGTCAGTTTACTTACTGTATCACGTACCTACTCCTTGTTCAGGTTTCTGGAGTGTTCTAGAAGATCTCTCTTATGTGCTCCTCGGGTGTTATCACTTGAATAACTAGACCGATGATGATAAGGTGAAGCAATTCTATGATTAACGTCATATTTAGCTAGAAGTTTACGGAAAGCACCATTAATAAAATGTCAACCACCATCAGTCATTAAATATCTAGGGACTCCAAACCTCGGGAAAATGATGTCTTTAAGCATTTTAATAGATGTGTTATGATCAGCACTACTAATTGGAATAGCTTCTACCCACTTAGTAACGTAATCAACAACAACTAGAATATGAGTATACCCATTAGAGGAAGGAAAAGGTCCCATATAATCAAATCCACAAACATCAAATGGTTCAATAGCAAGTGAATAATCCATAGGCATTTCCTGACGTCTACCAATGTTACCAATTCTTTGACATTCATCACAAGAAAGGACATACTTACGAGCATCTTTAAAAAGAGTAGGCCAATAAAAACCAGATTGTAACACCTTGTGTGCAGTTCTGTCACCAGCATGGTGTCCTCCGTAAGCCTCGGAATGACACTTCCATAGGATCTGTCCCTGTTCATGCTCAGGTACACAACATCTAATAACACCATCTACTCCTTCTTTATAAAGATGTGGGTCATCACAAAAGTAATGTCGTAAATCATAAAAGAATTTTTTCTTTTGTTGATAGGTGAAGCTAGGCGGAATATATTTAGCAACAATGTAATTAGCATAATCCGCATACCAAGGAGTACTACGTGAAGAATTTATAACAACAAGTTGCTCGTCAGGAAAATTATTATCAATAGGCTGCGGGCCATCAAAAACATTTTCCATCCTAGACAAGTTATCTGCTATAGGGTTTTCAGCTCCCTTCCTATCAACGATATGCAAGTCAAATTCTTGAAGTAAAAGCACCCACCTAATAAGTCTAGGCTTAGCATCTTTCTTTTCCATAAGATATTTAATAGCAGCATGATCAGTGTGAATATTTACTTTGGAATCAACGATATAAGGTCTAAACTTATCACATGGAAACACAACTGCTAAAAATTCCTTCTTAGTAGTAGCATAATTCTTTGAGCAGTGTTTAGGGTCTTACTAGCATAATGAATAAAATTCAATTTCTTGTCTACTCTTTGCCCTAAAACAACACCAACAGCATAATCACTAGCATCACACATAATTTCAAATGGTAAATTCCAATCAGGTGGTTGGACAATAGGTGCAGAAATCAAGGCTTTCTTAAGTATTTCAAAGGCTTCTACACAATCATCATAAAAAACAAAGGGAATATCTTTTTGAAGAAGATTAGTTAGTGGCCTAGAAATCTTTGAGAAATCTTTAATGAAACGCCTATAAAAACCAGCATGACCAAGGAAACTTCTTATACTTTTGATATCTTTTGGACATGTCATTTTCTCTATTGCATCAACTTTGGCTTTGTCCACCTCAATGCCTCGTTCAGAAATTTTATGCCCAAGTACTATACCTTCATTCACCATAAAGTGGCACTTCTCCCTATTCAAGACAAGATTGGTTTCTTCAAATCTCTGCAAAACTCGATCAAGGTTGCTCAAGCAATCATCAAAAGAAGTCCCGTAAACGGAAAAATCATCCATGAAAACCTCAACAATCTTTTCACAAAAGTCAGAGAATATAGCAGTCATACATCTTTGAAAAGTAGCAGGTGCATTGCGTAAACCAAAAGGCACACGCCTATAAGCATAAGTTCCGAAAGGGCATGTAAAGGTAGTTTTCTATTGGTCCTCTTTTGACACAGGTATTTGAGAGAAACCAGAGTATCCATCAAGAAAACAAGAGCGTGTGTGTGTGCGTAGATAGTCTCTCTAGCATTTGATTAATAAAAGGCTAGGGGTAATGATCTTTCCTAGTAGCTTTATTTAATTTCCCGAAATTAATTACCATCCTATAACCAGTTACAATTCTTTGTGGAATAAGTTCATTTTTATCATCAGGGACAGCCGTTATACCTCCTTTCTTAGGAATGCAATAAACAGGACTTACCCATCTACTATCAACAATAGGATAAATTATACCTACTTCCAGAAGCTTTAGTATCTCAGTTCTTACCACTTCCTTCATCTTAGGATTTAGACGGCGTTGATGATCAACGACAGGTTTAGCATCCGCCATATTAATCCTGTGCTTACATAGAGTGGGGCTTATGCCCTTAAGATTATCAAGAGTATATCCAATAGCAGCCCTGTGCTTCTTTAGAGTTTTAAGTAATCTCTTTTCTTCATGATTTGAAAGGTTAGCACTGATAATAACATGATATATCTTCTTTTCATAAGGATAAGCATATTTCAAAGTATCAGGTAGTGTCTTTAGCTCAAACACGGGATCTCCCTTGGGTGGAGGAGTATCCCCTAAAATATCAACTGGTAAGTTGTGTTTAAGAATAGGTATTTGTCTAACAAATATATCATCTATTTCATTTCTTCCATGCATATGCATATCATTTTCATGGTCTAGCAAATATTGTTCTAACGGATCAATAGGAGGTACAACAATAGAAGCAAGACCAATTATTTCATCCTTACTAGGCAATTCTTTTTCATGTGGTTGTCTACCAAACTGAGAGAAATTAAATTCATGAGACACATTACCAAAGCTTACTTTGACCTTCTCAGTAACACAATTAATTTCAGCATTAACAGTATTCAAGAAAGGTCTACCAAATATAATGGGACAAAAGTTATCTTGTTCTGAACCAAGTACTAAGAAATATGTTGGGCACTTGACTTTTCCACACAAGACTTCAACATCTCTAACAATCCGAAGTGGTGTAATAGTATCTCTGTTTAATTTAATAGTGACATCAATATCTTCAATCTCAGTGGGTGCTATGTCATGCATAATTTCTTGATATAAGGTAAAAGGTATAGCACTAACACTAGCACCATTGTCACACAAGCCATGATAACAATGATCTCCAATTTTAACCAAAACAATAGGCATGCCAACAACTGGTTTGTTTTTATCGAGCTCATCCTGCTCCTTTCTAGCAGGTTTTGCAATTCTAGCAGCTTCATCACAGAATTAAATAACCTGACCATCAATATTATCCACTAGGAGATCTTTAACCATAGAAACATTAGGCTCAACATTTATTTGTTCAGAAGGTTTAGGTGTCCTAACATGACTTTTATTAATCACAGTTGTAGATTTAGCATGTTCCCTAATTCTAACAGGAAAGGAGGTTTCTCAATGTAAGCAGTAGGAACAATTGGATCAACATGGCTAACAATTATTTCTTCCTTCTTAATTTTAACAGGTTCCTCTAATGGGTTTTCAATGTGTGGATGATATTTAAACCACTTATCCTTGGGGAGATCAACATGAGTAGCAAATGATTTACAGAAAGTTGCTACTATCTCAGAGTCAAGACCATATTTATTGCTAAACTCATGGAAAGCATTAGTTTCCATAAAAGATTTAACACAATCAAAATTAAGCTTTATACCTGACTCTTTACCTTTGTCGAGTTCCCAATCTTTAGAGTTGCATTTAATTCTTTCCAGAAGATCCCATTTGAATTCAATAGTCCTCTTCATATAGGAACCAGTAGCACAAGAATCGAGTAATACTTGATCATCATGAGAAAGCCGAGCATAATTTTTTTTCTAATCATTTCTCTTGAGAGCTCATGGTTGGGGCAAGTGTGCATCATAGATTTAAGCCTCCCCAAGCTTGAGCAATACTTTCTCCTTCACGAGGCCAACAATTATAAGTAAAGTTCCGATCACGATGGACTAGATGCATAGGATAAAACTTCTGATGAAATTCCAGCTTCAAGCGATTCCAGTCCCATGATCCAATATCATCCAATAGCCTATACCACATTAATGCCTTTTCTTCCAAAGATAAAGGGAAAAATTTCTTCTTAACTTTGATTCCAGACAAACCTACAAGCTAAAATAATCCACAAACCTCAACAACAAATATCAAATGGTAATCAAGATGAGTCGTACCATCATAAGGATTAGCTAGCAGTTTTTCTAACATACCCGAAGGAATCTTGTAATAAATATTTTCAGTAGGTTCAGTAGGTTGAGGAGCAACCTTTTCAACTTCCATTGAGGTGAAGATGCCCCGAACAAGCCACTCAAATGGCGACCGTTCATAGTGACAAGCAACAGTAAATTTCAGCACATATCAAAAATGTTTCCTTACCAATTTCCACTTACAAAAGGCGCTTCACTCCCTGGTAACGGCGCGAGAAAAGAGTCTTGATGACCCACAAGTATAGGGGATCAATCGTAGTCCTTTCAACAAGTAAGAGTGTCGAACCCAATGAGGAGCAGTTGGAAATGATAAACAGTTTTCAGCAAGGTATTCTCTGCAAGTGCTGTGAGTAACAATGATAGATAGTTTTGCAGCAAGATAATTCGTAACAAGTGACAAGTAGCAATAGTAACAAAGGTGCAGCAAGGTAGCCCAATCCTTTTTATAGCAAAGGACAGGCCGAAAAGTACTCTTATATTAAGCAAGCGCTCCCGAGGACACATGGGAATTTTTGTCTAGTCATGTTCATCATGTTGAGTTGATTCGCGTTCTCTACTTTGATAATTTGATATGTGGGTGGACCGGTGCTAAGTTGTTGTTCTTACTTGAACAAGCAACCCACTTATGATTACCCCCTCTCGCAAGCATCTGCAACTATGAAAGAAGAATTAAGGTAAATCTAACCATAGCATGAAACGTGTGGATCCAAATCAGCCCCTTATGAAGCTACGCATAAACTAGGGTTTAAGCTTCTGTCACTCTAGCAACCCATCATCTACTTGTTACTCCACAATGACTTCCCTTAGGCCCATAACATGGTGAAGTGTCATGTAGTCAACATTCACATGACACCACTATGAGAAGTAACAACATACATATCATCAAAATATCGAACGAATACCAACTTCACATGATTACTTATAACAAGACTTCTTCCATGTCCTCAAGAACAATAGTAACTACTCACACCTCATCAACATGTTCAAGATAAGAGGTGTAATAATGGAGATCAAGGATCTAAACATAATATCTTTCACCAAGTAAACCAACAAGCATCAACTACAAGATGTAATCAACACTACTAGTAACCCACATGTACCAATCTGAGCTTTTGAGACAAAGATTGAATACAAGAGATGAACTAGGGTTGGAGATGAGATGGTGCTGGTGAAGATGTTGATGAAGATTGGTCCTCCCATGAAGGAGGAGGCGTTGGTGATGACGATGGCTTCGATCTCCCCCTCCCCGAGAGAAGTTTCCCCGACATAATCAGCCTTCCGGAGTGCAAAAGGGCCTCTGCCCAGGTTTCCGCCTCAAGACGGTGGCGCTTCGTCTTGAGAGATTTCTTATGATTTTTTCTAGGTTAAAACACACCATATAGGAGAAGAGAGGGGGCCGGGAGGCCTGCTGGGGCCCCACAAGCCATCAGGGCACGCCTAGGGGGGTGGGCGCGCCCTGTTGGCTTGTGGACAGCAGGTGGCCCCCCTATGGTATATTTTTGTTCCAATAATTCTTAAATATTCCATAAAAATTCTCTGTGAAGTTTCAGGTCATTTGGAGTCTGGTGATTTTTTTTGCCTTTTTCTTGGTTTCCCGGTCCAGAATTCCAGTTTCCAGAGATTTCCCTCTTTGTGATGTACCTTGCATATTGAGGAAAAGGCATAATAATTGTATAATAATAAGGAATAATGGAAAAGAATAACATAAATATCAATAAAAAATCAGGATGCAAAATGGACGTATCATACCGTCACGATGGTTCCCCCGACGGCGCTCCGGCACCACCGGGAGAGAGGGGGAGAGAGCCCACATCCTTCTTCCTATTGCTTGGACTCCACCCTATATGGGAGGAGGGTTCCCCTTAGGTCCTTGGACACCATGGCTCCGGGAGGGGAGGATCCCCCTCCGAGATTGGATCTCTCTCTTTGTTTCTTTTCAGTTTCACCACCCTGTTTCTAGACGAAAACCGTTTCTTATATTCTCGGAGATCCGTAACTCCTATTGGCTGAAATTTTGAGGGGATTTTTCTCCAGAAATTATCTTTCTTGCGGAGAAAGAAGAACTCCAACAGACCTACAAGGTGTCCACAAGGCATCAGGGCGCGGCCACCCCCTAGTCGTGCTCTATTGTCTTGTGGGACCCTCGGGCATTGTCTTGCGTTGATTCTTTTCCCCAAAAATCACATATTTTCCAAAAAAATCTATGTAAATTTTTATCGAGTTTGGACTTTGTTTTATATGGATTTTTTGCGAAAAAAAACATGCAAAAATATGAATTGGCACTGGGCACTCGATCAATATGTTAGTCCCAAAAATAATATAAATTGTTGCTAAAAGTATGTGAAAGATGTAGAATATTGTCATGAAATAATCAAAAATTATAGACACGACGGAGACGTATTAGTATCCCCAAGCTTAATTCCTGCTCGTCCTTGAGTAGGTAAATGATAAAAAGATAATTTTTGATGTGGAATGCTACCTAACATAATCTTGAAAAAATAATCTAATCATGGCATGAATATCAAGATACGAGTGATTCAAGGCAATAGTCTATCATTTGACAAAAAGACATCCATACTCAGGTTTACTGACAAACAATCATGTCCCTCAAAATAAACAATGCTAAAGAATGTTATGCCTACACATTTAATCATGTAAGCATGGCATGAATCCATCTTCCTTACACAATGTACAAATCATGAGCACCCCGGTGCGAAACCAAGCACTTGGATCGTACTTTTTCACATGCTTCAGCATTTTCTACTTCACTCAATAAGCCATGGAGATAACACAAGGTGGAATAGAATGAGATGATGGAGGGAGAAGACAAAAATTGGGAAAGGCTCACATCGACTCGGCGTATCGTCAGGCTATGGAGATGCCTTTCAGTCGATATCAATGTGAGGAGTAGGGATTGCCATGCAACTTTTGATGCACTAGAGCTATAAGTGTATGAAAGGTCTCTACTGAAACTAAGTGGGTGTGCATCTAACCTACTTGCATCATGAAGAACTAGGGAAATTGAGAAACCCGTAAATAAAATATGCAAGCTAAATTCTATTTGATTCCCACTAGTACATGAAAGTGACTAAACATGAGGACTCTCTATATGAACAACATGGTGCTACTTTGAAGCACAAGTGTGGATAAAGGATAGTAGCATTGCCCCCTCTCTTTTCTCTCTTCTCTTTTGTTTCTCCTTTTTTGGTGGGCTCCTTTTGGACTCTTTTTAATATATCCTCACAGGTAGGGGCAAGCTCTAGAATGCATCACACTTTTATTTACTTACACTCGATAAACCGAATGATACAACTCTATATGAATGCCTCTGGGAGTGTACCGGGATGTGCAAAGATCTAGCATAACATGTATTACAATGATGAATGGTGGCTTTGCCTCAACTATCATGTGAGCTCTATATTATCATGCAAAGGAATATGACAATGAACAACAAGTCATATGAAAGGTAACCGTGGAAGTTGCATGCCAATATATCTCAGAATGGCTATAGAAATGCCATGATAGGTAGGTATGGTGGCTGTTTTGAGGATGGGTATAAGGTTTATGTGTGATAGAATGTATCATATCACAGCATTTGGATGCACCAGCGAAGTCTCGCATCAATTCTCGAGGTGAGAATGAGCGATGCACGACACCGAGTAGGCTAGCAAATGGTGGAAGAATGAGTAGTGTTGTATTAGTCCATAAAATCACATCAGTCATAAAGAACTCACATACTTATTGCAAACTCTATTAGCCCTCGAAGCAAAGTACTACTCGCATCCCCGATATGAACAACACAAATGATTTCAACGAGGAATACACATGCTCCAACATCCCAGTCTTGCCATAACCGACACTTTAATGAACAGGAGATCATAAACTTTAACATTGATATTACTACTAAACCATGACCATCCACTAGGGCACCCACATATTATTATATTAATGTCACAAAACTATTTCAAGGAATCAAACACATCATATTCAATGGTCCACAAGTTTTATGCAGGATTTTATGACTAACCATGTGAATGACCAATTCCTGATAATTCTCTAAATAGATATAAGTGAAGCATGAGAGTTTAATTCTTTCTACAAAAGACTCAACCACACTATAATAAATATAAGTGAAGCAAAAGATCATTCTACAAATAATGGTTTTCCAAATGTAGAGAAACAAGCGTCCAAACTTCAAATGATATAAGTGAAGCACATGAAGCATTCTATAAAGGCACACTCAACAAATATAAGTGAAGTGCAAAGAGCATCCTATAAATCAACCAAGGAATATCCCACACTAGCATGGTGCATAAAATAAAAGGAAAAAATAAACACAAAAGAAGCTCCAAGAATTTACACATATCATGTGATCAAAACAAAAGCCGACACATACCGATAATTGTCGAGGAAGAAAGATGGGATGCCTTCCGGGGCATCCCCAAGCTTAGACGCTTGAGTGTGCTTTGATATTTACTTGGGGTGCCATGGGAATCCCCAAGATTGAACTCTTGCCTCTTCTTATTCTTCTCATATCGATGCCTTCTCGGTCTTCGAACACTTCATCCACACAAAACTTATCCGAACTTTTATTAGAGGGGTTAGTACATATAACATCAAATCCCATCATGTCTTGATGTAAAAATATTTTATAATTATAATGTAACATTACCTAATGTATTCTAACACAATTCTAATGCTCCCACATCAATGGGGCTTGGCAAAGTCGCAAACACGAGCAGATAACGAAACTGTAACAACAATATGTGAAAACACGACAGTCTGTAAAAATACAGATGAAATATGTACTTCTGAAACTCTGAAAATTATGAAAAATTTGTAAATAATAAAGAATTTGCATAACTATAATGTGTAGAAATTTCAGTTTTTTTACGTTCTAGTAAAATATAATAAATCAAACACTACAACCGAAGTTTCTGTTTTTGCACACCACATATCAAACAAGCAATTTTAACACCCTAAAGGTAAATCTTGGCACATTATTTTTTTAATACAATGGATTTGTATAAGGGGATACTTATTTTTTTGAGAGAAACTTTCATGAAAAATTCAAAATTGTTTCCATAAGCATGAACACAAATGTTCAAGGTCGACCCTCACTCTCCAATGCATAACTTTCCAGTCGCTTCTCTTTTTGAAAAAGTTTTAAGTTCCCCTCTATTTTTTAATCTTTTCAAAAGCACACAAGAGAAATAAATGACTCTCTAAAACTTTCAGGTTGTCTTCGAGGCAATGCTTTTTTTAAAGCCATTAAGCTAGGCATATTGTGCTCAAGTAATTTATCCACCCGGGTCCCAAGGTATACCAAAGCCAGTTTTAATTAACAATGATTTGTAATTTATTAGTGAGCACAAAGTAATATATATCAAGTAGCAATGAAATCTAATTCTCTTCCTATGCATTAGCATGCCATAAAAGAACAATTCATGCACACAAAGTAAAGTCCAATGCATAGTATAAACAGTTCTTGCAATTTTAGAAATATAGAGAGGTGGAGATATGGTTCCTCTCTCATAATAATTGCATGTAGGTGCAGCAAGCACATGGATATTATATCCATCAAAATCATCATGTGAATGGTAAAACGCAACCTGTAAATATAATCCTTAATATGTGCAAACTTCTCCATAAGCATAATTAATATGTGTAGTTGGGAGAATTAGATAATAGGACTATCATGTGTGGGTGCAATAGCAACAATTTCATGTTATCATAAGGAACTATAGAAAGTTCATCTCCATACACATAATTAATATTGGTATCATGGCCACAAGCATAGAAATCATCAAGTTTTTTTTGAAGGAAAACTGTAAGGGAAGCCCCCCACAGCGAGTTTTTCTTGAAATAATAAGAACCCAAATTCGCGTCCGTGAGGACTTGAACCTGGGTGGCTGGGTTGTACATCCACTCCACTAGCCAAGAAAGCATCAAGTTCATCAAAAAGGGATATTTCAAATGAATCCAAGTGATCATAGCAATAAAACTCATCCTCCGGTAAGCACGAAGGGAAATTAAACAATGTATGGGATAAAGAGGTACTCTCATTAGAATGTGGGCACGGGTGATCAATCCGATCTTCGTCCTTTTGTTCAATGCTCTCCTCCTCATATTTTTCATCTAATGAGCTCACAATTTCATCAATTTCTTCTTCCATGGATTCCTGCAAAATATTAATCTCTTCCGAGGCAGCGGAGGCTTTCTTAATTTAATCATTAATATAGGCATTAGAATCATAGTTTTCATAGCAACATTTAAGTACAATAATTTTTCAGATTTGTAAAGGGCATCATCATGCTTATCATATATTTCAAACAAAGAAGGAATTTCATAAGCACCCTTAAAGGCAATAAATTCTTCTATTTGTTCAATATGATAGTAATCATATATAACATTGGCATAAGAAACCAAGGTTTCATCATCATTAAATTCACATTGAAAGGAGTGGTGTGGGCCCTCCATCTTAGAGCAACAAGTATAGTCATATCTTAAGCATACATCCCAAGCATACACCCGTAACATTTTAAATTGATCCCCCAAGTGTTTCCCTTTTTGAGACAAACAATAATCCTTAAAGTATTCCATGTGATCCAAAGTATCACCCATTATCAAGTTGAACAAAGATTTATCAATATGATCAAAGTAGTATTTAATGTTTTTCACATAACGAGCGTCGAGGGTTTTAGAAGGTTCCCTATCTCCATGAGTAGTAAGTACAACTAATTTTTTTGGTGCTTCTTGTTCCATATCCATAACTAAGTATATAAAACAACTTAGAATAGAAAATAAAAATTACTTAGTGATAAAGCAAACAAGCACACACGAGAATATTCACCCTATGCTATTGATCCCCGACAACGACGCCAGAAAAGGTCTTGATAACCCACAAGTGTATGGGATCGTTTGTAGCCTTTTCGATAAATAAGATTGTCGAATCCAACGAGGAGCTAAAGGTAGACTTAATATTTTCTTATGTTCAATCGACCACCGATACAACTCTACACACGCTAACACTTACTTTACCTAGAAACAAGTAATAAACTACTTTGTAGGTGTAATAGGATAAGTTTACAAGAATAAAACTAGAAGTACTTTGCGAGATAACAAAAATTAGTTTGTTTTAGTATAAAGATTTTTGTAGCACAAAAGAAAGATTGTCCACATGCAATTGAATATGACACGTGTGATAATTTTCATATGCTATGAGGGAGAGGCATAAGCTAACAAAATTTCCGTACTTGGATCATATGCGCTCATGATTGGAAATCTAGCAAGCATCCACAACTACTAAATATCGTTAAGGTAAAACCGAACCAAGTACCTTTTGCTAGCATACGTTACATAACCTACTTACTCGGGTTTAGGTTTCTGTCAATCCTACCAACCCACTACAAGCGAATTAAGAACATATTACAACACCCTATAGTGGGAATCCCACACGCTTGCGCGACGCGGAGGGCATAATAAGAAAGCACCATAATAACATATAATCTCTTGTCAATCACACCATACCACAATTAACCCGTAGGATAAAAAGAATCTACTCAAATATCATAGGATGGCAACACATCGTTGGATAATAATATGTGGCATAAAGCACCATGTTTAAGTAGAGATTACAAGAGGAATAGAGGTTACACCGCTGCATAGAGGGGGAGAAAGTTGGTGGTGATAGCAGCAAAGTTGTTGATGTAGATCGCCGTCATGATGATTCCCCCGGCAGCGCTCCGGCGCCACCAGGAGATGGGCGATGCAGGCTTGCGCGGCGGTTCGAGCCCGAACGGCATGCACGATGGGCTCGATGGGCCCGACGCTGTGGGAGAGAGAGGGGTGCGGGTGGCGGCTGGCTGTTGCCTATGCACGGATTTCGAGGCTGTGGGTAGGGTTTCCAAATGGGGAAGTCTAGCCTTCCTTTTATAGCAGGGGTTAGGGTTTAGGGGGGGGGGTTGATCTGTTTTGGACCCTCCGATCGCCATCGGACGGCTCGGAGTGCGGAGGGGGTTAGGGTAGGCTTAGTCGGCTGTGTAGAGGGGGTTTGGGCTGAGATGAGAGGGAAGTTTTGTGGACCGACACCTGATTTTTAAATACCGAAATGTCTACGATTTGACCGACTATAGTGCCGCTATAGGTTTAATGGTTCGGGTATCAAATGACCTCCGAATGCGACGAAATTGGGCAGGCAGTCTACCTACAATATATTAAGATCACACACCAACTTTCACTCCATTCCAATAACATTTTATTCCCACTTATACAACAATATTTTTATGATGCCGCGGGCGCGAGCATGTGTGTTTGGTTTCGAAACAGTCAACGACAACAACGTGATGAACTGGCAACTACGCATGGATGCAAGTTTTTTAAAACGATGGCAACAGAGTACCGATGCAATGCGAATGATGTGATAATGAATGTAACAAACAAATAAATCACACATCGATAACCGAATAAAACGGGAATCTGCTAGAGCATCGGTCTCGGGATGTTACAACTCTCCCCCACTACAAAGAGATCTCGCCCCAAGATTTGGGAATGAGAAAAGGAAGAGAAGAGTAGAAGAAGAGGTAAAACTTAGTTGCTTCTTTGACAAACGAGTGAAACCAACGAAATTTGGGGTGCAAGGATATGAAAAATGGCATTAGGAACAAGCAAGAATTTGGAAACCACACACCGTTTGAAACGAGATAGACAAGGAAGAAATAAAGAATTGGACAACACTTCGGTTTAAAAGGGAGGCAAACTTGATAAAAAAGAACTTGAAAAGAGGACACAACACTTCGGTTGAATGGATAAACAAGGAAAGAACGTGATCTTGACAAAACAAAATGATGGGTCGAAGAGAGCAACATCACAATGCCTCCGGAACAAAAGAATACACGCTAGATCATGGGAAGAAAAGAATGAATAAGAAAATGACAATTACTACCACAATTGAATTTAAAAGCATCCTTACAAAGAAGGATTGAATGGAGTTGTTGGAAAATCAACAACGAAAAGAATAAGCTTGTTTTGGGCTTATGGAAAACATCCCAAAATTATCAGGTGAAAACCCGCCACCAACGAAAGCAATTGATTTGATTGAGATCTAGAAGGAGATGAATACTTCTTTCACCGAGAGGATAGAGAGGAAAACTTGGATCACTAAAAAATCACCACAAGCAACAATCCTTAGCAAAGGCTTTAGGTGAAATCTAATCCAAGATAGCTCCAAGAAATAAATGATGGGCTTACATATTTCATTCTTGACAGATTTTCTTTGAGACTCCTCATGAACCAAGAATGCTATAACACCACCTCAAAAGATAAGGAGAATGAATTGCACTTTTAAATGCAAGACAAAGATTACTAGAGATCCTCGAACAAGAATCTTGAAGAACACTTCGAGAATGAATTAAATCCTTAATGAAACACCAAGAAGAACCTATTGGAAGAACTCCGGAAATGAAAGGATGATGGAAATGAATTGAAGGTTGAAACAACCACAATTGAAGCTGTCGGCCCAGTGGAAACTAGGGTACCACGGTCTGTCTGCCGCCGGCCCTGAGGACATGCGCGGGCCAGCCCGAGGAAGATGGCCCTGCCCTGGGGGGCCCAAAGGGAGACGCCTCGCGAGGGACATGTCTCACCCGACCTCTTGCCACCAGTTCAAGCCCTGCCAAGGCTGCCAGGCGTTGGGTCGGCTCGCGAGGCCCCTCCCGTAGGGCAGCATCATGAGGCTTAGCGTACGGCGCCAGTCGCGGGGCCCTGCGCCTATCACATGGGTGACGCGCCCGCACAAAGCACGGACATGGATGATTTCCTTTGTGGTGATTAGGGAGCGACACCCACTGCCCCTCCAAAAGCAGGTTCCAAAAGCTTCCCACTTTGGTGAAAGAGGATCAGGACGGATCGGCGCGCCAGGACGGAGGTCATCGTCGAGCCCACGAACGCGTCATGAAGACTGCTTTATCAGGCGATGACCACCTTTAGTCAGGATAGGCCTGGCTCCTGTCCCTCTTCGAATTGCCGCCCTGTGGACACCCTTTCCCGCTGATATTTTTCGGGGAAGACGACCATGGCAGGATAAGAGGGGCAGGACCATATCCATGTAAGGGGATCGAGCCATTCTCTCCCCGACACTTTGTGTATTCGAGGCACAAACTCTCCCCTTGAGGGCAATTCATCACAAGCAGGATTAGGGTTTTACGTGGCCCGAATATGGGTAACTCATGCGTCCCCGTTGTCTCTAGCGAGAAGGAGTGAGCTTGTCGTCGATCTTGCTGTCTTTGCTGTCATGTTGCAGGTCGCCAAGCCAAGCCCCCCAGTGTTCGAACCTTGTTCTTGGATGCAGATTCCAAACTCCGACAGAAGCCTTGCAAGATTTAGATGGAGCTTCGCAACGAGATACTTGAGAAAACTTGGAACTCTGAAAAAAGAAAAGATGAGCACCTTTGAACCGAGAATTTGATAACATGAACAACTCTGGAAGAAGGATTGAAATCACCTTGATGAAATAAGAATTATGTTATACTTATCCTACATCAAATTAAATTCATGACAAGCAACGGAGTTGGCATACCACTTATTCTTCTTAAAAAAAGATTGAAGAGAGATAGCAAACACTTGGAGAAATCTTCAACGAAACACCGGTAAGAATTTGCAAACGAATGAGGATACTTCGAATGAATTGAGATACATGAGAACGAAGAGATCACGATTCGACTAAGAGAAAAACTTGAGCGAGCCACCGGTAAGAAATGGGATACGAACTAAGATAGAACAATTGAGAAGAGTTTAAGAACGAAGGCTGAAAGCTAGGAATGAAGAAATCTTCTGAATTGACGGATCTCCGGATAATCGAAAATGAAAGAACTTCTCATGACTGGAAACCATTTAGAGGATTGCAACAAGCTTGAACCACAAATCTTAAAGAGAACAAACCAAGATTTGAGAGAAACTCTCCTTCAGTCTTCCAAGCTGAGAATGATGATGAGGAACACCACCAAGAATTACTAAGATACTCCGGAATAAATGAATAGAATGGTTGGGCCAACGACAAAAATAATAATTCAAAACGATCTTGGAGGAGGAAAATGACTGATGGAGTTTATTCTCACATTAGACTAGAGGAAGGATTTGAGAACAAACTCTGGAAAAAGATTAGAAAGTCCAGGTAGGATCATGGAGAAGAACCTGTGGGTTATGGGCCCACTCAAAGAGAACACCGTTGAAACAATTGCTTAGAAAGAGAGATTGCACCGGTACAATTGAAAACTTGATGAGGTTGAGAGCCTCAGATTTTTGAAAGAATAAAGAGATGAATAAAAAAGAGAGGCTTGGCTAAGAATTTCGAACACGGGAAAATATTGGACAATTGACTAAGGATATGATCAACAACAAAAACTTGCATTGAATTCACCGGAGAAGAAAACGAGATCAAAGAATGATGAACTTAGCACGTGAGCATCTTCACAATGAATCACCGGATACAATATGGAAGAAAAGAAAGCAGAAGCATCACATGAATAGAAAGGCACTTGGATGGGAATTTAATCGTTGAAGAAAAGGGCGAGAGGGCGGGCAAAAAAAAGACCCCATAAGACATATGAAACGAACTCTGGAATGAAATAAGAGGATAGATCTTGCGAATATTGAAATAAGATTGAATTCACTTGAAGAGAAGCACTCTGGATGGGAAGGAATTTGACATGACAATTTGATTAAGAGGATTTGCACTCACATAAGAATATGAGAACACCATTAACACTTATCATTGAAGCAACTCGAATTATCATTCTTCAACAAAACAAAGGATGAGGCTTGCGAATTAAGCCAGAAACAAATATATGACAGCGATTTTGCTCGATATTTTCGTGGTAAGGCTCGCACGGGCTCGATCTTACAGTAGCCATCATGTACAAAGTAGTGCACATGACATACGAAGCGTCCCCGAATCATAGCAAGCTACAAGGATTCTTTAAGACACAACGAGAACCGCTGTAAGCAAGACCGTCAACAAACGAACCAGTAGATGTCGTACCCCAACCTCACATCATGCGCCTGTTGGAAGATAAACCTAGGTAACTACTAGAATTCCCACTTGAGAACTCCCAAAATCCTTTGGTTATGCTATCGGGTCCACGGATACACGGAGCAAAATCCATCACTCAACTCCTAGCATGATACTACTCTCCAATGTATCACATCCATCAACAAATAACCAGAGGTCTCAGAAACTCATCTACCTTAGACCCTCGTAATCACAACGATACTAAACATGGCAGTACATCTGGCAGCTCTCCCTAGTACTAGGTGACGCCAAACTCTTCTCGCCACAAATAGTATTGAAATGATTTCGAGCATCTTCGTCCCGAGATACTAAGGAAACTGAACGATAGCGTGTGTGACAAGAAAACCTTGGAGTTCAACTCCCCGGGACACTACAACAACCCCAAAATGATAGGAGGCACCAAGAACAGAATTCCGGTCACACCGACATCGTATAGTTTCCAAAATACCCGCGTGATCCTAATTTTTTTTGAGTGAGAAGAGGAATATAATTAAAATTTCTATCTCACAAATCCTCACCGGGGAGACAAAGGGAAGAGGAGTAAAAAGAATTCCTACTCTCCGATATATAACTAGACTCAAAATATAGTTTTTTTTTCTAGACTCGACAATGGCCAAGTTCCATCAATCAAGGGGGCTCCAAGGTCGGTACTGCTCTGATACCAACTTGTCATGCCCAAAATGCGGTACTATCCTCGCGACGGCTCGAGGGCCTTGATAAGGATAGAGGCGCATTTCGGGTCGCTTCGAAAGAATGGAAATCGTCACAATACATGTAGAGAAGAGATGAGTACATGGAGTTGGCTTACACCCACCACATGCTACAACATAAATATCTCAATACATCAATACATCACAATCATCATACATAAGAGCAGGATTTGACTACGGATGAAATCAAACAAAAAATAAGAAGACGTCCACCCTGCTAATCCCAAGCTGCCGACTTGGAACCCATCCTATGATCGATGATGAAGAAGAACTCCAAATAGAACAATCATCGCTCTCACGTAAAAGTGTCGCATTACCTGTACCTGCATCTGTTGTTGTAGGAATTTGTGACCCACAGGGACTCAGCAATCTCATTACCAAGGGTATCAAGACTAGCAAAGCTTAATGGGTGAGGTATGGTTAAGTGGTGAGGTTGCAGCATCACTAAGCATTTTATCTGGCTAACTTATGTGTACAAGAATAAGAAGAGTGATCTATGCATGACGGTCGTGTAATGATCAAGAAGTGATCCCGAACACCTACTTACGAGTCAATTATAACCCCACCATGTTCTCTTCTCAAACTCCCTCGAAAAGAGACGGTCACGGTTACACACATGGTTGGTGTATTTTATTTGGGTTTACTTCAAGTTTTCTATAATCAGGTATTATAAAATTTCCAAGTTGCCACATAACCCCGGGCACGACTTTCAGAAAGATTTAACCCTGTAGGGGTGCTCCAACTCATCCGTCACAAACTAGCCACAAGCTGCGGTGGAAAACCTCAACCACAGGATAACCCGTAGTATCCTCGAAATCCTAGTGCACAAGACGTTTGTCAAAGGTAAAACAAATCCAGCAAGACCGCCCAGTAGGCCAGATCCTGATAGGAGTTGACGTATCTCGTTCTCAGGGCACTACCAGATGAGTGACGCGTACATTGGACAAATTAAACACCCAAGTTGCCCCGGGGTGGCCCCGCATAGTGCTCTATTTTGGACCAGCACAATCAGCACTGGCCCACCCTATATTATGTAGATTAAATCAATGGGTAGAGCTAACAACCTATGCATTACTAAAGGTGTTCAGTATTATTATGTTGGGCAAATATAGTACCAATGTTGGGCCTTGCCGGAAGAGTTTTACCCCAAAACGTCAAGGGGGTTCCCATAACAACCCCAAGCATGTTAGGAGCGCTCAATATGGAACATAACACCGGTAATCGAAAACCAGGGCGGCAAGAGTGGAACAGAACACCAGGCAAAAGGCCGAGCCTTCCACCCTTTAACAAGTGTATATATGCATTAAATTAAATAGCAAGAATAAGGTGATATCCCAAAATATCCATGCCCCAACATGGAACAACCTGCACCTGCAACTAGCAACACTATAAGAGGGGCTGAGCAAGCGATAACTTAGACAAACAACGGTTTGCTAGGATGTGGAGGGTTAGAGGCTTATCATGATATTTTGGTAGGCTTGAAAAACAAGTGGTAGGTAGCGAGACATAGCAATAGAATCAAGACAACTAGCATAGTAATGATAGTAGTGGTATCCAGGGTAATGATCATCTTGCCTGGAATCCCGCTTGGAAGAAGATTGAATCCGTGAAGTAGACGAACGGGCGTATTCGAATAGACCCTCACACTCCGAACGCTTTCGGAACTCTAGCGGGAAGAAGTGAAACCGGAAAGAAGCAAACAACACATGATGAACACACAAGCATAATCACGACATGATGCACAATCAAGTATGACGCATGTTCATTTAAAAATGCATGGCATGGCAAATCACACCAATTTAAATACTACACATTAAGTGAAGCTCACAAAACTCCATGTTCGAATTATTTAGTTCACTCTCGTTTAGGTACACAACAAGTTTACATGTTATTAACATGGCAAAAGGTGAAGCGTAAATAAACTAGACTATCTAGGCAATTTAAATGAGGCCTGAAACAACACATAACAATTCCAAAAAAAATCCCCATATGCAAATTTTCAAAATTGGTACTATTCTGCCTAAAACATATTTTATATTTATTAAACAGGAAACAAAATGCACCATGTTATTGTACACATTTTTCTTGTCAAGTTACATATATAGTTCAATTAATTCGGAGCTACTGTTATTTAGTTACGAAATAAACCGTTTTAGCATGGCATTTGTGCAAATTAATGCAAACAGCAGTTTTAATCATTTTAAACATGGATGAAAGTTGGATATTGTGAATCTACATGAAATTCTAATCAATTTACATATATAAATCATTTTGATCCGATGCACGTCTGATTAGTTATTTAATGCATGAAGTCTAGGGGTTTTCCGACAGAACTGTTATTCGCTCGATAATTAAACAATTCGCTGGAAGAAAAAAACATGAGATGGGCTGAAACTGAGACATCTGTCTATACTGCACACTGAGCGCAATATAGAAATATGCGCAGTGGGCTAAAATGGGTGAGTGTAGGATAACAAAACGATGCACAGAGCGTAGGATAGCTGACAATGCTCACATTGGTCCTGACCCAGGCGGGATGACACAGTGCAGGGGACGAGGCAGTTCCGTTTGGAGGGTGGGACAAACGGATGCAAGTTTTTGAAAATGATGGCAACGGAGTGACGATGCAATGCGAATGATGCAATGATGAATGCAACACACAAATAAATCACACACCGATAACGGAATAAAACGGGAATCCACTAGAGCGCCGGTCTCGGGCTGTTACAACGGGCAACCATGCCACCACGGTATAGACTATACTAGCCTACTCTAGTGTATATTCAACCAATGAGAACCTCCGGCAAGGCCTACCTCGATGATATAAATAGGGGAGACCGAGGCCTCGGAGGAGGTGCATCTTTTCACCATTGTAACAGACACATTGTAGCTCTCTACCATTGCAATACAACAAAGCAAGAGTATGGTATTACACCAACAAGGTGGTCCAAACCTCGGTAGCTCCTTATGTTCATTCGCAGTTCATCCACCACATTTCATTCATGACTTAGGATAGTTGGACTTGTTTAGTCCTTGGCCGAACTCTCAAAGAGTTGTTGCTCACAACTCATATGTAGGTTCTTAGAAACCGGTATTTGGGTAGGGGATTGATCTGGCTCCAGCTATCTTGGTCCACTTCCCTCGTTCCTCCAAGCACCTGATCCGGCAAGCGCTTCACTGAAGATGGTGCGGGGTAGGATCCCTCGTCGTATGGCACGCGCCCAGGTGCATCAACATTGGTGGGGCCTCTTACCGTTGTACCGCGTCCACGCACGGCCCACCTGGGCGGTGCGCGGTCATAGGGGCGTTGTGGGGGGAGTCCCGCACCCGAGGAACAACGGGCCATTGAGGCCATGCTGGCTTCTCTCCTGCATCTCCGACAGATGGGTGGGGAGCAGCTCAGGAGCTACGTCGCTCGTTTCCGTCAGCTGCACACGCAGACCCGAGGCATTCTGGAGGCGGTTGTCATTGCGGTGCTCTTTGAGAATGTCAACACCCTTGGGGTCTGTGCGGAGCTCGCGGCACAGGTGATGACGACGGTGGCGGATCTCTATCGCATGGCGCGTTAGTGCGTTCGGTTCATGGAGACCCGTATCCTGCCCGGATCTCACCGCTTTCATCGCACTGAGCCAGTTCTCCATGGAGTGGTCGTTCCTGTGAATGGGATTGAGCAGCCCCAGTCGGCATCGCGGGAGGGACCCGCCATCTCAAGCGCCCTTGCTCGAGCCGAATCGGCTTCGGCGCCGGCCTCCCCGCCAGGAATGGCCGTGGAGGCAGCTCCCAAAGAGCCGGAGAAGACTTCATTCGCTATCAAAATAGCCTTTGGCAGGTTCGCGTCCCGCAACATCTCCATCAAGGAGGATTTCTCCCTCGCGTAGGCCTGGGGGCTATGCTCGATCTCCTGAAACATGGCGACTTGCTGCTTCACTAGATGAGACGCCGCCAGGAGATCACTAACCGTAGGATATCCAACTACCCGTGGCAAGCCCAGAACATGACTCGCTATTTTTTTTCTAAAAGCTAAGTACTCCACCAGCCATGTACTTGGGTTCTCCCCCGTCAAAAGGAGCATCATGGCATACCCTAGCTATGTACTGTTGTAGCCTTGCTCCCTTTCCCTGCACTTGTACGCCCTGTGTGTAATCACCGAGTCCGGGACAAGGGGCGCAAGCACCTTGGCACTCTTGCACTTAAGTTTTATCCTTCCTTAATTCCTTCAATGTGTAATCGGTTCCGACCGTGAAACAGGGGCTTCCCGGGAAATTTCACCATGTGACCCGCTTCCGTGAACGCTCTGTCATCTCGAGAAGCAAAACATACACGCTGCATTCCGGACCCACTCCAATGTATCTGCGTTGCATTTTTCTTGTCATTGGTGGCAGTTACTCTGGCTACGTGGGATCACACTGATTATGCTATAGGTTATAGGAAGAACAACATACACACTCACTTAGTAAAAAGACAAACATGATTCCAACGAACAATCCTTTAAGCTCTTACAAACTAAGGCAAGCGTACTTAACAAAATCTAGTATACTACTATGCCGCTCTACCGCTAAAACTGCCCCGTGGGCCAACAGAAGCCTCTTACCGCAGTGAAGCTTGCGTTCCAGCCAAAGATTCAGGGATTGCTCCAGCCGAGCTCAAAGGCCGCTGTAGTCCCCGCTCTTCTCCTCCCGCACCACAGCGGACAAGTGGCTCACCATGTCTCTCAGTGACCGCGCTAGGTCCTCATGTGCGAGGTCCTCCATGATGGCGTCAACAGGGAAGAAGGGGTCTCGGTGATGAAAAGAGGATAGTTTGCGCGAGGCCACCTCCACGGCGGCCCGGGCTTTCTCTTTCTCTAGACTATCGCCCACCACCTCTCGGAGGTGGGTGAGCTCGTCCGCCAGATGACTGAAGAAACCAACGAGATCCGGCACCCGATCACTGTTGAATCTAACATAATGGTGGTACGGGTTGAGTCCAAGGGCGGGCATCATCCTGCTTGCAAGGCGGTAAATCTCGCGCAAAGCCACGTGATGCTCGCTGATCTCTGCCAGCATGCCGCCGAGATGCTACTCGATCTCCTCCCTCTTTCGGTTCTCCTGCGTCGCCAGACAGGCCATCTGGAGCATCTCCTGGGTGAGGTTGTGCCTCACCTCCTGAAGCTCCGACGTGGTCTTGTGGAGCCACATGCGGAGTTCCTCGTTCTCCCGCTCGTGTAACGTCAGCATGTCGAGAGCACAAGAATGGACGTCGGCCAGAATGGCGTCCTTCTCCGCCAACTCCTTGTCCTTTGCCACCAGTTCATCCTCCCTAGCGGCCAGCTCACGATGTAGCCATGCCACCTTGCGAGTGAGAAAACAAGCATACGACCTGGCTACCAAGCTCTGAGCTTGTCAAGTGGACTAAGGGTGTTGGGCAAAGAAATACAAAGGAAGAAGAAGACAGAGAAGAACGAGGGGATACAAAGTGGAAGTTCCTCTCCCCGCATCCTATATAAGCGGAGAGATGCAAACGACCACGGCCCAGGAGTTACTATGCGACCTCCACCCACACGCTTCTCCAAGCGTCGTCTCACGAGAACCAAGGAGGCATCCACTTTTTGCGATGCTTCATTACGGTTGTAAATTTGACATGACCGGGCGGTGAAATGACCGAGCTGCAGAGCCGCACTTCCCCAAGAAAGGGTAGAAGACACGACATGTTTTGCTTGTCGCTCGAAGGGCCTGGATCTGGGGGCTACACGAGATGTCCACAGGCCCAAGGACGAGCTGGCCCATCATTTGAAGAAAAATCACCACTTGTCGACAAGCGAAAACTTACAGGTGAAACAAAAATATAAAGAAAGCGGCTCATGCAAGGATTCAAGGGCGAGCATCATATGCATGTCAGAAGTAGTACTAAAGTACATATTACAAATACAAGACCCGGGGGCTCTAAGCCAACAACCTACGGATCTACGTCCTCGTCAGAAGGGCCACCGGGAGGTGTAGGGTCATTGAAGCCTCCTCTTCCTCTTCGTCGTGGACGTACATGCCGACAAGCTCCTCCACAAAGCCTGCCACGGCAGCCCAAGAAGCCTGTGCCCATAGAGAGTCCTCCAACGGACTCAGCACATTGGCAATTGGGAACTCGACATCGGCAAGATGGAGGTTGGCAAGAATGCGCTCGCCGATACTCATCCCCAGCTCGCGACACTCCTCCTCGACGGTCTTCTCGAAGTCCCTCGTCGTTTCGACCAGCTTGTTGGTGAACTTCTTGAAGAACACGACATAACTCCTCACATCATTGTCCTGGAAGTTTGCGGGGGCGGCGAGGGTCATGCCCAACGACCGAACAACTCCAACGATGTGCTTGTAGGCCTTCTTGAAGATCTTGCACTGCGTCCTTTGCTGCCCTCCGAGCCTGAGTATCTCCCCCTCACGCTGAGTGTTGGACTCCACCATCTGGGCGTTCAATGCTTCAAGATGCATCAACTCCTCCTGCAGCTTCCCATGTCTATCCTCGGCCACGGATCGCGCCCTATCGCTCTTTGTCGCGTGGGACCAAGCCTCTTCAAGGGAGCCCCTGACCGCATAAAGCTCCTCCTCCAACGATACACGTTGGGATTCAAGGGACTTTCTCTCCTCTGAAGAGTGTGACACCTGGAGTTCCAGCTATCACTGATTTTTAGCGTGGGCCTTATCCCGCTGCTTCTGAAGGGACTCCTCAAGGGCCTTCGCGTTCTTCTCCTCCTATGCCTGGCGCTCCCATGCCAGCTCAGCGGCCACCTTCTCGTGAGCTTCGTCGGTGGCGCGGTCCAGGATCACGTTGACCTCCGCCAAGGCTTGGGACACCTGCTCCTGGGTCTCCTTGCTCTCCTGCTCGACGCGAGTGCATTTGGCAAAGAAAACGCCCCATGCTCTGGCAAGGGCCTGCCAGCTCCGGGTCAGGGCCCCCTTCTCGCCCGCCAGGTCGTCTTTAGGGCGATCAACTGCCCCACACATTGAAGGGAGAAACTTGCCGGTGGACACGCCGACACCAATAGCACCTGCCGGGTAAAGCACCGGTCCGAGGGCCTAGTTGGAGCCACCGACGGGAGGCGGTTCCCGGGCGATTTCCTCCACCTTAGGGGTGGCTACATCTCCTCCATCACGGGCGGCACTTCCCGACAAGTCATCACGCTTCGCCTGGCTGGATACACCTACCGGAAGACGTCCTGCTGATACCGAAGGGGTGTGGATGACACTGTCGGAGGCGTCGCCAGACGGAGCCCTGTCGCCCTGTAAACCTAATAACGGGGGCCTTCGGGGCCCGGGCATTCGGGCCAACGGCGCTTCTCAGGACGTTGCCCAAAGGAACCCCGCCCCCTAGAACCAATAACGGGGGCCTCCGGGGCCTAGATGCTCGGACCAAGGACACTTCCCGGGGCATCATCTCGTAGGCTCCTTGAGCCCTCTGTATACCCAATAACGGAGGCCTCCGGGGCCAACGTGCTTCCGGCGGAATCCGCCTCACTCCGGGCATCACGGGCATTCACCCGGGATGCCTCAACGTCCTCGGTCTGGCGGCCTGCCACTCGCTTGCCATCCTCGGCCCTTCTGCCACACCATTGCCTGGCTCCTTGCCCATCCTCGGTTTCGTCGCCAACCGCTTCAATTTCTTTGGAGAGAGATTGGGGCGAGATGGGCGGCGTACATAACAAAGCAATAGTTAAAAGCAGTCTGGAAGCTACACAACCTACACTCTCAAGGCATGGTCTACTTACTCGTCCTTGGGGTCCACGATCTCTTGACTCTATCCGAGCGAAAGGCGATGTTCGGGACCAACCCTCCGACAGGACCACCAGCAAGCCCCTATAAAGCACAAGCCTGCTCAGGCTCGAGGGCGATTGGAATCTCCACCGCATCCCCCGAGGACACGCTGATGGTCTAAGGAGGGATTGCCCTGTCGAGTCATCATCCGCGGAAGTATCATATGTGTGTTATCCACACACCCCCCCCCCACACACACAAGTTTAGTGAACACTGGACGTAGCACAAGAGCGGTCATCCAACTGTCCTTGACCATGGACACGGCTATTCGAATAGTTTTACACTCTATAGAGGTTGCACACTTTACCCACAAGACTCGGGGAACTTCCGTGTCATCCACGACTCGCGGTATAATACATACCCGAGGTAAGCACCCGAACAATGCCTTTCCCCTAGCGATACTAAACAAAGAGTCCACTCGTTGGTCCGTGTCTTCATGATGTACAGACACGAGCCTTGCTCTACACAGTACCATCCATGAAGGAACACAACGGTGTGCCCGGTGCCTGTAAAGACAGCGCATGGTCGCCCTTCCAGGCACGACCCCGTATCGAGAGTGACCACGCCACTCCCGCCACTAGTAATGCGGGCTCTATGCTAGTACCCACCAAGGTAATCAACAAAGCCCCTTCCCATATAGGGGTAGAGTGGTTGTACATGTAAGGTTGGAGTAACGGTCGCAACTTACACCAATCCGTTTTCGAAAACCACACGCACTCACTTGCTCCGGTACACCACTTCTTTATCAAGTGGCTACCTAGCTCATCGTCATCTACCTCGGGCATTAGTGGCACCCGACGGGGTTTTCGAAAAGTCTTTGAAATCATTTTGTTTCCATCACCATGCATATTCCCGTCCCACTTGCATAGCATCTACTAAGCATCCTATCTACTCCCACCCGCACAACCCTCATAAGGATGGTAGGGTCATGCACGATGCAAGTATCAACGGTAAAGTATCGGAGGCATCCCACCGAAGGGGGAACACCACATCATGATCAAATCATTGAAACAACAAGTGCTATATGGCATGCATTAAAAGGGTTCATAGTCATGGTCAAAGGGCTGCTTGCCTGGCTTAGCAAAGTCTTCGATGTCTTCACACACTTCTCGTCCACTCCGAGCATTTCGTCTACTTCGTCAACTATTGCCGGAAACAATCGCAATAAGCAACACAACAAGCAGAGGAAAAGAAGTGCTCTATAAATAGGAAATATATTTTTCTTGGACATCTCTGGTCATAAGAAAAATAACCAAGGAGGTTTTATTGGATCTGGATCAAGGGAGATTTTTGAATGGAGGAAATGAATGAAATGATGATCCTATTAGAAGTCTACAGAAAATGTTTTGGTAAAAATGTGTGGATGCACCCAACAAATAGGGCACAATTTTAGAAACATGTGGGAAGTGGTTTCACTAGATTTGGGGTTGGTATGAATATTCTAGGGATTTGCAAAGTGGGTCACATATGAAGAAATGACCTACTATTTGACATAGCAGAATAAGTGTGAGCAAAAATGTTCACCACCTAGTGCATGAATTTAGATACACCTAGGAACTTTAATCACTCCATTTGGAGTTGATTTGAAGGCTCTAGGATTTTTGCAATGGGGTTCCTCATAGTTCAAATTTGAATTTGAGTTTGAACTATACAAAAAGGTTTGCAGGAAAAATGTTCAATGCTCATATTTGGACAGGACATGATTTTAGGAATCTGTAGGAATTTGAATTACCAAATTTGGAATCCAAATGAATTTATTATGAATTATTTATTTCTCTGCAAAAAGGAAAAGGTCAAAATGAATTACCCAATGGGCCTAAGCTACGCTCTGAGCGCAGCTTAGCACCGCAGCGCACTGGGCCGGCCCAGCTGCTCGGCCACGCGCGGTGATTGCCACGTCGAAGGCGTATTCTCAGTCGAAGGCGACTCCAGGGGATGCCGTCTCCACTTACACTGACGGCGGGGCCGCCTAGTGGCCGCACCGGCTGACGGGTGGGTCTAGGGGAAGACGGGCCCGCTGGCAGGTTCACCGTCCTCCTCCCGCCTCAGCCGGTCGGGAGCGGACAGGGGAGCGCCGGCGTCGCTCATGCCGGCGGCCCAGGCTACCTCCAACGAGGCTCGGACGACCGGGGAGCTCAGGGGAGGCAGGCGATCAGGAGGAGCCGCGCCGTTCTCGCCGGGGAGGACCAGGTCGAGGAGGGCACCGGCCGGGGCAGACGTACTCGACGGCGACGATGGTGACTTCGGCGACTCGGGCAAGGAAGGGAGGAGTGGATGCATGAGGGAGCTCAGATGGGGTGTGGGCGTCCATCTGGTGCCGCTAGGGGGAGAGGAGGAGCTCGGGATGGCTCGAATTTAAGGGGAGGCCGGAGCGGCAATTCTGGCCGTGGGAGGAGGAAGAAGGCACGGGAGGAAGAGGGAACCGGTCTAGGAGGTTCACCGGGAAGGGAGAGAGCGAAGGGAGGTAGCAGGGGCGCACGGGAGGGCTTAAATAGGGAGGGCGATGGTGCATCGTGCGCCCGTGCGCCGGCTCGGCCACTGCCGTTGCTGGAGGGCACGGGGGGACGCGGGAGCGTGTCCTGGGCGTTGGTGGAACTCGTCCACGACGCAGAGGAGTGAGAGAGGGAGCGGGGCGTGCTCCAGGGCCTCGCGCGTGTGAAGTCGCACATTGGCCGGCTCGGGCGGCCGCCGCGCGTGCGAGGTGGGGCGACAGGAGGGAGAAGGAGGAGGGGGGCGACAGGGCGCCGTGTTGTGGACATCGAGGGGGACACGGGGGACACGCTGGGAGGCCCGAGGCTGTCGGGGATGGGGGTTGGGCGGCGGCTACAGTGCTCGGGGGCACTGTAGCGCGCTACAGAGCGCCCAAATGGCATGCCATGGCATGCCACTGGCCTCTTGGCGCGGCCATGCATGTCTAGGGTCTCCCTAGGGGGTTAAACAAGGGGGAGAGAGCATAGGATGCTCAGGGGGATGGCTGGAATGGAGTGGGGGAGGTAGAACAGGTGCTGCCATAGCTGTCCAGAGGGGTAAATGGGGGGTTTTACCCCATCAGTCATTGAGTTGTGGCCATGGGGAAGTTCCTGGAGGTAGATGGGGATCAGGGTGAAGTGTGGTAAAAAGATGGGGCCAAGGAGATGAAGTAAAATGGTGAAACCAGTCACTTTAGGATTTGACCAGAAGGTGTTTGATGGCTATTTGGGCAAGTTAAGATGATCTACATGATATGATATTTAACAGGGTAAAATGGGAGGTAAAAACAAGGTGGACGACAAGTTTTGAGCATGATTGAAGAAAGTTGACAATGTAAACATGGTAAACCCTAGAAACTAACAGAATCAGATTTCTGTACATCTAGGCATGCTAAACTATTCTCCTTAATGCACCACTTGAGGTGGTGGCATAATTTGGCCATTAGAGCATGCCCAAAAAGTTTGGGACCAAATGGGGAAACTTGACAATGCAAAACTTTCCAATTCTTGAAATCAGAAGAAAGGGGTTTGGGGGGATTTGGACAAGTTAATCTGTTCTCCTTGATGCACCACTTGGTGTGGATGCATTATTGGAGTATTAGAACATGTCCACAAAGTTTGAGATTAATAGGAGATAGTTGGCAATGTAAAGTTGCTCAAGTTTGGATCTGGACAGAGAGGGTTTTGGAATATTTTGGTCAATCAAATCAATTGGTATTGAGATGAAACTTGGCAAGATGATCACATATGTCATATGTCACATGCTAGAATTTTCTTGGATTTATTTGAGAATATTTCTTATAGAAATATTTCAAATCCTTGAAATAGGCAGAAATGGTTTTGAAGGGTTTTGTCCATTATTTCGAACATGACCATGTGTTTAAACTCTTATATATGGACAATATATGTCCACTGAGTTTTCCTAAATTTTCTCAAATATTTTGAAAGCATAAAAATAATTTTTCCCTATAAAAGACCATTTCTGGCCTTAAGAAAAAGCCTTTAAATAAAATAGTAAAATAATCTTTAAAAAATAATATTTGGTGGTTTTGGGAAGTCATATATATAGTGGGTTTCAAATAAATCCTTTGGTGTAAAATATTCCACCCAATTTGAGGACTTGTAGTACAAACCTCAATTCAGGGGTTTTTGAAAACCTAAATTAAATAAATACTTTTTGGCCAAAATAATATTTGATAAAAATAGTTTTAGGTCCTATACACATGGCATGATCATTGGACCAGAGTTGTGATCAAGGAAAAGAGTTCTTGAGGGTAGGAGGGAGTTTTATGAATATAGAGCACTAGCAAGCAATCAAACAAGCGAGCAAATAGCACACAAGTCAAGCATTCATATGCACTCAAAATTTTTTAATTGGCCCTAGTTTTTGAGTCATGATAACTTAGTCATGAGGCAAATCATAGGGTGTGACACCGAAGGACAAACCTACCACTTCATCACCACCACCTTCATCATCTTCACCACCAAAGGACACTTGAGTACACGGGTATGGGCACTCCCCTTGGCTTGAGCCAAGCTTGGGGGAGATGCCCCGGTATCGTATCACCATCACTTTTATTTACCTTTACCTATTTTAGTTTGATACTTAGCTCTTTCATGATTTAGTTGAATAAAAGTTTAGTATGATCTATTTTCGAGTGCTAGTTTCGTGATCTATCTATCTATGTAATCGGGTGAGATTTATATAATAAAGTTTAGTTCGAGCTTTTGCTTCTTTACTTTCTTGTTGCAATCAAAAGGATCATATTCTAATCTTATGCTAAGTAATGACATCACATAAGGAAAAGTATAAGTGATAAAATTTATTGGAGGTTGACAAACATAGCATTGGTCAATGATGCAATTCATGAAAGAATTAATAAGGGAAGAGAAGATTCACATGCAAATACACGATCTTGGACATCTTTTATGATTGTGAGCCCCCATTAAATATTATATGTCAAAATTTTTGACGTTGGACAAGGAAGACAATGTAATAATTTATGTTTTTTCATATTCACTTAGAAGTTATATTGTCATAGATCCTTCAACATGTGGTGCTTGCTCAATATCTTTGCTAGCCAAAAATTCCGCACTAGGTAGAAATACTACTTGTGCATCCAAAAACCCTAAACCCAAACTCATGTTTTGAGAGTCCACCATACCTACCTATGGATCGAGTAAGATCCTTCAAGTAAGTTGTCATCGGTGCAATAAGGCAATAAAAATTGCTTCTAAATGTGTTTGATCAATTAGTGTAAGAGAAAATTGAGTGTTGTACGAACTTATGATGGCAAAGTAATAAAAGTGACGGACTGCATGATAAAGGTTGCTATCATAGGGGGCAATATAAGGTGACGTTCTTTTACATTAAGGGATTTGGAATACAAACTAAAAAGCGCATGACAACCTCTGCTTCCCTCTGTGAAGGGCCTATCTTTTACTTTTATGTATTTACTTTTATGCAAGAGTCAAAGTATTCTTCCCTATTCCTTTTACTTTTTTTGCAAGCATCATGTGGTGAGCAAAGATCTAGGCACGTATGTCTACTATGCAACTTTATTCTTGTAGACTTCGTTGGGCTCCAAGCGCAGAGTTTTGTAGGACAGTAGCAATTTTCCCTCAAGTGGATGACCTAAGGTTTATCAATCCGTGGGAGGTGTAGGATGAAGATGGTCTCTCTCAAACAACCCTGCAATCAAATACAAGAAATCCCTTGTGTCCCCAACACACCCAATACAATGGCAAATTGTATAGGTGCACTAGTTCGGCGAAGAGAGTGTGATACAAGTGCAATATGGATGGTAGATATAGGTTTTTGTAATATGAAAATATAAAAAACAGCAAGGTAGCAAGTAACAAAAGTGAGCACAAACGGTATTGCAATGCATGAAAACAAGGCCTAGGGTCCGTACTTTCGCTAGTGCAATCTCTCAACAATGCTAATATAATTGGATCACATAACCATCCCTCAATGTGCAACGAAGAATCACTCCAAAGTTCTTATCTAGCGGAGAACATAAGAAGAAATTGTTTGTAGGGTACGAAACCACCTTAAAGCTATCCTTTCCGATCGATCTATCCAAGAGTTCGTACTAAAATAACACCAAGTTATCCTTTCCGATCGATCTATCTAAGAGTTCGTACTAGAATAACACCATATGATACGCATCAACCAACTCTAATGTCACCAAGATACTCCAATGTCACCACAAGTATCCATGAGTTAATTATACGATACGCATCAAACAATTTCAGATTCATAATACTCAATCCAACACAAAGAACCTCAAAGAGTGCCCCAAGATTTCTATCGGAGAACAAGGCATGAAAACGTGCAATCAACCCCTATGCGTAGATCCCCAAGGTCACCGGAATCCGCAAGTTGACGTCATAACATATATCAAGTGAATCACTTGAATACCCCAATGTCACTACGGGTATCCGCATGCAAGACATACATCAAGTGCTCTCAAATCCATAAAAGTATTCAATCCGATAATAACAAAATCTCAAAGGGAAAACTCAATTCATCACAACAAGATAGAGAGGGGAAAACACCATATGATCTAATTATATTAACAAAGCCCGTGATACATCAAGATCGTGTCATCTCAAGAACACGAGAGAGAGAATAAACACATAGCTACCGGTACCAACCCTCAGCCCCAAGGTGGATTACTCGCACATTATCATGGTGAGAAAGAGAGAGTTGTTGATGGAGAGGTGCAGCCCCAAAGAGATGGAGGCGATGGAGGCCACGACGCCGGCGATGGGCGGCGGCCCCTTGCCCCCCTTCTTCCTTGGTCTTGGTGCTGCAATGGAGGAGTCTCTCCCCTTCTTGGCGGCTGCCAAGGGAGAGGCAAATTCTTGGCTCTTGGTGGCTCTCCCGAAATTAGGAGAACCTTCCCAGGGACTACTCACAGTCCTCATGAGTCCCCAAAGTCGTGGCTTGGCCGAATACATCAGATATGGTAAGAGTTGGACTCAATCACGTCATCAATTCTCGTAATCCCGTAATCAGATATTTTCCTCCAGTAAAACGGGTCTACAGATCGCATCCGAACTCCGTTTTGGACGAATTTGGAGTCCAGAATCAATGCCATAAAATTACCCACACTTTCCTAGTTTTAGCTTTTTCCATTTGACGCCGTCTTCGGGCGTAAAACTAACAATCTCTAAAAACTGTTCGTGGACATATTTCAGGAAAGTCACAGTCCTCCTCCAACAAGGCTTCTTTTGCATTTTTTCGACAATTTCCAATTAGTTCTTACACATCAAAGTGTGAAACAAGAACTTGTGCACTTTTGCAACCATTAATAGGTTAGTCCCAATAAATCATAAAACCATAGTAAAAATATAGGCAAATATGACATGAATACTTTATAAATTATCGATACGTTGGAGACGTATCAGGCACATATATCCAGTTGGATATGAGTGAACATGAGTTATTATTGTTGACATCACCCTTGTGGAGAATACGTTGGGAGGTGAAACTATAAGCCCTATCTTTCTATGTGTCCGATTGAAACTTTTTTCTCATGGGTATGCTATGAGTGTTAGCAATCATAGAAGACTAAATGATAGTAGAGTATGTGGACTTGCCAAAAGGCTACGACACGAGACCCTTCCTGAAAATATGATGAATTGTAGTTGCAAAGTTGACTGAGAACATAGTTTGTTGGTTTTCAATAAGGTTTATGCTTTATACTTCTATGTTGTGATGAGTTGTTACTTGTTTATGAGAAGTTATATGATGAAGTTATATAATAAAATTCATATGAATAAGTTCTATGATAAAGTTTGTTGCTACTATGATAATAAGCATGATGCTACTATGTCCGTATTTTGTTTTTATCGACACCCCTCTCTCAAACCGTGTGGACATGTTTTTCGATATCGGCTTTCGCTTGAGGACAAGCGAGGTCTAAGCTTGGGGGAGTTGATACGTCCATTTTGCATCATAATTTCCTACTGTTATTTATAATGTTTTTATGCATAACAATGCTTTATGTAGTAATTCAAATGCCTTTTCTCTCATAATATGCAAGGTTTACACAAAGAGGGAGAATGTCGGCAGCTGGAATTCTGGACCTGAAAAAGCATATCAGAGATACCTATTCTGCACATCTCCAAATAAGCTGAAACTTCACGGAGAATTATTTTGGAATATATAAAAAATACTAGAGCAAATAATTACCGGAGAGGGGCCACCTAGTGAGCACAAGACACCAGGGTGCGCCCTGGTGGGTTGTGCTTAGCCCAGCCCACCTCCGGTGCCCATATTTTGGTACTTGAGGTCTTTTGACCTAGAAAAAATTAGGAGAGGACTTTCGGGATGGAACGTCGCCGTCTCGAGGCGGAACTTGGGCAAGAGCACTTTTGCCCTTCGGCGGAGCGATTCCGCCGGGGGAACTTCCCTCCCGGAGGGGGAAATCGAAGCCATCGTCATCACCAACACCCCTCTATTCTTTGGGAGGCCAATCTTCATCAACATCTTCAACAGCACCATCTCCTCTCAAACCCTAGTTCATCTCTTGTGTTCAATCTTTGTACCAGAACCTCAGACTGGTACCTGTGGGTGACTAGTAGTGTTGATTACATCTTGTAATTGATTACTATATGGTTTATTTGGTGGAAGATTATATGTTCAAATCCATTATGCTATTCAATACCCCTCTGATCTTGAGCATGGATATTATTTGTGAGTAGTTACCTTTGTTCTTGAGGTCATGGGAGAAGTCATGTTGCAAGTAATCATGTGAATTTGATATGTGTTCGATATTTTGATGATATGTATGTTGTGATTCCCTTAGTGGTGTCATGTGAACGTCGACTACATGACACTTCACCATCCTTGTGCCTAAGGGAATGCATTGTGGAGTAGTTATTAGATGATGGGTTTCTAGAGTGACAGAAGCTTAAACCCTAGTTTATGCGCTACTTCGTCAGGGGCTGATTTGGATCCAAACGTTTAATGCTATGGTTAGATTTTATCTTAATACTTTTCTCGTAGTTGCGGATGCTTGCGAGGGGGTTAATCATAAGTGGGAGGTTTTTTCAATTAAGAACAACACCCACGCACCGGTCCACCCACATATCAAATTATCAAAGTAGCGAACGCAAATCAAACCAACATGATGAAAGTGACTAGATGAAATTCCCGTGTACACTCAAGAACACTTTGCCTATTATAACAGACTGTTCTAGCCTGTCCTTTGCCACAAAAGGATTGGAATACCGTGCTGCACTTTATTTACCGTTACCGTTACTTCCTCGTTACCAATTATCTTGCTATCAAACTATCTGTTACCTACAATTTCAGTGCTTGCAGAAATTACCTTGCTGAAAACCGCTTGTCATTTCCTTCTGCTCCTCGTTGGGTTCGACACTCTTACTTATCGAAAGGACTACGATTGACCCCCTATACTTGTGGGTCATCATCCTCCTCTCCGTCCCAACACTCAGTTCAAGACTTAAGCCAGATCGTCTACAGTGCCTGCTCTAGAGTTGAGACCTTCTTCGTCAGCACCAGCTACTGCTCCTTCAACTCCTTTTGCACCTTTGGCATCTACTCCACCACCTCAGAGGACTTCAGCTGAAGCATTCGCTGACACCCTTCTCTCGACTCCTTCAACAGCTACTGGAGGAGACCCATCCCAGAGAGACGATTAGTTCTACATACTTTGAACTTTTTGGTAACTTGTTGCCAAAAGGGGAGAAGTGTATATATCATAGGCCTTCGAGAGAGAGTGCTTTGCTTTTTGTTGCTCTCTTTGTGTTTTAAAACATTTGGTTGTTCTTAAACTTCATCGTGTTTTATCATACACTTGCTTGATGCTGCTGCTATTTCCTATCCATGTGATGTTAATATTATGATCATTCACTTGTTTGGTGTTATGTGCATTGTAATCCATTCATAATATTTATGCGCACCACCAAGTAGTATGTGACATGGAAGAGTTACCCATGCTCCTAATCGGTTGTGCATTTGCATTCAAACGTAAATTTTAAATAATGCACAAATTTAGGGAGAAGTCATGTTGCAAGTAATCATGTGAATTTGATATGTGTTCGATATTTTGATGATATGTATGTTGTGATTCCCTTAGTGGTGTCATGTGAACGTCGACTACATGACACTTCACCATCCTTGTGCCTAAGGGAATGCATTGTGGAGTAGTTATTAGATGATGGGTTGCTAGAGTGACAGAAGCTTAAACCCTAGTTTATGCGCTACTTCGTAAGGGGCTGATTTGGATCCAAACGTTTAATGCTATGGTTAGATTTTATCTTAATACTTTTCTCGTAGTTGCGGATGCTTGCGAGGGGGTTAATCATAAGTGGGAGGTTTTTTCAATTAAGAATAGCACCCACGCACCGGTCCACCCACATATCAAATTATCAAAGTAGCGAACGCAAATCAAACCAACATGATGAAAGTGACTAGATGAAATTCCCGTGTACACTCAAGAACACTTTGCCTATTATAACAGACTGTTCTAGCCTGTCCTTTGCCACAAAAGGATTGGGATACCTTGCTGCACTTTATTTACCATTACTGTTACTTCCTCGCTACCAATTATCTTGCTATCAAACTATTTATTACCTACAATTTCAGTGCTTGCAGAAATTACCTTGCTGAAAACCGCTTGTCATTTCCTTCTGCTCCTCGTTGGGTTCGACACTCTTACTTATCGAAAGGACTACGATTGACCCCCTATACTTGTGAGTCATCATCCTCGTCTCCGTCCCAACACTCAGTTCAAGACTTAAGCCAGATCGTCTACAGTGCCTGCTCTAGAGTTGAGACCTTCTTCGTCAGCACCAGCTACTGCTCCTTCAACTCCTTTTGCACCTTTGGCATCTACTCCACCACCTCAGAGGACTTCAGCTGAAGCATTCACTAACACCCTTCTCTCGACTCCTTCAACAACTACTGGAGGAGACCCATCCCAGAGAGACGATTAGTTCTACATACTTTGAACTTTTTGGTAACTTGTTGCCAAAAGGGGAGAAGTGTATATATCATAGGCCTTCGAGAGAGAGTGCTTTGCCTTTTTTTGCTCTCTTTGTGTTTTAAAACATTTGGTTGTTCTTAAACTTCATCGTGTTTTATCATACACTTGCTTGATGCTGCTGCTATTTCCTATCCATGTGATGTTAATATTATGATCATTCACTTGTTTGGTGTTATGTGCATTGTAATCCATTCATAATATTTATGCGCACCACCAAGTAGTATGTGACATGGAAGAGTTACCCATGCTCCTAATCGATTGTGCATTTGCATTCAAACGTAAATTTTAAATAATGCACAAATTTGCGACGATGCTACTCATTGTTTATCCCTATCGAAGCTTTGATCTATATGTTGTCATCAATTACCAAAAAGGGGGAGATTGAAAGCACAACTTCCCCCTAGGTGGTTTTGGTAATAAATAACAACATATATTTCATTGGACTAATGTTTCCACCAAGTATATTTTAGGAAAGTTCAATGAATGGATTGGCAAAAGGATTGTGAGGAGATTCCCTAGATGCAAGGAACATCTATTGGCAACAAGCTTGAGGACTCTACATTTTAATTTATGTGAGAAATCACTTTGAGTCCATAGGAAAGCTGATACTATTAAAAGGTGATGAGGTGTCTATGATGATCTGGTTGCTCAAGTGCTTATAGATTAGCCACCAAAAATATACATGAATTCTCCCACGAATATTCTGTCCAAAACCAAATATTCAAATTTGGTGCCACCAACTTTTTCCATTCGGCCCTACCGAGTTTTGCCTCAGACAGATCCTAAGCCAAACCCTAGCTTCTCGGTGACACCAACTTGCACTTTCGGTGCAACCGAAAAACAGTGACCAACTCTCTGGTATCTCCTTTTCAAGAATCGGAATTTCCGAGATTTGGAAATCGGTACCACCGAGTTGTGTAACTGCCTAGGTCACCCATATCGGTACCACCGAGAATTATATATCGGTCTCACCGAAACGCCAAAAGTTGCCACATTTTGCACTAGTCGGTGCAACCGAGTTTTTACTCTGGTTTCATCGAGTTGGACAATTATGTTGTAACGGTTGGATTTTTGGAGATGCCTATATATACCCCTCCACCACCTCTCATTCGTAGAGGAAGCACTCAGAACACACTTACAGTTGCCCCATCCATTTTTCAGAGAGAGAACCACTTGCTCATGTGTTGTGATCAAATCCATCCACTCCAACCATATGAATCTTGATTTCTAGCCTCCCCAAGTTGCTTTCCACCCAATCAACCTCTCCTACCAATCCAAATCTGTGAGAGAGTGATTGTGTGTTGAGGAGACTATCTTTTGAAGCATAAGAGCAAGGAGTTCATCATTGTTACCACATTTATTACCTTTTGGAGGGTGGTACCGCCTAGATTGGTTAGGTGTCGCTTGGGAGCCTCCTTCTTCGTGTTGTGGAGTTGAACCAAGAAGTTTGTACGGGCAAGGAGATCACCTACTTCATGAAGATCTACCCATTGTGAGGCTAGTCCTTCGTGGACAGAAGCCATGATGGAATAGACGAGGTTGCTACTTTGTGGACCCTAACGGGTGGACCCTGTAACACCCTGGTTTTCGCTCCCTGTTTTTTTTCCTTTGCGGGATTTGACTCCCGTCCTTTTTCTCGGTGTTATCGGATTTCCTTCACTCTTGGGTATGTGAAGATGGTCATCTAGCCTTGCCTTCCCTATCCAACCAGAGATTCTTTCCAGTCCAACCTTGTCACCCAAGATCTAATCTTATGACTTTGCCTCCGAAACCCTACCTTCCGAGTTGCCGGAAGGGAAACCCTAATCCTTTCAGTTACAAAGGAACCTCAATTTCCTTTGATCTGTTGCCTCTCAAACTTTTCCCAGTGATCATCCTTTATCTATAAACCCTGGATATGCAAAAATATTGCCAAGTCATTTGCAATATTTTTCATTTATAATTAATTCGTTTTTCTGCCAGTTAAAGGAATTAAATCCAGGAAAATATATATCCATCTCCAAAGTTCATGAAAACTTGTGGAGATATTCTTTGTGATCATATTGAGCTCCATAAAAATATTGGCTATAATTAAATAAGGGAAATTGCCTTTTCCTATTTAATGCCAATATTGCATTTTGGGCACTTTCTAAAGGAACTACCATTTTGGTAGCCAGGAAAAATCCCAAATAAATTGTGGAGCTTCTCATATCCATATCTTCCCCATTTCCATCAAGATCCCAAGTTCCATAGTTCAAATTTTGAGCACCACATCCATTTGCAAATTCTGTCCAGTTGGGCAAATTGCAAAGGAAGTGCTTTATTCCTTGATCTATTTGAGCTGAAATTTTTCATGGTGGTTAGCATTGCCAAATCGCTCATGTATACCAGAAACCAGCTCAATCCCTCTATCCATTTTTCCCCAGCAATTTTCCTAAGTTTTTGTCCATTTGAAAGCTCTGTGAAACAAGTACCATTTTGGTATTTCTAAATGGCATGAAAATTTTACAGAGTCTTAGTATCATCAAATCATTGGTCTCCACCAAATTCCAGCTGTTTTCATCTAGCCAGTTTTCCCCAGCACCCTCTTTTGCATTTCTGGCTAGATTGCCATGTTACAAAGGAAGTGCCACTTATCCTCATCCTGATGAGCTGAAAATTTGTAGAGAGGATCATCTTAGTGAGTGATCACTCTCAGCCAAAAACCAGAGTCTATCTCCTGCTCAATCCCTCTCACTCACATCAAACAGTTTGCTGCCAGATCTTGTTTTTGCAAGTTTCTCCCACCCAGAGTCTTCTAGTTAACTCTAGCCTCATATCTTATCTATTTGAGCAGTGAGATGTCTTGTTGACATGATCTCACAGCCAGGAAAAGGCCAGGACATACTTTGGCCATGGTGACCACGAGTAGAGCCGGCCAAAAGGGTGGTCTGTGTCCTGTCCTCGTCGGGTAGCTCGCTCCGGCCAGCTCCGGCGCATCCTGACCTGTCTAGGGGCTTCGCGGCGTCCAGCTGCCCATCTCCCGACCCTTCTCCACTCCTCCTTCTTCCTCCCCACGCCACGGCGAGTCCCGCCACCGCACTGTTGCCTCGTGAACCGCCGTCGTTTCCCCCTTTTCCGTTGGCTTCTTCTTCTCTGAGCTGTCCTCGTCCTTACCCATTCGTCAGGTCGACACCGCCAGGCGTTTGCCACCTTGCCGGAGCTCCAGTGCGGCGATAGGACAACCACCGTGGCCGTGCCTATCCGCTCGCCATCGGCCGGCTATAAATAGCATAGCCCGGAGCCTCCCCGAGCATCCACCACACCACCAGCTCCCTCCAATCCTCTTCAAAAGCCTCCCAGTGCAGTCAATCGAGCCCTCGAGCTCTCCTCCTCCACCTCCGGTCGCCATGGCCGTCGTCCTCCCTCGCCTAAATTCGCTTGTCTCCGGCCCCCGTAGCGCCACCTAGCCACCGCGGCAGACCACCACCTCCACTCCTACGTCCTCCTAGCCTCCATATTGCTCCGGGGACAGCAGTAGCCTCGGTCCCGAGCTCACACCGCCGCCCGCCTCCATCCACCATCCGGCCGCCTCCCAAGCACCCCCCCGCCTCCGCCTTGACCATCCACTGGCATGGGAGGGAGTCGCGAGGCCATCCCCACCACCGGCGAAGCTCGCCGTGCCTCCTAGCGCCGGTGCGAAGCGCGGCCCGTGCCTCCCGAGCCTCCTGTGTTGCGAGGAAGAAGAAGGAGAGGTGAGGAGAGAGAGAAGACCCGACAGGTGGGGTCGGGACCCATCTGTCGGCGAGTGGAGGCAAGCCACGTCAGTTAAGTGAAGACGCCCAGGCGCGAAATACGTTTTCCCTATTAGAAAACGTATTCTGCCCGAGTACACGACCAGCCGAGCTGTCAGGGACTTAGTTGTGAATAGTATTTTTGCAGATAAGTCCCTTATGCCAAAACCCTTATATCTTTTTGTCCGTAACTCCGATCGAGGTGAAACCAGCGCTCACATCTTCGTCTCGTCAAGCCCGTTCTTTTGGCATCACTTCCACAATGTGTTCACATTCTGAAAATACCCATTTTGCCCTTGCCCTTCTATCAGCCCTCTCCGAGAGAGAACGGTTTCTGGCAATCCTTTCCGTGGACTCTCCACACTTCTTCCCGGAGTATTCTTCGACCCCAGGCAAGCCAACCATCTGATATATGCCCTAAAGCATTGCTCTGTGTTATTCTCACGTGTTTAATTAATGTTATGCTTGTGCTAGAAAGAATTAGACTCCTGCCATTTCGATATTGTCAATTACATTACCTGCTACTGCTCATCTTATCATTGCACTAATGACTTGTCGTGATATTATATGGAGATAGGTGGTTATGTTTTTTATCATGCTTAGCTACTACCATCTCAAGTTATTGTGATAAACAACCATGCTTGTTAAATATTTGCTTAGGCTAAACCTAGTCGGTTGATCTAGAGTCACCTGTCCGGGCTTATCTGTGCAGCCACATTTGCCTGTATGGGATGACCTTGACTTGGTCTGATCGCGTGCTCTTTCACCGGTACCTCCAGACAGGGAAGGTTATACGCGCGCGCTACCCTGGCCCGGTAGGCGGCGATAACCTTGTGAGCCCAGTTGAGTTTTGTGCCGGCGTCCCCGTTTGGGACAGTTTAGTTTGGCCACGACGGTGGCAGGTGTCACGAGGTGACACAGGGGCCACCCAGTGCAGGACTCCGGGGGAGGATGAATGCCGGTGGTACGATGAGAGAGTCACGGGTCAGGCAGGTTTCGTTGGAGCAACGCTGGTCCACCCGAATGGGATCACGAGGTTAGGTGCTCCATGGTGTGGGTAAAGTGCGCAACCTCTGCAGAGTGTAAAATCTATTCGAATAGCCGCGTCCACGGTATTGGACAGCCCGTCCAGACCTCACTAGGTGGTCAACCATAATAATGATAATAATGATGGAAGAATTCGTCTCGTGCAGATATCAGATGATGATATGTTAGCCATGGGATGGCTAAGGGATGAGTGGTCGGATGACCACATGATTTGGATTGGATTTGGATCAGATTCAGATTGGATCGTGAGAATGTTCGGAGTATGGAGTATTTACTTAGTATGCTTTACTTTACTGTATTTACTTCAGTAGTTATCTTGCTAGATAATCCTGTTATGCCATGATAATTAATATTGCTCTAATCACAAATACATGCTTGAATGCCATGGATTGCTTTGCTTGGTGTATATGTTAGTTTGGTTTGCTTGCGAGTACATTCAAAAGTACTCAGCGGCCTTTAACATGGCCAGGTTCACATAAGGATCCGTCGTCCGTCGTCGAGGAGCCGGAGCGTTCGCGGGCTAGAAGAGTAACCCAGTCAGATCCGTGTGGATTGGAGCCGCACCAAGACCGTGCTGCCTTAGATAGAGCTTTTCCGCTGCCATCACCTCTTGTAATATATCTTGTAAGACTCATATATCCATTAATAGAAATGCCTGTGTTCATGATACTTGGTGTAAACACGCATGCCAAAGTGATTTACTGGGCTGGTATGCGTGGCGACCGTCTGGCTACAGTGGTAATCAGGCGGGGCGCCACAACGAATGGTATCAGAGCAGCCAGGCTGACTATAGGTTACCCTAGCCAGACTTCACTGTCTTGTGTCCAGTAGAAAGCCCAGATGGATATCAGCCATCTTTGCCACCGGCACGGCTACTATTGATCATAAGGCAACCCCATAGGTCTTTGGCTCCATCAGACCCCAACTCTCGTGGCCCTTGCCTCCGGTGTGAAACGCTCGCACCGGGCAACGACCCGTGAGCCCTGAAACCCCTAGGTAAAGCAGATATCCTTACCCTGCTTGCTAACCATGGCATTTCTCTTCTTACTCTAGTTTCCTTTGGGAAACACTTATAAATTCTATCTCTCCTCGACAACCTTAGGAACGTTGACTAAGCCACTTTGGCTATGGTCCTGCGTCGAGTGTGATGCTCCCTAAGGAAGTAGTAGGAGCTTGACACCAGTGCTACCAGGAGCATTGTGTGGTTTCGCTTCTAAATCCTTAGAGGTACATCGAGTGCGCTATAATAGTTATATTAGTGGATCCTTGGCCACATGTGTAAGGTCCGCAAAAATTTGAGCTTTATTTGCTTTTTGGTTTTTCGCGGTTCTTGTTTCTTTTGTCTGTTCCGTTTCTTCGCTTCGACTGGATCCATACGCAAGAGTTGCCTAAGAAGATCAGCATGCCACTGGGATAATACCCAATAATCCCAATTCAGTAAGAGTCCTGTCCAGACAACTACTTGATATTCAGAACATTATCACCGGATCTGTCAAGAATGAAGAATGGGTCAGAAGCAGAATCTGTGTGCAACAGACAAGGCCAGAATATATACCTGAGAGAGTTGGCCTCAGAACCGATCATACCCGAGGAGCAGTCAGAGGAGCTACCAAAAATAAACACCAGTAGGGACAAATGATTCCGTCCTCGATACAAGGATTATTTCAGTCAGTGGGGTGAACCCTGAGTATTCTCTCAATGGACCCAAGAATCATTTATTACCCACAGAAGACATATTTCAAGAATGTGAAGGTGCCGAGAGCAACAACTAAACTCTGGTATGATGATACGAATTTCAAAGCATATCTTGGAATTCACCGATGCAAATACAAAATTTTCTGGGCATGGTGAACAAGGTTCGCAAGGAACAGGGATAAGTTCACGGTTGCCAGAATCAAGGAGCACCTAACGTGCTTGGAAGCTCAGCTGAACCAAATGGAATTATTTGTCAACTGCTTATTATCGGCAACACCTGGGTTGAATGCAAAGGGTATTCTGAATGAATTAATGACATGAAGCCTGCATCAGTTATGCAATCCTTACATCAACAATAATCAGACCAGCAGGAGGACAAGCGATGTGCATGACCAATGGAATATCTTCAGTCAAGGTATGGCCTATATCAAGTTTTGGCTCTGCTATGGGTAAAATTCCGAATACTTCAGAAGGAAGCCAAAATCGACCATAGATCCGACCGTGTACCCAAGGCTTCTGGAATAAGCAACCCAGCCTTTCCCCGCAAGCTACTTAGAAGAGCTTACGATACCAGACTGCCAATCTTCCTCGGTACGCCACTCAGTGCGAGATCCTTCTGGGATACGGCACTCCCATCTTCCACCGCGTGCTACCGCGGAAAACTTCCGGCATAAGGCACCCGTCCTTCCGCAGTAAGCCACATGAAGGAAAGCTTTTAGGGCACGATACTCAGCCTTCTTCAGCACGCTACCTTGGCAGAAGTTTCGAGCATGAGGAACTCAGTTTTATTCAACACGCCATAGTGCCTACAACAAGCTTGTCAGGAGCACGAACTAGTCTGACACACATCCGCCTCAGAACTCAGTGGTTATGAAAGGATTTATCCTACACCTGCATATGTTATGAGCATGCAGTCCAGTGGATCAATTCATGTGAGCCACTCGTACACGGGAATGACTGTGTTCAGAGAAACATTGGCCCCATGAAGGATATGAGTACAACAACCCCTACGAGATATGCAAGAGTAAGATGTGAGAACAAGCCCGACAAGCCGGGAAAACAATCAAGGAGCCGTATTGGCAGGACATTACAGGTCTATCAAAGGAGTCCACAAGCACAAAGAAGTTGTGGACAAACAACCTCCATGACGGTCAACAAGATACAGCTTCACCAACAGGGTGGTATTACCAACCCTTGTCAGGCTCTTGCATATACGGCCACAACAATGCAGCCAGCATGCCGTACTCATCCTAAATACGGGCTATCAACCAAGGTAAAAGGCTATGCTCCGAAAGATACACCAAATGCTAGCCATACTATGTTCAGCTCAGTGGTCATAGCAAGGACTACAGAAGCTATATATGACAGAGCCCTCTCCACAAGCGACAGAGTTTGAAACAAGACATTCAGATAGAATGGCTCAAAGCACGTCAGCGTCAACAGCTCGTAGACATTGTGATATCATTGGAATAAGAGATTACTGTCTATGATTACTTTGTGATCATGCCTGACCCCTCAGATGGGATATAGCAGCAATAGCTCGGTCATGTTGTTCCTTGAATTGTGGATCACCTAAGGACAAAGTCAGAATGCCTAAGACAAAAGGAAACACTTCGTACGAAACCCGCAGCCAGACTGAGCATTCTGACCCGGCAAAGAGAAAGTCACCCCTAGTCATTCGAAGCCATACGAGCACGTGAGCTTGGTACTAGGAAAGGAGGTCTTGCCCATGACAGTCAAGGTACGAAGTATCGCAATAAAACCTGAAGCAGATACTTCCAGGCCCTGGAAATCGAGCCGTCTGTTAATATTACCCGCTACCCCACCCAGCAATACCACTACCAGGACAAAAGGTACACCTGAGAGGAAAGAGAAGGATTCAAGGAAGTTGCATGCAAAGACAACCCATGGTCCATCAGAAGAGGCAGTTAAAGGGGACAGTGAACCAACGAAGATAGGACAACTGATGGATCCAAGTCGCACACAGGTAAGTCCCCCTTCACCGGGAGGTAAGCCTGGAAATCTCGAGGACGAGATTTTCTTAAGGGGGGTAGGTTTGTAACACCCTGGTTTTCGCTCGCTGTTTTTTTCCCTTTGTGGGATTCGACTCTCATCCTTTTTCTCGGTGTTATCGGATTTCCTTCACTCTTGGGTATGTGAAGATAGTCATCTAGCCTTGCCTTCCATATCCGACCAGAGATTCTTTCCAGTCCAACCTTGTCACCCAAGATCTAATCTTATGACTTTGCCTCCGAAACCCTACGTTCCGAGTTGCCGGAAGGGAAACCCTAATCCTTTCAGTTACAAAGGAACCTCAATTTCCTTTGATCTGTTGCCTCTCAAACTTTTCCCAGTGATCATCCTTTATCTATAAACCCTGGATATGCAAAAATATTGCCAAGTCATTTGCAATATTTTTCATTTATAATTAATTCCTTTTTATGCTAGTTAAAGGAATTAAATCCAGGAAAATATATATCCATCTCCAAAGTTCATGAAAACTTGTGGAGATATTCTTTGTGATCATATTGAGCTCCCATAAAAATATTGGCTATAATTAAATAAGGGAAATTGCCTTTTCCTATTTAATGCCAATATTGCATTTTGGGCACTTTCTAAAGGAACTACCATTTTGGTAGCCAGGAAAAATCCCAAATAAATTGTGGAGCTTCTCATATCCATATCTTCCCCATTTCCATCAAGATCCCAAGTTCCATAGTTCAAATTGTGAGCACCACATCCATTTGCAAATTCTGTCCAGTTGGGCAAATTGCAAAGGAAGTGCTTTATTCCTTGATCTATTTGAGCTGAAATTTTTCATGGTGGTTAGCATTGCTAAATCACTCATGGATACCAGAAACCAGCTCAATCCCTCTATCCATTTTCCCCAGAAATTTTCCTAAGTTTCTGTCCATTTGAAAGCTCTGTGAAACAAGTACCATTTTGGTATTTCTAAATGGCATGAAAATTTTACAGAGTCTTAGTATCATCAAATCATTGGTCTCAACCAAATTCCAGCAGTCTTCATCTAGCCAGTTTTCCCCAGCACCCTCTTTTGCATTTCTGGCTAGATTGCCATGTTACAAAGGAAGTGCCACTTATCCTCATCTTGATGAGCTGAAAATTTGTAGGGAGGATCATCTTAGTGAGTGATCACTCTCAGCCAAAAACCAGAGTCTATCTCCTGCTCAATCCCTCTCAGCTCACATCAAACAGTTTGCTGCCAGATCTTGTTTTTGCAAGTTTCTCCCACCCAGAGTCTTCTAGTTAACTCTAGCCTCATATCTTATCTATTTGAGCAGTGAGACGTCTTGTTGACATGATCTCACAGCCAGGAAAAGGCCAGGACTAATTTGGCCGTGGTGACCATGAGTAGAGCCGGCCAAAACGGTGGTATGTGTCCTGTCCTCGTCGGGTAGCTCGCTCCGGCCAGCTCCGGCGCATCCTGACCTGTCTAGGGGCTTCGCGGCATCCAGCTGCCCATCTCCCGACCCTTCTCCACTCCTCCATGTTCCTCCCCACGCCACGGCGTGTCCCGCCACCGCACTGAAGCCCCGTGAACCGCCGTCGTTTTCCCCTTTTCCGTTGGCTTCTTCTTCTCTAAGCTGTCCTCGTCCTTACCCATTCGTCAGGTCGGCACCGCCAAGCGTTTGCCACCTTGCCGGAGCTCCAGTGCGGCGATAGGGCCGCCACGGTGGCCGTGCCTATCCGCCCGCCATCGGCCGGCTATAAATAGCCCAGCCCGGAGCCTCCCCGAGTATCCACCACACAACCAGCTACCTCCAATCCTCTTCAAAAGCCTCCCAGTGCAGTCAATCGAGCCCTCGAGCTCTCCTCCTCCACCTCCGGTCGCCATGGCCGTCGTCCTCCCTCGCCTAAATTCGCTTGTCTCCGGCCCCCGTAGCGCCACCTAGCCACCGTGGTAGACCACCACCTCCACTCCTACGTCCTCCTAGCCTCCATATTGCTCCGGGGATAGCAGTAGCCTCGGTCCTGAGCTCACACTGCCGCACGCCCCCATCCACCATCCGGCCGCCTCCCAAGCACCCCCCGCCTCCGCCTTGACCATCCACTGGCATGGGAGGGAGCCGCGAGCCCATCCCCACCACCGGCAAAGCTCGCCGTGCTTCGTAGTGCCGGTGCGAAGCGCGGCCCGTGCCTCCCGAGCCTCCTGTGTTGCGAGGAAGAAGAAGGAGAGGTGAGGAGAGAGAGAAGACCCGACAGGTGGGGTCGGGACCCACCTATCGGCGAGTGGAGGCAAGCCACGTCAGTTAAGTGAAGACGCCCAGGCGCGAAATACGTTTTCCCTATTAGAAAACGTATTCTGCCCGAGTACACGACCAGCCGAGCTGTCAGGGACTTAGTTGTGAATATTATTTTTGCAAATAAGTCCCTTATGCCAAAACCCTTGTATCTTTTTGTCCGTAACTCCGATCGAGGTGAAACCAGCGCTCACATCTTCGTCTCGTCAAGCCCGTTCTTTTGGCATCACTTCCACAATGTGCTCACATTCTGAAAATACCCATTTTGCCCTTGCCCTTATATCAGCCCTCTCCGAGAGAGAACGGTTTCCGGCAATCCTTTCCGCGGACTCTCCGCACTTCTTCCCGGAGTATTCTTCGACCCCAGGCAAGCCGACCATCTGATATATGCCCTAAAGCATTGCTCTGTGTTATTCTCGCATGTTTAATTAATGTTATGCTTGTGCTAGAAATAATTAGACTCCTACCATTTTGATATTGTCAATTACATTACCTGCTACTGCTCATCTTATCATTGCACTAATGACTTGTCGTGATATTCTATGGAGATAGGTGGTTATGTTTTTATCATGCTTAGCTACTACCATCTCAAGTTATTGTGATAAACAACCATGCTTGTTAAATATTTGCTTAGGCTAAACCTAGTTGGTTGATCTAGAGTCACCTGTCCGGGCTTATCCGTGCAGCCACATATGCCGGTATGGGACGGCCTTGACTTGGTCTGATCACGTGCTCTTTCACCGGTACCTCCAGACAGGGAAGGTTATGCGCGCGCGCTACCCTAGCCCGGTAGGCGGCGATAAACTTGTGAGCCCAGTTGAGTTTTGTGTCGGCGTCCCCGTTTGGGACAGTTTAGTTTGGCCACGACGGTGGCAGGTGTCACGAGGTGACACAGGGGCCACCCAGGGCAGGACTCCGGGGGAGGATGAATGCCGGTGGTACGATGAGAGAGTCATGGGTCAGGCAGGTTTCGTTGGAGCAACGCTGGTCCACCCGAATGGGATCACGAGGTCAGGTGCTCCATGGTGTGGGTAAAGTGCGCAACCTCTGCAGAGTGTAAAATCTATTCGAATAGCCGCGTCCATGGTATTGGACAGCCCGTCCAGACCTCACTAGGTGGTCAACCTTAATAATGATAATAATGATGGAAGAATTCATCTCGTGCAGACATCAGATGATGATATGTTAGCCATGGGATGGCTAAGGGATGAGTGGTCGGATGACCACATGATTTGGATTGGATTTCGATCAGATTCAGATTGGATCGTGAGAATGTTCGGAGTATGGAGTATTTACTTAGTATGCTTTACTTTACTGTATTTACTTCAGTAGTTATCTTGCTAGATAATCCTGTTATGCCATGATAATTAATATTGCTCTAATCACAAATACATGATTGAATGCCATGGATTGCTTTGCTTGGTGTATATGTTAGTTTGGTTTGCTTGTGAGTACATTCAAAAGTACTCAGCGGCCTTTAACATGGCCAGGTTCTCATAAGGATCCGTCATCCGTCGTCGAGGAGCCGGAGCGTTCGCGGGCTAGAAGAGTAACCCAGTCAGATCCCTGTGGATTGGAGCCACACCAAGACCGTGCTGCCTTAGATATAGCTTTTCCGCTGCCATCACCTCTTGTAATATATCATGTAAGACTCATATATCCATTAATAGAAATGCCTGTGTTCATGATACTTGTTGTAAACACGCATGCCAGAGTTATTTCCTGGGCTGGTATGCATGGCGACCGTCTGGCTACAGTGGTAATCAGGCGGGGCGCCACAGACCCCTCCGTGGACTCTCGTGACCGCTACCCTCCGTGGGTTGAAGTCTCCATCAGCGTGGACGTACGATAGCACCACCTATCGGAACCACGGGAAAAATCTTCATGTCCTCAATTGCGTTTGATTCTCCTCTCCCTACCTTTACTTTCATGTGCATGTCTTTACTTTCCGCCGCTATACTCTTTGTCTTGCATGTGTAGGGTGTACTTGACTTGCTACAATTGCTAAAACTTGTCAACACCTAAAACTGGGGAAAGGCTAGATTTTTTAATTGGTCAAGTAGTCTAATCACCCCCCTCTAGACATACTTCGGATCCTAAAAGGATCAATCACGGAGGGCCTCTTCATCAACCTTGTTGCTTCCATGGTGATGTGTGAGTAGTCCACCACAGACCTACGGGTCCATAGCTAGTATCTAGATGTCTCTCTCTCCCTCTCCCTCCCTCTCTCTCTGTCTCTCTCTCTCTCTCTCTCTCTCTCTCTCTCTGTGTGTGTGTGTGTGCTTCAATACAAAGTTCATCGCATCTTCGCGATGATCTATTCGATGTAATCACTTTGTGCGGTGCGTTTGTTGGGATCCGATGAATTGTGGGTTTATGTTCAGATTATTCATGAAAAAGATTTGAGTCTTCTTTGAATTCTATTATGATTCTTATTTGCATGATTATTATAGCTTTGTAAATCTCTCTGATCTACTGATTTGGTTTGGCCAACTAGATTGATCTATCTTCAGTGAGAGGGGTGCGTTGCAGTGGGTTCAATCTTGCGGTGCTCTATATCCTAGTAACAGAAAGGTACACGACACGTATTTGTATTTTTTCCACTAAGAATAAAATGACGGGGTTAATTCATATTGATTGGATTCTCTTTGTCTAAATCATGTCATCCTTCTCCAAGCATTACTCTGTTTGTCATGAACCTAATACATAGAGAGGCAAGCATAGAAGCGTTCTCGACGTGGAGTAATAGTAGTAGGTGCAGGAAGGAGTCGGCCTATTTGCTTATGAACGTGATGCCTATATACACATGATCATTCTCGTGAATATCAGATAACTATGTGATTTTCTATCAATTACCCAACATTAATTTGTTTACCCACTGTATGCCTTCTTCGAGATGCCACTAGAGAACACTATGGCCCCCGAGTCTATTCACTTATAAATTTACAAACGTTCCTATTTCCTTGCTGCCATTATTTACTTTTTATTTATTTTTTTAATTTATATTTATCCTATCAACAACACTACTTATCTAATTGCAAGTAACGAGTTCAAGGGGCTTGACAACCCTCTTGCCCACGCTGGGTGCAAGTGTTTGCTCTTTTGTGTGTAGGCGCTGAAGATGGGGGTTGCATGGTCCTCCTATTGGTTCGTTAACCTTGGTTCTCACTGAGGTAAATACTTATCTATATTGGGTTGCATCACCCATTCCTCTTTAGGAAAAAACCCAACGAATATCACAAGTATCAGGAAGGATTTCTGGCGCCGTTGCCGGGGAGTATCACGAACTTACCATCAAGTACCTTCTCACAAGTTATCATTCACTAGCTCTACTTTTTATTTGCTGTTATATTTTGCTTGCTATAAAAATCAAAAATACAAAAATATTTATCTTTGCTAGTTTGCTTGTTACAATGTCTGGTTCCCCTATCAATGTTTCTCTGGATTTTGAGGTACTATACTTTAAACAAAAACAGGGGGAGAACATTAAAGATGCATGGTATCGTATAGTAGTCCCATCGTAACGCTATGATACATGTGGTATGTGTTGGGTTTTTCGTGAAGAGGAATGGTAATTGCAGCACAATAACGGTAATTCCCTCAGTTAAGAACCAAGGTTTATCGAACCAATAGGAATATCGGTCAACAACCGTCTTCAGCGACTGCACACAAAAGAGCAAACACTTGCACCCAATGCGGCAAGAGGGTTGCCAATCCCCTTGATCTCGTTATTTGCAAGCAAATGAAGTGTGTAGATGATAGTAGATAATTGTAAATTGCAAAATAAAATAAATGCAAATAAATGGCAGAAGGTACTGATCGCGTTTGTAAATATATAAGTGAATAGACCCAGGGGCCATAGTTTTCCCTAGCGGCATCTCTCCTGTAGGAAGCATACGGTGGGTAAACAAATTACTGTTGGGCAATTGATAGAAAAGCGCATAGTTATGTGATATTCACAGCAATGATCATGTACATATAGGCATCACGTCCATAAGCAAATAGTCCAACTCCTGCCTGCATCTATTACTATTACTCCACCCATCGACCGCTATCCAACATGCATCTAGAGTAGTAAGTAAAACAGACCAATGCTTGGAGAAAAATGACATGATGTAGACAAAGAGAATTCAATTAATATGAACTAACCCCATCATTTTATCCTTAGCGGCAACAATACAAAGACATGTCTGTCCCTTTCTGTCACTGGGATATAGAGCACCGCCATATTCTACACACTACAACGCACCCCTCTCACTGAAGAAATATCAATATAGTTGGCCAAACTATTTCAATAGATCAGAGAGATTTACAAAGCTATAATGATCATGCAAATAAGAATCATAATATTCAGAGGTGACTCAAATACTTTTCATGAATAATCTGAACATAAACCCACAATTCATTGGATCGCAACAAACGCACCGCACAAAAGAATTACATCGGATAGATCAAAGCGAAGATGCGATGATCATAGTATTGAAGATCAAAAGAGAAAGAGAGATAGCCATCAAGGTACTAACTACGGACCCTTAGGTCTGTGGTGAACTACTCACACATCATCATGGGAGCAGCAAGGTTGATGAAGAAGCCCTCCGTGATCGATCCCCCCTCCGAAAGGGCACCGCAACAGAGCTCCAGATGGGATCGCGGCGGAATAGAGACTTGCGGAGGCGGAAAAAGTGTTTCGGGATGCCCTCTAGGGTTTTTGGAATATAAGTGAATTAAAAGGCCAGAGAACGGGGGCAGGAGACCCACCAGGGAGGGACAAGCCATGAGGGCGCCCCGACCCCCCTAGGCATGCCCTGTTGGCTTGTGCCGCCCTCGTGCGGCCTCCGGTCTCCTCCCGAAGCTTCTAGGTCTTCTTTTGGTCCAGAAAAAAATCTAAGAAAAGTTTTGGGGCAATTGGACTTCGTTTGGTTGTAAACCTGAAAAGATAAAAAAACACAGAAAACAACAACTGGCACTGGGCACTGGGTCAATAGGTTAGTGCTCAAAAATAATATAAATTGGTAAATAAATACTCAAAAAATTTCCTAGAATGATAATATAATAGCATGGAACAATAAAAAATTATAGATACGTTGGAGACGTATCAGCATCCCCAAGCTTAATTCCTGCTCGTCCTCTAGTAGGTAAAGGATAAAAAAAAATATGTGACATGCTACCCACTATGTAATATTTTGCATGTATGCTCATTGAGAAACGATGAATTAATAAACATCAACACAGTAATATTTATAAGCACAAGCAACATAATCATCAATCTTTCGAAATATACGATCCTCAAAGAATGTTTACCGCCATTCATTTATCATATTAGTAAGGCATGGCTCCGTTTTCACCACATTAATACAAATGTTGAGCACCACGATTTTCAAGTCAGGCAATTGGAGCGTTCTTCTTCAATGTGCACCAACTTTTTATTCTTCACGCAATACATGAGCATGAACCATGGAAATAGCAATAGGGTGGAGTAGAATATGGTGGTAGATATCAAAGGGGTAAAAAGTGGAGAAGAAAATCTTGCATCAACTAGGCGTATCAACGGGCTATGGAGATGCCCATCGATAGATATAATGCAAGGAGTAGGGATTGCCATGCAAATGATGCACTAGAGCTATAAGTGTATGAAAGCTCAACTGAAGCTAAGTGGGTGTGCATCCAACTTGCTTGCTCATGAAGACCTCGGGCATTTGAGGAAGCCCGTCATTGGAATATACAAGCCATGTTTTTAATAATGAAAAATAATTCCCACTAGCATATGAAAATGACATAACATGGGACTCTCTTTATGAAGAAAAAGGTGCCACTTTGAGGCACAAGTGTGGTAAAGGATAGTCGCAAAGTCCCTTCTCTCTTTTTCAATTTTTTATTGTGGGTTCATTTGGCCTCCCATTTTTATTTCCTCACTGGAACAATGCTCTAATAATGATGATCATCACACTTATATTTACTTGCAACTCAATATGAAGAACTATGAAACAATGTAACTAAATATGAATGCCTCTCACAGTGTACCAGGATGTGCAATGATCTAGTGTGACATGTATCAAAAAATGATGAATGGTGGCTTTGCCACAAATACTATGTCAGCTCTATATGATCACGCAAAGCAATATGATGATGAATGAACTCGTCTGTCGGTGTTCTAGGAATGGGGGTACCCAGACCTGCCTGCCTGCGGCCCAGGGCATGGCCAACCTCGTCAGCCAAGCACGGCCTGGAGCGACTTCGCTCAAGACAAGGCCCTCGCGAGGACCCCATGCTCGTGAGGAAGAACGGCATCAAGACCAGCAGGGGATGGGCCTCCTCAGGCCCCCTCCGGAGCGGCGGAGATCTCTATGCGGGACCCGGCCTCAGGAGTCAAGGATGACGCAAGGAAGGACAGGCGGGCGCCAGCGCGCCAGGCGGCGCAGTTTCCCCTTTGGTACAAGGGGAGCAGGGACGTACACGGGTTCCCAAAGTGTCTCCCAAAGGTTTCCATTCCGGTGCAACAAGACCACGACCACGAGCCCCGCCGGGCGGATGTCATCGCCGAGCCCACCTCTACATCATCGACAGCTACTTTGCAGGCGAAGACCACCTTTGGACAGGGCGGGGATGTACTCCTGTCCCCCTTCAAATTTGGCCGTTGTGGGATCCCTTCCCGCCATTACGATAAGGGAAGAGGACCCGGGCCACTGCTATATATAGAGGCTAGGCTGCACCGTAGAGAGGGGTCGACGACAAGACAAGGCAGAGAGCCAAGAACATCACTCGAACGTCCTCGCGAGGCTCCTCACCACTGTACTAGTTCATCCACCACACCTTCCCGAGAGGCAATCCACCAAAGCAGGAGTAGGGTATTACGCTTCATAGCGGCCCGAACCTGGGTAAACCACCGTGTTCATCTTCTTCCTCGTCATCGTGCGAGTTCGCCGTAGTAACCTTCGAGTAGCGAACCTGGGTAGGGCGAGGCTGCAGGGAATCTTCGCACACGCCCCTGTGTTCGAACCTTGAGGGTTTTGCGGAGCCCGAAATCCGACATTTGGCACGCCAGTTAGGGGGCGTGTCGAAGCTTCCCCACTCACGGCGACAGTCGAGCCCTGGTTCGGCAACCCCATGGCGGACGAGATCCCCGACGCCGGCCGACCCTTGGCGCGCGGTGGCGCCGGGACGCGCAGGGCCGGCCCCGCGTTCGCCTGCATCCTCGGCGGGTCGCAGGCGCCCTCCTCGAACCGCCAGGTCAAGTAGTTCCTCCTCCGCGTAGGAGCGGTTCGGCCATGGCCCGAGCCCGCGCTGCCCCGTATGTGGCCGGAGACCGACATCACCTTCGGCCCCGACGACCACCCCAAGACGACGACAGCCGCCGGAACGCTCCCCATGTTGTGCACGCCAACCATAAGCGGCGTGGCCGTCTCCAAGACCCTCATAGACGGCGGCGCCGGCCTCAACGTCATCTCCGTGGAGGCCTTCGACGCATTGCAGCTACCCCGTGACCAACTCGCGCCTTCAAGGCCCTTCTCTTGGGTGGTCGGGGGGTCCGTCGTCCCCGTGGGGCGGGTGCGCCTCCCCGTCACCTTCGGCACCCGCTCCAACTTTCGCACCGAGCAGGTCGACTTCGACGTCGCCCACATCCACCTCCCGTACAAGGCGAAACTTGGCTACCCCGCCCTCGCCCAGTTCATGGAGGCAACGCACCCGGGCTACAACGTCATCAAGATGCCCGGGAGCGGCGGCATCCTCACCGTCGTGGGAAATGTCAAGGACGCGTCCCACGCGCTCAAGCTCACCTACTGTCGGATTTCGGGCTCCGCAAAACCCTCAAGGTTCGAACACAGGGGCGTGTGCGAAGCTTCCCTGCGGCCTCGCCCTACTTAGCTCGCTACACGACGGTGACTACGGCGAACTCGCACGAAGACAAGGAAGAAGATGAACACGGTGGTTTACCCAGGTTCGGGCCGCTGCGAAGCGTAATACCCTACTCCTGCTTTGGTGGATTGCCTCTCGGGGAGGTGTGGTAGATGAACTAGTACAGTGGTTTCGAGCCTCGCGAGGGCGCTCGAGCGGTGTTCTTGGCTCTTTGCCTTGTCTTGTGGTTTCGTCGTCCCCCCTTCTACGGTGCGGCCTAGCCTCTATATATAGTAGTTGTCCGGGTCCTCTTCCCTTATCACAATGGCGGGAAGGGATCCCACAACGGCCAAATTTGAAGGGGGACAGGAGTACATCCCCGCCCTGTCCAAAGGTGGTCTTCGCCTGCAAAGTAGCTGTCGATGATGCAGAGGTGGGCTCGGCGATGACACCTGTCCTGCGGGGCTCGTGGTCGTGGTCTCGTTGCACCAGGATGGAAACCTTTGGGGGATGCTTTTGGAACCCGCGTACGTCCTTGCTCCCTTTGCACCAAAGGGGAAACTGCTCCGCCTGGCGCGCTGGCGCCCGCCTGTCCTTCCTTGCGTTATCTTTGACTCCTGAGGCCGGGTTCTCCATAGAGATCTCCGCCGCTCCTGAGGGGGGCTTGAGGAGGCCCACTCCTTGCTGGTCTTGGTTCCGTTCTTCCTCGCGAGCCTGGGGTCCTCGCGAGGGCCTTGTCTTGAGTGGAATCTCACCAGGCCGTGTTTGGCTGATGAGGTGGGCCATGCCCTGGGCCGCAGGCAGGCAGGTCTGGGTACCCCCGTTCCCAGAACGCCGATAGTAGCCCCCGGGCCCAAGGCGCGCTCGAGCTCGCTTCCGGGCGAAGCCTTGAGGTCGGCCCGAAGCGCCGCGGGCCCCAAACGCCTGCGGGCCAGGCTGGCGCGTGTCGTCCGGTTGATGTCGGGTCGGCCACCGTCCGAGTCGACAAAAGCCTGACTTCCAGCGCCGAGCCATTACTGCTTTCCTCTTCTGCGCTCCTGCTCTTACTCCCAGATCCCCGGTCTTAGCAGAGACCTCTCTAGATCCTGCGCCGCTCCGTCCTCCCCCTTGCCACGTCGGCCCCGCGATCTTCCTAATGGCTCCCGCCGGCAAGTCGAAGCCAGAGGCCCAGAGCTCAGCCTCCGCCTCCATCTCACCGGCGCTTTCGGAGTTCTCCATTGCCAAGGATGGAGACCTCGTCCCGGTGCTCCCGTCGACAGCGGACGAGACCAACGAGTGTGGGCGGACCTTGATATGGGGCGGCTCCTCGGAGAAGCGGCCCTCGTCCAGGTCGGTCTATCCTTTCTTCCTTCATAGCGTCTTCGTCGGGCTCATTCCGCCTTTCTCCGCGTTCTTCACCGCCATCCTCGACCACTATGGGATTCAAGCCCTTCATCTCCAGCCCAACTCCATCCTGCTCTTGTCCGTCTTCGCCTTCTACTGTGAGGCTTTCGTGGGTGTGAAGCCTTCGGTGGCCCTCTTCCAACATTTCTTTAGCTTGCGCGTACACGACGGCGCTCAACGGTCAGCGTGCGTCTCCTTCGTCGCGGTCCAGAGCGGTAACATGCTCTTAAAGGCTGGGAAGAAGGTGGAGAACTTCAGGGACCGCTGGGTCTTCATGGATCTCAAGAACTCCAACCCCCGCTTGGATCTGCCGAAGGGGTTGCCGGAGAAGACCCCCGCGTGGAGCTCCGCGAAGCTTTCCGACCCCCGGGCTAAGCCCGTCCTGGAGCGGATTTCTCGCGATATCAGTGCCAGGAAGCTGACTGGGGGGATGATAGTGAAGGAGTTCTTGACGGAGCGCCTAGCGCCCCTCCAGTCTCATTCCAGGCCCCTGTGGGATTATCAGGGCAGCGGCGACAACCTCAGGCTTCGGTCCGCTCGCATAACCCCCGAGGAACTGAACAGGGCTGTGACAATCCTGCTCAACGGCGACCCCAGTGATCTCCCCTTAGCCTACGCCCCGCTGTACCACCGCGACGACGAAGCCGATTGGGTCGCCAAGATGCCTGTCTTCGATGAACTGGGGCTCTCCCCAGCTGAGGGCCTTGGCTCCCCGGTCATGGTGTCCTCCGGCGACATCACGGGCGGGGAGGATTCGGAGAAGACAGCGGACGATGACCTGGCGGGGGCGTCTCCCCCATCGCAGAGCATGCTCTTGCGTGACCTTGAGGACGACGACGATGCTGGTGAAGCTTCTGCTGCTGGCTCTCCGCGTCCTGTCAAGGTCCTCAGGGGGCTAGGGCCGGCTCCCCGTGCCACACGGTCCGCCTGCCTAGCGACCCCCAGGAAGCGCGAGGCAGAGTCTCCTCCGGTGTGCCCTGTCTCTGCCGGCAAGGCGGTTGAGGTGCCGGCCTCGCCCCCGTACGAATCACGGCCTGCCGGCCAGGTGGGCGAGGCCGGGGCCACGATGATCCCTCCAGCGACTGCCCTTGCGGACAGTGCCCTTGTTCCCCGGCGTGGTGGTGCCCTCACCGAGAAAGGCGAGGGCGCCCCCGTCGTCGCCGGAGTGGAGAGGAAGAGGAAGTGGGTCAACGTCAAAGAGTAAGTAATCCGGCTCGGCCTTGGTCACCTGCTGGTAGCTTGAGTATTGATGATTTTCCTTTGCTTGGTAACTAGGAACGCCGCCGCGCTGAAGATGAGGAAGAAGAAGGCGGGCCTCAAGCCGAAGGCGTCTTCCAATGCACCGTCCGCTCCTGTCGTGCCGCCATCGCCCGACGTGGCGCCTACGGGCGAGGGGGTGGAGGCTCGCGAGGCAGCCCTCCTGGTCACCGCCACGGAGCCCCCCGAGCCCCCAATGCATGTTGGCGTGGTTGCTCCTGCCCTTGAGGGCGCGTCGGTGCCGCTGTCCGGAGGGCCAGCCCTAGAGGGCCGGCCGCCCGTCAATCTGTCTGCATCCGTCTTGCCCGTGGTCACTGCGCAGCCTCCGGAGCCTCCTGCTCCTCGTGCTGCTGTCTCCCGGGGGACGTCGTCTGTGACCGCACAGGCGACTCCTCCGGAGGAGGCCTCGGTGCCTTCGTCGCGCGGCCTCGACGTCCTGGACGGGGCCTTCACCGCTCTAGGTCAAGTCCGGGACGCCCTCGCGGGTACCGACGATCGCCTCGCAAGTGGGCGCCTGGGGCTCCTTTCCGGGTGGCTCCGGGCCGACGCCTCTGTCATTGCGGTCTGGGGGCAGGCCGAGGCCGCCGTGGCGAAGAGCGAGAAGGAGGCCGCATCAGCCAAGGCAGCCCTCGAGGTGGCGCTGACCGACGCGGCGTCTGCTGTAGGGCGTCGTGACGAGGCGGAGTCCCGCTTGAAGACTCTTCAGGAAGAGAAGTCCGCGCTTGAGGAGCAACTGCGTTAGCAGGGGGAGGCCTTCAAGACCTGCAAGGCCCAGCTTGCCGATCAGGACTCCGAGCTGTCCCAGGCGACGGCCGACCGTGCCGCGGCGTGAGAGCACCTGGACACGCGGGAAAGGGAGGTTGCCCTGGAAAAGGCCCGGCTCGAAACCACAGAAAAGGATCTAGCTGAGGCCGAGGAGAAGAAGGCCGCGAAGCTCAGCGCCCTTCCCCCGGTCGAGCTCAGGCTTCACCAAGCGCTCCACTTCCTCTGCCGGGAAGGGTTTACGGAACCCCTGGTGGCTCCGGAGAGCGGCTTCTCGGAGCTTGCTTCGACGCTTGTCGAGGCGCTGGAGGGCGCCGCTACCAAGGTGGAGGGAGTCTTGGAGAGCGAGTACCGCGACTTCTTTTCTGAGGCCGCGACGCGCGTCTTCAGCCACCTTCACCTTCGCGAGCCAGGGTTCGACTTCGACTCCGTGATCCGCGCGGTCACCCCCGGGGTCCGCAGCAGTTCTGCGGCGGCAGTGAAGGGCGCCGTGGAGGCGCTGGTGAAGAAGTTCACCCGCATCACCGTTCCTTCGCCTCCTGAGGCTACAGGGGTTAGTGGTGAAGAAGATGACGCCAGCAATGTCGACGATGAGTTCCCCGCGGGCGGGACGAGTGGCGGCGGAGGCTCCTCCTGATTCCTCTTCCTTGTTTCCTTCCTGCAACGTTCATCGTGCCTCGCGGAGGCGTTAAACTTGTTTTTGTTCATGAAAACTTTTAATGCTTGTAATAACTGTTGAACTGTGTGATTGCTCTCTTCGCCTTGTTTCCTTCTTGCTTGCTGTGATGCTCTGCGTCGGCAGGGCCCGGCCCCGCGCATACCTCAGCCGCCGTTGGGCCGTCCGGATCACCAAGGACGGTTCCAAGGGGTGAGGGGCTACGTGGCCAGTGAGGCTCCTGAGTCGCGATGCTCAGGAGTCCCCCTTGACGTACGAGCAGCCCTCATGAAGGGAACATGGTGAAGATAGGGTTAACTTGAAAATTTTGAACACCTTGCGCTCTGTGTCGGCAGGGCCCGGCCCCGCGCATACCTCAGCCGCCGTTGGGCCGTCCGGATCACCAAGGACGGTTCCAAGGGGTGAGGGGCTACGTGGCCAGTGAGGCTCCTGAGTCGCGATGCTCAGGAGTCCCCCTTGACGTACGAGCTCCGGCGTTCTCCTTAGAGGTTTGAGCACTTCTGAGCTCTGTGTCGGCAGGGCCCGGCCCCGTGCATACCTCAGCCGCCGTTGGGCCGTCCGGATCACCGAGGATGGTTCCAAGGGGTGAGGTGCTACGTGGCCAGTTAGGCTCCTGAGTCGCGATGCTCAGGAGTCCCCCTTGACGTACGAGCGGCTCCCATACCTTTCCTCGTTGGCTTCTCCTGAGAGGGGCACGTGAAGACCAGGTTTGGCAGACCTGGGGAGGTGGCGTCTACCAGGGGTGGCCCGGTAGTAGCCCCCATGCAGCCCCCTCACGCGTACATCCCAGGGGAACGCAGCAAGACGGGGCCGCGAGGGGCCTTCCTGAGGTTGGATGCAGCCGCTGGAGTGCCCTCAGTTGTTTATCCCCAGCACGGAGCGAAGGGCTTCCACATTGCATGGGCATAGTCATTGGTGGACCGTGTTGACCGCCAGCACGGGGCTGTGGCTTCCACCTTGCGTGGGCATAGCCATTGGAGGGCCGTGTTGACCGCCAGCACGGAGCTGTGGTTTCCACATTGCATGGGCATAGCCATTGGGGGGCTGTGTTGACCGCCAGCACAGAGTTGTGGCTTCCACATTGCGTGGGAAGGAACCCCTCCGCGTCCTCGGGGGGCTCAGGGTGTGTACAGCCCCTTGAGTTCGTACGCATGGCTGGCACGGTAGAACTGGGAGGTGTATCTGGGAGCTCGCGAGGGTGCTTTGGCCTCACGAGGTCCCTACCTCGAAGGCGGTTTGCGCCTGAGTCTTCTCGTAGATAACGCCGTCCAAGGTCCTGCAAATTTTGGAGAAGCCTGAGGCGAATGTGCTCCCGAGGACCATCGCACGAAGGGGCCAAGCACCAGTGACCCCAGGAGGTGACGTGAGCGGGGCCGGCCCGCCAGTCAGAGCTCAGCCCTTGGATTTAGCGACGCTGCAGGGATGGACCCGAGCACAGACGCCGTGCCCGGCCCTCTCATGGGGCCGTCGTAGGTAGTACCATTCGGTTACGGCGACATTCGTGCCCGCAAAGAGCCGAGCGGGTAAAGTGAAACGTTAGGAAACAGATGACATGCATGAGAAATTACTGAAATCTGTGTAAATGCGGCGGCCGTAGGGGTACGCCCTGGTCGCCTGAGGATAATGCGGCCCGGTGGGCGCCTTCAAACGGAATGAACCAAAAAGTTACCTGGCACAGACCAACAAAAAGTCACCTGGCGGCCATGCCGCTGAAGAGTCGAAGCTGCCATCGTAGCCTGATCTTGTACCTCCACGAGCACGGCCCTCACGGGCCCATCGTCTCCCGGGGCTCGGGACCCATGCTCGGTCCGGGCATCTCCTCCAACTCCTCGCCGCGCCTCGCCAGGCAAGGTGCGAGCATGGCCCGGGCAAGGCGCTGGAACGTGACGCCAGCGTTTGCCAGGCCAAAGGGCATGCGGACGTAGTTGTGCGGGTAGACCCACCCGTGGTCGGCACGTGTTGGCCAAAAGTGGGCCTGGGACGCGGTCCTGTTGATTGCGAGCGTGTTGACGCAGACGCGCGGCTGGTCGACTGGGCCGATGATGGCGGCTACGATTGGTGGTGCAGGGCAGTCCCCGCCTCGCTCGGCCTGTGCCTCCTGAAGCTCCTCGATGGCTTTGATGACTGACTCTTGCGAGCTCGGCGCCTCGCGCCGTGCCCCTGGCTCTAGTAGTCACGCGTCAGGACGTGCCTTCAGGTTGTGCCCGAACGTCTCCCTTGTCTCACCGGTCAAGCCGGGGGCCTCCTGGATGGAAGCCCCCGAGCCCGACCCAAGGGGGGCGCCGAGCACGCTTTCCTATGCGATGGAAGGTGGTGCCCCATCCCTGGGTGCAGAGCTTGAGGCTCCGCCCTTGGAGGTCCCAGCCCCCTGGCGCTCCGCGGGGATGAGCGGCTTCTTCTTCTTGCGTGCGTCCTCACGAGGCAAGGCTTCCTCCTCCTCGTCCGAGCGCTCGGCCGCTGCAGCGCGGTAAGCACGCTCGAGGGAGCAGACGGCATCCTTCTCATCGCAGGCGACGGTGATGACGCCACCACTCCCTGGCATCTTGAGGACGTTGTAGCCATGATGAGTCGCCGCCATAAACTTGGTGAGGGCCGGGTACCCAAGGATTGCATTGTACGGGAGGTGGATGTGGGCGACGTCGAAGACGATGGTCTCGGTGTGGTAGTTCTTGCGTCCGCCGAAGGTGACGGGCAGGCGTACTTGCCCAATGGGGACGGTGGACCCATCAGTTACTCCAGAGAAGGGCTTGGTCGGCATGAGCTGGTCGTACGGCACTTGGAGCGTCTCGAAGGTCTCAATGGAGAGGACATTGAGCCCCACTCCACTGTCGATGAGGGTCTTGGTGACGAGGACGTTGCTGATGGTCGGAGTGCACAACATGGGGAGCTTGCCGGCCATGGCCGAGCACCTGAGCTGATCCCTCGAGTCAAAGGTGATTGCAGTCTGGGACCACTTGAGGGGACGCATGGCCTCGGGCTTTGGGAGAGCCGCGTTCACCTCCCGCGCGAACTGCTTGAAGCCGCGGTTTGATGCTGGGGCTTGGGCGCCGCCCAGGATACAGGCTACCGCCCTGACCTCCTGGAAGCCCCCATCCCCATCGTCCTGTCTGTCCTCTTCCTTCCTTCTGGGTGGTGGTGGTAGTGGTGGTAGGCCGCCCTCACGAGGACGGGCCTCACAAGGCTGGCCATGGCGTGACCCCTCCAGAGGGTCATCGCGCCAGCGGTCCACCCGAGCCTGATCGCGCCAGCGGTCCTCCTGAGGCTGGTCTCGCCACCCCTGATGCGGTTCCCGGTTGTCCCAACGGCCTCCACTGTGGCCACCGCCGCGTCCGAAGCCACGATCAGTGCGTCCAGGGCGCCGGCCGAAGTGTTCGGCACGGACCAGCCTGAGTTCCTGGCAGTCGGCGGTGTCGTGGTTGTTGGTGCCATGGAAGATGCAGGTCGGTCTCCCTCCTGCGGGGTGTTCCTCGCCTCGGCTTCGCTTCGCCTCAGGCTCGGCCGCAAGCACCATGGGGGCCTTGCGCTTTGTCTCCTTGGCCGTGGTCTTCTTTTCCTCTGGCTCTGCCGCCGGAGGCTCACGGAGTGACAGGCGACCTTCTTCGGCCTTGGCGCACCTGTTCGCCAGGTTGAACATCTCCAGGGCTGAGCATAGTTCGTCGTTCATGGCGAGCTCCTCTTTCATCTTGAGGTCCGTGACACCGTCGGTGAATGCGGAGATGATAGCCTCATCCGACGCCTTCGGGACCTTGAGGCGCGTAGTTGTGAAGCGCTGCATGAACTTGTGCAGGGTCTCTCCCTCCTGCTGCTTTAGACGCCGCAAGTCGTTCATGGTGAGTGCACAGTCACGGGTGCCTTGGAAGTTGGCGACGAAGCGCTTGCGCAGGTCGTCCCAGGAGGTGATGGACCCCTCCGGGAGGTTGAGGAGCCAGGAAAGCGCGCCGCCCTTGAGCGCCATGGGGAACCAGCACGCCATGACTTTGTCGTCTCCACCAGCCGCCCGGATGCTCAGTGAGTAGAGCTGTAGGAACTCGGCAGGATCCGGGGTGCCGTCGTAGCGAGGGGGTAGGTCGGGCTTGAATTTGCAGGGCCACGTGGCTGGATGGAGCTCCGGGGCGATGGCGAGGCACCCCACCGGCTCGACGGGTGCTGCGTGTGCGGGCGGGGCCCGGTCTTGGCGCTCCTAAGGGGTCGCCTCGAGTGGTGCCCGGTCGCAATGCTGGTTCGGCAGCGCAGGGAGCGCACGCGCGTCGACGCGCTGCCGGGGTACCACCTGGCAGCTTACTTCGTCTCTTGCCCTTGCTCGCAGTTCGCGGGGCTGGTCGCGCTTCGCGCCTGGGCTCGGGGTCGATGTCGCGCTGCGGAGGAGGTGGCGGCGCATCGTGGGCCACGTCCTCTGCCTGGGAAGGCCGGGGCCGAAACGAGTAGGAGAGCGCTGAAGCGTCGCCGGCAGCACTGACGAGCTCCGCGATGCGCCGAAGCCAGTCGTCGTAGCGGTCGCGGGCGGGGCGGTAGCGGAGCAGCTCATTCGCCATGGCGAGTGCGCCTGAACCGCGCGCCGGCCCGGGCCGAACGTGGGAGGACGATCCAGTAGCTGGAATGATCGATGGAGTGGTGGTGTGGCCGTCGCGCCGCGCGGTGACCGGCTGGGAGGAGTCTTGTTGTTCGTGGGCATCCGGGCCCGTGGCGGCGTTGGCCATAGGCGTGGGGGACCGGTGCGCGCCAGCGCGGCCCACGGGTGCCGTCTGGGCAACGCGGGCAGCTCGGCGCTCGGCGCGGGCTCGGCGGGCGTCAGACATCAGAGCGGCGAGGTGGGAGAAGAGCTTGGCTTGAGGAAGACTCCGACACGCCCCTACCTGGCTCCGCAAAATGTCGGATTTCGGGCTCCGCAAAACCCTCAAGGTTCGAACACAGGGGCGTGTGCAAAGCTTCCCTGCGGCCTCGCCCTACTTAGCTCGCTACACGACGGTGACTACGGCAAACTCGCACGATGACGAGGAAGAATATGAACACGGTGGTTTACCCAGGTTCGGGCCGCTGCGAAGCGTAATACCCTACTCCTGCTTTGGTGGATTGCCTCTTGGGGAGGTGTGGTGGATGAACTAGTACAGTGGTTTCGAGCCTCGCGAGGGCGCTCGAGCGGTGTTCTTGGCTCTTTGCCTTGTCTTGTGGTTTTGTCGTCCCCCCTTCTACGGCGCGGCCTAGCCTCTATATATATCAGTGGCCCGGGTCCTCTTCCCTTATCACAATGGCGGGAAGGGATCTCTAAATGGCCAAATTTGAAGGGGGACAGGAGTACATCCCCGCCCTGTCCAAAGGTGGTCTTCGCCTGCAAAGTAGCTGTCGATGATGCAGAGGTGGGCTCGGCGATGACACTCGTCCTGCGGGGCTCGTGGTCGTGGTCTCATTGCACCAGGATGGAAACCTTTGGGGGATGCTTTTGGAACCCGCGTACGTCCTTGCTCCCTTTGCACCAATGGGGAAACTGCTCCGCCTGGCGCGCTGGCGCCCGCCTGTCCTTCCTTGTGTCATCTTTGACTCCTAAGGCCGGGTTCTGCATAGAGATCTCCGTCGCTCCTGAGGGGCCTGAGGAGGCCCACTCCTTGCTGGTCTTGGTGCCGTTCTTCCTCGCGAGCCTGGGGTCCTCACGAGGGCCTTGTCTTGAGTGGAATCTCGCCAGGCCATGTTTGGCTGACGAGGTGGGCCATGCCCTGGGCCGCAGGTAGGCAGGTCTGGGTACCCCCGTTCCCAGAACGCTGACAACTACAAAGCGGCGGCCGCGGGGCACCCCAGTGCCGGGGACGCCGCGCAGGCCATGGAGGACTCCGGGGGTGTCCTCGATGTCGCGCCGGTAAAGAAGAGGTAGCTATTCTCCCAGAGTCGGGCGGAGACGAAGCAGGTGCCTGTGGACGATGGAAACCCCGGCCCTACCTTCACCATCGGCGCCGACTTGCCCCAGGATCAAGAGAGGGCGTTGGTGGCCTTCCTCCGTTCGAACAAGGACGCGTTCGCGTGGAGCGCCTCCAACCAGGTGGGGTCCCGAGGGATGTGATCGAGCACCACCTCATGGTGTGCCCGAACGCACATCCAGTGAAGCAAAAGGCAAGAAGGCAAGCTCAGGAGAAGTAGGCGTTCATTACCCAGGAGGTCGGCAAGCTGAGGGAGGCCGGGGTCATCCGGGAGGTGCGCTACCCGGAGTGGCTTGCCAACCCGGTGGTCGTCCCGAAGAAGTGCGGGAAGGAGCGTATGTGCGTCGACTTCACGAACCTCAAGAAAGCCTGCCCCCAAGACCCATTCCTGCTGCCGCGCATCGATCAGATCGTGGACTCCACCACGGAGTGCGACCTCCTATGCTTCTTGGACGCTTTCTCGGGCTATCATCAGATCAAAATGGCAGTGGAAGACGGCGAGAAGACGGCGTTCCTCACCTCGTGCGGGGTGTTTTGCTACACGTGCATGCCCTTCGGGCTGTGGAACGCCGGGGCGACCTTCCAGCGGCTGATGCACATCGCCCTAGGGCCGCAGCTCGGGAGGAATGCAGAAGCTTACGTCGACGACATCGTGGTCAAGTCCAGGGCGGCCAAGACCCTGGTTGAGGACTTAGAGGAGACATTCGCCAGCCTGAGGGAGGTGAACCTGAAGCTCAACCCCGAGAAGTGCGTCTTCGGGGTCCCCTCGGGCAAGCTGCTTGGTTTCCTAGTGTCGCACCGGGGAATCGAGGCGAACCCGGAGAAGGTCAAGGCCATAAGCAAAATGAGCGCGCCCCAGACCCTCAAGGAAATGCAGAAATTGGCGGGTTGCGTGACCTCCTTGGGGCGCTTCATCTCCAAACTTGGCAAACGGGCCCTGTCGTTCTTCAAGATCATGAAAAGGAAGGGCCCCTTCGAATGGACCCTGGAGGCGGACGCGGCCTTCGAGGAACTCAAGCAATACCTCACGAGCCCGCCGGTGATGGTGGCGCCTCGCCCTCGGGAGCCCCTGCTGCTATACCTGGCTGCCACCCCCCACTCCGCCAGCGCTGCATTGGTGGCGGTCAGGGAGGAGCGAGCCGACCCACGCGCCACATCGACGGGCGCCGGCGGGCCCCCAAGCATGGAACAAGGGGGATCGCAGGATCCCAAGGAGCCCGCTTCTCCCCAAGCCGGTGCTCCGGAGGCCCCAGCCGCTCCGACGGCCCCTTAAGCGCTCAACCCTCATGAGGCCCCGGCCGCTCCGACGGCCCCCGAGGCACCCCAGCCTCTTGGGACCGCCACGGGGCAGGACACTGCAGGAGACCTCACCCTCGTCGAACACCCGGTGTACTACGTCAGTACAGTGCTACGGGACACGCGCTCATGCTACCCCATGCAACAGAAGCTCCTCCTAGCGCTTCTTGTCACTTCGAGGAAACTGCGCCACTACTTCCAGGGACATCCCATCAAGGTCGTCTCTGCATACCCCTTGGAGAAGGTCCTGCGCAACCCCAACGCGGCGGGAAGAGTCGCCAAATGGAACATCGAGCTGCAGGCCTTCAACATAGAGTTCAGCACGACCAGGGTCATCAAAGGGGCAGCCCTAGCAGACTTCGTGGCGGAGTGGACGGACGCCCCTGACCGGGGGCTGGACGGAAGCCAGTCCCTCACCCCTGGCGATGAGACACCCGAGGGTTGGATCATGCATTTCGACAGAGCCTTCACGCGCATGGGAGCAGGGGCTGGGGTCATGCTCACTTCCCCGGCAGGAGACAAGCTCCGTTACGCTGTGCAGCTCTGTTTCCAGCATGGAGAGAAGGTCTCCAACCACATCGCGGAGTACGAGGGCCTCATCGCCGGCCTCAAGGCGGCGGCGGCCTTGGGGGTTCGGTGCCTCACCGTCATGGGCGACTCCCAGCTCCTCGTCAACTTCTCCAACAAAGAGTATACACCCAAGGACGAGCATATGGAGGCGTACTTGGAAGAGGTACGTAAGATCGAAAAACGTTTTCAGGGCTTGGAATTGTAGCACATCCCGCGCAGCGCGAACAAGGAGGCCGATGACATCGCCAAGAGGGCATCACGCCGCGAGCCCTAGGAGCCGGGCATTTTCGAGGAGTGGCTCTTCAAACCCTCCGCAGCGCCACCCACTGAAGACCTGGCGCCACGAAGTGAGGAGCTCCCCCCAGCGCCACCCTTGGGGGCTCCGGACTGTGGCCAGGCCTCGGGTGCCCGACTGCTCCTGGCACTGGAGCCTCAGGCCGACGACTGGATGCAGGAGTTCAGGGCATACCTACTTCACGGCACGCTACCGGAAGAGGAGGAAGACGCGGAGCGTGTAGCACGGCAAGCCACGGCCTACTGCTTGCAGGACGGCGACTTGTACCGAAGGCGCCCGAACGACGTCGCGCTGCGATGCATCTCCAAGGAGCAGGGGTGCGAGCTATTGGCGGACATCCATGGAGGGGACTGCGGGCACCACTCCTCGTCGCGCACCCTTGCAGGGAAGGCGTTCCGATCAGGCTTCTACTGTCCCTCGGTGCTTAACGACGCCATCGAGCTGGTCCGGTCTTGCGAGGCCTGCCAGTTCCACGCCAAACAAATTCACCAGCCTACCCAGGGCCTCCAGACCATCCCGCTCTCCTGGCCCTTTGCGGTCTGGGGGCTGGACATACTGGGGCCCTTCCCACGGGTAGCGGGCGGGTACCGCTACCTCTACGTCGCCATCGACAAGTTCACCAAGTGGGCGGAGGTGGAGGCCGTGCACACCATCCCAGCTGGATCAGCCGTCAAGTTCATCAAGGGCCTCGTAAGCCGATTTGGCGTCCCCAACCGCATCATCACCGATAACGGTTCGCAATTCACAAGTAACCTCTTCAAGACCTATTGCGCTAACCTTGGAACGCAGATATGCTACGCCTCGGTGGCCCACCCACGGAGCAACGGCCAGGCTGAGCGCGCCAACGCGGAGGTCCTGCGAGGCCTCAAGGCAAGGAGCTTCAAGATGAAGCTGGAAGCTTGCGGCAGGGGCTGGGTCGATGAGCTCCAGTCCGTACCGTGGTCCATCCGCACCACCGTGACCAAGCCCACCGGCGAGACCCCATTCTTCCTCGTCTACGGAGCTGAAGCCGTCCTCCCCCACGAGGTCAAGCACCGGTCCCCGCGGGTCTTGGCATTCGACGAGGAGCGTCAGGATGCCGCACGAGGAATGGACCTCGTGCTCGGGGAGGAGGCACGTCGCCGAGCCTCACTCCGAGCTGCGAGGTACCAGCAGGCGCTACGGCGCTACCACTGCCGTAATATCCACAGCAGGACCCTCGAAGTCGGAGACCTCGTCCTGAGGCGGGTTCTCTCCAGGGAGGGCTTGCACAAGCTCTCGCCCATGTGGGAGGGCCCGTTCAAGGTCGCTCATGTCTCCAGGCCTGGTGCCGTGCGCCTGGAGACTCAGGACGGGGTCCCCATCCAGAATGCTTGGAACATCCAGCACCTCCGGAAGTTCTACCCATGACACTCTCATGTAATAATGAGTGGGCTGTATACGCCCGGAGCCCCCTGAGGACGCGGAGGGGTTCCTTCCCACGCAATGCGGAAGCCACAGCTCTGCGCTGGCGGACAACACTGCCCTCTAATGGATATGCCCATGCAACGTGGATGCCCTACGCTCAGCGCTGGGGGAAGACGAAGATGAAGACTAGTCTAGGTGCTGGACGCGGCTGTTATTTGCTCTTCTCATGTTTGGATTTGCCAACTTTTCTGGAACAAAACTCGAGGTTTTTCCAAATCATGTTTTAAAGAAATGCGTCAGGGATTTGTTTTCATCGCCATTTCCTATCTTGGGTTTTCTCTCTTCGGGTCGAGCACTCGCCTGCTCCCCTCCCCCTAGCACCCCGTGAGCGGGGGCTGGGGGCACGGTGCTCGCACCTCGCCAAGGCCTTGGCGCCCGGATCCTTGCGTGGTACTCCCGGATGAGTCAGCAGGCGCGTTGCGCTTCATACTCGCTCGGGGGCTCCACTCACGGCCCGACGCGCCATCTCGGAGCCTCGGGAGACCCGCCCCTCCCGGGGCAGGAAACAAAATTTTCTTTGGGGAGCCGCTTGAGCGTCAAAGGGGGCTCCTGAGCAGAACGCCTCAGGAGCCTTACCGGTCATATAGCCACTCGCCCCTCGATGTCGTCCTTGGTGATCCGGTCAGCATCAAGGGTGTCGAGGCCTCACCCCGTAGTTGCGTCCTTGGTGATCCGGTCGTACATTACGGTGGTAGGGAAATGTGCGGGACTGGGTCCTGCCGATGTAGAGCTGCTTGAGCGTCAAAGGGGGCTCCTGAGCAGCACGCCTCAGGAGCCTTACCGGTCATATAGCCACTCGCCCGTTGATGTCGTTCAGGTGATCCGGTCGGCATCAAGGGTGTCGAGGCCTTACCTCGTAAGTGCGTCCTGGTGATCCGGTCGTGCATTACGGCGGTCGGGAAATGTGCGGGACTGGGGCCTGCAGACACAGAGTGCCGAAAGGGCTCCCAACCTGTCTCACCCGTAAGAAGAAGAAGTCCACAGGACGTCCGGACTCCCCAAGCGCCATAGCCACGCCTCCCCAACCCTGGAGCCTACCGCGAGCATGTCAAGCTAAGTACCCTAATCAGAACCGGAAGACAGTCTCAAATAACGAAAACGCAAAGGCCAGGACACGTGACAGAAGCGCTGATAAAAAGAGGCAAGCGCCCAAATTCATTACACGCCCGCAGGGCCTCCCTTGGTTCTTTGATTGCAGGAGTAGGAACAGAGGAGGAGAAAGAAAGTGAGAAAGCCCCCACGGGGGCTGCCGCTCCAGGAGCCTCGGCGTCGGCGCACCAGCGCTCAGTCGGTGTCCTCCTCTTCCTTCACGGGCCTGTGAAGGCGCGCCGGCACGGACGCTCCTGGAGCGGAGGAGCGACGCCGCAGCGGCTGGCTACCCCCTGAGGTCCGGGTGCGCCGGCGCGGTGGCGCGTCGTAGCTGTTGTTGCTGCTGTCGCTCGGGCTCCCCTCGGAGGGGGTGTCGCTGCTGCTGGAGGCGCGGCGCCCGTCACGAAGGGCAAGCTTATCTCCAAGATCGCCGCGTCCGACGTCTTCCGGGCAGCACCCCAGGCGCTCGCCCTCTCCCCCGAAGATCTTGACGAAGATTGTCGGCACCCCGTCGAACTTGAAGTGAAGGGTGCGCCTCCCCACAAGGCCACGGGCGCGGGCAAACGTCTGCCACCCGCGGTTTAGGTACACGTAACCCCCGGGGGTGACCTCGACCTCCACCCATGATGCCGTGCTGCAGCAGCCGTCGGCCTGCAGCCATAGGCCAGCAGGCCCCCCGGCTGGCAGCGCCCTCGCGAAGAAGCGTGGGATTTGAAACCAAGCGGCCTTCGGCCTCTCCGCCCACACCACGAACTCCAGGGCCGTGTCGGCCGAATGGAGCCGCGGGCGTGGCGGCCGGGTGGCCAGCACCGCCCTCCCACCGCGGATGCCGCCCCCTCGACTACCGCGGTCGCCCGCGCTGGACGGAGCCCCACCGCGGCCGCCGATGGTAACGCCGGGCCGCGTTGGAGCATGACCGCACCCACGGGGAACCGCAGCCGGAGTCGTGGCATGCTTTCGGGGACGACCGTGGCCCCTCCTGGGCGGCGGTGAGGCAAGTCTCTGCTCGGGGGCCTTCCCTTTCTCGGCGGTGGAGAACTTCCTCACTGAAGCCATGACTGGGAGAGCGGCGGCTTGGAGGCAAAGAAGACGATGATGAGTTGAGGGCTTTCTCGCCCTCGCCTGCTTATGTACAACCAAGGACCAACCGGCGCCCCCTCGCATCCCGGGAGGCGTGCAGCTTCTGAAGGGTCACATCCGTGTGGCCCGAGAAGTAGAGGCCCGAGGCGGCAACAACATTCAAGGAAGGGCAATGATGGCCGGTGCTGCACACGGGCGTCGCATCAGTCGGACCTGGGCGGTTCCTGATACCCTCGGGGAGCGAGGGCGTCGCCGCCCAGGCGCTCGACGCGTGTAAAGCCTGGCCCGCAGGCGTTTGGGGCCCGCGGCTCTTCGGGCCGTCCTCAAGGCTTCGCCTGGAAGCCAGCTCGGGTGCACCTTGGGCCCGAGGGCTACTGTCGGCGTTCTGGGAATGGGGGTACCCAGACCTGCTTGCCTGCGGCCAGGGCATGGCCCACCTCGTCAGCCAAGCACGGCCTGGCACGACTTCGCTCAATACAAGGCCCTCGCGAGGACCCCAGGCTCGCGAGGAAGAACGTCATCAAGACTAGCAGGGGATGGGCCTCCTCAGGCCCCCTCCGGAGCGGCGGAGATCTCTATGCGGGACCTGGCCTCAGGAGTCAAGGATGACGCAAGGAAGGACAGGCGGGCGCCAGCGCGCCAGGCGGCGCAGTTTCCCCTTTGGTGCAAGGGGAGCAGGGACGTACGCGGGTTCCCAAAGCGCCTCCCAAAGGTTTCCATTCCGGTGCAACAAGACCACGACCACGAGCCCCGCCGGGCGGATGTCATCGCCGAGCCCACCTCTGCATCATCGACAGCTACTTTGCAGGCGAAGACCACCTTTGGACAGGGCGGGGATGTACTCCTGTCCCCCTTCAAATTTGGCCATTGTGGGATCCCTTCCCGCCATTACGATAAGGGAAGAGGACCCGGGCCACTGCTATATATAGAGGCTAGGCTGCACCGTAGAGAGGGGTCGACGACAAGACAAGGCAGAGAGCCAAGAACATCACTCGAACGCCCTCGTGAGGCTCCTCACCACTGTACTAGTTCATCCACCACACCTCCCCAAGAGGCAATCCACCAAAGCAGGAGTAGGGTATTACGCTTCACAGCGGCCCGAACCTGGGTAAACCACCGTGTTCATCTTCTTCCTCGTCATCGTGCGAGTTCGCCGTAGTAACCTTCGAGTAGCGAACCTGGGTAGGGTGAGGCTGCAGGGAATCTTTGCACATACCCCTGTGTTCGAACCTTGAGGGTTTTGCGGAGCCCAAAATCCGACATAGTCATATGATGTAACGGTGGAATTTGCATGACAATATATCTCGGAATGGATATGTAAATGCCATAATAGGTAGGTATGGTGGCTGTTTTTAGGAAGATATAAGGAGGCTTATGTGTGATAGAGCGTATTATGTCACGGGGTTTGGATGCATCGGCGGGGTTCGCACCGATCCTCGAGGTGAGAATGGGCAATGCACGGTACCGAAGAGGCTAGCAAAATATCAGGTGGTGAGATTGCGTATGTCCATGGATTCACATTAGTCATACAGAACTCATATACTTATTGCAAAGTATTATTAGCTTTAGCGCAAATCAAAGTACTACCCACCCCGAGGGAGGAGGTTGGGAGGAATTAACCATCGCGTGCCTTCGACCCGAAACAACACTAGGATTTAACCGAGGAATAGAAATGCTCACACATCCCCACCATGCCTTTTAATAATATTTAGACAAATGGGAAATTATGACCTCTTAATACCGAAACTTCTATGGACCGACAATCATGGACTCACACCCTTTCACATTACCACATCAATATCGTTAACCCATGATTTCTCTTTAATGTGCTACATGATGGTTTCTATTATCACTCATTGAATAGCTATTATTTTTCGACTAGTCTTATGACCCATGCAAATTACTATAACTATTTATTAACTCTCAAACAAATATAAGTGAAGAATGAAAGTGCAATTATTTCTATAAAATCTATACGCCACCGTGCTCAAAAAGATATAAGTGAAGTACTAGAGCAACTGCTAAGCTCAAAAGATATAAGTGAAGCACATAGAGTATTCTAATTAATTATGATGAAGGTGTGTCTCTATCAAATAGGGGTGTCTAGAAAATAATGATTGTGGCAAACTAAAAACAAAAGCAAACAAAAGCAAACGACACTCCAAGCAAAACTCATATCGTGTGACGAATAAAAATACAGCTCCAAGTGACATACCGATGGATTGAGACGAAAGAGGGGATGCCTTCCAGGGCATCCCCAAGCTTAGACGCTTGAATCTTCCTAGAATATTACCTTGGGGTGCCTTGGGAATCCCCAAGCTTAGGCTCTTGCCGCTGCTTATTCCTTAGTCCATCGCGATAACACCCAAAACTTGAAAACGTCAATCAAATAAAATTCAACAAAACTTCGTGAGATCCGTTAGTATAAGCAACATAACAAGTACTTTAGGTACTGTTATAAATTGATTCGTATTTCATTATTGCATAATAGGTACTGTATTCTAACTTCTCTATGGCTTATACCCCTCGAAACAATCCATAACATCATCAAAACAAGCAAATTAAGCAAAAACGGAATCTGTCTAAAACAGAACAGTATGTAAAGATCTGTAGAGAACCTACACTTATGTAACTCTAAAAATTCTGAGAAATTAGTAAAACCTCAAGAATTGGTATATCAGTAGTGTGTAAAAAAATCAAATCAAAAATCTGTTTTGGTAAAATCAGAGAAATTCCGCACTGGACGCTAAAGTTTCTATTTTTGCAGCGTATCAATTCTACTCATCTTGTGAGTCATCCCAAAGGCTTTACGTGGCACAAACACTAATTAAAACATAAAAACACAATCATTACAGATGCAATAATCATGTTATCACACACAAACAGAAAGTAAAAAGCAAAAATGAAGATAATTATTGGGTTGCCTCCCAACAAGCGTTATCGTTTTATGCCCCTAGCTAGGCATAATGCATAGTTTCAAATGTTGTCATCTTTAACACTCCACCCATAAGTAGCTCTCACAATAGATTAATAAGGGGGTTTAATTATCTTCCTAGGAAAGTGTTCCATCTCTTTATTTAATGGAAATTGGAACCTTATGTTTCCCTCTTTCATATCAATAATTGCATTTATAGTTCGTAAGAAAGGTCTTCCAAGTATTATTGGACAAGCAGGATTGCAATCAATATCAAGCACAATGAAATCTACAAGCACATAATTCTTATTTGCAATGATGAGAACATCTTTTATTCTACCTAAAGGTTTTTTAATGGTAGAATCCGCAAGATGCAAGTTTAGGAAACAATCTTTAATATCGGTGAGACCAAGCACATCACAAAGAGATTTAGGTATAGTTGAAACACTAGCACCAAGGTCACAACAAAGAATTGCATTCATATTTATTTATATTTATTTTAATAGTAGGTTCCCACTCATCATTCAATTTTCTAGGAATAGAAACTTCTAGTTCAAGTTTCCCATCATAAGCTTTTATCATCGGTTCCACTATATGATTAGTGAAAGCCTTGTTTTGTTCATAAGCATTGGGTGAGCTAATAATGGTTTGCAACAAGGAAATACATTCTACTAAAGAGCAGATCTCATAATTAAAATCCTTGTAATCCAAGATAGTGGGCACATCACTAGTTAAAGTTTTAACCTCTCCAAACCCACTTTTTCGGTTTTAGCATTAGAATCATCACCCTCCAAGTAAACGGGATGCTCTCTAGCTAGAGTTGAATAATATTTAGTCCATTTATCATTTATTTTCAGATTAGTAAATAAATATAGAATAGGAGAAGTACCAATCATTTTAAGATCTTCATCATGATTCTGGTAAAAAACGGGTGCAAGAGCCTTTTCTAAGAATTCCCGCCTAGCTTTCAACTTAGCGGTCCTCTCCTTACTTTCAATTATAGATATTTGGATAGATTTAATAGTCTCATTAAAATCATGCTTGGTTGTAAAAGTTTTACTATTAAGAGTTTCAACATTAAGAGCAATTCTATCCATGTTTCTAGCCAAAGCATCAATCGTATGCAACTTTTCTTCTACCATAGTATTGAAAATATTTTGAGAACTAATAAATTATTTTATTGTGTTCTCAAGATCAGAGGGTATCCTATTAGCATTTGTAGAAGAATTTCCATAATAATTTCCATAGTTGTTAGAGGAATTACCGGGATACGGCCTAGCATTGAAATTTCCTCTATAAGCATTGTTGTTGAAATTTTTTCGCGAGATAAAGTTCACATCAATAGCATCATTATTTTTCTCAATCAAAGTAGACAAGGCATATCATTTGGATGAACATGAGTGTTTTTCCTAGCAACCATATTCATAAGAGCATCCACTTTTTCACTCAAAGTAGTGATTTCCTCAATAGAATTTACCTTCTTACCAGTTGGAGCTCTTTCGGTATGCCATTGAGAGTAGTTTGTCATGATGTTTTCTAGAAGTTTTGTGGCCTCTCCTAAGGTCACATCCATAAAGGTACAACCTGCAGCAGAATCTAGAAGATTTCTAGACACAAAGTTTAGTCTAGCATAGAAATTTTGGATAATCATCCACAAGTTTAAACCATGAGTAGGGCAATTTCTAATCATCAATTTCATCCTCTCCCAAGCTTGTGCAACATGTTCTTGATCATGTTGTTTAAAATTCATAATTTGATTTCTAAGGGAGATAATCTTAGCGGGAGGAAAATACTTGGCAATAAAAGCATCTTTACACTTATGCCATGTTCCAATACTATTACATGGTAAAGATGAAAACCAAGCCTTAGCTTTATCTCTTAGTGAAAAAGGAAATAATTTTAATTTCACAACATCATTATCCATATCCTTTTTGTTTTTCATATCACATAGTTCAACAAAAATATTTAGATGAGCAGCGGGATCCTCATTAGGACTTCCTAAAAATTGTTCTTTCATCACAAGATTCAGCAATGCAACATTAATATCAAAAGCCTCCGCACTAGTGGCGGGTGGTATAGGAGTACTAATAAAATCATTGTTATTAGTATTTGAGAGGTCACACAACTTAGTAGTATCTTGATACATGGTGACCGAGCAAGCAAAGTAACAAGCAGGACAAGTAGACTAGCAAGCAAAGAAGTAAACTAGTGACTAGCAAAGATAATTAGTTTTGTGTTTTTGATTTTTATGAAGCAAGCTAAATATAAAATAAAATAAAAAGAAGAAAAAGTGAATGACAATTTGTGGGAAGTTACTTGATAGTTTATTGATGATATTCCCCGGCAACGACGTCAGAAATCCTTGCTGATTCTTGTGATCTGCGTTGGGTTTTCCGTGAAGAGGAAAGGGTAATTGCAGCACAATACGGATAAGTATTTCCCTCATTTAAGAACCAAGGTTTATCGAACCAATAGGAATATCAGTCAACAACCGTCTTCAGCGACTGCACACAAAAGAGCAAACACTTGCACCCAACGCGGCAAGAGGGTGGTCAATCCCCTTGTTCTCGTTATTTGCAAGCAAATGAAGTGTGTAGATGATAGTAGATAATTTTAAATTGCAAAATAAAATAAAAGCAAATAAATGGCAGCAAGGTATTGATCGTGTTTGTAAATATATAAGTGAATAGACCCGGGGGCCATAGTTTTCCCTAGCGGCATCTCTCCTGTAGGAAGCATACAGTGGGTAAACAAATTACTGTTGGGCAATTGATAGAAAAGAACATAATTATGTGATATTCATGACAATGATCATGTATATATAGGCATCACGTCCATAAGCAAATAGGCAGATTCCTTGCTGCACCTATTACTATTACTCCACCCATCGACCACTATCCAGCATGCATCTAGAGTATTAAGTAAAATAGAGTAATGCTTGGAGAACAATGACATGATGTAGACAAAGAGAATTTGATTAATATGAACTAACCCCATCGTTTTATCCTTAGTAGCAACAATACAAAGATGTGTCTTGTCCCTTTCTGTCACCGGGATATAGAGCACCGCCAGATTGAACCCACTACAACGCACCCCTCTCACTGAACAAATATCAATCTAGTTGGCCAAACTATTTCAATAGATCGGAGAGATTTACGAAGCTATAATTATCATGCAAGAAAGAATTATAATATTCAGAGGTGACTCAAATACTTTTCATGAATAATCTGAACATAAACCCACAATTCATCGGATCCCAACAAACGCACCGCACAAAAGAATTACATCGGATAGATCAAAGTGAAGATGCCATGATCATTGTATTGAAGATCAAAAGAGAGAGAGATAACCATCTAGGTACTAACTACGGAGCCGTAGGTCTGTGGTGAACTACTCACACATCATCATGGGAGCAGCAAGGTTGATGAATAAGCCCTCCGTGATTGACCCCCCTCCGGCAGGGCACCGGAACGGAGCTCTAGATGGGATCGTGGCAGAACATGGACTTGCGACGGCGGAAAAAGTGTTTCGGGATGCCCTCTAGGGTTTTTGGAATATATGTGAATTTATAGGCCAGAGAACAGGGGCAGGAGTCCCTCCAGGGAGGGACAAGCCATCAGGGCGCGCCGACCCCCTGGGCGCGCCCTGTTGGTTTGTGCCTCCCTCGTGCGGCCTCCGGTCACCTCCTGAAGCTTCCAAGTCTTCTTTTGGTCCAGAAAAAATCATAAAAAAGTTTCGGGGGAGTTGGGCTTCGTTTGGTACTGTAAACCTGAAAGACATAAACACGCAGAAAACAACAAGTGGCACTGGGTCAATAGGTTAGTGCTTAAAAATAATATAAATTCATAAATAAATACTCAAAAAGTATCCTAGAATGATAATATAATAGCATGGAACAATCAAAAATTATAGATACGTTGGAGACGTATCACACTACCATAAATAATGATATGAAAATCGTCCTCCGTAATTTTTATATAGGTGTAGGGATGTCCCATATACAGGTGCTAGATTTTGCTACTAAAGAAAATATTATTGAGTTGGATTCCAGTGCTGCGTATGAAATAGTAGAGGGAATGGTAGGAACTCCTCCATTACCTCAAATATCTTCTTTTACACAGGAGGGAATCCAAATCTTAGATAATCTAGGGGATTTGCAGAAAAATATTGGTGCAATACAAAAGGTTAACGAACCTATTAAAACTCTAGGCCCTAGCCTTCATCGCGTGAACTCTTTTCTTACCACCGCTAATAAAAAGCTTGAGTCCTTAGAGAAATTAATGACAACACTTTCAGAGGCTACTATTAAAAGAAAAGAACCTCTGGGATCGGAAAAGGGTTCCGCTAAGGTAGCCTAGGTGGACGACACTAAGGATGATATCACTTGATACTTTGCGTTATGCCTAGCTAGGGGCATAAAACAATAGCGCTAGTTGGGAGGCAACCCTAGTTATCTTATTTTTATTGTTTTACTTTATGTTTTGGTTTGATAACATGATTTTTTTCTACTGTAATGATTGTGTTTTTATGTTTTAATTAGTGTTCGTGGCAAGTAAAGCCTTTGGGATGACTTGCATGATGAGTAGAATTGATACGGTGCAAAAACAGAAACTTTAGTGTCCAGTGAAGAATTTATCTGATTTTACTGGCATGTCTTTTTGATCTGCAATTTTTACAAAATATTTCTATACAAATTCCCTAGGTTGCTCTAATTTTTCCGAATTGTTGGAGTTACAGAATTATAGTTATTTACAGATCATTACAGACTATTTTGTATTAGACAGATTCTGTTTTAGCTTGCATAGTTTGCTTGTTTTGATGATGCTATGGATTATATCGGGGGGTATAAGTCATCGAGAAGTTAGAATATAGTACCTTATGCAATAATAAAATATGAATCAATTTATAACAGTACCTAAATTATTTGATATGTTTATTATACTAACGGATCTCACAAAGGTTTCTGTTGAGTTTTGTGTGCTGAAGTTTTCAAGTTTTGGGTGTAATCACGATGGATGAAGGAATAAGGAGCGGCAAAGAGCCTAAGCTTGGGGATCCCCAAGGCACCCCAAGTCAAATTCTAGGAAGACTGAAGCGTCTAAGCTTGGGGATGCCCCGGAAGGCATCCCCTCTTTCGTCTCAATCCACCAGTATGTCACTTGGAGCTATATTTCTATTCATCACATGATATGAGCTTTGCTTAGACCGTCATTTGATTTTGTTTTAGTTTGCCACAATCATTGTTTTCTGGACACACCTACTCGAGAGAGACACACTTTCACCATGATTTTTTAGAATACTCTATGTGCTTCACTTACTTTGAGCTTAGCAGTTGCTCTAGTACTTCACTTATATATTTTTTAGCACGGTGACGTATAGATTTTATAGAAATAATTGCACTCTCATTAATCACTTATATATGTTTGAGAGTTAATAAATAGCGAAAGTAATTTGCATGGGTTATAAGACTAGTCCAAAAATAATTGGTATCCATTGAGTGCATATCAAAACCACATGTAGCACATAAAAGAGAAATTGTGGGTTAATAATATTGATGTGGTAATATGAAAGGGCATAAGTGCATGGTTGTTGGTTAGTAGAAATATCGATAGTTAAAGGGCGTTTATTTGCTGTTCATCTAAATATTGGTTATGGCATGGTGATGATGTGTGAGCATACTTATTCCTCGTTGAAATCCTAGTGTTGTTTAGGTCGGAGGCGTGCGATGATTAACTCCTCCCAACCTCCTCCCTAGGGGCATCCGAGTAGTACTTTGCTTCAAGAGAGCTAATAAAATCTTGCAATAAGTATGTGAGTTCTTTATGACTAATGTGAATCCATGGATGTACGCACTTTCACCTTTCCACATTTGCTAGCCTCTTCAGTACCGTGCATTGCCCATTCCCACCTCGAGAATCGGTGCAAACTTTGCCGGTGCATCCAAACCACGCGATATGCTCTGTTGCACATAAGCCTCAGTATATCTTCCTCAAAACAGCCACCATACCTACCTATTATGGCATTTCCATAGCCATTCCGAGATATATTGCCATGCAACTTCCACCGTCACATCATATGACTTGTACACCCATTGTTATATTGCTTTGCGTGATCATGTAGCTGACATAGTTTTGTGGCAAAGCCACCGTTCATCATTAGCATACATGTTATGCTAGATCATTGCACATCCTGGTACACTGCCAGAGGCATTCATATAGAATCATATTGTTTAGTAGTTTTCCATATAGAGTTGTAAGTAAATAAAAGTGTGATGTTCATCATTATTAAGGCATTGTCTCAGTGAGGAAAGGATGATGGAGACAATGATTCCCCCACAACTCGGGATGAGACTCCGAACGAAAAATAAAAGAAAAAGAAAGAAGAAAAATAGAGAAAAAATAGAAAAAGGGGGAGAAAAAGAAAAAGAAAAAAAGAAAAGAAAAAGGAAATAAATGAGAGAAAAGGGAGAAGGGACAGTGCCACTACCTCCTTTTCCACACTTGTGCCTCAAAGTGGCACCATGTTTTCATATAGAGAGTCTCATGTTTTGTAACTTCCATATGCTAGTGGGAATTTTTCATTATAGAACTTGGCTTGTATATTCCGATGACGGCCTTCCTCAAATGCCCGAGGTCTTCATGATCAAGCAAGTTGGATGCACATCCACTTAGCTTCATTCGAGCTTTCATACACTTATAGCTCTAGTGCATCCGTTGCATGGCAATCCCTACTCCTCGCATTGATATCTATTGATGGGCATCTCCATAGCCCGTTGATACGCCAAGTTGATGTGAGACAATCTTCTCCACTTTTTACCCCTTTGATACCTACCACCATATTCTATTCCACCCATATGCTATATCCATAGTTCACCCTCATGTATTGCGTGAGTAATAAAAATCGGAAGCGCGTTAAAAAGTACGATCCAATTGCCTGAGTTGACACCGTGGTGCTTGAGATTTGTATTTATGTGGTGAAGATGGAGCCATGCCATGGAAATATCATAAAATGAATGGGGTGTAAACATTCTTGAAGGAACGTATATTTTGAATATTGATGATTATGTTACTTGTGTTTATGGATATTACTATGTTAATGTTTGTTAATTCATAGTTTCTCACTGATCACACCTGCAATAGATTACATGTTGGGTAGCATGTCACATCAAAAATTCTGTGTTTATCATTTACCTACTCGAGGACGAGCAGGAATTAAGCTTGGGGATGTTGATACGTCTCCAATGTATCTATAATTTTTGATTGTTTCATGCTATAATATTATCATTCTAGGATGCTTTTTAGGCATTTATTTGCCATTCATATTATTTTTGAGTACTTGTCGGATTTCAGGCTCCGCAAAACCCAAAGAGATTCAAACTTAGGGGCGTGTGCGAAGATCCCAACCAACTACGTCCCCAAGCTCACAAGTCCAAAGCCTAGCCCAATCGACTCTCTCAATCACGGGGAAGAAGAACAACACGCGGATTTACCCAGGTTCGGGCCGCTGCGAAGCGTAATACCCTACTCCTGCTTTGGGTGGATTGCCTCTCGAGGAGGTTGGTGGATGAACTGGTACAAAGGTAAGCTGCCTCGCGAGGGCGCTCGGGTAGTTCTAGATCTGTCCCCCTCTACGACGCGGCTCCGCCTCTCTTTATAATGCCCCGGGTCCTCTTCCCTTATCGCTCTGGCGGGAAGGGATCCCACAATAGCCAAATTCGCAAGGGGACAGGAGGTACATCTTATCCTGACGAAAGGTGGTCTTCGCCTGTAAAGTAGCTAGTGGTGATGCATGGGTGGGCTCGGCGATGACGTCTGTCCTGCGGGGCTTGCGGTCTTGGTCTTGTTACACCAGAGCGGAAACCTTTGGGGTGCTGTCTTGGGAACCCGCGTACGTCCTTGCCTCCTTTGCTCCAAAGGGGAAACTGTCTCCCCTGTGCCCGCTGGTGCCCGCCTGGCCTGGCTTGCGTCACCCCCAACCTCACGAGGCCGAGCGCTGCTTAAGAATCTCCACCCCTCGGGAGGCAACCTAGGGAGGCCCCCTCCCTCCGGGGGTCTTGGCGTCGTCCTCCTCGCGAGGGTGGGGCTCTCGCGAGGGCCTTGTCTTGACCGAAGCTACGCCGAGCCGTACCAGGCTATCGAAGTGGGCCACGCCCTGGGCCGTAGGCAGGCAGGTCTGGGTACCCCCATTCCCAGGACGCCGACAGTAGCCCCCGGGCCCAAGGCGCGCTGAAGCTGGCTTCGGGGCAAAGCCAAAGAAGATGGCCCGAAGCGCCACGGGCCCCAATTGCGTGCGAGCCCAACCTGTCGCGTGGCACATACCGAGGCGCGGATGCCTCCACTTCCCCACGGCGCCTCCACAATCGCCCCGGCTGACTAGCAACCGGCGCGCGTCGAAGGGCCATCATTGCCCGGGATGTGGAGGGGCGCCGGTTGGCCTCCACCCGGCTATAAATGGGCGGAGGGGACGGAGCCCCCAGCCCATCTCTACTTCTCGCTCCCCTGCCTCCGGCCTCCGCCTCCTTGACCGTGATGCCAGTGCGGAGGTTTTCTGGTGCCGAGAAGGGGAAAACCCGCCAGGAGGGGACGGACCAACAGCCGCCCAAGAGGAGCCGGGGCCGTCCTCGCAAGTACACCGTGGCGTCAACGGCGGCACCCCGGGGGCGCGGCCGCACCCCGACGAGGTCTGGTGCCTCCGCCGGCGCAGGCGGAGGCGGCGGTCGTGGCGACCGTGGCCAAGGAGGGAGGCCTGCAGCGGGTACCCGGCCACCGCGCCCATGGGCCCACATGGCCGATGTGGGCCAGGAGTTCCTGGTGCTAGTGGAGAGGCCGGCAATCACCTGGCTGTAGCTCCCGCGCTTCTTCACGGAAACGCTACGGGCCAACGAGCCCGCAGGTCTGTGGCTGCAAGCCGATGGTTGTTGTGGCGGCACGTTGTGGGTGGAGGTCGAGGTTACCCCCGCAGGTTACGCCTTCTTGAGCCACGGGTGGCAGACCTTCGCCCGCACCCACGGCCTGGAGGGGAGGCTCACGCTCCATTTCAAGCATGACGACGCGGCGACGCTTTTCGTCAGGATCTTCGGGGAGGACGGCAGGCGCTTGGGGTGCTGCCTGGAGGGTGATGGCGGCGGCAGCAGCGCCCTTGGAGGTGAGCTTGCCCTTGGCGACGACCGTCATGCTTCCAGCGGTAGCGACACCTCCTCCGGGGAGAGCCCGAGCGATGACAGCTACGACGCACCACCGCGTCGGCGTGCTCGGACTTCGGGGGGTAGCCAGCCGCGACGGCGCCGTACCCCCGCCCGGGAAGCGGCTACGCCGGCGTGCCACCACGGGCCCGTCAAGGAGGAGGAGGACTCCGACTGAGCGTGGTTGCGCCGGAGCCTGGGCCTCATGAGTGGCCGCCTTTGAGGGGGCCACCTTTGCCTTCTCCTTCTTTTCCTTTTCCTGCAAACAAGAATCGTGGAGGGCCCCGCGGGGGATGTAATGAATCATGGCGCTTGCACCTTTACTTTTAATGTTTTCGCTGCACATCCTGCTTCCCGTATTACTGTTAATTAAGATTCCCGCCCATCGTGGTTAGGGTACTTAGCTCGATGCGTCCGCGGCGGGCCTCTGTGTCGTGAGGTTCGTATGTGGCACCTGGGGAGCTTGGGGATCTCGCCAGGAGGGTCTTCTTTCTTGTGAGCGAGGCAGTTTGGGAGCCCTTTCGGCACTCTACGTTGGCGGGGCCCGATCCCGTGCATACCTCGACCGCCGTTGGGGCATCCGAATCACCAGGACGAGACCAAGGGGCAAGGGGCTACGCGACCAGTGAGGCTCCTGAGTCGCCTTGCTCAGGAGTCCCCCTTGACGCTCGAGCGGCGCTCTACGTCGGCGGGGCCCAACCCCGCGTATACCTCGATCGCCGTTGGGGCGTCCGGATCACCAGGACGAGACCAAGGGGCGAGGGGCTACGTGACCAGTGAGGCTCCTGAGTCGCGTTGCTCAGGAGTCCCCCTTGACGCTCGAGCGGCTCCCATACCTTTCCTTGCCAGTTCCTGCCTCAAGAGGTACCTGAGCCCCCAAAGGCTCCATGATGACGCGCCGGGCCGCGATAGAAGCCCCCGAGCAACATGTGCCTGCCGGCTCGCCCGAGAGCGCCGCGAGGACCAGGATGCCAAGGTCTTGGCGAGGTGTGCACACCACGCCCAGCCCCCGCTCGCTGGGCGCGCGAGGGATAGACCGACATGCGTCGATTCAGAAAACAAAACTTCAAGATGGAAAAGACTACAAGAAAAACTCCCACCCCCTTTTGAGACAAGGTTGTAAAAACTTCAAATTTCATTCCATGGCAAATTCGAATACAAAAAGAAGCAAAGAACTGCCGCGTCCGGCCCCTAGGCTAGTCTTCGTCTTCCCCCAGCACGTAGCATAGGGCCTCCACTAGGCGTGGGCATAGTCATTGGAGGACAGTGTTGTCCGCCAGCGCGGAGCATGGGGCTTCCACTTGGGCATGGGTGGGAACCCCTCCGTGTCGTCGGGGGGCTCCGGGCGTATACAACCCACTCATTATTACGTGAGAGTGTCACGGGTAGAACTTGCGGAGATGCTGGATGTTCCAGGCATTCTGGATGGGGACCCCGTCCTGAGTCTCCAGGCGCACGACGCTAGGCCTGGAGACGCGGGCGACCCTGAAAGGGCCCTCCCACATAGGCGAGAGCTTGTGCAAGCCCTCCCTGGAAAGGACCCGCCTCAGGACGAGGTCTCCGACTTCGAGGGTCCTGGAACGGACGCTACGGCAATGGTAGCGCTGCAACGCCTGCTGGTACCTCGCAGCTCGGAGCGAGGCTCGGCGACGGTCCTCCTCCCCAAGCATGAGGTCTGTCCCCCGCGAGGCATCCTGACGCTCCTCGTCAAATGCCAAGACCCGCGGGGATCAATGCTTGACCTCGTGCGGGAGGACGGCTTCAGCTCCGTAGACAGGAAGAATGGGGTCTCGCCGGTGGGCTTAGTCGCAGTGGTGCGGATGGACCACAGCACGGACTGAAGCTCATCAAGCCAACCCCTGTCACATACTTGAAGCTCCTTGTCTTGAGACCCCGCAGGACATCCGTGTTGGCACGCTCGGCCTGGCCGTTGCTTAGTGGGTACGCTACCGAAGCGTAGCAGATCTACATTCCAAGGTTAGTATAGTATGTCCTAAAAAGATTGCTTGTGAACTGCGAACCATTGTCGGTGATGATGCGGTTGGGGACGCCGAAGCGGCTTACGAGGCCCTTGATGAACTTGACGGCCGAGCCGGCGGGGATGGTGCGGATGGGCTCCACCTCCGCCCATTTGGTGAACTTGTCGATGGTGACGTAGAGGTAGCGGTATCCGCCGGCCGCCCGAGGGAAGGGCCCCAGAATATCCAGTCCCCAGACCGCGAAGGGCCAGGAAAGCGGGATAGTCTGGAGGCCCTGTGCGGGCTGATGAATCTGCTTGGCATGGAACTGGCAAGCCTCGCAGGACCGGACCAGCTCGGTGGCGTCGTTGAGCGCCGTAGGCCAGTAGAAGCCACTGCGGAACGCCTTACCCACCAAGGTACGGGACGAGGAGTGGTGCCCGCAGTCTCCACCGTGGATGTCGGTCAGCAGCTCGTGCCCCTGTCCTTCGGGTATGCACCGCAGCGCGACGTCGTTCGGAAGCCTGCGGTATAATTCGCCGTCCTGTAAGTAGTAGGCTGTGGCCTGACGAGCCACACGCTCAGCGTCCTCCTCCTTTTCTGGTAGGGTGCCGTGGAGCAGGTACACCTTGAACTCATGTGTCCAGTCGTCAGCCTGAGGCTCCAGTGCCAGGAGCAGTCGGGGTCCTGAGGCCGGGCCACAGGTCGGGGCTCCCGAGGGCGGCGCTGGGGGCAGCTCTTCGTGCAGCGGGGTCTGATCCTCGGCCGGAGGTGCCGCAGACGGCTTGAAGAGCCTTTCCTCGAAGACCCTAGTTTCCTGAGGCTCGCGACGCGACGCCCTCTTGGCGATGTCATCTGCTTCCTTGTTCGCGCCGCGCAGGATGTGCTACAATTCCAAGCCCAGAAAACGCTTCTCAATCTTACGTACCTCTTCCACATATGCCTCCATGTGCTCGTCCTTCGGCTTGTATTCCTTGTTGGAGAAGTTCACGAGGAGCTGGGAGTCGCCTTTGATAGTGAGGCACTTAACCCCCAAGGCCGATGCGGCCTTGAGGCCAGCGATCAAGCCCTCGTACTCCGCGATGTTGTTGGAGACCTTCTCGCCGTGCTGGAAGCAAAGCTATACGGCGTAGTAGATCTTGTCGCCGGTTGGAGAGATGAGCACAACTCCAGCCCCCGCGCCCCGGCGCGCGAAGGCCCCGTCGAAGTGCATGACCCAGCCGTCGGGCGCCTCGTCGCCGGGGGTGAGGGACTGGCCCCCGTCCAGCCCCCGGTCGGGAGCATCCGTCCATTCCGCCACGAAGTCCGCCAGGGCCGCTCCCTTGATGACCCTGGTCGTATTGAACTCCAGGTCGAAGGCCTGCAGCTTGATGTTCCACTCTGCGACTCTCCCCGCGGCGTTGGGGTTGCGCAACACCTTCTCCAACGGATATGCAGAGACGACCTTCATGGGGTGGCACTGAAAGTAATGGCGCAACTTCCTTGAGGCGACGAGGAGCGCGAGCAAGAGCTTCTGCTGCATAGGGTAGCGCGAGCACGCGTCCCGCAGCACGGTACTGACGTAGTACACCGGTTGCTCGACGAGAGTCAGGCTGTCCATGCTGCCCCTCTCCACAACAGGCTCACGAGGTCCAGGTGCTTCGTGGGTCGTCGAGGCAGCTAAGGCCTCAGGAGTGTCATCTTGCGGAGGCGAGGGCTGCGGGGCGTCCTGTGAATCGCCCTGCTTTATGCCTGGGGAGTCGCTGGTTCCTGGGGTTGCTGCGCGCGTGCCGGCACGTTCCTCCAGGACCGCCAGCAATGCTGCACTGGCGGAGTGCGGGGTGGCAGCCAGGTATAGCACCAGGGGCTCACGAAGGCGGGGCGCCACCATCACCGGTGGGCTCGTGAGGTACCGCTTGAGGTCTTCGAATGCCGCATCCGCCTCCGGAGTCCACTCGAAGGGGCCCTTCCTCTTCATGAGCTTGAAGAACGGGAGGGCACGTTTGCCAAGCTTGGAGATGAAGCGCCCCAAGGAGGTCACGCCGCCCGCCAATTTTTGCATTTCCTTGAGGGTCTGCGGCGGGCACATTTTGCTTATGGCCTTGACCTTCTCCGGGTTTGCCTCGATCCCCCGATGCGACACCAGGAAACCGAGTAGCTTACCCGACGGGACTCCGAAGACACACTTCTCGGGGTTAAGCCTCAGGTTCACCCGCCGCAGGCTAGCGAACGTCTCTTCCAGGTCCTCGATCATGGTCATCGCCTCTCGCTACTTGACCACGATGTCGTCGACGTAGGCCTCTGCGTTCCTTCCGAGCTGCTGCCCAGGGCGATGTGCATCAGCCGCTGGAAGGTTGCGCCAGTGTTCCGCAGCCCGAAGGGCATGCAGGTGTAGCAGAACACGCCGCACGTGGTGAGGAAGGCTGTCTTCTCGACGTCCTCCACGGCCATCTTAATCTGGTGGTACCCAAAGAAGGCATCCTGGAAGCACAGGAGGTCGCATTCGGCGGTGGAGTCCACGATTTGGTCGATGCGCGGCAGCGGGAACGTGTGGCACCCCGGCTTAGAGAACCGGATTACCAGTGTTTCCATCCCAGAGATCATGTCTTCTGGAAACACACAACAACTTGGTACAGAACAGAACTGAACTTTGTTGATAAACTTAGGGTACAAGCTCATATTTACATTGATAGCGAGGCCAATGGCACCCCTGGTGCTATGACAATATCTACATTATTTATGAAACATAGCAGGGCCTCGGAACTACTAAGTACTTCTACGGCGTAGCGGAACATAGCGGCAACTCCATCCACAGGGACACTGCTGTGGACACATCCTAGTTAGCGTAGCACGAACCATCGGAACCTCCGCCCTCGGCTTCTCCTGCATCTGGCATGATACGCCAGGTGAGTACTTTGAATGTACTCGCAAGCTCATGACAACCAAGTAATGCAGCAAACAATAGGTTAAATTCTTAAGTGATTCACTTATTGTTACTAGTTACCAACTTACTCTCTTTCGGGTTGTCCCACAACCCTCGGAATACTCATGAACCATCGAGTATTTCCGAACATAAGACGAGTTCTTCCATCATTATTACCATTGTTACGGTTGACCGCCTAGTGAGGTCTGGATGGGCTGTCCAATACCGTGGACGTGGCTATTCGAATAGATTTTTCACTCTGCAGAGGTTGCGCACTTTACCCACACCATGAAGCACCTGGCCTCGTGATCCCATTCTGGTGGACCAGCATTGCTTCAACGCAACTTGTCTGACCCGTGACTCTCCCATCGTACCACCGGCATTCATCCTCCCCCGGAGTCCTGCCCTGGGGGGCCCCTGTGTCCTCATGACACCTGCCACCGTCGTGGCCAACTAAACTGTCCCAAACGGGTACGCCGGCACAAAACTCAACTGGGCTCATAGGGTTATCACCGCCTACCTGATCAGGGTAGCACGCGCGCATAACCCTCCCTATTTGGAGGTACCGGTGAATGAGCACGGAGCCAGACCAAGTCAAGGTCGTCCCATACCGGCAAATGTGGTTGCACGGGTAAGCCCAGACAGGTGACTCAAGATCAACCACTAAGCTCATTTAGCAATTTAGTGGTTTATCACAATAGGTAACTAAGCATTTAAATTAATTACTATGAATTATTCTATAGCAAATAAATGAACATAATGCATTAAAATATGCAATGCTATTGAAATGCTTCATGAAATGGGTGTCCTGGCTTGCCTTGCTCTGTTGGGTGATTCACAAACTCCTGGTCTTCAAAACCACAAGAATCTCCTTCTGAAAATATGTCAAAATGGCAAAGGAAAATATCACATAACACGTTTATTTTTACCAGAAATTCTGTGAGTAAGAGAAAAATACCAAAATTTGTCAGAAATTAAAGGGGTTCAATACAGACACAATGCAAAAAGAATCACTTGATTTAGACTTATAAATAAAAAGTTATAGCTGGTCAAATTTCTGGTCAAATATGAAATTTAAATAAAAAAACAGAAACCTGACAGGGGCCACGTCGAAGGCGTAAAGTGGAAATACGCTTCCACTTATACCGCTTCGGGCGCGGGCTTGAGCCGCTGACAGGTGGGGCCGCTCTGTTTAAAACAGAGAGAGGGAAGAGAGGCAGAGGCGGGGCGGCTCACCGGCGATGGTCGCCGTCGATAGGGACGGCGGCGAGGTCCGGAGAAGGTTGGGATGGATCGGGCGCACGACGGCGAGCACGCACGTACCTGCAGATCCTCCGGAGGTGGACGGACGGCGTCGCCCCCTTCTTCTCCGGCGGATAGAGGCTGTGGTGGTCGTCGGCGGCGTCGATTCCGGCAGAGGTTCGGCTGGGAAAGGGGTCGAGGAGGACCGGGGGAGTGCCCTGAGCTCGAAGGTGTGGTCGGTTGGAGTTGAGGTGGAATGGGATGGCTGGGCATGGCCTTATATAGGCGAGAGGCGAAGGCAGGCGAGCTCTCTGGAGCTGCCGGCGCTGTGGCCACGTCGCCGGGGCAAGGACGGCGAGCTGGCTATCCGGGAGCGGCGACGAGATGGAAGAGAGCAGAGGAGAAGTAAATGCGGGGTGGACGCTAGCGGAGGAAGGCAACGCGCCGCAAACCATAGTGCAGCCCCGGGCGGCACAGTGCCCGGGCGCCGTGACGGCCGCCGAGGCCAACTCCGGCGAGGGGGAAGGGTCTGGAGGGTCCAGGTGGAAGGAGGAGAGGATGTCGGCACGCTGGGACAAGGTACGACAACGCGGGGCGACTAGAGAGATCACATCCGACTCGGACGCAGTGCAGAGCGCGCGCCTTGGCGTGCCAGTGCCGTGCTCACCACGGGCATTGGCACCTGCAGGCCACACACGCCTGGCAAACCTTGTCCGAGGTGTCGACCTGACCTCAAATAGATTCTACCAGCCTCTGGATAGGCTCAGATTGAGCAAGATTCAAAGAACTGAGCCAAAACAGCTTCTGGTTAAGATCTTGGGAGGGATCTGGAGAGAAGGTGAGTTGTGATTGTAGCCAAAGGAGATGTCTAGAGTGATCTGGGGTGGAAGGACTACAAACTGACCAAATTTGAAAGAGTTTGAAAGAGATTTGAATATAGTTCATGTGCAAACTGTCATACTGGACCAGAAACCAAATGAGCTTGTGGCACTCACATAGATGATCTGCTGAAGATGAATTTTGGTGGAGAGAAGTTATTTGATGCATAGAGGATGCCATAAAAATTTCATGGCCACTGGATAACTCTAGCTAGCACTTCCTTCACAGAGGTTTGGAATAAGCAAAAACTTGTCAGAGTTTTGCTGCTGAAAATTTGCACTGGACAAGATGATATTTTGGGATATTGTGGCTAGATAGGATCCCTAGTATCTCAGGGAATTTATTGGGAATTTTCTGAGCTAAGAAAATAGGGGTTGCTTCACAATGGACCAATTCTGGCCAGAGAAGAAATAATTATTCTGGCCAAAATTTTGTATTGGGCAATGTAATATTTTTGAAGATTATGGGATCATATGATGGTAAGAAGGTGTGACAATAATTTGGAAATTTTCTGATCATCAGAGCTATAGGTTGCTTCACAACCCATAGTGATGTCATAATTTCCCAAAGGATGAAAATGATTTATTGGAAAAATGAAATATTGGAAATTAATCCAAGAAAGGTGTGGAAAGGTTTTGGCAAGGTGATGAGGGTTTTGGGTTACTTAGGAAAAAGGCTCAAAGAATCATAGGTCCAATTCCACTGAAAAGGTTTGAAAATCAACCAAATTTGCAAATAAAACCCAAAAGATTTTGAAAAGAAAAAGTTGCCAAAATCAGGGTGTCACAAACCTACCCCCCTTAGGATGAATCTCGTCCTCGAGATTCGGTTGCTCAGGGAACAAGTACGGGTATGCGGATCTTAAGAAATCTTCTTTTTCCCAGGTAGCCTCTTCCTCAGTGTGGTGCTCCCATAATACCTTGTAAAACTTGATCACCTTACTCCTGGTAGTCCTTTCCATCTCATCCAAGATTCTGACAGGTTTCTCTTCGTAAGTCAGATCCTTAGCCAATTCTAGCTCACTCATATCTGCTTGCTTGATCGGTGGTGCAATGCACCTTCTTAACTGTGATATATGGAAAACGTCGTGGACATCGGATAACTCTGGTGGTAGCTCCAACTGATATGCTACCCGGCCTTTCCTAGCAATTACTGGAAAGGGTCCGATGTATCTTGGTGCTAACTTTCCCCGGGTATGAAATCTCTTTACTCCCTTCATGGGAGTTACTCGGAGGTAAGCATATTCTCCAGGCTCAAAAGTCACTTCTCGGCGCTTTGGGTCATAGTAGTTCTTCTGACGGGACTTGGCTGCTCGAAGACGCTCCAGAATATCCTTGACCTGCTTTTCAGCCTCGAGCATCAAGTCTGTGCCAAAGATACAACTATCTCCTGTCTGGGACCAATTCAATGGGGTGCGGCACTTCCGCCCATATAGTGCTTCAACGGTGACATCTTCAAACTTGACTGGTAACTGTTGTTATAGGAGAATTCCGCATAGGGTAGGCTATCTTCCCATTTGGGTCCATGGAGGAGAGCACAGGACCGAAGCATATCTTCCAATATCTGGTTCACTCTTTCGGTCTGTCCATCTGTCTGCGGATGGTACACCGTACTATGCTTCAGCATGGTTCCCAAAGCTTGGTGCAATCGCAACCAGAATGCGGAGGTGAATAGGGAGCCCCTATCTGAGGTAATTGACTTGGGTACTCCATGAAGGCTGACTATCCGGGACATGTAGAGTTGTGCAAGCTGATTTGCATTAAAAGTGGTCTTTACTGGGATAAAGTGAGCCACTTTTGTGAGTATATCCACGATGACCCAGATAGCATCATTGCCTCTTGTTGACTTGGGTAGTCCAACAATGAAGTCCATGCATATGTCGTCCCACTTCCACTGGGGAACTGGTAAAGGTTGCAGTAGCCCAGCGGGTTTCTGATGTTCAGCCTTGACTTTATTGCAGGTGTCGCAGCAGGCGACATAGTATGCTATATCCCTTCGCATTCCTGGCCACCAAAATGTCTCTCTCAAGTCCTGATACATCTTTGTGCCTCCCGGGTGGATAGAGTACGCGGACTCATGAGCTTCTCTAAGTATTTGCTGCCTCAGGTTATTCTGGTCGGGCACACATATCCGTTTTTCAAACCATAAGGTGCCTTGATCATCCACGCGGAAGGACTTGGCCTTCCCTTTCGGAATCAGCTCCTTGATCTCTTTTATTCGTTCATCTGGCTCTTGAGCCTTCTTAATTTCTTCCATAAGCGTTGGAGTAATCACCAAGGTATCCGGGGTAATTGGGCCGCATAGCACCATATTGAGCCCAGCGAACTCTTCTTGTAACCTTGGATGGATACTTCCCATTAGTGCATTCACGGTGCCTTTTTTTCTGCTGAGAGCATCCACGACCACATTAACCTTTCCCGAATGATAGTTTATTCCAATGTCATAGTCCTTGACTAGTTCAAGCCATTTTCGCTGCCTGAGATTCAGGTCAGGTTGGGTGAAAATATACTTGAGACTCTTATACCAAGCGTTGTGGCACCCCGGCTCAGAGAACCGGATTACCAGTGTTTCCAACCCAGAGATCATGTCTTCTAGAAACACACAACAACTTGGTACAGAACATAACTAAACTTTATTGATAAACTTAGGGTACAAGCTCATATTTACATTGATAGCGAGGCCAATGGCACCCCTGGTGCTATGACAATATCTACATTATTTATGAAACATAGCAGGGCCTCGGAACTACAAGTACTTCTACGGCGTAGCGGAACATAGCGGCAACTCCATCCACAGGGACACTGCTGTGGACACATCCTAGTTAGCATAGCACGAACCATCGGGACCTCCGTCCTCGGCTTCTCCTGCATCTGGCATGATACGCCACGTGAGTACTTTGAATGTACTCGCAAGCTCATGACAACCAAGTAATGCAGCAAACAATAGCATAGCAAACAATAGGTTAAATTCTTAAGTGATTCACTTACTGTTACTGGTTACCAACTTACTCTCTTTCGGGTTGTCCCACAACCCTCGGAATACTCATGAACCATCGAGTATTTCCAAACATAAGACGAGTTCTTCCATCATTATTACCATTGTTACGGTTGACCACCTAGTGAGGTCTGGACGGGCTGTCCAATACTGTGGACGCGGCTATTCGAATAGATTTTTCACTCTGCAGAGGTTGCGCACTTTACCCACACTAGAATTGCTTCAACGAAACCTGTCAGACCCGTGACTCTCCCATCATACCACCGACATTCATCCTCCCTCGGAGTCTTGCCCTGGGTGGCCCCTGTGTCCTCATGACACCTGCCACCGTCGTGGCCAACAAAACTGTCCCAAATGGGAACGCCGGCACAAAACTCAACTGGGCTCACAGGGTTATCGCCGCCTACTGATCGGGGTAGCACGCGCGCATAACCCTCCCTGTTTGGACGTACCGGTGAACGAGCACGGAGCCGGACCAGGTCAAGGCCGTCCCATACCGGCAAATGTGGTTGCACGGGTAAGCCCGGACAGGTGACTCAAGATCAACCACTAAGCTCATTTAGCAATTTAGTGGTTTATCACAAAAGGTAACTAAGCATTTAAATTAATTACTATGAATTATTCTATAGCAAATAAATGAACATAATGCATTAAAATATGCAATGCTATTGAAATGCTTCATGAAATGGGTGTCCTGGCTTGCCTTGCTTTGTTGGGTGATTCACAAACTCCTGGTCTTCAAAACCACAAGAATCTCCTTCTGAAAATATTTCAAAATGGCAAAGGAAAATATCACATAACACATTTATTTTTACCAGAAATTCTATGAGTAAGAGAAAAATACCAAAATTTGTCAGAAATTAAAGGGGTTCAATACAGACACAATGCAAAAAGAATCACTTGATTTAGACTTATAAATAAAAAGTTATAGCTGGTCAAAGTTTCTGGTAAAATATGAAATTTGAATAAAAAAACAGAAACCTGACAGGGGCCACGTCGAAGGCGTAAAGTGGAAATACACTTCCACTTATACCGCTTCGGGCGCGGGCTTGAGCCGCTGACAGGTGGGGCCGCTCTGTTTAAAATAGAGAGAGGGAAGAGAGGCAGAGGCGGGGCGGCTCACCGGCGATGCTCGCCGGCGATAGGGACGGCGGCGAGGTCGGGAGAAGGTTCGGATGGATCGGGCGCACGACGGCGAGCACGCACGTACCCGCAGATCCTCCGGAGGTGGACGGACGGCGTCGCCCCCTTCTTCTCCGGCGGATAGAGGCTGCGGTGGTCGTCGGCGGCGTCGATTCCGGCAGAGGTTCGGCTGGGAAAGGGGTCGAGGAGGACCAGGGGAGTGCCCTGAGCTCGAAGGTGTGGTCGGTTGGAGTTGAGGTGGAGCGGGATGGCTGGGCATGGCCTTATATAGGCGAGAGGCGAAGGCAGGCGAGCTCTCTGGAGCTACCGGCGCTGTGGCCACATCGCCGGTGCAAGGACGGCGAGCTGGCTGTCCGAGAGCGGCGACGAGACGGAAGAGAGCAGAGGAGAAGTAAATGCGGGGTGGAGGCTAGCGGAGGAAGGCGACGCGCCGCAAACCACAGTGCAGCCACGGGCGGCACAGTGCCCTGGCGCCGTGGCGGCTGCCGAGGCCAACTCTGGCGAGGGGGAAGGGTCTGGAGGGTCCAGGTGGAAGGAGGAGAGGATGTCGGCACGCTGGGACAAGGTACGACAACGCGGGGCGGCTAGAGAGATCACATCCGACTGGGACGCAGTGCAGAGTGTGCGCCCTGGCGTGCCAGTGCCGTGCTCACCACGGGCATTGGCACCTGCAGGCCACGCACGCCTGACAAACCTTGTCCGAGGTGTCGACCTGACCTCAAATAGATTCTACCAGCCTCTGGATAGGCTCAGATTGAGCAAGATTCGAAGAATTGAGCCAAAACAGCTTCTGGTTAGGATCTTGGGAGGGATCTGGAGAGAAGGTGAGTTGTGATTGTAGCCAAAGTAGATGTCTAGAGTGATCTGGGGTGGAAGGACTACAAACTGACCAAATTTGAAAGAGTTTGAAAGAGATTTGATTATAGTTCATGTGCAAACTGTCATACTGGACTAGAAACCAAATGAGTTTTGGTGGAGAGAAGTCATTTGATGCATAGAGGATGCCATAAAAATTTCATGGCCATTGGATAATTCTAGCTAGCACTTCCTTCACAGAGGTTTGGAATAAGCAGAAACTTGTCAGAGTTTTGCTTCTGAAAATTTGCACTGGACAAGATGATATTTTTGGATATTGTGGCTAGATAGGATCCCTAGTATCTCAGGGAATTTATTGGGAATTTTCCGAGCTAAGAAAATAGGGGTTGCTTCACAATGGACCAATTCTGGCCAGAGAAGAAATAATTATTCTGGCCAAAATTTTGTATTGGGCAATGGAATATTTTTGAAGATTATGGGATCATATGATGGTAAGAAGGTGTGACAATAATTTGGAAATTTTCTGATCATCAGAGCTATAGGTTGCTTCACAACCCATAGTGATGTCATAATTTCCCAAAGGAAGAAAATGATTTATTGGAAAAGATGAAATATTGGAAATTAATCCAAGAAAGGTGTGGAAAGGTTTTGGCAAGGTGATGAGGGTTTTGGGTTACTTAGGAAAAAGGCTCAAAGAATCATAGGTCCAATTCCACTGAAAACGTTTGAAAATCAACCAAATTTGCAAATAAAACCCAAAAGATTTTGGAAAGAAAAAGTTGCCAAAATCAGGGTGTCACAGAACGGGTCCTGGGGGCAATCCTTGTTGAGGCTCGTGAAGTCGACACACATACGCTCCTTCCCGCCCTTCTTCGAGACGACCACAGGGTTGGCCAGCCACTCCGGGTATCGCACCTCTTGAATAACCCCGGCTTCCTTCAGCTTGCCGACCTCTTGGGCGATGAACGCTTGCTTCTCCTGGGACTGTCTCCTTGCCTTTGGCTTCACCGGGCGTGCGTTGGGGCACTCCATAAGGTGGTGCTCAATCACATCCCTCGGGACCCCCACCAGGTCATATGCTTTCCACGCAAACGCGTCCTTGTTCGCACGGAGGAAGGCCACCAACGCCTCCTCCTGCTCCGGGGGAAGGCCGACGCCGATGGTGAAGGTGGGGCCGCGGTTCCCGGCATCTACGGGTACCTACTTCGTTTCTGCCCGGCGTTGACAGAACAACTGCTTCTTCTTCACTGGCGCGGCCTCCGGAGCATGCGCAGCGTCCTCAGCGTCGGGGCGCGCCGCGGCCGCGGCCTTGTAGGCGAGCTTGAGTGCTTGAACCGTGCCCTAGGTATCCCCGACGACGGAAATGATGCCGCTGCTCCCAGGCATCTTGATGATGTTGTAGCCTGGGTGCGTCGCCGCCATGAACTTGGCCAGGGTAGGGTACCCGAGGATCGCATTGTAAGGGAGGTGGATGTGGGCGACGTCGAAGTCGATCTGCTAGGTGCGGTAGTTGTAGCGGGTGCCGAAGGTGACGGGGAGGCGCACCCGTCCCAGTGAAGCGACGGAGCCCCCGGCTACCCCAGAGAAAGGGCTCGAGGGTGCGAGCTGGTCGCAGGGCACCTGAAGCGTGTTGAAGGTCTCAACGGAGAGGACGTTGAGGCCGGCACCACCGTCGATGAGGGTCTTGGTGACCGCCATGTTGCTTATGGTCGGTGTGCATAGCATGGGGAGCGTACCGGCAGCGACCGTCGTCTTGGGGTGGTCGCTGGAGTCGAAGGTGATGTCGACCTCCGGCCACGCCCGAGGCTGCAGGGCCTCGGGCCGTTGCTGGGCCGCGCCTGCCTAGCGGAAGAACTGCTTGACATGGCGGCCGGAAGCAGGCGCCTGCGCCCCGCCAAAGATGCACGTGACCACAGGCCTGGCCAGGCGAGCCATGGCGTTCCCGTACGCCATGGGCTGCCCGACCTCTTGGGCGACGTCGGCCAAGGACCTGATGAGTCGAGCCGGGTCGCCGCCACGGAGGGAGAGGCTCCGACACGCTCCCTACCTGGCACGCCAAATGTCTGATTTTGGGCTCCGCAAAACCCAAAGAGATTCGAACTTAAGGGCGTGTGCGAAGATCCCAACCAACTACGTCCCCAAGCTCATAGCTCCAAAGCCTAGCCCAATAAACTCTCTCAATCACGGGGAAGAAGAACAACACGCGGATTTACCCAGGTTCGGGCCACTGCGAAGCGTAATACCCTACTCCTGCTTTGGGTGGATTGCCTCTCGAGGAGGTTGGCGGATGAACTGGTACAAAGGTAAGCTGACTCGCGAGGGCACTCGGGAGGTTCTGGATCTGTCCCCCTCTATGGCGCGGCTCCGCTTCTCTTTATAATGCCCCGGGTCCTCTTCCCTTATCGCTCTGGCGGGAAGGGTCCCACAACGGCCAAATTCGCAAGGGGACAGGAGGTACATCTTATCTTGACGAAAGGTGGTCTTCGCCTGCAAATAGCTAGTGGTGATGCATGGTTGGGCTCGGCGATGACGTCCGTCCTGCGGGGCTTGCGGTCTTGGTCTTGTTACACCAAAGCGGAAACCTTTGGGGGGCTGTCTTGGGAACCCGCGTACGTCCTTGCCTCCTTTGCACCAAAGGGGAAACTGTCTCCCCTGTGCCCGCTGGTGCCCGCCTGGCCTGGCTTGCGTCACCCCCAACCTCATGAGGCCGAGCGCTGCATAGGAATATCCGCCCCTCGGGAGGCAACCTGGGGAGGCCCCCTCCCTCCGGGGGTCTTGGCGTCGTCCTCCTCGCGAGGGTGGGGCTCTCGCGAGGGCCTTGTCTTGAGCGAAGCTACGCCGGGCCATACCAGGCTGTCGAAGTGGGCCACGCCCTGGGCCGCAGGCAGGCAGGTCTGGGTACCCCCGTTCCCAGGACACCGACAGTACTAACCTATTAACCTAGTGCCCAGTGCCAGTTGTTGTCTTCTACATGTTTTTTGCTTTTCAGGTTTACAGTACCAAACGGAGTCCAAATACCATGAAACTTTTTGACGATTTTTTGTGGACCAAAAGAAGACCTGGAAGCTTAGGGAGAAGGCCGAGGGCCACACGAGGGCCCCACGAGCTAACAGGGTGCGCCTAGGGGTGGTGGCCGTGCCCAGTTGGGTCGTGGGCCCCTTGTGGCTCTCCTGACCTTGTTCTCTGGCTTATAAATTCTCATATTCCCCCAAAACCCTAGGGGAGCTCCCAAAACAATTTTTCCACCTCCGCAAGTCTCCATTCCGCCGTGTGCCCATCTGGAGCCCTGTTTTGGTGCCCTGACGGAGGGGGGATCGATCACGGAGGGCCTCTTCATTACCCTTGTTGCTCCCATGGTGATGTGTGAGTAGTCCACCATAGACCTATGGGTCCATAGCTAGTATCTAGATGGCTCTCTCTCTCTCTCTCTCTCTCTCTCTCTCTCTCTGCTCTTCGATACAAAGTTCATCACATCTTCGCGATGATCTATTCGATGTAATCACTTTGTGTGGTGCGTTTGTTGGGATCTGATGAATTGTGGGTTTATGTTGAGATTATTCATGAAAAAGATTTGAATCTTCTCTGAATTCTATTATGATTCTTATTTGCATGATTATTATAGCTTCGTAAATCTCTTCGATCTATTAATTTGGTTTGGCCATCTAGATTGACTTATCTTCAGTGAGAGGGGTGCATTGTAGTGGGTTCAATCTTGCAGTGCTCTATATCCAAGTGACAGAGAGGGAAAAGACACGTATGTGTATTGTTGCCACTAAGGATAAAACGATGGGGTTAATTCATATTGATTGGATTCTATTTGTCTACATCATGTCATCGTTCTCCAAGCATTACTCTGTTTGTCATGAACTTAATACTTGGAGAGGCAAGCATAGAAGCGCTCTCGATGTGGAGTAATAGTAGTAGGTGCAGGCAGGAGTCAGCCTACTTGCCTATGGACATGATGCCTATATACACATGATCATTGCCGTGAATATCACATAACTATGCGCTTTTCTATCAATTACCCAACAGTAATTTGTTTACCCACAGTATTTCTACTTCGAGAGAGATGCCACTAGAGAACACTCAGGTCTATTCACTTATAAATTTAAAAACGTTCCTATTTCCTTGCTGCCATTATTTATGTTTTATTTATTTTGCAATTTATATTTATCCAACTATCAACTACACTACTTTCCTAATTGCAAGTAACGAGTTCAAGGGGCTTGACAACCCTCTTGCCCGCGTTGGGTGCAAGTGTTTGCTCTTTTGTGTGTAGGCACTGAAGACGGGGGTTGTGTGGTCATCCTATTGGTTCGATAACCTTGGTTCTCACTGAGGTAAATACTTATCTATACTGTGCTGCATCATGATACTTGTGATATGCGTTGGGTTTTCCGTGAAGAGGAACGGGTAGTTGCAGCACTAGGTGGGTAAGTATTTCCCTCAGTTATGAATTATGAAACCAAAGTTTATCGAACCAATAGGAATATCACTTCTCAACCGTCTTCAACGACTGCACACAAAAGAACAAACGACTTGCACCCAACGCGGGCAAGAGGGTTGTCAATCCCCTTGATCTTGTTATTTGCAAGCAAATGAATTGTGTAGATAATTGTTGATAAATATAAATTGCAAAATAAAATAAAAGGTAAATAAAGGCAGCAAGGTAGCAATGGCCTTTGTGAATATATAAGTGAATAGACCCGGGGGCCATCGTGTTCCCTAGCGGCATCTCTCATGTAGGCAACGTACGGAGGGTAACAAATTACTGTTGGGCAATTGACAGAAAAGCGGATAGTTATGCGATATTCATGACAATGATCATGTCTATATAGGCATCACGTCCATAAACAAATAGGCCGACTCCTGCCTGCACCTATTACTATTACTCCACCCATCGACCGCTATCCAGCATGCATCTAAAGTATTAAGTAAAACAGAGTAATGCTTGGAGAACAATGACATGATGTAGACAAAGTAAACTCAATTAATATGAATAAACCCCATCGTTTTATCCTTAGTAGCCGCAACACAAAGACGCATCTTCTCCCTTTCTGTCACTGGGATATAGAAACTCGTCATGTTGAACCTACTACAACGCACTACTCCCACCGAAGAAATATCAATCTATTTGGCCAAAGCACATCAATAAATCATAGAGCATTACAAAGCTATAATGATCATGCAATTAAGAGACAATATATATTAGAGGTATCTGAAATACTTTTCATGAATAATCTGAACATAAACCCACAATTCATCGGATCCCAACAAACACACCGCACATTAGGATTACATCGGATGGATAAAAGCAAAGATGCGATGATCATTGTATTGAAGATCATATGAGAGAGAGATAGCCATCTAGGTACTAGCTATGGACCTGTAGGTCTATAGTGAACTACTCACACATCATCATGAGGGCAGCAAGGTTGATGAAGAGGCCCTCCGTGATCGATCCCCCCTCCGACAGGGTGCCGGAATGGAGCTCCAGATGGGATCGTGGCGGAACAGATACTTGCGGCGGCAGAAAAAAGTTTTCGAGGCTCTATTGACGGTTTCCAGGATTAATAAGAATTTATAGGCCGGAGAACGAGGTCGGGAGAGCCACAGGGGGCCCATAAGCTATCAGGGCGCAGCCCCCCTGGGGTTGCGCCCTGTTGGCTTGTGGAGCCTCCCTGAGCCTCCCGACTATCCTCCGAGGCTTGTTGGTCTTGTTTTGGTCCAGAAAAAATCATCAAAAAGTTTCGTGGCAATTGGACTTCGTTTGGTAAAGGAAATGTGCAAAGTAAAAAACACGCAGAAAACAACAACTGGCACTTGGCACTGGGTCAATAGGTTAGTGCTCAAAAATATTATAAATTGGTAAATAATGACCCAAAAAGTATCTAAGAATGATAATATATCAGCATGGAACAATAAAAAATTATAGATACGTTGGAGACATATCAAGCATCCCCAAGCTTAATTGCTGCTCGTCCTCGAGTAGGTAAATGATAAAAACAGAATTTACAAACATCTCGGCATCGTGACTAGGCCACAAACATTGAGAAACTTGGTTTTTAAATCCCCATAAATCAAAAACTCGTCTGAAATTCTTGAAACTTAGCCCAGTGTCATGACACGGCACTTATACGACATGGTAATTTTTTTGACCAATTTGGGACAAGTCTCTTGCACACCGAAACTTCTCTCAAGAAGCATCGTGGTTTCGATATGGAACATGTCACCTCTGTGGGCGGAACGACATTTAGTGCCTCTTCTTGCCTTTATATTTTTTCTACATGCAACATAGACTAATACAAGTGTAGTGCTAAAATGTGGAATTATTCAGGTCTCGTTTGGCGCCCTTTATACATTAATTGAGTTCTTCTAGCCAATTAATGTGCATAATTAAAATTTGAACTACAAGCGCATGCTCCAGAGCACCAATATGTGTTAAAAAATCATTTTTATGTCATTGCGTCCCTGTTTAGGTCCCATGCAATGATTACAAACATCTCGGCGTCGTGACTAGGCTGCAAACGTTGAGAAACTTTGCTTTTAAATCCCCATAAATCCGAAACTCGTCTGAAATTCTTGAAACTTACCCCGGTGACATGACACAACACTTATACGGCATGGTAATGTTTTCGACCAATTTGGGACAAGTTTTGGGACAAACCTCTTACAAATCATAGCTTCCCACGAGAAGCCTCGTGGATTCGATAGGGAACATGTCACCTTTGTGGTCGAAACGACATTGAGTTTTCTAGGCATGCACTTAATGCGAAGAAGTCAAATTTGAACTACAAGGACGTGCTCCAGGGCACTAAAATGGATTAAAAACCATATTTGTGTCCTTGGGTCCCTGTTTAGATCCCATGCACTGAAGTTCAATGAATTACAAACATCTTGGCGTCGTGACAAGGCGGCAAACATTGAGAATCTTGGTTTTTAAATCCTCGAGAACCCAAAGCGCGTCTGAAATTCATAAAACTTACCCATTGTCATGCCACGACACATATATGGCATCCTAATTTTTTTGACGAATTTGGGACAAGTATTGGGACATACGCATCTTACAAGGCAAAGCTTATGCAAGAAGCCTCGTGATTTCGATCGGGAACATGTCACCTTTGCTGGCAAAACTATATTCAATGTGTCCTCTAGTGCACCAACTCGTCCCTTTTTATACATTAATTTAGTTTCAATATGCGTAATTCAAATTTTGAACTAGAAGCACATGCTCTAGTGCATGAAAATTCGTTGGAAAATCATTTTTGTGTCCCTGGGTGCTTGCATAGGTCCCATGCAACAAATGTGGATGAATTAGAAACATTTAAGCATGATAGCCCAGCCACAATCATTGATAATCTTGGTTTTTGAATTCCCGTAAATAAAAAACTCGTATGAAATTCATGAACCTTATCCTGGTGTCATGACACGGCTCATATAGGTCTTGGTACCATACATTTTCCAATTTGAGAAGGCTCACACAATAACATGCAACGTAGACATTTTGGAACAAATAGTTGCCACGTTATTATCACAAACGGTTGCATTACGTGAATTGTGGACATTCTGATAACCATTGGTGTCATGCGTCCAACATTATTTTACTTGACATACGTGGATGTCGTGCGTGCAGGTGTTTGATGACAGGACGCGTGCGAGCTTTCCGCCACGCAGGCTCGACGGGACGCGTGAGAATTTTCTGCCACGCATGCTCGATGGGACGCATGAGAGCAGTCTGCTGCGCAGGCTCATCTGGAAGCAAGACTTTGACCTCCGCCCTCTGCTCGCCTTGCTCCCAACTTCTGAATTAATGGCGTCCGACCCGCTGTTTATCATGCCGTTAATGCGCCTGGACGGAGGGACTAGTTTTCTTGTGATACCATTGCCTCGCTCAACGTAACCATTGTTTTGTTCGTGCCTCGCTCGCTGAGAACTTGACTTTTTACCTATTTTCAACTCGTATACATGTACCTATGAACGAAATAATATAATGACAAATTCACACCGGCAAAGGACAATAATTTGCTTACATATTCAGGATAATAGAAAATGCCACATGCGGTAACTCCCCAAAGACACAGGGGCAAAAGAAGAAGGAAGAGGGTGAAGAAGGAAGACACAGACAACGATCTGGGCCGCTACTATCTCTACTATCTAATTCTTGATGGATTGTTGGGCGCGGAGTTCCTTAATCTCCTTCTTCATCGCCTCCACGAACTCCATCTCCTCTCTCCTCTCCTCCGCCATCTTTCGCATTGCATCCATGGCGCAGGATTTTTGCTGGAGAGCGTCGATGCTCTCATTTATGTACGCATGAAGTTCCTTCACACACGCCACAGATTCCTTCACCAGCCCCTCGCGCTCGATGTGAAGCTTCGCGAAGTCTTCCAAAAGTTCCTCGGTGAGTTCTTACAAAAGTTCCTCGGTGAGTCCCTCTAAGGCACTTTTCTTCTCGAGCAGCTTCTTCCACGCGACGGTTTGCTCCTTCTGGTCGTCGCGCTCATTGCGGAGCTTCGCCTTCTCGCCCGTAAGTTTCACGATGCAGCCGGTCGCCTTGTTAAGCAAGGCATTGTTCTTCTCCAGTAGCTTCACCAAGGCATCAATCACCGCCTCCTTCTTATCGAGCTCAGCGCGCATGTCTTCGCTGGCTGAGGAATCCAACACTACCAGCTCATCCAGTTCGCCTTGGAGGCGAATGCGCTTGTGATTGTGAGAGTCGCTGCCTCTCCACGAAAGAACCTCCGAGACGTCTGTAGAGCCACCGGACATCTCTGCAGCGGCAAACACGGCGTGTCTGGAGCTCTCTGGCGCTTCCTCGGCGCGTAGCGGGGCCTCTTTATTGCTTCCGTGGCCTTGGTCTTTCTTCCCTGGTTAAATCTCGACCCAGAACCCCCCCTCCTACCGTCCATGATAGACGGAAGGTGTAGGATCCAAAGTATGTCTAGAGGGGGGGGGGGTGATCAGACTACTTGACCAAAATAAAAATCTAGCCTTTTCCCAATTTTAGTTGTTGGCCAATTTTAACAATTGTAGCAAGTCAAGTACACCCTACACATGCAAGTCTAAGAGTATAGTAGCAGAAAGTAAAGACATGGACATCAAAGTAATGGTTGGGACAGGAGAATCAAATGCAATTGATGACATGAAGATTTTTCCCATGGTTCCGATAGGTGGAGCTATCGTACGTCCACGCTAATGGAGACTTCAACCCACGGAGGGTAGCGGTCGCGAGAGTCCATGGAGGGCTCCACCCATTAGGGTCCACGAAGTAGCAACCTCGTCTATTCCATCAGGGCTTCCGTCCATGAAGGACTAGCCTCACTATGGGTAGATCTTCACGAAGTTGGCGATATCCTCGACCACACAAACTTCTTGGTTCAACTCCACAATCACGGAGAAGGAGGATCCCAAGCGACACCTAACCAATCTAAGAGGCACCACCCTCCAAAAGGTAATAGATGTGGTAGTATGATGAACTCCTTGCTCTTGTGCTTCAAAAGGTAGTCTCCTCAACACTCAATCACTCTCTCATAGATTTGGCATGGGTAGAAGAGATTGATTGGATGGAAAGCAACTTGGGGAGGCTAGAAATCAAGATTCATATGGTTGGAATGGAATGTCTTGATCTCAACACATGAGTAGGTGGCTCTCTCTCAGAAAAGTGAATGGGGGCAAGTGTAGATCTGTTCTGAGTGCTTCCTCTGCGAGTGAGAGGTGGTGGAGGGGTATATATAGGCATCTCCAAAAATCCAGCCGTTACAACATTATTGCCCAACTCGATGAAGCCGAAGTGAAAACTCGATTGTACCGACTAGTGCAAAATGTGTCCACTTTGGCCTTTTCGGTGAGACCGATATATGAATCTCAGTGGTACCGATATGGGTGACCTAGGCAGTTAGCAAGACTCGATGTCACCGATTCTTACAACTTAAGAAATTGGTTAACAGAATGTTGGTCACTGGTTTCGGTTGCACCAAATGGAATGTTGGTACTACCGAGATGCTAGGGTTTGGCTAGGGTTCTGTCTGGGTTAAAACTCGATGGATCCGAATGGGAAAGTTGGTGTCACTGAATTTTGTCTTTTGGCTTTGGACAGAAAATTTTTGTGGGAGAATGGATGAGTATTTTTGGTGGCTAATCTCTAAGCACTTGAACAACTAGATCATCATAATTCCTCATCCCCTTTTAATAGTATTGGCTTTCCTATGAACTCAAAAGTGATTTCTCACAAAATATGGAATGTAGAGTCTTGTAGCTTGAAGCATTGCCAATTCTATTCCTTCCTTTCCTTGGGGAGGTTCTCCACACAATCTTTTAGCCATCCCATCATTGAACTTTTTCCTGAGATGCACTTGGTGGAAACATTAGTCTAATGAAATATATGTTGTTATGAATTACCAAAACCACCTAGGGAGAGGTTGTGCTTTCAATCTCCCCCTTTTTGGTAATTGATGACAACATATAGATCAAAGCTTCGATAAGAGATATAATGAATGAATAGCATCGTCGCTTTGAGAAGTATGTGATAAGCAAGAGCTCCCCCTAAATTTGTGCACTATTTAAAATTTGCGTTTGAATGCAAATGCGCAATCGATTAGGAGTGTGGGTAACTCTTCCATGTCATATACAACTTGGTGGTGCGCATAAATGATATGAATTGATTACAATGCACATAACACCAAACAAGTGAATGATCATCTCATAGGTATATCACAAAGATAGGAAATAGTTGCATCACAAGCAAAGTATATGATCAAACACAACTGAGTTTTAAACAAATGAGTGATAAACCAAATGTTTTTAAGAAGGAGAGAGCAACCAAGATGCAACACACACTCTCTCTCAAAGCCCTATGATCTATAACTTCTCCCCCTTTGGCAACAAGTTACCAAAAAGTTCAAAGCTATAGAGATAATCGTCTCTCTGGGCATGGTCTCCTCCATGAGAGGATGAAGCATCTCCTGTAGTTGTCGAAGGAGTCAAGAGAAGAGCATCCACAAACGCTTCGTCAGAAGTCCTCTGAGGTGGTGGAGTAGACACTGGAGGTGCTGGAGGAACTAATGGAGTTGTGGCAGGTGCTGATGAAGTAGGCCTCGTCTCTGGAGCTGGCACAGTAGGTGTCCTGGTCTTGGTCTTGAACTGAGTGCTGGTCCTGAGACGTGGACTATCTTCATCATCATCAGTGGAAAGAGGGCTAGGCACTGCATCCACTTCCTGTTTGAGCTTAGTCACAGTCTTCGGTAGCTCATCAACCTTGTTGTTCAAAGTAGCGATCCTATCTTCCACAATCATCTCAAGGCTTCCTTGGTTTAGCAAGATGTTTTTGATGTCCTTCTCCATCCCTTGGATGGTGCTGATAAGGTATGCCATTTGCTCATTCTTTGTCTTGGGGACCTAAGCACTAGTGGCTCTAGCTTCTTCTGCCTCTGCATGTGGAGTAGATGAAGTGGGATGACTGGGGTCCATCACCACAACATTATCTTCAAAATCTGGCTGAAGTGGCATGTGAGGACGATCAAGTGCATACACATTCTTCTCCAGCTTGTAGTTGATGAACATCTAAATGTATGGTGCATATCCACAAGATTGTTTCTCATCAGCAGTTGTCCTCTTCATTGTCTCTACAATCAAATCCATCACTCTAAATCCGCTGTGGGTGTCTATGTGGTGCAGCATATTGATGGAGTACCTCCTGATCAACTTATCATCTCTAGACTTGGGCATCAAGGTATACCTCAAGATAGAGTTGGTGGTGGGTAATCCTACTTGCAAATGATAGACAGAGCCAAGCTTGTGTGTGCTCACATAGGCAGCTAGGATAGGAGTGTACATGTCAGCCATGGAGTTGTGGTTCATCTTGTCTTCAGCGTAAACGTTAATGTCTCCATCCTCTACCTGTGGGACTCCTAAGATGTAGCCCACTCATCCACTGTAGACTGATATCTGACTCCCATAGTCATCCATATCATACAGCCATAAAGATAGAAATGAACTGTGGAGTAGAACTGCATGATCATCTCATCATTCCAAGCTGTGAACTCTCTCCCGACAAATCTCTCAATGTCAATTCGTCTGAAGTTGTCCTGCGCACTGGGGAAGTAGTCCTCATTTTCCTTGATGTAGGCCCAATCAACATATCTCATGTCACTGACTGCTGGGCTCTTGTCTAGTAGGACAGTCTCATAGAAATCATGTTGTTCCTTAGTATAGAACATGTCATCAACAATAGTCTTCCTCCGGGAGGCATATGGGTCATTTGCTCTCCAAGTCCTCAGCCCTTGATCTCTCCTCTTCTTCATATCTTCAGCCACTGGATGAGCATCATTGTGTTCAGGAAAAGGTGGTCTCAGCTTCCTCAAAACTGAAAGATCATCCTCTTCTTCCATGGTGGAAGATCTCTTGTTCTTTGCTGCAAGAGGAATATCCCTGGTTGTCTTCTTGGACTTAGTGACAGCAGCCTTCTTGGGTGCAGAAGGCTTCTTTGGAGCTGATTGCTTGCTCTTGGATGGAGCTTGTCTAGGCATAGCATCTGCAAGCAACTTCTTCTTAGAAGGAGGAGATTTGGCAGCTGTTTCTTCCTCCTCTTCTTCTTCCTCTTCATCAAGGTACTCTGGAGTAGAGGGGTGAACAGTAGCTTTGACATATCTTGTCATTTCCCTCTTCTTCTCTCCTGCCTTCTTGGGCAAAGATTTATTTGGAGGCTCAACAAGAACAATCATATTTGCCTTAGCACTCTCAGGTGATTTCATAGCATCAGAGCTAGCATACTCTTTCCTCACTAGCCTATTGGCAGAAGTGGCCTCAATGTCATATTTCTTGGCAGCCGTCTCTATCTTGTCCTGCTGCTTCTTGGCAAGAACTTCATCAGGCACAAAGTTGGAGTCCTCTTCATCTGAATTTAATTTCCTTCTTGCCCTGGTGGAAGCCTTGGGTAGTCCATGAGAGCTGGGAGTGCCTTGGTTGAGAAGATGAAGAACTAGCATCTGGGCTAGTGCCAGCTTCCACATCTACACTTTGTTCCCTGAAATTGTTCTAGTTGTCATCTATCCCTGACATGCTGACCCTATGAATAGAATATAGAGGAGCAGAGGGGATAAGCATCACAAAAATTCATAAGGTTTTTGAAAACTTTGAGCTCAAAATTCTAAGTTTAACTTTCAGCAATGAGGATTTCGGTTGCACCGAGTCAAAAATTTCGGAGCCACTGAGACACACAATCTCCTTAGGCAGCCAACTCGGTTTCACTGAGAATGTTCTGTGTAGCCCTAAAACCCAAATCGGTAAAACCGTTTTTTCTGACTCGATGACACCGAGATTATATTAGCGGACGGTTAAACCAAAAAATCCTTTGTTCTCTAATATAATGGAGATTTCTTCTGGTTGAATGTATTGCAACCGTGGATTGTAGATGGACCCTATTTGTGCAAGAATCAGAGTTGGAAGAGAAAATAGGGGTCGAAACCTTACCCTAACTTGGTGAAGGTTTCGCTACGGCGACAACGGAGGTGGAGATTGCCGTCGGCAACAGAGGAATCCTGCGGCGAGGGAACACGAGAGGCAACGGCGACATCCGGAGACTCGAGCTCGGCAGCGAGGGGGTGCGGGAGGTGACATTTGAGAAGTGAAATTTCAAAAGTCGGGTCCACGAGAATATATATCCCCTAGTTGTCAGTGTCACCGATTTGGAAATTTTTGTGCCACCGAGTTTCATAACTGCCAGGTGACAGTGAAACTCGGTGAGGCCGAGATTTAGGGATCGGTTGCACCGAGGTGATAACACCAGATCAACCCTAGGCTTTCGGTGGAACTGAGTTTTTCAGGTTGGTTACACCTAGTTGCACATGGGAAGTTTTGGAAATCAGCTCTTGTCGAAATGGAACTCCGAGTGCTCCTCACACAGAGGGTTCGAAAAGTGCTTGCTCAAATTTTTGTGATGGAGCATGAATAGAATTTGAGACGAGAAAGCATAGATAGCTAGAGGAGGGTACTTAGGCATTCTTGTATATCCAATTGGCTAAAGAAAATTTAAAGCCAAATAACAACAATTGGATATCCTCGAATGAGAAAAGATATGTATACCAACATGCTCACACAATAAGATGTCAAATGAAATCATGGCAAACATGCAAAACCACTCTAGTATCTACCAAGCACTTTGGCGATGACGGAGTCATCTATATATGAGTATATTGACTTAGGAGCCAAGTAAGTATACTTGTTCATATGTCATACTCATCGTTTAAGCACAAGTGAGGTTACCACTTTTACATAAAGCATTTAATGTGTTCACATCTTTAAGAGATGCTTTAACTCAAGTCTTATAGTAAAGCTCCCCCTTGATGTGACATCCCCCCTAAGAGGGATAAACTAACCTTGGGTTTTGGTGTAGAAGACTTCATGTGGGTGAGGTAGTGGTGGATGCTCGTTGTTGATGAAGATCATCTTGAGATGGGAGCAATCCTCGTTGTTTCTTACTCTTCTCACCTACATGGGTTAGTCCCACACAAGAGACAAATACAAGGATATCTATGGACATGGAGTGGAATGCATACATGATGATGTCCATGGATTCTTTTATTACCTTGTCCCTTGCTTACCTTTGAGGGAATGTGTGACTCCTTGAACTATTGCATAAGATTGGAGTTGATTGCAAATAATCCTTGCCAATAATGAATGTGAGTGAATTTCATTGGCGGAGTCACCCCTCAAGAACTTCTCTAGTTCTTCTTCCTGGGAACCCACATCAAATTGATGGGAATCATTGGAGTTGAAGTAGCACTAGTTGAATTAGAACTTGGAGTAGCCATGGGAACCCACTTGACCATGGCTTGGGACTCATCTTCACATGTGTCAATCTCCTCTTGAAGCTTGTCCTTGTCCTTGAGCTTGTGGTCTTGTGGTGGAAGGTCATCTTGAGTTTTGTGCCCTTGGGGAGAGTATGTTCATACCTCCCCTTTTGAGGAACAAACTTTGGCTTGGGGTATTGACCTTCTTCCCATTCCAATCCATTGGAGTTGAAGTAGCCAATGCCTTGGTTCTTCCGGTACCCTCCATGCTTGCATACAATCTCCTCAAATTTCTTACATCTGGCAAGACTTTTGTAGATACCTTTTTCTATAATCCCTTTTAAAAGATCATTTTATTGCTCAAGTGTAACTTGGCTAAGAGAATCATAAGTGGAATCAATAGAACTACTAGAAGCAACATTATTAGATTTAGCATTTTTATTGTTGCTACTAGATGAGGAAACTTTCTTGCCTTTGTTACTAGTTTGCTTAGTTTTAACTTGTGGCATGAATGTAGACAAGAGTAGTCATTTGGCTAGATAAGAAGAACTCTTCTTTCGGAGATCTTCATTGATAGCTTTAAGAAACTCATGTTCTTGCTCTAAATTTAGCTTCTCGGAGCGTAGCTTCTCATGAGTTCGTATAAGCTCTCCATGATCTTGTAGAGTAGATTCATGGGCTAACTTAAGAGTGTTTAGTTCCTTAGTTAGACGCTCAATCTCCTTCTTGTCATCATCATCATACGACTTATCTTGATTAGCATGATTATCATCAAGTTCATTTTGACTAATATCACTAGTTTTGTCAAATAGCAAGTCATCATCTCCAAGTAAGTCATCCTCATCACTATTAAAGTCAATGTATTCAGGGTGTGATACCTTGGGGCCTTTAGCCATGAAGCAACTTCCACTCCCTTCATTTGGTGAATCAAATATGTCATAGGAGTTGGAGGAAATGAGTGCAAGTTCAGCAACATCTTCATCTTAACTATAGTCGGAGTGAGAGTGATAACTTATCTCGGAGTGGTTATCGGATTCGGAGCCGGAAACCCATTCATCAACATGAGCTTGATGTCTTCTTCTTGTGTAGCTCTTGGTGTACTTGTCCTTCTTCTCTGAGTCTTTACTTCTCCGGGAGGATCTTCGTTCATAACGATCATCTCTACTCCTTCTCTCTATTCGAGGTGACTCATCTCTTGAGCTCTTTATTCTAGGTGTCACTTCTCTTCTTTTGTGGGGGGGGGGGGGGGGCGTGCACTCATTGGAGTAGTGTCCGGGCCTTCCATAATTGTTACAATTCCGATCACGACTAGATGAACGCTTCTCTTCATATCTTGAATTGGAGCTTCTCTCTTTGCCTCTACTCTTGTAGAACTTGTTGAATTTCTTGACCATGAGGCTTATCTCTTCATTGGTTACAAGGTTGTCATTTGATATAACGGGAGTGTCACTAGAAGCTTTGTAAGCACCGCTTAACTTGTTATGAAGCTCTTCTTTGTCTTTGAGTGACATCTCATGAGCAACAATCCTTCCAATGACTTCCGTAGGCTTGAGATCTTTGTAGTTTGGCATCATTTTGATCAATGTGCACACGGTGTCGTACTTTCCATCCAAGGCTCTAAGGATCTTCTTGATGTTGAATTTGTCGGTCATCTCTTCGCTTCCTAAGCCTGCAATCTCATTGGTGATGAGAGCAAGCCTAGAGTACATTTCCGCGACTACTTCACCATCCTTCATCTTGAACTTTTCAAGTTGACTTTGTAGCACATCCAACTTAGATTCCCTGACGGATTCGGTACCTTCGTGCATATCAACCAAAGTATCCCAAATTTGCATTGCATTCTCAAGACGGCTGATCATGTTGAACTCTTCGGGGCATAAGCTGTTGAATAGAATGTCGCATGCTTGAGCGTTGTATTGCAACATCTTCAATTCTTCCGCAGTCGCTTCACGATCCAGTTCCTTTCCATCACCAAAGAATTCACCTTGCAAGCCAACACAAACAACAGCCCATACGGCGAGGTTATGACCAAGAATATGCATTTTCATCTTATGCTTCCAACTAGCAAAGTTTGTACCATCGAAATATGGACCTCTACGGTGATAATTTCCCTCACTAGACGCCATACTCTCCTAGGTTGTGAAACCAATGCAATCGAAACGAAAGCTCTGATACCACTTGTAGGATCCAAAGTATGTCTAGAGGGGGCGGGGTGATTAGACTACTTGACCAAAATAAAAATCTAGCCTTTTCCCAATTTTAGTTGTTGGCCAATTTTACCAATTGTAGCAAGTCAAGTACACCCTACACATGCAAGTCTAAGAGTATAGCAGCGGAAAGTAAAGAAATACACACGAAAGTAAAGGTAGGGAAGGAGAATCAAACTCAATTGATGACACAAAGATTTTTCCCGTGGTTCCGATAGGTGGTGCTAGCGTACGTCCACGCCGAGGAGACTTCAACCCACGGAGGGTAGCGGTTGCGAGAGTCCACGGAGGGCTCCACCCATTAGGGTCCACGAAGTAGCAACCTCGTCTATTCCATCACGGCTTCCGTCCATGAAGGACTAGCCTCACTATGGGTAGATCTTCACTAAGTAGGCGATCTTCTTGCCCGTACAAACTTCTTGGTTCAACTCCACAATCACGGAGAAGGAGGATCCCAAGCGACACCTAACCAATCTAAGAGGCACCACCCTCCAAAAGGTAATAGATGTGGTAGTATGATGAACTCCTTGCTCTTGTGCTTCAAAAGATAGTCTCCTCAACACTCAATCACTCTCTCACAGATTTGGCATGGGTAGAAGAGATTGATTGGATGGAAAGAAACTTGGGGAGGCTAGAAATCAAGATTCATATGGTTGGAATGGAATGTCTTGATCTCAACACATGAGTAGGTGGCTCTCTCTCAGAAAAGTGAATGGGGCAAGTGTAGATCTGTTCTGAGTGCTTCCTCTACGAATGAGAGGTGGTGGAGGGGTATATATAGGCATCTCCAAAAATCCAACCGTTACAACATTATTGCCCAACTCGGTGAAGCTGAAGTGAAAACTCGGTTGTACCGACTAGTGCAAAATGTGGCAACTTTGGCCTTTTTGGTGAGACCGATATATGAATCTCGGTGGTACCAATATGGGTGACCTTGGCAGTTACCAAGACTCGGTGTCACTGATTCTTAAAATTCGGAAATTCTGATTTTAAGAAATTGGTTAACAGAATGTTGGTCACTGGTTTCGGTTGCACTGAATGGAATGTTGGTGGTACCGAGATGCTAGGGTTTGGCTAGGGTTATGTCTAGGTTAAAACTTGGTGGATCCGAATGGGAATGTTGGTGTCACCGAATTTTGTCTTTTGGATTTGGACAGAGAATTTTTGTGGGAGAATGGATGAGTATTTTGGTGGCTAATCTCTAAGCACTTGAGCAACCAGATCGTCATAATTTCTCATCCCCTTTTAATAGTATTGGCTTTCCTATGAACTCAAAAGTTATTTCTCACAAAATATGAAACGTAGAGTCATGTAGCTTGAGGCATTGCCAATTCTATTCCTTCCTTTCCTTGGGGAGGTTCTCCACCCAATGTTTTAGCCATCCCATCATTGAACTTTTTCCTGAGATACACTTGGTGGAAACATTAGTCCAATGAATTATATGTTGTTATTAATTACCAAAACCACCTAGGGAGAAGTTTTGCTTTCAGAAGGACGACTAACAACAAAGGCTTGTTTTTTTGGTGATGGGGAGAGGAATGTGCGGTAATTTTCGAGTAGGTGTTTTTATAGCCGACTAGTAAATAACTGCTAAGTAGGAACACATTTAGGTTTGGTAGGTATGAACTGATTTACAATAAATTAAAGCATGGTAATTTGGAATGTGACGGGAAAAAGCTCAAAATTTATTGATGGTTTCGGTTCCCAAGCCCGAAATTCTTTATGGTTTTTAGAAACTATGTGGCATGGTGTACATGGGCCCCATTCTTGGATGTGTGTACGTGTCTTCCCACTATCACACACGGTCCACACATCCTCAGTGCCCGATCGACGGGCCGGCGCACCTCCCACGGGTGCCACACGACGATTGACAAGAAGTGGCGCCCTTCCCAGTGATCCATGGTGTACAGGTGCTAAGCATGACACATATAAGTAAAAAATGACATGGCACAACAATAAGGTTGGTCGTAATGGGGAGTATCATATAGTAGTATCATCCATATGATACTAGTGTTAACCATCGCGCGCCCCCGACTCAAAACAACAGTAGGATTTCAATGAGGAATATAAATGCTCACACATCATCACCATGCCTATTTAATTTTTAGATGAATAACAAGTTAACACCACTTAATATCGACACTTCTACAAACCAACAATTTTGGACTCACACCTTTTTCATATTACCAAATCAATGTCATTAACCCACAACTTCTCTATATGTGCTACACGATGGTTTTGATTATCATTCATTGAATACCTAAAATTCTTGTACTAGTCTTATGACCCATGCAAATTACCTTCACTATTACTAAGCTCTCAAAAAAATATAAGTGAAGAACGAGAGCATATTATTTCTATAAAATCTACACACCACCGTGCTCAAAAAGATATAAGTGAAGTACTAGAGCAATTGCCTAGCTCAAAAGATATAAGTGAAGCACATAGAGTATTCTAGCAAATTATCATGAAGGTGTGTCTCTCTGAAATAGGTGTGTCCAGCAAATGATGATTGTGACAAACTAAAAGTAAAAGCAAACAAAAGAAAATGATGCTCCAAGCAAAATACATATCATGTGCTGAATATAAATATAGCTCCAAGTGACATACCGATGGATTGAGACGAACGAGGGGATGCCTTCTGGGGCATCCCCAAGCTTAGACGATTGAGTCTCCTTAGAATTATACTTGGGGTGCCTTGGGCATCCCCAATCTTGGGCTCTTGCTACTCCTTATTCCGTAGTCCAGCGTGATCACACCCAAAAACATGAAAACTTCAATCACACAAAACTCAACAAAACTTCGTGAGATCCGTTAGTATAGGAAACATATTGCATACTTGAGGTACTGTGATAAATTGATTCAAATTCATTTTTTATGCATAATAGATACTGTATTCTAAATTCTCCATGGCTTACACCCCCCTGATATAGTCCATGGCATAATCAAAACAAGCAAACTATGCAAGGAAAACAGAATCTGTTTACAACGGAACAATCTATAGCAATCTGTAAATAGACCGTACTTATGTAACTCTAAAAATTCTGAAAAATTAGGACAATGTAAAGAATCTATATATCAATACTGTGTTAAAGTTTTAGATCATTATCACGTCCAATAAAAAATGAAAATTCCTACACTGGAGTCAAAGTTTCAGTTTCAGATTCAGCATCGTTTCTACTCATCTTGTGAGTCATCCCAAAGGCTTTACTTGGAACAAACACTAATTAAAATATAAAAACACAATCATTATAGAGGCAAAAATCATGTTATCACACAAAAACAGAAAGTAAAAACAAAAATAAAGATACATATTGGGTTGCCTCCCAACAAGCGCTATTGTTTTATGCCCCTAGCTAGGCATAATGCATAGTTTCAAGTGTTGTCTTCTTTGACACTCAACCCATAGGTAGCTCTCATGATTGATTCATAAGGTGGTTTAATTACCTTCCTAGGGAAGTGTTCCATCCCTGTCTTTAATGTGAATTGGAATCTTATGTTTCCCTCTTTCATATCAATAATTGCACCTATAGTTCGTAAAAATGGCCTTGCAAGTATTATGGGACAATAAGGATTGCAATCAATATCAAGCACAATGAAATCTACAGGAACATAATTTTTGTTTGCAATAATAAGCACATCATTAGTTCTACCTAAAGGTTTCTTGATGATAGAATCCGCAAGATGCAAGTTTAGGGAACACTCTTCAATATTAGTGAGACCAAGCACATCACATAAAGTTTTGGGTATAGTTGAAACACTAGCACCAAGGTCACACAAAGCATTGCATTCATATTTATTTATCTTTATTTTTATAGTAGGTTCCCACTCATCATGCAATTGTCTAGGAATAGAAATTTCAAGCTCAAGTTTCTCATCATAAGCTTTTATCATAGCTTCTACTATATGTTCGGTAAAAGCTTTGTTTTGTTCATAACAATTGGGTGAGCTAATAATGGATTGCATCAAGGAAATACATTCTACTAAAGAGCATTTATCATAACTAAAGTCCTTGTAATCCAAGATAGTGGGCACATCACTAGTTAAAGTTTTGACCTTTCCAAACCCACTTTTTCAGTTTTAGCATTAGAATCATCACCCTCGAAGCAAACGGGACGCTCCTTAACTAAATTTTACTAATCTCCAGTTTGTTTATCATTTATATTCAGAGATGTAAACAAAGATTCAATAGGAGAAACACCAATCATTTTAAGATCTTCATCATGATTCCGGTAAAAACTAGGTGGAAGAGCTTTTTGTAAGAATTCTCGCTTAGCTCTCAACTTAGCGGTCCTCTCCTTACTTTCATTAATAGATAATTGCATAGATTTAATAGTCTCATTAAAATCATGCTTGGGTAGCAAAGACTTATTTTTAAGAGTTTCAACATCAAGAGAAATTATGTCCATGTTTTTAGCCAAAGTATCAATCATATGCAACTTTTCTTCTACCGTAGTGTTGAAAACCTTTTGACAATTATTAAATTCTTTAATTGTATTCTCAAGATCAGAAGGTATCTTATTATAATTTGTAGAAGCATTGCCATATGAATTACCATAAGAATTTCCATAGTTGTTAGAGGAATTACCGGGATACGGTCTAGCATTGAAATTTCCTCTATAAGCATTGTTGTTGAAATTATTTCGTGAGATGAGGTTCACATCAATAGCATCGTTATTTTTCTCAATCAAAGTAGACAAAGGCATATCATTGGGATCAACATTAGCATTTTTATTAGCAACCATATTCATAAGAGCATCCACTTTTTCACTCAAAGTAGCGATTTCTTCAACAGAATTTACCTTCTTACCAGTTGGAGCCCTTTCGGTATGCCATTGAGAATAATTTGTCATAATGTGGTAGAGAAGTTTTGTGGCCTCTCCTAAGGTCACATCCATGAAGGTACCACCTGCGGCAGAATCTAGAAGATTTCTAGACACAAAGTTTAGTCCAGCATAGAAATTTTGGATAATCATCCACAGGTTTAAGCCATGAGTTGGATAATTTCTTATCATCAATTTCATTCTCTCCCAAGCTTGAGCAACATGTTCTTGATCTTGCTGTTTAAAATTCATTATTTGATTTCTAAGGGAGATAATCTTAGCAGGAGGAAAATACTTGGCAATATAAGCATCTTTACACTTATCCCATGTTTCAATACTATTACGAGGTAAAGATGAAAACCAAGCTTTAGCTTTGTCACTTAGTGAAAAAGGAAATAATTTTAAATTCAAAATATCATTATCCATATCCTTTTTCTTTTGCATATCACATAATTCAACAAAGCTATTAAGATGTGATGCGGGATCCTCATTAGGACTTCCCGAAAATTGATCTTTCATGACAAGATTGACCAATGCAGCATTAATATCAAATGCCTCCGCACTAGTGGCGGGTGGTATAGGAGTACTAATAAAATCATTATTATTAGTATTTGAGAAATCACACAACTTAGTAGTATCTTGAGACATGGTGACCGGACTAGCAAAACAAGCAAGACAAGTAAACTAGCAAGTAAAGCAAACTAGTAACTAGCAAAGGTAAATATTTTTGTATTTTTGATTTTTATGAGACAAACTAAATATAACAACAAATAAAAAGAAGAACAAGTGAATGAAATTTTGTGCGAAGTTACTTGATAGTTGGTGATGGTATTCCCCGGCAACGGCGCTAGAAATCCTTCATGATACTCGTGATCTGTGTTGGGTTTTCCGTGAAGAGTAACGGGTAATCGCAGCACAAAGTGGGTAAGTATTTCCCTCAGTTATGAAACCAAGGTTTATCGAACCAATAGGAATACCAATCCTCAACCGTCTTCAGCGGCTGCATACAAAAGAACAAACAACTTGCACTGAATGCCGGCAAGAGGGTTGTCAATCCCCTTGACCTCGTTATTTGCAAGCAAGTGAGTTGTGTAGATAATAGTAAAGTGCAAAATAAAATAAATGGTAATAAATAACAGCAAGGTAAAGATAGCGTTTGTGAATTTATAAGTGAATAGACCCGGGGGGCGTAGAGTTCTCTAGTGGCATCTCTCATAAGCAAAGTATACGGTGGGTAAACAAATTACTGTTGGGCAATTGATAGAAAAGCGAATAATTATGCGATGTTCACGACAATGATCATGTGTATATAGGCATCATGTCCATAAGCAAATAGGCCGACTCCTGCCTGCACCTACTACTATTACTCCACTTCAAGAGCGCTTCTATGCTTGCCTATCTACGTATTAAGTTCATGACAAACGGAGTAATCCTTGGAGAACGATGACATGATGTAGACAAAGTAAACTCAACTGATATGAATAAACCCCATCATTTTATCCTTAGTAGCAACAACACAAAGACGCAACTTGTCCCCTTCTGTCATTGGGATATAGAAACTCGTCAGGTTGAACCTAGTACAACGCACCACTCCCACTGAAGAAATATCAATTTAGTTGGCCAAACTATCTCAATAGATCGGAGAGCATTACGAAGCTGTGATGATCATGCAAATAAGAATCATAGTAATCAGGTTTGACTCAAATACTTTTCATGAATAATCTGAACATAAACTCACAATTCATCGGATCCCAACAAACACGCCATACAAAGGGATTACATCGGATAGATCAAGGCAAAGATGCGATGAACATTGTATTGAAGATCGAGAGAGAGAGAGATTGCCATCTAGGTACTACCTACGGACTCGTAGGTCTATGGTGAACTACGCACACATCATGGTGAGGGCAGCAAGGTTGATGAAGAGGCCCTCCGTGATCGATCTCCCCTCCGGCAGGGTGCCGGAATGGAGGTGTAGATGGCCTCCCGTCGGAACAGAGACTTGCGGCAACAAAAAAAGTGTTTCTGGAGTGCTTCTGGTGTTTTTAGGGTAGATGTGAATTTATAGGCCAGAGAACGACGTCGGGGGACGCTCCAGGGGGCCACCACATATCTGGCCGCCCCCCCCTAGGGGGCGCGGCTGGATATGTTTTGGGCCCCTGGTGCATCTCCTGGCCCACCTCCGAAGCTTCTAGGTCTTGTATTGGTCCAGAAAAAATCACCAAAAAGTTTCGTGGCAATTGGACTCCGTTTGGTATTGTAACTTTGAAAAGGCAAAAACACGCAGAAAACAGGAACTAGCACTGGGCACTGGGTCAATAGGTTAGTGCTCAAAAATATTATAAATTGGTAAATAAACACCCAAAAAGTATCCTAGAATTAGAATATATCAGCATGGAAGAATCAAAAATTATAGATACGTTGGAGACGTATCAGCATCCCCAAGGTTAATTCCTGCTCGACCTCGAGTAGGTAAATGATAAAAATAGAATTTTTGATTTGACATGCTACCCATTATGTAATCTTTGGTATGTAAGCTCATTGAGAAATGATGAATTAACAGACAGCAACATAGTAATATTTATAAGTATAAGAAACAAAATCGTTAATTTTTCAAAGTATACGATCCTAAAAGAATGTTTACCCCTACTCATCTTATTATATTAGCAAGGCATGACTGCGTATTCACCACATAGATACAAATGTTAAGCACCATGGTGTCCAAGTCAGGCAATTGGATCGTACTTTTTCAATATGCATCAACTTTTCATTCTTCACGCAATACATGAGCGTGAACCATTGGACATAGCATATAGGTGGAATAGAATATGGTGGTAGGTATCAAAGGGTAAAAAGTGGAGAAGATAGTCTCGCATGAACTAGGCGTACGAACGAGCTATGGAGATGCTAATCGATAGATATCAATGCGAGGAGTAGGGATTGCCATGCAAATGATGCACTAGAGCTATAAGTGTATGAAAGCTCAACTGAAGCTAAGTGAGGTGTGCATCAAACTTGCTTGCTCATGAAGACCTCGGGCATTTGAGGAAGCCCGTCATAGGAATATGCAATCCAATTTTATTATACGAAAAGGTAATTCCCACTAGCATATAGAAGTGTCAACATAGGAGACTCTCTATATGAAGAACATGGTGCCACACTGAGGCACAAGTGTGGTAATGGATAGTAGCAAAGTTCCTTCTCTGTTTTCTCTCATTTTTTATATATATGGTGGGCTTTTCTCTTTTTTTGCTTCCCCAATTTTCTTTTTTTATATGGTGGGCTCATTTGGCCTCCCCCATTTTTATTTCATTTTTCGTCCGGAGTCTCATCCCGACTTGTGGGGGAATCATAATCTCCATCATCCTTTCCTCACTGGGACAATGCTCTAATAATGATGATCATCACACTTTTATTTACTTACAACTCAACATGAAGAACTGATAGGAAGATATGACTCTGTATGAATGCCTCTGGCAGTGTACCAGGATGTGCAACGATCTAGCGTGACATGTATAAAAAAATATGAAGAACGGTGGCTTTGCCACAAATACTATGTCAGCTCTATACGATCATGCAAAGCATTATGATGATGAATGAACTAGTCATGTGAAGTGACGATGGAATATGCATGGAAATATATCTCGGAATGGCTATGGAAATGCCATAATAGGTAGGTATGGTGGCTGTTTTGAGGAAGATATAATGAGGCTTATGTGCAACAGAGTGTATCATGTCACGGGGTTTGGATGCACCGACGAATATTTGCACCGATCCTCGAGGTGAGAATGCGCTATGCACTGTACCGAAGCGGCTAGCAAATATGAGAAGGTGAAGATGCGTATGTCCATGGTGTCACATTAGTCATAAAGAACTCACATACTTATTGCAAAGTTTTATTAGTTTTATCACAAATCAAAGTACTCCTCGCATGCCCTGAGGGAGGAGGTTGGTAGGAGTTAACCATCGCGCGCCCCCGACTCAAAACAACACTAGGATTTGAACGAGGAATATAAATGCTCACACATCATCACCATGCCTCTTTAATTTTTAGATGAATAACAAGTTAACACCTCTTAGTATCGACACTTCTATGAACCAACAATTTTGGAATCACACCTTTTTCATATTACCACATCAATGCCATTAACCAACAACTTCTCTATTTGTGCTACACGATGGTTTTGATTATCATTCATTGAATACTTAATATTCTTGGACTAGTCTTATGACCCATGCAAATTACCGTCACTATTACTCATCTCTCAAACAAATATACGTGAAGAACAAGAGCATATTATTTCTATAAAATCTACATGCCACCGTGCTCAAAAAGATATAAGTGAAGTACTAGACCAACTGCCTAGCTCAAAAGATATAAGTGAAGCACATAGAGTATACTAGCAAATTATCATGAAGGTGTGTATCTCCCAAATAGGTGTGTCCAGCAAATGATGATTGTGACAAACTGAAAGTAAAAGCAAACAAAAGCAAACGACGCTCCAAGCAAAACACATATCATGTGATGAATAAAAATATAGCTCCAAGTGACATACCGATGGATTGAGACGAAAGAGGGGATGCCTTCCAGGGCATCCCCAAGCTTAGATGCTTGAGTGTCCTTAGAATTATACTTGGGGTGCCTTGGGCATCCCCAAGCTTGGGCTCTTGCTACTCCTTATTCCGTAGTCCATCGTGATCACAATCAAAACTTCAAAACTTCAATCACACAAAACTCAACAAAACTTCGTGAGATCTATTAGTATAAGAAACATATTGCATACTTGAGGTACTGTGATAAATTGATTCAAATTCATATTTTTTTGCATAATAGGTACTGTATTCTAACTTCCCTGGCTTACACCCCCCCTGATATAGTCCGTGGCATAATCAAAACAAGCAAACTATGCAAGCAAAACAGAATCTGTTTAAAACAGAACAGTCTGTAGAAATCTGTAAAGAGCCCATACTTCTGTAACTCTACAAATTCTGAAAAATTAGGAAAATGTAAAGAATTTATATAGAAATACTGTGTTAAAATTTCAGATCATTATCACTCTCCAGTAAAAACCGACAATTCCTGCACTGGAGTCAAAGTTTCTGTTTAAGATTCAGCATCGTTTCTACTCATCTTGTGAGTCATCCCAAAGGCTTTACTTGGCACAAACACTGATTAAAACATAAAACCGCAATCATTACAGAGGCAAAGATCATGTTATCACACAAAAAAAGAAAGTAAAAATAAAAATAAAGATACATATTGGGTTGCCTCCCAACAAGCGCTATTGTTTTATGCCCCTAGCTAGGCATAATGCATAGTTTCAAGTGTTGTCATCTTTGACACTCAACCCGTAGGTAGCTATCATGACTAATTCATAAGGTGGTTTAATTATCTTCCTAGGGAAGTGTTCCATCCATTTCTTTTATCGGAATTGGAATCTTATGTTTCCCTCTTTCATATCAATAATTGCACCTATCGTTCGTAAAAATGGCCTTCCAAGTATTATGGGACAAGAAGGATTGCAATCAATATCAAGCACAATAAAATCTACAGGCACATAATTTTTGTTTTCAATAATAAGCACATCATTAATTCTACCTAAAGGTTTCTTGATGGTAGAATCCGCCAGATGCAAGTCTAGGGAACACTCTTCAATATTAGTGAGACCAAGCACATCACATAAAGTTTTGGGTGTAGTTGAAACACTAGCACCAAGGTCACACAAAGCATTGCATTCATATTTATTTATCTTTATTTTGATAGTAGGTTCCCACTCATCATGTAATTTTCTAGGAATAGAAATTTCAAGCTCAAGTTTCTCATCATAAGCTTTTATCATAGCTTCTACTATATGTTCGGTAAAAGCTTTGTTTTGTTCATAAGCATTGGGTGACATAATAATGGATTGCAGCAAGGAAATTCATTATACTAAAGAGAATTTATCATAATTAAAGTCCTTGTAATCCAAGATAGTGGGCACATCACTAGTTAAAGTTTTGACCTCTCCAAACCCACTTTTTTCGGTTTTAGCATTAGAATCATCACCCTCCAAGCAAACGGGACGCTCCTTAACTAAAGTTGACTAATCTCCAGTTCCTTTATCATTTCTATTCAGAGATGTAAACAAAGATTCAATAGTAGAAACACCAATCATTTTAAGATCTTCATCATGATTCCGGTAAAAACCGGGTGGAAGAGCTTTTTCTAAGAATTCTCGCTTAGCTCTCAACTTAGCGGTCCTCTCCTTACTTTCATTAATAGATAATTGGATAGATTTAATAGTCTCAATAAAATCATGCTTGGGTAGCAAAGACTTATTTTTAAGAGTTTCAACATCAAGAGCAATTATGTCCATGTTTTTAGCCAAAGTATCAATAATATGCAACTTTTCTTCTACCATAGTGTTGAAAACCTTTTGAGAATTAATAAATTCTTTAATTGTCTTATCAAGATCAGAAGGTATCTTATTAGAATTTGTAGAAGCATTTCCATATGAATTATCATAAAAATTTCCATAGTTGTTAGAGGAAATACCGGGATACGGTCTAGCATTGAAATTTCCTCTATAAGCATTGTTGTTAAAATTATTTCGCGAGATGATGTTCACATCAATAGCATCATTATTTTGCTCAATCAAAGTAGACAAAGGAATATCATTGGGATCAACATTAGCATTTTTATTAGCAACCATATTCATAAGAGCATCCACTTTTTCACTCAAAGTAGCGATTTCTTCAACAGAATTTACCTTCTTATCAGTTGGAGCTCTTTCGGTATGCCATTGAGAATAATTTGTCATAATGTTGTCCAGAAGATTTGTGTCCTCTCCTAAGGTCACATCCATGAAGGTAGCACCTGCGGCAGAATTTAGAAGTTTAAGCCATGAGTTTAGTCCAGCATAGAAATTTTGGATAATCATCTACAAGTTTAAGCCATGAGTTGGATAATTTCTTATCATCAATTTCATTCTCTCCCAAGATTGAGCAACATTTTCTTGATCTTGCTGTTTAAAATTCATTATTTGATTTCTAAGGGAGATAATCTTAGCAGGAGGAAAATATTTGGCAACAAAAACATCTTTACACTTATCCCACGTTCCAATACTATTACGAGGTAAAGATGAAAACCAAGCTTTAACTTTTAGTGAAAAAGGAAATAATTTTAATTTCACAATATCATTATCCATATCCTTTTTCTTTTGCATATCACATAATTCAACAAAGGTATTAAGATGTGATGCGGGATCCTCATTAGGACTTCCAAAAAATCGATCTTTCATGACAAGATTAAGCAATGTAGCATTAATATAAAATGCTTCCGCACTAGTGGTGGGTGGTATAGGAGTACTAATAAAATCATTATTATTAGTATTTGAGAAATCACACAACTTAGTAGTATCTTGAGACATGGTGACCGGACTAGCAAAACAAGCAAGACAAGTAAACTAGCAAGTAAAGCAAACGAGAAGCAAACTAGTAACTAGAAAGTAAATATTTTTATTTTTGATTTTTATGAGACAAACTAAATATAACAGAAAATAAAAAGAAGAACAAGTGAATCAAATTTTGTGCGAAGTTACTTGATACTTGGTGATGGTATTCCCCGGCAACGGTGCCAGAAATCCTTCCTGATACTCGTGATCTGCGTTGGATTATCTGTGAAGAGGAACGTGTAATCGCAGCACAAAGTGGGTAAGTATTTCCCTCAGTTATGAAACCAAGGTTTATCGAACCAATAGGAATACCAATCCTCAACCGTCTTCAGCAGCTGCACACAAAAGAACAAACAACTTGCACCCAACGCTGGCAAGAGGGTTGTCAATCCCCTTGATCTCGTTATTTGCAAGCAAGTGAGTTGTGTAGATAATAGTAAAGTGCAAAATAAAATAAAAGGTAATAAATAACAGCAAGGTAATGATGGCGTTTGTGAATTTATAAGTGAATAGACCCGGGGGGCGTAGAGTTCTCTAGTGGCATCTCTCATAAGCAAAGCATACGGTGGGTAAACAAATTACTGTTGGGCAATTGATAGAAAAGCGAATAATTATGCGATGTTCATGACAATGATCATGTGTATATAGGCATCATGTCCATAAGAAAATAGGCCGACTCCTGCCTGCACCTACTACTATTACTCCACTTCAAGAGTGCTTCTATGCTTGCCTATCTACGTATTAAATTCATGACAAACGGAGTAATCCTTGGAGAACGATGACATGATGTAGACAAAGTAAACTCAACTGATATGATAAAACCCATCATTTTATCCTTAGTAGCAACAACACAAAGACGCAACTTGTCCCCTTCTGTCACTGGGATATATAAACTCGTCAGGTTGAACCTACTACAATGCACCACTCCCACTGAAGAAATATCAATTTAGTTGGCCAAACTATCTCAATAGATCGGAGAGCATTATGAAGCTATGATGATCATGCAAATAAGAATCATAGTAATTAGGTTTGACTCAAATACTTTTCATGAATAATCTGAACATAAACTCACAATTCATCGGATCCCAACAAACACACCATACAAAGGGATTACATCAGATAGATCAAGGCAAAGATGCGATGAACATTGTATTGAAGATCGAGAGAGAGAGAGAGAGAGAGAGAGAGAGAGAGATTGCAATCTAGGTACTACCTACGGACCCGTTGGTCTACGGTGAACTACTCACACATCATGGTGAGGGCAGCAAGGTTGATGAAGAGGCCCACCGTGATCGATCTCCCCTCCGGCTGGGTGGCGGAACGGAGGTGTAGATGTCCTCCCGTCGGAACAGAGACTTGCGGCGGTGGAAAAAGTGTTTCGGGAGCACTTCTGATGTTTTTAGGGTAGATGTGAATTTATAGGCCAGAGAACGACTTCGGGGGACGCTCCAGGGGGCCACCACATATCCAGCCGCGCCCCCCTGGTGCATCTCCTGGCCCTCCTCCGAAGCTTCTAGGTCTTGTATTGGTCCCAAAAAATCACCAAAAAGTTTCGTGGCAATTGGACTCCGTTTGGTATTGTAACTCTGAAATGGAAAAACACGCAAAAAACAGTAAGTGGCACTGGGCACTGGGTCCATATGTTAGTGCTCAAAAATATTATAAATTGGTAAATAAATACCCAAAAAGTATCCTAGAATGATAATATATCAGCATGGAATAATCAAAAATTATAGATACGTTGGAGACGTATCAGGTACGTCATCTCCGCCGACGAGGTGCTCGAGCCTGGTCAAATAATAGTCGGGATCGACGATGACACGGCCGCCGGTGAGCTTGACGAAGAAGCCCACATACCCGCTCATCAATGCCTTGCACAAGCCTTTTGCCCATTCTTGGTGGGGCATCAGGCTGTTGAGGGGCACCGGTGACGATGGCTCTTCCTCTTCGTGTGGGTCGTCGATCATGCCAACAAGCAGCTCTGGATCTTTTGCGCGGTGGATGGTAAGCAACTCTTCATACTTCCCCTGCAATAAGACCACTATGCGCCCAAGGAACGGCACGGCGAGATCGGTGCCGATGGGCCACGGCGCCTGATACGTCTCCAACGCATCTATAATTTTTGATTGTTCCATGCTGATATATTATCATTCTAGGATACTTTTTGGGTATTTATTTACCAATTTATAATATTTTTGAGCACTAACCTATTGACCCAGTGCCCAGTGCCAGTTACTGTTTTCTGCGTGTTTTTCCTTTTCAGAGTTACAATACCAAACGGAGTCCAATTGCCACGAAACTTTTTGGTGATTTTTTGGGACCAATACAAGACCTAGAAGCTTCGGAGGAGGGCCAGGAGATGCACCAGGGGCCCACCACATATCCAGCTGCGCTCCCTAGGGGGGGCGCGGCCAGATATGTGGTGTCCCCCTGGAGCGTTCCCCGACGTCGTTCTCTGGACTATAAATTCACATCAACCCTAAAAACATCAAAACGCTCCCGAAACACTTTTTCCACCGCCGCAAGCCTCTCTTCTGACGGGAGCACATCTACACCTCCGTTCCGGCACCCTACCGAAGGGGAGATCAATCACGGAGGGCCTCTTCATCAACCTTGCCGCCCTGACCATGACGAGGAGGGAGTAGTCCACCCTCGGGGCTGACGGTTTGTACCAGTAGCTATGTGTTCAATCTCTCTCATTCGTGTTCTTGAGATGGCACAATCTTGATGTATCACGGGCTTTGTTAATATAGTAGGATCATATGATGTTATTCCCTTGTTACCTTGTTGTGATGAATTGAATCTTTACCTTTGAGATCTTGTTATGTTGGATTGAATATTATGGTTTGAGAACACTTGATGTACGTCTTGCATGGGATACCCGTAGTGACATTGGGGTATTCTATTGATTCACTTGATATATGTTCAGGCATCAACTTGCAGATTCCGGTGACCTAGGGGATCTATGCATAGGGGTTGATTGCACGTTTTCATACCACGTTCTCCGATAGAAATCTTGGGGTGCTCCTTGAAGCTCTTTGTGTTGGATTGAATATGATAGATCTGAAATTGTTTGATGCATGTCGCATAATTTACACACGGATACTTCAGGTGACATTGGAGTATCTAGGTGGCATTTGGGTTGATTGATATGTATCATTGGTGTTATTCTAGTAGGAACTCTAGGGGTATTTGTGACACTTATAGGAATATCCCAATAGATTGATCGGAAAGAATAACTTTGAGGTGGTTCTACTACCTACACCAATTTCATCTTATTGTTCTCCGCTAGATAGGAACTTTGGAGTGATTCTTTGTTGCACGTTGAGGGATGATCATATGATTCAACTATGTTAGCATTGTTGAGAGATTGCACTAGTGAAAGTATGGACCCTAGGCCTTATTTCCAAGCATTTATACACCGTTTTGCTCGCTGTTTTACACTTGCTACCTTGCTGTTTTTATATTTTCAGATTACAATATATCTACCATCCATATTGCACTTGTATCACCATCTCTTTGCCGAACTAGTGCACCTATACAATTTGCCATTGTATTGGGTGTGTTGGGGACACAAGAGATTTCTTGTACTTGATTGCTGGGTTGTTTGAGAGAGACCATCTTCATCTTACACCTCCCACGGATTGATAAACCTTAGGTCATCCACTTGAGGGGAAATTGCTACAGATGTACTCCAAGAAGGGGCGGGGGTCATTATCGGTCTCCGAGCTTTGGTTGCCTGGCAAGCCGCCAACGTCGACCTCCGGGCTTTGGTTGTCTGGCATGGGGCTGCCGTCAACCTCCGAGCTTTGGTTGCATGGCAAGGGGCCGACATCGACCTCCGAGCTTTGGTTGTGTGGAAAGGGCCGCCGTTAACCTCCAAGCTTTGGTTGCCTTGCATGCTTGGAATCATTAATGGAAGATAAGTGTGGACTAGATCAAGCATAGTGTTGTTGCGTTGCCACAAAGGTCATATAGAGCTAGCCACTCGCTGGTGGCGGGAAATTAACAGAGGAAGAGGCGGTAAGCGTTGGCATGGATTGCACGACACGCGTATAACGCCATTAATTTCCGCACTGGGCGTCTCTGTTCGTAGGTACCAGCTGGTGCACACCATCACTGGTTGTACAGGGGCCGGTTTTGGGGTTTCTCCTAGTTTATTATGCATGTAAAAAGTTTATTGAGGTAGTCAGTTATGTAATTGCATGTTTAATTTGGTTATGCATCTTTGTATTGTTTTTTCAAAATACACAAAGCTTGCGTTCCATTGCATTGGGTATGCATCTTGTATTTGTAAGCATTTATCTTGTTGTTCAGTACACAAAGCAAATCACATCGTGAACGATTAAACCACAAAACACTACGGTGATGATTTGAACAGTCACAGACAAGTATTCAACAGCAGCGTTTGCCCACACCACACACAGATTATTAGCAGAAATCGTGTGTACTATTATCGGTCTTCACACACCATTCAGATAACTGACATGTTTGCCCGGTATCACACACATCTTGTGACACCGATTTTTTTTTGTTATTTCGGCTAATTGCACACAAGTCATCCGAGTGACCTGTATGTTGTATATCACACACAAATTCATCTGATCAACTGTTTGTGTTATTTGGCTCGTCGCAAATAGTTCATCCGGGCAATGTGTTTGCCGTGTATCGCACACATATTCATCTGGGTGATCGTTTGTGTTATTTTATATCATCGCAAACAGTTCATCCGACTGACCTGTATGCCGTCTACCGCACACATCTTGATCTCGGTGACCGTTTGTGTTATGATTCATCAACACAAATAGTTTATCTAGGTGAATTGTATGCCATACATCGCACACACTTATATTAAGTTAACAGTTTGTGATATTATGTCGCATCACAAAAAGTTTGTGTGGGTCAATAGTGTGCCACGTATCGCACAGGAAACTCTTTTCTGAATCGTATTTGATGGATCTGCCATCGCACACAGTTCACGTTATTAGCGAAGAACCTTGAACTATACTGTTTTTGATTCATTCATCGCACACGGTTTCGTCGAAGGGTCTCTGATTGATGTGTCATCTTTGGACCATCATGTAGTAGTGTAGAGTCATAAGTGTTTTATGTTGAGTTGTAATATCGAGTTGTAAGTAAATAAAAGTGGGTTGATCATCATTATTAGAGCACTGTCTCAGTGAGGAAAGGATGATGGAGACGATGATTCCCCCACAAGTCGGGATGAGACTCCGGACGAAAAATAAAAAAATGGGGGAGGCCAAATGAGCCCACCACAAAAAAAGAGAACAAAAAAAAAGAAAAAAAGAAAAAAAAAAGAGAAAAAATAATAATAAATGAGAGAAAAGAGAGAAGGGGCAGTGTTACTATCCATTTACCACAGTTGTGCCTCAAAGTGGCACCATGTTCATATAGAGAGTCTCCTGAGTTGTCATTTTCATATGCTAGTGGGAATTTTTCATTATATAACTTGGCTTGTATATTCCGATGACGGGTGATACGTCCATTTTGCATCATGATTTCCTACTGTTATTTACTTTGTTTTGTTGAATAATAATGCTTTGGGGAGTGATTCTAATGCCTTTTCTCTCATAATATGCAAGGTTTACACAAAGAGGGAGAATACCGGCAGCTGGAATTCTGGACCCAAGAAAAGCACGTTAGAGATACCTATTCTGCACAACTCCAATGAAGCTGAAATTTTACGGAGATTATTTTTGCATTTAATAAAAAATACTGGAGCAGAAAACTACCGGAGGGGGCCTCCCAGGTGGGCACAATCCACCAGGCGCGCCAGGCCACCCTGGGCACGCCCTGATGGGTTGTGACCACCTCGACCCACCTCCGATGCCCATCTTCTGGTATATGGTCACTCTTGACCTAGAAAACATCAGACGAGGACTTTCGGGACGAAGCGTCGCCGCCTCGAGGCGGAACTTGGGTAGGAGCACTTTTGCCCTCCGGCGGAGCGATTCTGCCGGGGGAACTTCCCTCCCGGAGGGGAAATCGAAGCTATCATCATCACCAACACCCCTCTCATCTTTGGGAGGCAAATCTTCATCAACATCTTCAATAGCACCATCTCTTCTCAAACCCTAGTTCATCTCTTGTGTTCAATCTTTGTACCGGAACCTCAGATTGGTACCTGTGGGTGACTAGTAGTGTTGATTACCTTGCGTAGTTGATTACTATATGGTTTATTTGGTGGAAGATTATATATTCAGATCTATTATGCTATTCAATACTCCTCTGATCTTGAGCATGATTATTATTTGTGAGTAGTTACCTTTGTTCTTGAGGTCACGGGAGAAGTCATGTTGCAAGTAATCATGTGAATTTGATATGTGTTCGATATTGTGATGATATGTATGTTGTGATTCCCTTAGTGGTGTCATGTGAACGTCAACTACATGACACTTCACCATTCATGGGCCTAAGGGGATGCATTGCAGAGTAGTTCTTAGATAATGGGTTGCTAGAGTGACAGAAGCTTAAACCCTAGTTTATGCACTGCTTCGTAAGGGGCTGATTTGGATCCAAACGTTTAATGCTATGGTTAGATTTTATCTTAATAATTTTCTCGTAGTTGCGGATGCTTGCGAGGGGGTTAATCATAAGTGGGAGGTTGTTCAAGTAAGAACAGCACCCAAGCACCGGTCCACCCACATATCAAATTATCAAAGTAGCGAACATGAATTAAACCAACATGATAAAAGTGACTAGACGAAATTCCCGTGTACCCTCAAGAACACTTTGCCTATTACTAGTGATTATTTTGGCATGTCCTTTGCCTCAAAAGGATTGGGCTACCTTGCTGCACCTTGTTTACCATTACCGTTACTTGCTTGTTACCAATTATCTTGCTATCAAACTATCTGTTACCTACAATTTCAGTGCTTGCAGGAATTACCTTGCTGAAAACCGCTTGCCATTTCCTTCTGCTCCTCGTTGGGTTTGACACTCTTACTTATCGAAAGGACCACGATTGATCCCTATACTTGTGGGTCATCAAGACTCTTTTCTGGCGCCATTGCCGGGGAGTGAAGCGCTCTTGGTAAGTGGAAATCGGTAAGGAAAAACTTATACTACGTGCTGAAATTTATCGCTACTTGCTACTATGGAAAATAATCCTTTGAGGGGTTTGTTCGGGGTATCTTCACCTCGACCGGAACCACAATTAGTTGCCCCTCAACCTACAACACCTACTGAAAATGTTACTTATGAAATTCCTTCGGGTATGTTAGAACAACTGCTTGCTAAACCTTATGCAGGAGATGGAACTGAATATCCTGATATGCACATCTTATATGTGAACGAAATTTGTGGATTATTTAAGCTTGCTGGTTTACCCGGAGATGAAGTTAAGAACAAGGTTTTCCTTTTATCTTTGGAGGGAAAAGCATTGGCATGGTATAGGCTATGTGATGATCTTGGATCGTGGAACTGGAATCGTGTGCAATTGGAATTCCACCAAAAGGTTTATCCCATGCATCTAGTTCATCGTGATCGGAATTATATATATATATAATTTTTGGCCTCGTGAAGGAGAAAGTATCTCTCTAGCTTGGGGGAGGTTTAAGTCAATGTTATATTCATGCCCAATCATGACATTCCGAGAGAAGTTATCATTCAGAATTTTTATGCTCGACTTTCTCATAATGATCAATCCATGCTCGATACTTCTTGTGATGGTTCTTATATGAAGAAGACTATTGAATTCAAGTGGGATCTCTTAGAAAGAATTAAACGCAACTCTGAAGATTGGGAACTCGACGAAGGTAATGAATCAGGTATAAAGCTTGAATTTGATTGTGTTAAATCTTTCATGAATACCGATACTTTTCACAAGTTTAGCACTAAATATGGACTTGACTCTGAGATAGTAGCCTCTTTCTACGAAGCATTTGCTACTCACGTTGACCTCCCTAAGGAGAAGTGGTTTAAATATCATCCCCCTATTAAAGAAGAAATTAAAGAACCGGTCATGGCTAAAGAAGAAACCATCTTTTACAATGTTGATCCAGTTGTGCCTACCGCTTATATTGAAAAACCACATTTCCCTGTTAGGATAAAGGAACATGCTAAGGTCTCAACTGTGGTTCGTAAGAGTAATATAAGAGCACCTAAACCCCCTGAGCAAATTAAAGAAGAACCTAGTGTTGCTATGGTTAAAGATCTCTTGGTAGAAAATATTGATGGGCATGTTATATATTTTTGTGATGAAGCTGCTAGAATTGCTAAACCCGATGAAAAAGATAAACATAGACCCATAGAAGGCATGCATGTTGTCTCAGTCAAAATAGGAGATCATTGCTATCATGGTTTATGTGATTTGGGTGCTAGTGTGAGTGCTATCCCTTTTACCTTATACCAAGAAATCATGGACGAGATAGCACCTACTGAAATGGAAGACATTGATGTTACTATTAAACTTGCTAATAGAGACACTATCACACCAATTGGGATTGTTAGAGATGTTGAAGTCTTGTGTAGGAAGGTAAAATACCCTACTGATTTTCTAGTCCTTGGTTCCCCACAAGATGACTTTTGTCCCATTATCTTTGGTAGACCTTTCTTGAGCACCATCAATGCTAAGATAGATTGTGAAAAACAAACTGTCAGTGTCAGTTTTTGTAATGTGTCTCATGAGTTTAATTTTTCTAAGTTTAGTAGACAACCTCGTGATAAAGCATTATCTAGTAAGGATGAAATAATTGGTCTTGCTTCTATTGTTGTGCCTCCTACTGATCCATTAGAACAATATTTGCTAGACCATGAAAATGATATGCACTTGAGTGAAAGAAATGAGATAGATCAAATTTTCTTCGAACAACAACCTCTCTTGAAACACAATTTTCCTATTGAAACTCTTGGAGGTCCTCCTCCACCTAAAGGTGATCCTGTGTTTGAATTGAAACAATTGCCTCACACTTTGAAGTATGCTTATCTTGATGAGAAAAAGATATATCATGTTATTATTAGTGCTAAACTTTCAGAACATGAAGAAGAGAGATTATTGAAAGTTCAGAGGAAGCACCGGGATGCTATTGGATATACTCTTGATTATCTTAAGGGCATTAGTCCCACTCTATGTCAGCACAAGATTAATATGGAACCTGATGCTAAACCCGTTGTTGATCACCAACGGCGATTGAATCCTAAGATGAAAGAAGTGGTAAGAACTGAAATATTAAAGCTTCTGGAAGCAGGTATAATCTATCCTATTGCTGATAGTAGATGGGTAAGTCCCGTTCATTGTGTCCCTAAGAAAGGAGGTATTACCATTGTTCCCAATGATAAGAATGAACTCATTCCACAAAGAATTGTTACTGGCTATAGAATGGTAATTGATTTTAGAAAATTATATAAAGCTACTAGGAAAGATCATTACCCTCTACTGTTCATTGATCAAATGTTTGAAAGACTATTTAAGCACACACACTTTTGTTTCTTAGATGGATATTCTGGTTTTTCTCAAATACCGGTGTCACAATCCGATCAAGAGAAAACTACCTTTACTTGCCCTTTTGGAACCTATGCTTATAGACGTATGCCTTTTGGTTTATGCAATTCACCTGCTACCTTTCAAAGATGTATGACTGCTATATTCTCTGATTTTTGTGAAAAGAATGTGGAGGTTTTCATGGACGATTTTTCCGTTTACGGAACTTCTTCTGATGATTGCTTAAGCAACCTTGATCGAGTTTTGCAGAGATGTGAAGAAACTAATCTTGTCTTGAATTGGGAGAAGTGCCACTTTATGGTTAATGAAGGCATTGTCTTGGGGCATAAAATATCTGAATGAGGTATTGAGGTGGATAAAGCCAAAGTTGATGCAATTGAGAAAATGCCATGTCCTAACGATATTAAAGGTATTCGAAGTTTCCTTGGTCATGTTGGTTTTTATAGGAGGTTCATTAAAGACTTCTCTAAAATTTCTAGGCCTCTTACTAATCTTTTGCAAAAGGATATTCCTTTTGTTTTTAATGATGATTGTGTGGAAGCCATTGAAACACTCAAGAAAGCCTTAACCTCTGCACCTATCGTTCAACCACCTGATTGGAACTTGCCTTTTGAAATTATGTGTGATGCTAGTGATTATGCTGTTGGTGCTGTCCTAGGACAAAGAGTTGATAAGAAATTGAATGTTATCCATTATGCTAGTAAAACTCTAGAAAGTGCCCAACCAAACTATGCTACCACTGCAAAAGAATTTTTAGCAGTTGTGTTTGCTTGTGATAAATTTAGATCCTATATTGTTGACTCCAAAGTTATTGTTCACATTGATCATGCTGCTATAAAATACCTTAGGGAAAAGAAAGATGTTAAACCTAGACTCATTAGGTGGGTTCTCTTGCTTCAAGAATTTGACTTACACATCGTTGATAGGAAGGGAGCTGAGAACCCCGTAGCGGATAACTTGTCTAGGTTAGAAAATATTCTTGATGACCCACTACCTATTGATGATAGTTTCCCTGACGAATAGTTAGCTGCAATAAGTGTTTCTCAAAACACACCTTGGTATGCTGATTATGCTAACTACATTGTCGCTAAATATATACCACCTAGCTTCACTTACCAACAAAAGAGAAAAAAATTCTATGACTTGAGACATTACTTTTGGGATGACCCACACCTTTATAAATAAGGAGTAGATGGTATTATTAGACGTTGTGTACCTGAGCATGAACAGGAACAAATCCTATGGAAATGTCATTCCGAAGCTTATGGAGGACATCATGCGGGAGATAGAACTGCTCATAAGGTATTACAATCCGGTTTTTATTGGCCTACTCTCTTCAAGGATGCCCGTAAGTTTGTCTTGTCTTGTGATGAGTGTCAAAGAATTGGTAATATCGGTAAGCGTCAGGAAATGCCTATGAATTATTCACTTGTTGTTGAACCATTTGACGTTTGGGGTTTTGATTATATGGGGCCTTTTCCTTCCTCCAACGGGTACACTCATATTTTAGTTGCGGTTGATTATGTCACTAAGTGGGTAGAAGCTATTCCAACTAGTAGTGCTGATCACCACACCTCCATTAAAATGCTTAAAGAGGTTATCTTCCCAAGGTTTGGAGTCCCTAGATATTTAATGACCGATGGTGGTTCACACTTTATCCATGGTGCTTTTCGTAAGATGCTTGCTAAATATGATGTTAACCATAGAATTGCATCACCCTATCATCCTCAATCTAGTGGTCAAGTTGAACTTAGCAATAGAGAAATAAAATTAATATTACAAAAAACTATCAATAGGTCTCGTACGAATTGGTCTAAGAAATTAGATGATGCACTTTGGGCCTATAGAACAGCCTATAAAAATCCTATGGGTATGTCTCCATATAAAATGGTATATGGGAAAGCTTGTCATTTGCCTCCAGAATTAGAACACAAAGCATTTTGGGCAATTAAAGAACTTAACTATGATTTCAAACTTGCCGGTGAGAATAGGTTATTTGATATTAGCTCACTAGACGAATGGAGAACCCAAGCATTTGAAAATGCCAAGTTATTCAAAGAAAAAGTAAAAAGATGGCATGACAAAAGAATCTAGAAGCGGGAATTCAAAATAGGAGATTATGTTCTTTTGTTCAACTCTCGTTTAAGATTTTTTGCAGGAAAGCTTCTCTCAAAATGGGAAGGACCATATATTATCGAAGAGGTTTATCGTTCTGGAGCTATCAAGATTAATAACGCCGAAGGTACTAACCCGAAGGTGGTCAATGGACAAAGAATTAAGCATTATATCTCAAGTACGCCTATTAACGTTGAAAGCAATGTTATCCAAACCATGACACCGGAGGAACACATAAAGGAAACCTTCCGGAACACTCCAGAATTCTGAAAAATAGGAGGTACGTGATACGATAAGTAAACGGACTCCGAAAAATCCGCAAAAATATTTTTTGTCAGTTTTGCAATATTTTAGAATTTTGGAAATAAAAAAATAAACCGGAAGATGATCGACGTGAGCACGATACACCAGGGCGCGCCAGGCAGGGTTGTGCCCACCTCGGATGCCTTCCTGACTCCGTTTTCCTTCCATATGCTTGTTTCCCAAGAATAAAAATTCTCTATATCTACCCTCGACTGTTTTGACAACCACATCGCAAAAAAACCCTTTGTTCTTGTTTCGTGCTATTTTCCTATCAGATCTGTCAAGTCAGCCATCATGTCTTCCCCCTCTTCTAATACCGTGGAAGAAGATGCCTGGCTAATGAAGATAGAGCTGAAGAGGGGGGAGCCGGAAGAAGCCAACAAGGAAGACAAGGGCAAGGATGCTATGGTGGATCAGCCCCCTGAAGGAGAGCAATCCATGCCAACAAAGGAGGGAGAAGAAGAAGATATCCTTCAACCTTATTACAGCCATCTCACCCCTATTGAAATCGAAGCTTTCACTACAAGAAATATGTCAACTTGTGACCTTCTGGCAGTGACCCTGGAAGAAATCTACGACCATTTGAGACCAATTGGTCGTAAGTTGTTCGGGAGGCTCCAAACGCTAAACAATAACGACCATTTTGGTTAGAAAGGTCGTAATTTCCTTACACGAAATGGTCGTAAAGCAGACAACACTGGTTTGTTGCCTTATTGCTAAATGATCACGACCAATATAGATGGTCATAGCCTTGTAAATTGTGGTGCATTGCTATGACTAGGCGCCACCTCATCAGTTTTCCCTATGTGTCATGTCCATGTGTCAATTTTTGCCCTAGGTTGTGAAGGAGCCTACATTTCTGTCATTCCAAAAATTCCCAAAAATTCTCATCAATTCTTTGGATCATATCTTCCTCAAATATGTCAAAATCCTTCCTTGCCTAGTTCAAAAGTAATTCAGGAATATTGATTTTCCTATTCTGTTCAGGACAACACTTTGTGAAGGAAGTGCTATTTATATTTTTTGGATTGCCCTCAAAATTTTTGGGCACTCTTTTCTATCCAAATCATTGCCTCATGACAAAATTCAGATCCATTAATTTGCCTATTAAATCTTTCTTAGCAAATTTCCAAAGTTTCTGTTCAGCTAGAAGCTTTGAGAAGTAAGTACTAGCTAGGGTTCTCCTAATGAGCTGAATTTTTTCCACATATTCTATATGCCCAAATCATATCTCTCCACAAAATTTGATCCCCATCTAATAATCCATGTGAGCTTACCATCCAATCTTTGTTTCTGGTAATATTTTCAATTTGTGAAGCAACTATATTTTATATTTCTTTATAATTGCTGAAATTTTTTCAGGACATGACCCTGCCCATAGAACCTCCGTACACCAAATTTTATCTGATTTTAATGTAGCCAATTTTCCTCAATATTTTTTCCAATTTTATATTCAGTGGAGAGAATTGTGAAGGAAGTACCATTTTTATTTATCCAAATGGTATGCAATTTTTACAGATCCTTCATATGCCCATATTATTACCCTCCTCCAAATTTCATCTCAATCCAATCATCTATGTGGGCCTAGCATCAATTTCTATTTTCTGTCTAGAGAAGAGCATTGTGAAGGAAATACCACTTTGGCATGTCCAAATGGTATCAAATTTTTACAGTGCCTTCTTATGCCCAAATTACTATCCTCCGCCAAATTTCATCTCAATCCGTTGATTCATTTGAGCCCAGATTCAACATTCATATTTCTGTCCAGTGTGGTACTTTGCAAAGCAAGTGCCACTTAGGCTCCTCCATTTGAGCTGAAAATTTTCCAAGACAGTCTCCTTAGTAGATGTTCATCCTCAGCCAAAACTCACGCCCATTGGCCATGTTTATTTCGCCCACCGCTAATCAAACACTTGGCTGCTAATTCATGTTTGATCTTAGTTCAGTATCCTCGTGAGATTCTTCTATTGTATTCTTCTTCCTAACACCTGTCGGGGGAGTGCCCAACCCATCAGACATTCCTAGGCCGCCCAGAATGCGTGGCAATGCTTAGGTCACGCGGTGACCACGCGGCTGGCATGCCAGTTTGCACGCTCTGGAGCTGGGGCCATCGTCCACCGTCCAAACCTCGATGTCTCGCCACCAAACCATGTATCTCTGATTAAATAGATACTTATGTACCTAAAAATTATTTTTGGAAAAAATCATGAGCACAATATAAGGCAGCTGCAGTTCAAATTTGACCCGCTTCCTACTGAATCGGCGGAAATTTGTCTTTTTCACGAGAGGTGGCTCAAATCTTTTGACACCCAACCATTTAGTTAATTGTACATTAAATATGGCCTAATATTTTAGAAAATTGATTCGGTCCAATTTTGCAACAAATATATGGTAGGTCCTTCATAAAAAACTCATTTTGGGCACTCGAAAAATGGAAAATGAATTTTCCGTCCAAAGAAAATGAAAACTTCTTTAGACAACATTGTTTGTCATTCCAATATGCACCCTTTTGAACAATATGAGATCATTTGAGCAAACTATGCCATGAATGTGGCCATAAGATTTGATCATTTGGCTTGAAAGCCATGAATCTTCACACATGATAGCTCATTTCTGAGAACACTTTTTGAAAATAATTACCGTATTACAAGTTTATTATTTTTCCTCATAACTTGGTCACATATAATGACACAATGCGAAGGTTTTCCAATTTTTTGATTTTTTTGGATTTTTCATGCCCATTTCAAAATGTGGTCAAAACGGCGGGCATGGCCGTTCCTAGCTAGTGGTTGAATTTTGGAAAACTTTTGATGTTTCTCTGATTAAATAGATAGTTATGTACCTAGAAATTATTTTTGGAAAAAATCATGAGCAAACTATAAGGCAGCTGCAGTTCAAATTTGACCCGCTTCCTACTGAATCGGCGGAAATTTGTCTTTTTCGCGAGGTGGCTCAAATCTTTTGACACCCAACCATTTAGTCAATTGTAGCTTAAATATGGCCCAATATTTTATAAAATTGATTCGGGCCAATTTTGCAACAAATATATGGTAGGTCCTTCACAAAAAAACTCATTTTGGGCACTCGAAAAATGGAAAATGAATTTTCCGTCCAAAGAAAATGAAAATTTCCTTGGGCAACATTGTTTGTCATTCCAATATGCACCCTTGTGCACAATATGAGATCATTTGAGCAAACTATGCCATGAATGTGGCCATAAGATTGATCATTTGGCTTGAAAGCCATGAATCTTCACACATGATACCTCATTTATGAGAATACTTTTTTAAAATAATTACCGTATTACAAGTTTATTATTTTTACTCATAACTTGGTCACATATAATGACACAATGCGAAGGTTTTCCATTTTTTTGATTTTTTTTGGATTTTTCATGCCCATTTCAAATGTGGTCAAAACGGCGGGCATGACCATTCCTAGCTAGTGGTTGAATTTTGGAAAACTTTTGATGTTTTTCTGATTAAATAGATACTTATGTACCTAGAAATTATTTTTTTCAAAAAATCATGAGCAAACTATATGGTAGCTGCAGTTCAAATTTGACCCGCTTCCTGCTGAATCGGCGGAAATTTGTTTTTTTTTCACGAGAGGTGGCTCAAATCTTTTGACACCCAACCATTTAGTCAATTGTACATTAAATATGGCCTAATATTTTAGAAAATTGATTCGGTCCAATTTTGCAACAAATATATGGTAGGTCCTTCACAAAAAACTCATTTTGGGCACTCGAAAAATGGAAAATGTTTTTCTTGTGAAAAAAAACTCATTTTCAATCAATTACGACCAATTTAGATGGTCATAACGTCTTCATATTGTTTACTGCGTTCTGATTGGTCCATGAAAATCTCACGCGGATCATGCATCAAAGACCGTTGGATGATCCCGGATCCAACGGCAGCCATCACCTCTCTAGCCAAAACCCTAGCTTTGTCCTCCTGACATTTTCCATCCACCCCCCGCCTCCTTTCTTCCTCTCTTCTCCTCTCTTCTCCTTCCTCCCTTCCTCCCGTGATCTGTCATCCCGTGCTCTCCCCTCCCATCCCCTCCCCTCCCCTCATGGAGCTCACTACACCGCACCAGAAATCCTCCTCCCGCGCCCTCGCGCCCTCCTCCTCCTCCTCCTCCCGTCCCCTCCCCTCCCATCACCATAAATCCTGTCCCGCGCGCCCGTGTAGTTAGTTGACCGGACATGGCAACTCCGCCCTCCGCCCTCACGCCCCACTGTTGGCCCGTCCGCCATGTCGAAGCAAGACCGCCCCCCGCCGATTGACGCGAGATCGATCTCGCCGTGCTTTGTCGCCGACCGATTTGCCCCCCTGGGGTCCTCAGACCTGACGTAATCTTCCGGTTTCGACGCTATTTTACAGGAGGGAAGGCCAAGCCGCTCAAGCAGGGGTTTTCACGTTAGCCAACAATCAATTTGGGCACCTCGACGGAGGCAGACAGGACGAGGTCGACGGCGATGGCCTCGCCGAAGCGCGCCGCCGGTCTCCGATGTGGCCATGGATCCCGCCTCGGACCCCAACCTCCTCCAGTCCGTAAGCAAAGAGCATCTCCCTCCGATCCCCTTGTTCCTCCCCTAAGCCATGCTGGAGCCAGATTGAATGTGCGAGTGGTGTTGGAGATGTGCAAGGAGGCCAAGGGGGCCAACGACGAGATGGTGGTGCTGGGCTCTTCCAGCGATGTGCCGCCGCCCCCACTCTCTCCACGGCCTCCACCGGCGTGTTCCTTCTGGTAAGACATCGACTGACCAAATTACTACTAGTAAGTACATTTCGGTGGGAAGGGTTCAGTATCTTGAAAATTTGGTCTCCTCGGGTAGAATCTTACTCGTACGTTGCAGTTTCATCGCTATGCTGCAATAATGTGCGAACCTTTGAGTGGTTAGAACTTTGGGGATAGCTTGATGTAGTGTTAAGCCTGTGGCAAATCTACATACTCTGTAGTTGATTAATTTTGTCCAGTCATTCACACTGGATAATTGTAAACAGTTCAGTTATGAGACCCTAACAAAAATTGTCTAATAATATGTATTATATACTGTTTCCTACCCAGACCATTCTGCAGTTCTTTCTGGATTGGGGAGGCGGTCTTGCACGATGCTAATGGTAGCTTAGATCGGTCCGTGCTTGGTTAGTAATTGCGGATGATTCGTTAGGGGGATGTGATTCTGGCAAGTGTGCGTGCGGTTATACTGCAGTAGAATTTCGTTACAATTGGGGGTTGTGAATGATTGGCCTTGGATGAGTACAAGCACCTTGCTTGGTCCTAATAGGATCCGAGTTTGCCTAATTGCTACTGTTTCTACCGATTATGCTGGATGGGGTTGTCCCACGGCGGCTAAATTTCTAATGTTTGGAGTTTCTGGAGCGATAGTTTGCCCTAGAGGATGAGCAATGTTATGCACGTGTGCTAGCGATAGTTTGTATTTGTAACATCAGTCTACCTTCAAATGTGTTAATCTAACACGAAGTTGCCCTCTCTGTTTTTGCTTGGCTTACATTATGTGCGGTCATGGCTTGTCTAAGGTGAATATGCTCGGTAGAAATTGCAGCAAAACTTGGAGTGCATATCTATACTCTTGGCATGTTCTTGTCTTTATGCCGTTACTGTAACCTGATTAGTAGGCACTAACAAGTGGGCAGTCTGCTTCCATAGTGTTTGTATGGAGATAATAGTGTTTTCTTCTTCATGAATGCTCAAACCCCTTTTGTTACATTATGTCTTTAAATAGTAAAATTGAGAATGCCAAGCTAAATTATGCAACTGAATTGTTCTTTCATTGAACCACCAAATACTGAAGTTTTGTTATGTATGACAAAAGAAATATACTCCCCTCATGCGCCAATCTTATTCCTCCCTCACTTCTCCTTTGTCCACAGGTTGGCCGGCTCCGTCGCATCGCCACGTATGTGGGCCAATTTATGTGTCCATGTAGATGGACGATGCAGGGCCTGGATGGGATGATGGCGCAGTAAACCATGCATCCGCCCTGTCTGCATCGATCTCTGTAACTGCAGCGGCGACCACCACATCTGCTGAGAGGGAGGCACTCTCTACACTGTATTCTCTGTTTATTGTCTTTAGTTAATGGTTTCCCATGTCTTGGTAGGTAATCAATATCATGTCCATGTTGTTGTCGGCTAGATGGTAATGGCTCACCAGAATATATACACTACACACTCATTTTGTAAGATCCATTCAAGTGACAAATGAGTCCATATTTTTTACAATGCACCAAAATGTCTTGTTTCTGTCGTGAAAGTAATATAACGGCGTGACACAGTTCTAAATAAAAATGCACATAGCTTGTCAATGTCAATATCATGTGAGTCAGTCAATGAACTTACAATATCAGTCTCTTAGAGTCGTTGTTTTGGCAACCTAATACTGTTGTAAAAGCAACCGATTAAGGATAAGACTTGGTGAGGCTGATGCACAGATTAGACATCACTAGAGCCTAGTTGATCCTATCTTTGCAGAATGTATTGATGTGTGCTTGGTTTTCGTTGGTTATTGTTTTTATATAGAAAAATAAATTTTGGGCCATGTAATGGATATTTTTGTAACTTATCAGTAAGCGAGAATGCACATAGTGAGTCTTGTATCATGGGTTTCAACGCACATGGTTTAAATGGTTGTTTTTCACCACGGAAGAAATGCATAACCAAAGTCCTAAGCTTGAGGGTCTTGGTTGTTTAAATCCTCTATCAGGGTTCCGTTCCTGTAAACCTTATATAAAGCTAAAATTCTTCTGTGTCTTGCTCTTTTGATGGTGCCACTATACATGTTAGATTGTTAGCTGTACATGTTTCCATCTCAAATTACTTGGGTGGCATTCATCTGTACATAACATAATTGTATTGAAAAAATATCTTTTATATAAATTTGGTTGGCTAAAGAAACAAGCTATGTACATAACACACAGATAGGAAATCTTCTTCTGTTTCCTGAATCCTGACACTGAAGATGTCGTAGGGGAAGGGATCTTGGAGGGATGACTACCTTTTAGATGTACCGATGAGCTGCCATCGGGATGATTCTCCTGTAGACTCTAAATGAGATGGTTTTCAGCTGTGCGCCCAGTCTCGAACTCGCCTTTCGAGTCCTACAGTTCTGCAAGGTTCGACCATGAATGATAACTGAGAGGATTCTAAACTATGCCTTTCTAATTTCTGCTTGATCCGCCATGCATAGGTATCTTGATGGTTGAGCGCAGGAACACTCTACATAGCTGAGATGATGATGCAGACCAAATCTTCTTCAAGTACAGATCCATCCACTACATAGGCTTGAAGGTAGGTATGCATGAGCTCTCCTTTTACCTACTCCGTACTCAAAGGTGGAACCAAATCCCGCTTGTTCAGTATGCTCCATCCTAAGCATGTATATACACCCATGAGTTTGTGTTCTTGATATCTACCTGTAGTGTCATGATGAATAAACCTCCTGATTTCATATGTTCGCCTATGGAACAAGGGGATCAGAAGAACAAACAATAAGAACTTTTTATGAACACTAAGTTCAGATAAATAGGTGTAACTTACCATACCTAAGAGTGTAGCATGCTATGAAGAGATATTGCAACTCCAGAGTAGACAATTAAAACATGTTAGTAAAATCAGTGTGCATCCGTAGTGATGCTTGATCTTGTTATTTTAGTCCATGAGTGTTGTGCTGGAGCATCGCTGACCAGTATGGTTTTCTTCAAGGTATATACAAGTGCCATCTCTTTCTGGCAACATATGCCTCCTCTGTCATGTCATGTATCTATTTTCACTTAGACGTTTTAAGTAAATGTTGTATTACTTGCAAGTGTCAATGTACTGATGCAAAACACTGCTTGTGTACTTATGACTAATCTGTTTTCCCTCTCATTTATAGGAGTTCGTAGGCGAAAGAAATTGAAAGAAGCTCGAAGCCCCATTCAGCGACTCGCTTTATATGTTATTGAACTTGTTGTAATGCATAATTTGTTTGGAATTTTGATGTAATGTTGATCTTGCTAGGAATAGGGTGCATATTTAAATGTTGTACTTATTATTCAAATGATGGATTTACTTGTTATTCAAATGTTGGGAATTTGAATGTGTACTAGTTGTATTTAGTTGGATTTAAACATAATACTGAAAGAGGCCTTGGCCCAGACGCCACTAGATCTTCATAAGGCCATAGCCCAAACATAGCTGCTTAGTTTCAGCAAATACCAGTATATTAATTTAAGAAAACAAATAAAATGGATTATAAAAAGGTTGTGTTTCATAACTTAAAAGGACTGCAAAAAGACCGAGGCCTGAACAAGAATTGGATTGTAAAAAGGCTATAAAAATGAATTGTAAAAAAAAGAAATGGATTCTAAAAGGCTGCGACCCATAAAAAATGGCCGAATTGCTGGGCTAGGCCCATGCAGCTAGCGAAAATTGACAGGAAAAATATATATTAAAAAGGCTGAATTAATGGGCTCGGCCCATATAGACACCGAATTGGACCGGGCTGATTCTTATCAACGACCAATCCAATTGGTCGCAATTTTGCCACGTCTGCTTGCCACGTTGGATCTGACGTGGCTTGGGCAGACAACCAACGACCAAAACAATTGGTCGTAGGACCAACGACCTTTTATTTTGGTCGTAACCTTCTGCGACCATATCACAAAGAAGGTCATTAAGTTTCATTAAAGACGGTCATCTTTTGACCAACTGTTTTTTGTCACAAAAAGGTCGCAAATGAAAAACAATGACCATTCAGTGACCAATATTGATGGTCGCAAGTTAGCATATTTCTTGTAGTGTTTTAGAGCTTTCGAAGCGGTCCGTGTTCAGAATAAATTTCTCATCCGTGAAAATATTTTGCTAGAAGAGCACATCAATAACCTTAGAAGGGTCATCCGCAAGTTGGAGCATCTTTTGAAGCGGAAGTGTGACATCATAACACCACCACCTTCTTCATCACCACCACCAAAGGAGACTTGAGCACACGGGTATGGGCACTCCCCTTGGCTTGAGCCAAGCTTGGGGGAGGTGCCCCGGTATCGTATCACCACCACTTTTATTCAGCTTTACCTATTTTAGTTCGATCTTTAGTTTCCCATTGCTTTAGTTGAATAAAAGTTTAGCATGATCTATTTCCGTGTGTTAGTTCCGTGGCCTACCTATCTATGTAATTGAGTGAGAGTTATATAATAAAGTTTAGTTTGAGTTTTTGCCTCTCTACTTTCTTGTTGCAATCAAATAAAGAGAAGAAACAAATGAAAAGGATCATATGCTAATCTTATGGTGAGTAATGACATCACATAAGGAAAAGTATAAGTAGTAAAATTTATTGGAGATTGAAAAACATAGCATTGGTTAATGATGCAATTCATGAAAGAATTAATAAGGGAAGAGAAGATTCACATGCAAATACGCCATCTTGGACATCTTTTATGATTGTGAGCCCCCATCAAATATTATATGTCAAAATTGTTGACGTTGGACAAGGAAGACAACGTAATGATTTATGTTTGTTCATATCCACATAGAAGTTATATTGTCATAGATCCTTTAACATGTGGTGCTTGCTCAATATCTTTGCTAGCCAAAAATTCCGCACTAAGTAGAGATACTACTTGTGCATCCAAAAACCCAAACCCAAATTCTTTCTTTGAATGTCCACCATACCTGCCTATGGATCGAGAAAGATCCTTCAAGTAAGTTGTCATCGGTGCAACAAGGCAATAAAAATAGCTTCTAAAAGTGTTTTGATCAATTAGTGTAAGAGAAAATTGAGCGCTATACGAACTTATGATGGCAAAGTAATAAAAGTGAAGGACTGTATAATAAAGGTTGCTATCATAGGGGGCAATATAGTGTGACATTCTTTTACATTAATGGATTGGGTATACAAACCAATAAGCGCATGACAACCTATGCTTCCGTCTGCGAAGGGCCTATCTTTTACTTTTATGTATTTAGTTTTATGCAAGAGTCAAAGTATTCTTCCCTATTCCTTTTTACTTTTTCTTTTGCAAGCATCATGTGGTGAGGAAAGATCTAGGCACATATATCCAGTTGGATATGGGTGGGCATGAGTTATTATTGTTGACATCAGCCTTGAGGTGAGTAAGTTGGGAGGCGGAACTATAAGCCCCTATCTTCCTATGTGTCCGGTTGAAACTTTTTGCTCATGGGTATGCCGTGAGTGTTAGCAATCATAGAAGACTAAATGATGGTTGAGTATGTGGACTTGACAAGAAGGCTCCGACATGAGACCCTTCCTGAAAATATGATGAATTGTAGTTGCAAAGTTGACTGAGAACATAGTTTGTTGATTCCCAATAAGGTTTATGCTTCATACTTCTATGTTGTGATGAATTGTTACTTGTTCATGAGAAGCTATATGATAAAAATGTGTTGAAATAAGTTTTTATGTTAGAGTTTGTTGCTATTATATTAATAAGCATGATGCTTCTATGTCCGTATTTTGTTTTTATCGACACCTCTCTCTCAAACCATGTGGACATGCTTTTCCATACCGGCTTTCGCTTGAGGACAAGCGAGGTCTAAGCTTGGGGGAGTTGATACGTCCATTTTGCATCATGATTTCCAACTGTTGTTTACTTTCTTTTGTTGAATAATAATGCTTTGGGGAGTGATTCTAATGCCTTTTATCTCATAATATGAAAGGTTTACACAAAGAGGGAGAATACAGGCAGCTGGAATTCTGGACCCAAGAAAAGCACGTTAGATATACCAATTCTGCACAATTCTAATGAAGCTGAAATTTTACGGAGATTATTTTTGCATTTAATAAAAAATACTGGAGCAAAAAACTACCTGAGGGGGCCTCCCAGGTGGGCACAACCCACCAGGGCATGCCAAGCCACCCTGGGCGCGCCCTGATAGGTTGTGGCCTCCTCGGCCCACCTCCGGTGCCCATCTTCTGGTATATGGTCACTCTTGACATAGAAAAAAATCAGACGAGGACTTTCGGGATGAAGCGCCGCCGCCTCGAGGCAAAACTTGGGCAGGAGCACTTTTGCCCTCCGGCGGAGCGATTCCGCCGGAGGAACTTCCCTCTCGGAGGGGGAAATCGAAGCTAGCGTCATCACCAACACCCCTCTCATATTTGGGAGGCCAATCTTCATCAACATCTTCAACAGGACCATCTCCTCTCAAACCCTAGTTCATCTCTTGTGTTCAATCTTTGTACCGGAACCTCAGATTGGTATCTGTGGGTGACTAGTAGTGTTGATTACCTTGCGTAGTTGATTACTATATGGTTTATTTGGTGGAAGATTATATGTTCAGATCTATTATGCTATTCAATACTCATCTGATCTTGAGCATGATTATTATTTGTGAGTAGTTACCTTTGTTCTTGAGGTCATGGGAGAAGTCATGTTGCAAGTAATCATGTGAATTTGATATGTGTTCAATATTTTGATGATATGTATGTTGTGATTCCCTTAGTGGTGTCATGTGAACGTTGACTACATGACACTTCACCATTCATGGGCCTAAGGGGATGCATTGTGGAGTAGTTATTAGATGATGGGTTTCTAGAGTGACAGAAGCTTAAACCCTAGTTTATGCGCTGCTTCGTAAGGGGCTGATTTGGATCCAAACGTTTAATGCTATGGTTAGATTTTATCTTAATACTTTTCTTGTAGTTGCAGATGCTTGCGAGGGGGTTAATCATAAGTGGGAGGTTGTTCAAGTAAGAACAGCATCCAAGCACCGGTCCACCCACATATCAAATTATCAAAGTAGCGAACACGAATTAAACCAACATGATAAAAGTGACTAGACGAAATTCCCGTGTACCCTCAAGAACACTTTGCCTATTACTAGTGATTATTTTGGCCTGTCCTTTGCCTCAAAAGGATTGGGCTACCTTGCTGCACCTTATTTACCGTTACCGTTACTTGCTTGTTACCAATTATCTTGCTATCAAACTATCTGTTACCTACAATTTCAGTGCTTGCAGAAATTACCTTGCTGAAAACCGCTTGCCATTTCCTTCTGCTCCTCATTGGGTTCGACACTCTTACTTATCAAAAGGACTACGATTGATCCCCTATACTTGTGGATCATCAACGGGCTTCCTCAAATGCCCAAGGCCTTCATGAGCAAGGAAGTTGGATGCACACCCACTTAGCTTCCGTTGAGCTTTCATAGACTTATAGCTCTAGTGCATCCGTTGCATCACAATCCCTACTCCTCACATTGATATCTATCGATGGGTATCTCCATAGCCCGTTGATACGCCTAGTTGATGCGAGACTTTCTTTCCCACTTTGACTCCTATGATATCTACCAACATACTCTATTCCACCCATATGCTATATCCATGGTTCACGCTCATGTATTGCATGAAGTTGAAAATGCTGAAGCGCATTAGAAGTACGATCCAATTACTTGGTTTGACATCAGGGTGCTCATGATTTATACTTATGCGGTGAAGACAGAGTCATGCCATGCTTGACATGATAAAATGAGTAGGGAATAACATTTTTTAAGGACCATATGTTTTCAAAAGTGATGATTGCGTTATTTATGTTTATGGATATTATTATGTTGATATCAATTAGTTCATGTCACATCAAAAGTTCTGTTTTTATCATTTACCTACTCGCGGATGAGCAGGAATTAAGCTTGGGGATGCTGATATGTCTCCAATGTATCTATAATTTTGATTGTTCCATGCTATTATATTATCAATTTAGGATACTTATATGCAATTATATGCTATTTTATATCATTTTTGGGAACTAGCCTATTAACCCAGTGCCAAGTGCCAGTTGTTGTTTTCCGCTTCTTTTTGGCTTTCCAGGAAATCTGTACCAAACGAAGTCCAAATGCTACGAAACTTTTTGAAGATTTTTTCTGGACAAAAGATACCAAGGAAGCTTCGGGAGGAGTTAGGAAGCCGCACGAGGAGAGGACAAGGGAACATGGCGCGCCCAGGGGGTAGGCATGCCCTAATGCCTTGTGGACCCCTCGTGGCTCCGTTTGACCTAACTCTACTTCTATAAATTCTCAAATATTTGGAAACCATCAGAGAGCCACCCGAAACACTTATCCGTCGCCGCAAGCCTCTGTTCCGATGGGAGGCCATCTCGAGACCTTTTTTGGCACCTTGCCGGAGGGGGAATCGAACACAGAGGCCCTCTACATCAACCTCGCTGCCTCCATGATGATACATCAGTAGTCCACCACAGACCTATGGGTCCATAGCTAGTACCTAGATGGCTTCTTCTCTCTCTTTGATCTTCAATAAAAAGTTCACCGCGACCTCCGGCGGTGATCTATTCGATGTAATCTTCTTTTGCGGTGTGTTTGTTGGGATTCGATGAATTGTGGGTTTATGATCATATTATTCATGATAATTTATCGAGTCTTCTTTGAATTTCAATATGCATGATAATAAAGCTTCTTATTTCTCTCCGATCTATTGGTTCGGTTTGGGCAACTAGATTGATTTATCTTCAGCGGGAGTGGTGCATTGTAATGCGTTCAATCTTGTGGTGCTCTATCCTCGCAATGGAAGGGGTCAAGACAAGTATTTGTATTGTTGCCATTACGGATAAAATGAAGAGATCTGAACATATTGCTTGTCTTATTTTGTCTACATCATGTCATCTTGCTCCAAGCATTACTTTGTTTTTCATGAACTTAATACCATAGATGCATGCTCGATAGCAGTCGATTGGTGAAGTAATAGTAATAGATGCAGAATCATTTTGGTCTACTTGTTTATGGATGTGATGCCTATATACATCATCATTGTCGTGAATAACATGTTGATACATCCATTTTTCATCATGATTTCTTACTGTTATTTATAATGTTTTATGCATAATAATACTTTATGGAGTAATTCTAATGCCTTTTCTCTCATAATATGCAAGGTTCACACAAAGAGGGAGAATGCCGGCAGCTGGAATTCTGGACCTGAAAAAGCATATCAGAGACACCTATTCTGCACATCTCCAAATAAGCTAAAACTTCACGGAGAGTTATTTTGGAATATATGAAAAATACTGGAGCAAATAACTACCGGAGGGGGGCCACCTGGTGACCACAAGACACCAGGGCGCGCCATGCCCCCCAGGCGCGCCCTGGTGGGTTGTGGTCAGCCCAGCCCACCTCTGGTGCCCATCTTCTGGTACTTAAGGTCTTTTGACCTAGAAAAAATAAGGAGAGGACTTTTGGGACGGAACGTCACCATCTCGAGGCGGAACTTGGGCAGGAGCACTTTTGCCATCCGGCGGAGTGATTCCACCGGGGGAACTTCCCTCCCGGAGGGGGAAATCGAAGCCATTGTCATCACCAACACCCCTCTCATCCTTGGGAGGCCAATCTTCATCAACATCTTCAACATCACCATCTCCCCTCAAAGCCTAGTTCATCTCTTGTGTTCAATCTTTGTACCGGAACCTCAGATTGGTACCTGTGGGTGACTAGTAGTGTTGATTACATCTCGTAGTTGATTACTATATGGTTTATTTGGTGGAAGATTATATATTCAGATCCATTATGCTATTCAATACCCCTCTGATCTTGAGCATTAATATTATTTGTGAGTAGTTACCTTTGTTCTTGAGGTCACGGGAGAAGTCATGTTGCAAGCAATCATGTGAATTTGATATGTGTTCAATATTTTGATGATATGTATGTTGTGATTCCCTTAGTGGTGTCATGTGAACGTCGAGTACATGACACTTGACCATCTTTGGGCCTAAGAGAATGCATTGTGGAGTAGTTATTAGATGATGGGTCACTAGAGTGACAGAAGCTTAAACCCTAGTTTATGCGCTACTTCGTAAGGGGCTGATTTGGATCCAAACGTTTAATGCTATGGTTAGATTTTATCTTAATACTTTTCTCGTAGTTGCGGATGCTTGCGAGGGGGTTAATCATAAGTGGGAGTTTTGTTCAAGTAAGAACAACACCCAAGCACCGGTCCACCCACATATCAAATTATCAAAGTAGTGAACGCAAATCAAACCAACATGATGAAAGTGACTAGATGAAATTCCCGTGTACCCTCAAGAATGCTTGCTTATTATAAGAGATCGTTTTGGCTTGTCCTTTGCCACAAGAGTATTGGGCTATCTTGCTGCACTTTATTTACCGTTACCGTTACTTGCTCATTATCAATTATCTTGCTATCAAACTTTCTGTTACCTACAATTTCAGTGCTTGCAGAAATTACCTTGCTGAAACCCGCTTGTCATTTCCTTCTGCTCCTCGTTGGGCACGACACTCTTACTTATTGAAAGGACTACGATTGACCCCCTATACTTGTGGGTCATCAAGACTCTTTTCTGGCACCGTTGCCGGGGAATGAATCGCTCTTGGTAAGTGGAAATTGGTAAGCAAAACTTATACTACGTGCTGAAATTTATTGTCACTTGCTACTATGGAAAACAATCCTCTGAGGGATTTGTTCGGCGTATCTTCACCTCGACCGGAACCACAATTAGTTGCCCCTCAACCTACTGCACCTACTGAAATATTGCTTATGAAATTCCTTCGGGTATGGTAGAACAACTGCTAGCTAATCCTTATGCAGGAGACAGAACTGAACATCCTGATTCGCATCTAATACATGTGGATGAAATTTGTCGATTATTTAAGATTGCAGTTTTATCCGGAGATGAAGTTAAGAAGAAGGTTTTCCCTTTATCTTTGAAGGGAAAATCATTGACATGGTATAGGCTATGTGATGATATTGTATCATGGAACTGGAATCGATTGCAATTAGAATTCCACCAAAAGTTTTATCCTATGCATCTAGTTCATCGTGATCGGAATTATATATATAATTTTTGGCCTCGTGAAGGAGAAAGCATCGCTCTAGCTTAGGGGAGGCTTAAGTCAATGTTATACTCATGCCCCAATCATGATATCCTAAGAGAAATTATTATTCAAAACTTTTATGCTCGGCTTTCTCATAATGATCGATCCATGCTCGATACTTCTTGTATTGGTTCTTTTATGAAGAAGACTATTCAATTCAAGGGGGATCTCTTAGAAAGAATTAAACGCAACTCTGAAGAATGGGAACTCGAAGAAGGTAATGAGTCAGGTATTAAGCTTAACTTAGATTGTGTTAAATCTTTTATAAATACCGATGCTTTTCCCAAGTTTAGCAATAAATATGGACTTGCCTCTAAGATAGTAGCCTCTTTCTATGAATCATTTGCTACTCATGTTGAACTCCCTAAGGAGAAGTGGTTTAAAAATCATCCCCCTATTAAATAAGAAATTAAAGAACCGGTAAAAGCTAAGGATGAAACCATCATTTACAATGTTGATCCAGTTGTGCCTACTACTTATATTGAAAACCCACCTTTCCCTGTTAGGATAAAGGAACATGCTAATGTATCAACTGTGGTTTGCAAAAGCAATATTAAAGCACCTAAGCCCTCTGAACAAATTGATGTAGAACCTAGTATTGCTATGGTTAAATATCTCTTGGTAGAAAATATTGATGGACATGTTATTCACTTCTGTGATGAAGCTGCTAGAATTGCCAAACCTGGTGAAAAAGATAAACATAGACCCATAGTTGGCATGCCTGTTGTTTCAGTTAAAATAGGAGATCATTGCTATCATGGTTTATGTGATATGGGTGCTAGTGTGAGTGCTATTCCTTTTACCTTATACCAAGAAATTATGAATGACATAGCACCTGCTGAAATAGAAGACATAGATGTTACTATTAAACTTGCTAATAGAGACACCATCACACCACTTGGGATTGTTAAATATGTTGAAGTCTTGTGTGGGAAAATAAAATATCCTACTGATTTTCTAGTTCTTGGTTCCCTACAAGATGACCTTTGTCCCATTATCTTTGGTAGACCTTTCTTGAACACCGTCAATGCTAAGATAGATTGCAAGAGAGAAACCGTCATTGCTAATTTTGGTGATGTGTCTCATGAATTTAATTTCTCCAAGTTTAGTAGACAACCCCGTAATGAAGAATTATCTAGAAACTATGAAATAATTGGTCTTGCTTCTATTGCCATACCTCCTAGTGATCCACTAGAACAATATTTTCTAGACCATGAAAATGATATGCACTTGCATGAAAGAAATGAAATAGATAAAAAAATCTTTCAACAACAACCTCTCCTAAAACACAATTTTCCTATTGAAACTCTGGGAGGTCCTCCTCCACTTAAAGGTGATCCTGTGTTTGAATTAAAACAATTGCCTGACACTTTGAAGTATGCTTATCTTGAGGAGAAAAAAATATATCCTGTTATTATTAGTGCTAACCTTTCAGAACATGAAGAAGAAAGATTATTAAAAATTCTGAGGAAGCACCGGGCTGCTATTGGATATACTCTTAATGATCTTAAGGGCATTAGTCCCACTCTATGTCAGCACAATATCAATATGGAACCTGATGCTAAACCCGTTATTGATCACCAACGATGATTGAATCTTAAGATGAAAGAAGTGGTAAGAACTGAAATATTAAAGTTTCTAGAAGCAGGTATAATCTATCCCATAGCTGATAGTAGATGGGTAAGTCCCGTTCATTGTGTCCCTAAGAAAGGAGGTATTACTGTTGTTCCTAATGATAAAAATGAACTTATCCCACACAGAATTGTCACTAGCTATAGAATGGTAATTGATTTTACAAAATTAAATAAAGCTACGAGAAAAGATCATTACCCTCTGCCTTTCATTGATCAAATGCTAGAAAGATTATCTAAGCACACACACTTTTTTTCTGGATGGATATTCTAGTTTCTCTCAAATACCTGTATCACAATCTGATGAGGAGAAAACCACCTTTACTTGTCCTTTTGGAACCTATGCTTATAGACGTGTGCCTTTTGGTTTATGCAATGCACCTGCTACCTTTCAAAGATGTATGACTGCTATAATCTCTGATTTTTCTGAAAAGATTATGGAGGTTTTCATGGATGATTTTTCGTTTACGGAACTTCTTTTGATGATTTCTTAAGCAACCTTGATCGAGTTTCGCAGAGATATGAACAAACTAATCTCATCTTGAATTGGGAGAAGTGCCACTTTATGGTTAATGAAGGTATTGTCTTGGGGCATAAAATATCTGAACGAGGTATTGAGGTGGATAAAGCTAAAGTTGATGCAATTGAGAAAATGTCATGTCCTAAAGATATTAAAGATATTTAGAGTTTCCTTGGTCATGCTGGTTTCTATAGGAGGTTTATTAAAGACTTCTCTAAAATTTCTAGGCCTCTTACTAATCTTTTACAAAAGGATATTCCATTTGTTTTTGATGATGATTGTGTAGAAGCCTTTGAAACACTCAAGAAAGCCTTAACTTCTGCACCTATTGTTCAACCACCTGATTGGAACTTGCCTTTTGAAATTATGTGTGATGCTAGTGATTATGTTGTTGGTGTTGTTCTAGGACAAAGAGTTGATAAGAAATTAAATGTTATCCATTATTCTAGCAAAACTCTAGACAGTGCCCAACGAAATTATGCTACTACTGAAAAAGAATTTTTAGCAGTTGTGTTTTCTTGTGATAAATTTAGACCTTACATTGTTGATTCCAAAGTTATTGTTCACACTGATCATGCTGCTATAAAATATCTTATGGAAAAGAAAGATGCTAAACCTAGACTCATTAGGTGGGTTCTCTTGCTTCAAGAATTTGATTTACATATCACTGATAGGAAAGGAGCTGAGAACACCATAGCTGATAACTTGTCTAGGTTAGAAAATATTCTTGATGACCCACTACCTATTGATGATATTTTTCCTAATGAACAGTTAGCTGCAATAAATGTTTCTCAAAACACTCCTTCGTATGCTGATTATGCTAACTACATTGTTGCTAAATATATACCACCTAGTTTCACATACCAACAAAAGAAAAAAAATTCTTCTATGATTTATGACATTACTTTTGGGATGACCCACATCTTTATAAAGAAGGGGTAGATGGTATTATTAGACGTTGTGTACCTGAACATGAACATGAACAAATCCTATGGAAATGTCATTCTGAAGCCTATGGAGGACATCATGCGGGAGATAGAACTGCTCACAAGGTATTGCAATCTGGTTTTTATTGGCCTACTCTCTTCAAGGATGCCCGTAAGTTTGTCTTGTCTTGTGATGAATGTCAAAGAATTGGTAATATCGGTAAGCATCAGGAAATGCCTATGAATTGTTCAATTGTTGTTGAACCATTTGATGTTTGGGGTTTTGACTATATGGGACCTTTTCCTTCCTCTAATTGGTATACTCATATTTTGGTTGCTGTTGATTATGTTAGTAAGTGGGTAGAAGCTATTCTAACTAGTAGTACTGATCATAACACCACCATTAAAATGCTTAAAGAAGTTATTTTCCCGAGGTTTGGGGTCCCTAGATATTTAATGACTGATGGTGGTTCACACTTTATTCATGGTGCTTTCCGTAAAATGCTTGCTAAATATGATGTTAACCATAGAATTGCATCACCCTATCATCCTCAATCTAGTGGTCAAGTTGAACTTAGCAATAAAGAAATAAAATTAATATTACAAAAAACAGTCAATAGGTCCCGAAAGAATTGGTCTAAGAAACTAGATGATGCAGTTTGGGCCTATAGAACAGCTTATAAAAATCCTATGGGTATGTCTCCATACAAAATGGTATATGGAAAGGCTTGTCATTTGCCTCTGGAGTTAAAACATAAAGCATTGTGGGCAATTACAGAACTCAATTATGATTTCAAACTTGCCGGTGAAAAGTGGTTATTTGATATTAGCTCACTAGATGAATGGAGAACCCAAGCTTATGAAAAAGCCAAACTATTCAAAGAAAAAGTTAAAAGATGGCATGAAAAAAGAATTCAAAAACGGGAATTCAAAGTTGGAGAATATGTTCTTTTGTACAACTCTCGTCTTAGATTTTTTGCAGGAAAGCTTCTTTCCAAATGGGAAGGACCATATGTTATCGAAGAGGTTTATCGTTCTGGAGCTATCAAGATTAATAATGCCAAAGGTACTAACCCGAAGGTGGTCAATGGACAAAGAATTAAACACTATATCTCAGGTATGCCTATTAATGTTGAACGCAATATTATCCAAACCATGACACCGGAGGAACACATAAAAGAAACCTTCCGAAACACTCTAGAATCCTGAAAAAGAGGAGGTACGTGATACGGTAAGTAAACGGACTCCGAAAAATCCGCAAAAATATTTTTTGTTAGTTTTGGAATATTACAAAAATTAAGAAAATAAAAAGTAAAGAGGGAAGCAACCGAGGTGAGCACGATACACCAAGGCGCGCCTGCCCTGCCTGGCGCACCCTGGTGAGTTGTGCCCCCCCGGGCACCTTCCCGACTCCATTTTCCTTCCATATTCTTGTTTCCCATGATAAAAAAATCTTTATATATACCCCCAATCGTTTTGACCACCGCATCGCAGAAAAATTCTCTGTTCTTGTTTCGTGATGTTTTCCTATCAGATCTATCAAGCCAGGCATCATGTCTTCTCCCTCCTCCAATAACGTAGAAGAACATGCTTGGTTGATGAAGATGGAGTTGAAGAGAGAGGAGCCAAAAGAAGCCAACAATGAAGACAAGGGCAAGGAAGCTATGAGGGATCAAGCTCAGGAAGGAGGGCAATCCATGCCAACAGAAGAAGAATAAGAAGATATCCTTCAACCTTATTACAATCATCTCACCCCCACTAAAATTGAAGGTTTTAGGGATTTTGAAGCGGTTCGTGTTCAGAATAAATTTCTCACTCGTAAAAATATTTTGCTAGAGGAGCACATCATCACCCTTCGGAGCGTCATCCATAAATTGGAGTACCTATCGAGGCTAAAGTGTGCCACTTCATCACCACCACCTTCATCATCTTCACCACCAAAGGAGATTTGAGTACACGGTTATAGGCACTCCCCTTGGCTTGAGCCAAGCTTGGGGGAGATGCCCCGGTATCGTATACCATCACTTTTATTTACCTTTACCTATTTTAGTTTGATCCTTAGCTCTTTCGTGATCTAGTTAAATAAAAGTTTAGTATGATCTATTTTCGAGTGCTAGTTTTGTGATCTATCTATCTATGTAATCTAGTGAGAGTTATATAATAAAGTTTAGTTTGATCTTTTGCTTCTTTACTTTTTGGTTGCATTCAAAATAAAAAGGAAATAACCGAAAAGGATCAGATGCAAATCTTATGGTAAGTAATGACATCACATAAGGAAAAGTATAAGTGGTAAAATTTATTGGAGATTGACAAACATAGCATTGGTCAATGATGCAATTCAAGAAAGAATTAATAAGCGAAGAGAAGATTCACATGCAAATACACTATCTTGGACATCTTTTATGATTGTGAGCCCCCATTAAATATTATATGCCAAAATTGTTGACGTTGGACAAGGAAGACAATGTAATGATTTATGTTTGTTCATATTCACATAGAAGTAATATTGTCATAGTTCCTTCAACATGTGGTGCTTGCTCAATATCTTTGCTAGCCAAAATTCCGCACTAAGTAGAGATACTACTTGTGCATCCAAAAACCCTAAACCCGAACTCATGTTTTGAGAGTCCACCATACCTACCTATGGATTGAGTAAGGTCCTTCAAGTAAGTTGTCATCGGTGCACTAAGGCAATAAAAATTGCTTCTAAATGTGTTTGATCAATTAGTGTAAGAGAAAATTGAGCGTTGTACGAACTTTTGATGGCAAAGTAATAAAAGCGACAGACTGCATAATAAAGGTTGCTATCATAAGGGGCAATATAACGTGGCGTTCTTTTGCATTAAGGGATTTGGCATACAAACCAAAAAGTGCATGACAACCTCTGCTTCCCTCGGCGAAGGGAATATCTTTTACTTTTATGCAAGAGTCAAAGTATTCTTCCCTATTCCTTTTTACTTTTTCTTTTTGCAAGCATCATGTGGTGAGGAAAGATCTAGGCACATATATCCAGTTGGATATGAGTGAGCATGAGTTATTATTGTTGACATCACCCTTGAGGTGAATACGTTGGGAGGCGAAACTATAAGCCCCTATCTTTCTATGTGTCCAGTTGAAACTTTTTGCTCATGCGTATGCTGTGAGTGTTAGCAATCACAGAAGATTAAATGATGGTTGAGTATGTGGACTTGCAAAAAGGCTCCGACATGAGACCCTTCCTGAAAATGTGATGAATTGTAGTTGCAAAGTTTACTGAGAACATAGTTTGTTGGTTTTCAGTAAGGTTTATACTTTATACTTTCATGTTGTGATGAATTGTTACTTGTTCATGAGAAGTTATATGATGAAGTTATATAATAAAAGTTTTATGAAAATGTTCTATGACAAAGTTTGTTCCTGCTATGATAATAAGCGTGATGCTACTATGTCCGTATTTTGTTTTTACCGACACCTCTCTCTCAAACCATGTGGACATGTTTTTCGATATGGGCTTTCGCTTGAGAACAAGCGAGGTCTAAGCTTGGGGGAGTTGATACGTCCATTTTGCATCATGATTTCTTACTGTTATTTATAATGTTTTTATGAATTATTTTGGAATATATGAAAAATAGTGGAGAAAATAACTACCGGACGGCGGCCACCTAGTGACCACAAGACACCAGGGCGCGCCAGGCCCCCCAGGCGCGCCCTGGTGGGTTGTGGTCAGCCTAGCCCACCTCCGGTGCCCATCTTCTAGTACTTAAGGTCTTTTGACCTAGAAAAAAATAAGTAGAGTACTTTCAGGACAGCATGCCGCTGTCTCGAGGCGGAACTTGGGCAGGAGCACTTTTGCCCTCCGGCGAAGCGATTCCGTCGGGGAACTTCCCTCTCGGAGGGGGAAATCGAAGCCAGCGTCATCACCAACACCCCTCTCATCTTTGGGAGGCCAATATTCATCAACATCTTCAATAGCATCATCTCCTCTCAAAGCCTAGTTCATCTCTTGTGTTCAATCTTTGTACCGGAACCTCGGATTGGTACCTATGGGTGACTAGTAGTGTTGATTACATCTCGTAGTTTATTATGATATGGTTTATTTGGTGGAATATTATATGTTCAGATCCATTATGCTATTTAATACCCCTCTGATCTTGAGCATGAATATTATTTGTGAGTAGTTACCTTTGTTCTTGAGGTCACGGCAGAAGTCATGTTGCAAACAATCATGTGAATTTGATATGTGTTTGATATTTTGATGATATGTATGTTGTGATTCCCTTAGTGGTGTCATGTGAATGTCGACTACATGATACTTCACCATCTTTGGGCCTAAGGGAATGCATTGTGCAGTAGTTATTTGATGATGGGTTGCTAGAGTGACAGAAGCTTAAACTCTAGTTTATGCGCTACTTCGTAAGTGGCTGATTTGGATCCAAACTTTTAATGCTATGGTTAGATTTTATCTTAATACTTTTCTCGTTGTTGCAGATGCTTGCGAGGGGGTTAATCATAAGTGGGAGGTTTGTTCAAGTAAGAACATCACCCAAGCACCGGTCCACCCACATATCAAATTATCAAAGTAGCGAACGCAAATCAAACCAACATGATGAAAGTGACTAGATGAAATTCTCGTGTACCCTCAAGAACGCTTCCTTATTATAAGAGACCGTTTTGGCCTGTCCTTTGCCACAAAAGGATTGGGCTATCTTGCGGCACTTTATTTACCGTTACCATTACTTGCTCATTATCAATTATCTTGCTATCAAACTATCTGTTACCTACAATTTCAGTGCTTGCAGAAATTACCTTGTTGAGTGACATTGATGACCCACAAGTATAGGGGATCAATCGTAGTCCTTTCTATAAGTAAGAGTGTCGAACCCAATGAGGAGCAGAAGGAAATGACAAGTGGTTTTCAGCAAGGTATTCTCTGCAAGTGCTGTGAGTAACAATAGTAGATAGTTTTGTAGCAAGATAAAATGTAACAAGTGACAAGTAACAATAGTAATAATGGTTCAGCAAGGTAGCCCAATCCTTTTTGTAGCAAAGGACAGGCCTGAAAGTACTCTTATATTAAGCAAGCGCTCCCGAGGACACATGTGAATTGTTGTCTAGTCATGTTCATCATGTTGAGTTGATTCGCATTTGCTACTTTGATAATTTGTTATGTGGGTGGACCGGTGCTAAGGTGTTGTTCTTACTTTAACTAACAACCTACTTATGATTACCACCTCTCGCAAGCATCCGCAACTACGAAAGAAGAATTAAGATAAATCTAACCATAGCATGAAACATGTCGATCCAAATCAGCCCCTTATGAAGCAACACACAAACTGGGGTTTAAGCTTCTGTCACTCTAGCAACCCATCATCTACTTGTTACTCCACAATGACTTCCCTTCGGCCCATAGCATGGTGAAGTGTCATGTAGTCGACGTTCACATGACACCACTAAGTGAAGTAACAACATACATATCATCAAAATATCGAACGAACACCAACTTCACATGATTAGTTATAAAAAGACTTCTCACATGTCCTCAGGAACAATAGTAACTACTCACACCTCATCAACAGTTTCAAGATCAGAGGTGCAATAATAATAATTAAGGGTCTGAACATAATGTCTTCCACCAAGTAATTTAACAAACATCAACTACAATATGTAATCAACACAACTAGTAACCCACAGGTACCAATCTGAGATTTTGAGACAAAGATTGAATACAAGAGATGAACTAGGGTTGGAGATGAGATGGTGTTGGTGAAGATGTTGATGAGGATTGGTCCTCCCACGAAGGAGGAAGCGTTGGTGATGACGATGGCTTCGATCTCCCCCTCCCGAAAAGGAATTTCCCTGGCAGAATCTGACTGCCGGAGTGAAAAAGGGCCTCTGCCCTGGTTTCCGCCTCGAGACGGCAGCGCTTTGTCCTGAAAAGTTCCTTATGATTTTTTCTAGGGTAAAACACACCAAATAGGAGAAGAGGGGTGTCGGGAGGCCAGCCAGGGCCCCACAAGCCATCAGGGCGTGGCCTGGGGGGCGCCCTGTTGGCTTGTGCCTGGCTGGTCGCCCCCTCTGGCATATTTTTGGCCCAGAAATTCATATATATTCAATAAAAATTCCCCGTGAAGTTTTAGGTTATTTGGAGTCTGGTGATTTTTCTGCCTTTTTCTCGGTTTTCCGGTCCAGAATTCCAGTTTCCAGATAATTCCCTCCTTGTGATGTACCTTGCATATTCAAAGAGAATGAGCATAAGGATTGTATGATAATAGAGAATAATGGACAAGAACAACGTAATTATGAATAAGAAATCATGATGCAAAATGGACGTATCAACTCCCCCAAGCTTAAACCTCGCTTGTCCTCAAGCGAAAGCCGAACTCGACAGAAATGACCACATAATTCGAGAGAGAGAGGTGTCGATAAAAACAGAATACGGACATGGGAGCATCATGAATATCATTATAGAAGCAAGCATTTCATCATATAGCTTCTCATAAACAAGTAAAGATCTATTCACAATTATCGAAGTAAGAAGCATAAACCTTATTGACAACCAACAATCGGTGCCTTTAGTCATGGTGGTAATCACAATTCATCATATTCAAGAGAATAGTCTACATAAGAGCTTTCATCATAGCAAACCCACATACTCAACTATCATTTAGTCATCTATGATTGCTGACACTCATTGCATATTTTTGGAGCTAATGTTTTTGCCGGACACAGAGGAAGATAGGGGCTTCATTTGCCACCCAACTCATTTACCTCATGGATAATGTCAACAATAATGAATCATGGTTTCTTACATTCCACTGGATATATATACCTGGATTTTTCCTCAACATGTGATGCTTGCCACTAAGAGAGTTTATAAATTAAAGAAGCGAAGATATTAATGACTATTGTGTAAAAGTAAGAACTTTATGATAGTAAAAGATAGGCCCTTCGCAGAGGGAAGCAGAGGTTGTCATGCGCTTTTATTTGATTAGATGTGCAATCCCTTAATGCAAAGGAACTTCACTTTATATTGCCCCTTGTGATAACGAACATTATTATGCACTCTGTCACTTTTATTTCTTCACCATCACAAGATCGTACAAAGCTTATTTTCCTTTTTAATAAAAGATCATACATGATTAAAGGCAATTTTTATTGCTAATGCACCGATGTCAACTTACTTGAAGGATCTTATTCAATCCATAGGTAGGTAAGGTGAACTCTTATGGAAAGAAACTGGGTTTAAGGGGTTATGGATGCACAAGTAGTATCTCTACTTGGTGCGGAAATTTTGGCTAGCAAAAGATCTAAAGGAAACATCACATGTTAAAGGATCCATGACTATATAACTTTTATGTAATGTAAACAATCATAACCATTAAGTTGTCTTCCATGTCCAACTTCAACACTCGCGTAATCATAGATGATGTCCAAGATAGTGTATTTGTATGTGGATCTTCTCTTCTCTATCATAATCTTGCATACATTATAACAATGACTAAAGCTATGTTTGTTTTGTTCCCAACAATTTTCATCGCTCATACTTTGTTTTTACGTTAAGTCATTACTTCTCATGAGATAAGCATATGACCTTTCCTATTCTTTTTATTGCCATGCTATGATGATTGGTGCAAGGGAGTAAAGCACACGGACTCGACTAATCTTTATTATATAACTCTCATACTCGATTACAAGGATAGGTAGATCTCAAAGAAAAAACCTAAGGAAAGCAAATCTGAAACTTTATTTCTCTAAACCATGAAATATCTAAGGATCAAACTAAAATAAAAGATGATGGTGAAAAGTGATGGTGATACGATACCGGGCCGCCTCCCCCAAGCTTGGAACAAGCTAGGGGTTGTGCCCATACCCATGTACTCAAGGGTTCTTCGGTGATGGTGGTGGTGTTGGAGTAGTGGTACCCTTCTTCTCCATCTTGCACCCGAGGATGAAATTTTCCTCTCTTAAATCATCGTTTTTTTTTGCTCGAGCTTCAAAACCCTTTTGCATAAATTTGCCTTGCTTTCCTACAGAAAACGAGACGGGATAAATTGGGTCTTAGACTTGTTTACTCCATTGGGGAGGCTTGACTTCTTGAATTCCACATGCATATCTCCAGGTTGAGGTAGCGGATCTTCATCTTCATACGAACTAGCGCGTGGACTGGCAACTTCTGTCTCCTCCAGATCGGAATCTCCCTCCTCCTCCGTGGACCATAAGTAGGGATAAATATCCCCAAAGATCTTTGGGTCTGCCACATAATGAGACACATAGCTCTCTCCATCCGAATCTTGGGATAACATATTCTCAGTTCAGCCAGAAAAACAGCTCGAAACAAGAATAGAGGAGAAACTCACGATACGGTGGTCAAAATATACGGGAGTATATATGATGATTTTTTTCTAGGTCAGAATACGTGTTCAGTGTCGGTGTCAAAACCGGCAGATCTCGGGTAGGGGGTCCCGAGCTGTGAGTCTAGGATCGATGGTAACAGGAGACGAAGGAGACGACGTTTACCCAGGTTCGGGCCCTCCTATGGAGGTAAAACCCTACGTCCTCCTTGATTATATTGATGTGTATGAAGGTTACAAAGTTGACCTACCACGAGATCGACTAGCTAAAACCCTAGATGAGTTTCTCTGCCTTACAATCTAAAACCCTCTGGCTTATATAGACGCCAGGGGTCCCTAGGGTTACACATGGTCGGTTGCCCACCGAAGGAAAACACGTGCCTATTCTACTATCTTAAACTTGAAAGACACGCCACGGCTCCTGAGGTCTCCTCCCTAGCGACGGGGCCTTCGATCAGTCCAATCCTCAGCGAGCGGCCCATGAGTCCGGCCTATAAGAAATAGGACGGCAGTCCAAGGACCCCTTAATCCTGGACTCCCTCAGTAGCCCCCGGACTAGCCTCCAATGCCGAGGCACACTATCCGAACAATCTTGCGTGTCAAAGTCTTCGGCTTGCGAGGCGAGTCCCTCTATCCCTTCTTGTTCGGCAATCATCTCGTCATCGATGAACTCTCAATCGTTGAGAACTTGCGGGACCCATTGTAGTAACTTCAACGCCCCTCGATCCCTGTGCTGAGGGGAGACGGGCGGCCCAGCTGCTTTCTACAAGACTGCCCTTCCCACAAGGGAGGCACCACCCATTTAAACAGGCTAAATTGTGGTCTGAGCCACCCCTTCCTCTTCTTCCCCATCGGAAAAAGCTTTAAACGAGAAATCACCAAAAAACATGGCGAGCGTCCCTGGCTCTTCCTCGCATCCTTACGGCACCCTTCCCGGGGATTGGGCAAGTTGCTCTGTATCCCTCCGTCGGCTGCGCGACCTCGAGACCCAAGGTTATCTTCCTTCCTCGGATCTGGCGGCTACCCACGCCGGATTAACTTCTTATGGCAACGAGGCCTTCGCAGAGAACTTCCCTAATCCTCACAAGGGAGAGCGGGTATGCTTAGTGCCTTTCCTCTTGCGGGGCCTAGGGTTCCCCATTCATCCCTTCTTGAGGGGATTACTGGAATTCTACGGGATCCAGCTCCATCATCTTACCCCCGGATCTATTCTGCACATCTCGGGCTTTGTTGCTCTTTGCGAGATGTTTCTGGGCTGCGAGGCCCACTTTGGATTATGGAGGAAGTACTTCTGTCTCGTCCCCCGCACTCGGGGTGAGACAAATCAGGAAGTTGGAGGAGCCGAAGTATGTCGTATAGCCGGGACGGGGTATCCAGTGGGGACTCCGAAGAAGGAGTCCGAAGAATGGTCCTCGGAGTGGTTCTATATTGAGGACGTCCCCCTGTTCGATCCAGCTCGGAGGGGTTTGCCCGAATACTCTGACGCCCCTTTGAAGAAAAGGTATAACTGGCGACCGAAGAGTTCATCCCAAGAGGAAGATGCCGAAGTGCAACGCCTGGCTACCCAAGTAAGGCTGCTAGCTCATAACAAGCTGACCATTATTGATGTGATGGCCGCCGCCATCGCTCGATGCGTTCAACCCCTTCAGCAAAGGATACACCCTTTGTGGCATTACAACGGAACAAGTGACACCACTCGTTCCCGACGGCTAGGACCTGCCAATCAAGCGGCGATGGCGGCCGTACTGGAAGACCTGTTCAAAGGGGAAGAAAAAGACTTTGTTTGGCTACCGGTTAAGGAGGGCTACTCGGGTTATAACCCCATCGAATGGGTAAGCCTTTCGACTTTGTGACCTGAGTTCGGGTTTTTCACTTGCCTCCTTCTGACCGAAGCTTTCAATCTGTGCGAACAGAGCTGGAGGTGCTTTGTCGAGACAATCAACCGTCCGGCGCCTCAACCAGAGAACTACTCTCGTGATGACGATCCAGGATTCCACGACGATACGGACCTGTCGATCGAGCACGAAGACGGGGTCTTTTACCAAGAGAGCCTTGATGGTTCAAAGGTGGCTATTATAGCTGATCACCCTGGATTACCCCCTTCTTCTACTATAGGCAAAAAGAAAAATTCCTCCCGTAAAAGGCAAGCGACCTCCGTCGACCCGAATGTGCTGGTTTCGGCTCCCAAGCGTCGTCGGTCCACGCGACGAACGTCGACTACGGCAACAATACCCGGACCGAACAGCAACAGGAATCCCTCATGTGAACCAATCGCGGGGACGACCCCGACCATTCGTTCAACCAAAAGGTACCTCGTTCGGCCGCTTAATCTGTTGTTATCATGATCGATAGGATTTTACAGAAGATCTCATGTCGAAATACTCAGGAAACGAGTACAACCATCTTCTGCCGGGAATGTTGCCGGGGTGCCTAGCAACACTCAAGAATCAAGGCCTTCTGCTCATGCTGAACCTGCTGCGGAGGCCCCTGTGGCCAGTCAGGCCCCTGAAGATTCTGGGGACGCAGTTTCAGTCACTAACTCCGAGGTAGAGAGTGCGATGAACCACCGGCGGCGACAAGAAGCCCTGCGCCACCAGGCGTTTTCCGAACAAGAGTTTAATGCTCTATGTTCGGTAGATGCGTACATCAGAGCTGCCCGAGCTGGGCTTGGGGAAGCCGTGAAACTGATATCTTCCAGCCTGGAGGTGAGTGATCGGTTTTAATAATCCGGACACACGTATTAACCCAGTAGCCCCCAAGCCTTGAATTGGTCAGGACGGCCGAGTTAAGGATCCGCATATTGTTTAATTTATGATGTAGGCTTCAAGGCAGCAGAATGAGCAATTGGCCAATGCCTGGAGGCGAGCCAAACGCAGGTGCAAGCCGTGAAGGCCGAACTTGAACAAGTGAAGAATTTTACCCGGGAGGCGCATGGTGAGTATGTCCATTTTGGCAATCTGAGTATATAGTCCCGTGCTGACGCGAGGGTACCTTGTAGCAGCTGACTCTATAGGGCAGTTGCAAAAAGATTTAGATGCGGCCCGAAAATCCCAGAGGCACGCCGAGTCCCAGTATGAGGCCGGCTGCCTTTCATCGCAACGAAATCTTGAGGAGAAGAAACGTCTCCAGGCGGAAAATCGGCAGCAGGCTGAAGAAATTGAGAGTTTAAAAACCCAATTGGCTCAAACCCAAGAATAGAACCAGAAATTACAGAGGGGAATGTTCGGTAAGTGCGATTATAACGTCGAAGAGTACCTCTAATACATGAATTGTAATGGACATGCCTCGTCTTATGTATAGGTCTCCTGACTGGGCGGCCTAAAGAAGAGATCGGATCCTACCGGGGGAACCTTCTGAAGGAACTATCCAACGTACATGAGCAGGCTCGGAAGGCTATGAGGAGCATGATGAAAGCGCTATGGCCTACCGAGAAGCCTCCGGAGGGGATGGCCGAGCTGGCTGATCGGTTCAAGGGAGCCCGGTGTCGGTTCGAGCTATGGAAGACATCGGCCTGCCGAGAGGGAGCACGAGAGGCGTGGGCGATGATCAAGACCCGTTATACTGGTCTTAACCCCGAGCATCTGGCTCGAGTTGGGCTAGCAGGGCCGGATGGGTAAGAAGTGCCGCTTCATTTGGTGTACGACCAAGTGATGCCCGCCGCTCGTCTCTCGCAAGAAGATTGCACCCTGGATGCCTTAATAGACAATCTTGACCAGCAGCCAGATGAATGATTTTATGTAACTATGTACTGTAAATCAAAAATTGCTCCGTCTGCGCTGTAAACTTTGTCTTAACCGGCCATCGGCTTCGACCTCCCTTGCTAAGAGCTTGGGAGTGTTCCTTATTAAATATCCTTCACTAAGAGGGAATTCTTTTGTGGAACCAGGCAATCCGGCCATTTGGTGCGAACAGACAGAAAATGCACAGGGAGATATGTTATATTACTGCTTAGCGTAAGAAACATCTTCCAAATAAAATAGTACCTCTATCGGTACCTTCCTTCAGGCTTCTACATAAATCGTAGATAGTAAGGCCGTATACTGCTAGTATGCGACTAATGGCTCTTTTTTTTAGAAAAGAAGCCCAAGTAATGGTGACAACAACCATAATTTTTATTTGTTGCTTCCGTCATAGCCGACCAATTGTCTGCTAAAGATAGCTAGCTTTTGGCTTCACCCGTCCGAGGTACGTATCCGGGTGATCCGGTCGTAACAATCGCAGAGGTGCTCCCTTTACCCTCAAGCCGAACGATCGGGGACGTAGAGGGTAAACACAGGAGCGAGGCAACCCAGCTTGGCAAAAATCTTAGTTCTAATTGATGCATATAATGGCTTAAAAATCGACAAGGGAAACATGCATACACAATGGATGCTTAAAAAAATATAATCATCGGCTTCGGGAAGAAGCCCCCAGGTGTTATGTTCGGATTTAACATTTGAGGATCTATGCCGAAAAACTTAACACGAGCTCGGTTTAGCCGAACATAGACTTGGGAAAAGAAATCCGATCCTGCAAAATCAAGGTGGAAGGGAAAGAAATATGAAAGGAAAGAAAAAAAAGGAAAAGGAAGGTAAAAAGAATGACGACACCGGTCTAGCCGTAAAAGCGCCGAAGGCGAGCTGCGTTCCATGGGTTTGGTTCGAGGCGGTTATCCGGCGGGTTGCGAAGACGGTAAGCCCCTCCTGTGAGTACTTCGTCAATGATGAAGGGGCCCTCCCACTTGGGATTGAGTTTATGCTTCTGCTTCTCCGGGAGTCGTAAGACGAGTTTGCCCACATTGTACGCCTTTGCCCTGACCTCCCTGCTCTGGTAACGCCGGGCTTGCTATTGATAAAAAGTAGAGCGAGCCCGAGCGATGTCGCACTCTCCTTCTAAGGTGTCCAAGTCGTCATGCCGATCTAATTCGGCCTTCTTTTCTTCATACATGCGCGCACCCTTGGTGCGTCGTGAATAATATCACAGGGAAGGACTGCTTCTGCCCCGTAGACCATAAAGAACGGTGTGTATGCCGTTGATCGATTCGGGGTGGTACGCAGACCCCACAGAACGGAGTCAAGCTCCTCTACACAATAGCAGTCGGATTCATGAAGAGACCGGACCAGACGTGGTTTAATACCACTCATGATGAGTCCGTTGGCCCATTCGACTTGTCCATTGGTCTGCGGGTGATACACCGATGCGTAATCGAGCTTGATGCCCATGTTTGCACACCAGTCCTTTACCTCTTGGGCGGTGAAATTGGATCCATTGTCCATTATTATACTGTGCGGTACACCATAACGGTGTACCACGCCGGGTATAAAATCGACTACTGGTCCGGACTTGGCTGATTTGACAGGTTTTGCTTCGATCCATTTGGTGAACTTGTCAACCATGACCAGTAGTGTTTATTCCTCTTGGTCCCCCCTTTAAGTGGTCCGACCATATCCAGCCCCCAGACCGCAAAAGGCCAGGTAGTCGGAATAGTCCGAAGAGTTGTTGGGGGCATGTGGCTTTGATTTGCAAATAGTTGACATCCCACACAATGCTGGACAAGTGTCTGGGCGTCCGCTCGAGCGGTGGGCCAGAAGAAACCAGCTCGAAAGGCCTTGCTTACTAAGGCCCTTGCTGCGGCATGGTGGCCGCCCATTCCTGTGTGGACTTCGGCCAGAAGCTGGCTTCCTTCTTCCCCAGATATGCACCGCTGGAGTATTCCAGTGGTGCTTTTCTTGTATAACTCACCCTCGTGGACTTTACAGGCCTTGGATCGCCGAATTATGCGTCTCGCCTCTGTCTGATCGTCGGGGAGTTCTTGGTGAAGAAGGTAAGCGAGAAAGGGCTCGGTCCATGGTGCGATTACTGCCATGACCTCGTGAGCCGAAGGCGTTTCGTCCATTACGGAGCCGCCGATGATTTGGTCGTCTCGCTCATTTATAGGGGGAACAACCTCTTCCACGCCGATGGATCCGGCACCCTTATTGTCGTCCTGCCACACCACCGGCGGCTTGAAGAGCCGTTCAAGGAAGGTGTTTTTCGGACAGGGTCGCGTTTTGGCCCCCAGGCGGGCCAGTATGTCAGCGGCTTGGTTGTTGTCTCTAGCGACATGATGGAATTCTAGCCCCTCGAACCGTGCTGATATTTTAAGGACGGCGTTTCTATATGCCGCCATCTTCGGGTTTTTGGCATCGAATTCGCCGTTGATTTGAGAGATGGCCAGGTTGGAGTCTCCCCGTACCTCCAGCCATTGTATGCCCATTGATGCTGCCATCCGAAGACCGTGCAAAAGTGCTTCGTATTCGGCTGCGTTGTTGGAATCGGCATACATGATTTGTAACACGTATCGAACGTTGTCACCTGTGGGAGATGTGAGAATAACTCCAGCCCCCAGTCCGGCCAATGTTTTGGATCTGTCAAAGTACATCGTCCAATGGGAGTATGTACTATATTCCTTGGGGAGCTCGGCCTCTGTCCATTCAGCGAGGAAATCTGCCAACACCTGAGATTTAATAGCTCGTCGTGGCTTATAGGCGATTTCGAAAGGAAGGAGCTCAATGGCCCATTTGGCTAAGCGGCCGGTGGCGTCCCTGTTATTGATTATATCGTTCAGTTGTACTTCGGATGCCACCATGACCGAACACTCTTGAAAGTAGTGTCAGAGCTTCCGTGATGCCATAAACACTGTGTAGGCTATCTTCCGGTAATGCGGGTATCTGGACTTGCATTGCGTTAGCACTTCTGACACATAGTAGACCGGCTTCTGTATCCGGAATTTGTGACCCTCCTCTTCTCGTTCGACGACGAGCACTGCACTAACCACTTGATGGGTGGCCGATATGTACAATAACATTGGTTCACCGGCGCCTGGTGCTGTGAGTATGGGGTTACTTGCCAGCAGTGTTTTGATTTCCTCTAACGCAGCCGCTGCTTCATCGGTCCACTTGAAATTGTCGGTCCGTTTCAGCAACCTGTAGAGCGGTAAAGCCTTTTCACCGAGGCGGGAAATAAAGCGACTTAATGCCGCCACGCAACCCGCCAACTTTTGGACATGCCTTAGCTCTGTAGGAATCGCAAGTTCTGATAGGGCGCGGATCTTAGCCGAATTGGCTTCTATTCCTCTATGGGAAACAATGAATCCGAGTAGTTTACCAGCGGGAACTCCGAAGACACATTTCTCCGGATTCAGTCGTATATCATACTCACGTAGGCTAGCAAAGGTTTGCCTTAGGTCGTCGATCAACTGGCTGACGTGCTTGGTTTTAGTGACCACGTCGTCCATGTATGCCTCAACTATTTTACCGACCCATTTCTCGAGACATGTCTGAATCATGCGCTGGTATGTAGCCCCTGCGTTTTTTAGCCCGAAAGGCATTGTGTTAAAGCAGAATGGGACGTAGGGGGTGATGAATGCGGTTGCAGCTTGATCAGATTCCTTCATTTTGATCTGATGGTATCCGGAATAAGCGTCTAGGAAGAACAAAGAGTCGTGTCCGGCTATGGCATCAATAATCTGGTCTATGCGTGGTAAGGGGAAAGGGTCCTTAGGGCAGGCTTTATTAAGGTCTTTAAAGTTGACGCACAACCGCCAGGATTTATCTTTCTTTGGTACCATCACCAGGTTTGCCAACCATTTGGGGTGCTTGATTTCCCGTATGAATCTGGCCTCTGGCAATTTGGCTAGTTCTTCGCCCATAGCTTGTCGTTTGGGCTCGAAAAGGCGGCGTAGAGTCTGTTTGATGGGCTTGAAGCCTGCGATTATGTTCAGACTATGTTCTGCTAGCCGTCGTGGGATTCCTGGCATATAAGAAGGATGCCAGGTGAAGATGTCCCAGTTTTCTAGTAAGAATGCTCGCAGTGCCTCGTCCACGATGGGGTCCAGCTGAGCTCCGATGGACGCTGTTTTATTGGGGTCTGTTGGGTGTACCTGAAATTTAACAATTTCTTCTGCAGGTTTAAAGGACGCGGGTTTGGGCCTTTTACTAAGGATCACATCGTCCTTGTCCACTGTTGACCGGAATGCGGTCAATTCCTCTGCAGCAAAGGTCTCGGCTAGTGCCTCGAGGGCGAGCGCTGCTGTTTTGTTCTCAGCTCGAAGGGCTATATTCGGGTCACTGGTGATTGTGATTACCCCGTTTGGGCCTGGCATCTTGAGCTTCATATACCCGTACTATGGTATAGCCTGGAATTTTGTGAAGGCGTCACGCCCCAACAGGGCGTGGTAGCCACTTGGGAAGGGCATGATATGGAAGAGAAGTTCTTCGGATCGGTAGTTTTCGGGCGTGCCGAACACCACGTCCAGGGTGATGCGTCCAGAACAACGCGGCTCTTTCCCAGGGATGATCCCCCGGAAGGTTGTGTTGCCATGTTCGATGCGAGATCGGTCGAACTGCATTTTTTCCAGGGTGTCCTCGTAGATGAGGTTTAAACCACTGCCGCCGTCCATTAGCACCTTTTGTAAACTAAAACCATCGACAATGGGGTTTAGGACCAGAGCGGCCGGTGTTCGGCCGGGACGGGTGGTTGATTGGTCAGTTTCTCCAAAGGTGATGGGTATGTCTGCCCATGAACTTGTAGCCGCCACATGGTAGACCTGTTCGAGTTCTCTAAGAGCTCTTTTCCTCCTGTTCCTGGAGGGAAACGTTTCATAGATCGTCAGGACTTCAGTGTTGTAATCTGGTGGCGTTGTTGAACGTCTGTTCGGAGGTAGTGCCTCGAGGATGGCCTCTCCGCTTTTTGCGACCTGCCTAACGACCCAGCAAGCTCTGAAGCTGTGAGTCGGGCTTGTGTTCAGCAAGACAGAATGTATATGGCATGGCTTGTCCAATAGTCCGTCGAGGACAGTTCTGACTCCCATAGGGGGTCTATTTCTTTTCTCGGCAGGTTCATGTTCGGCCAGCTGCCTCGGAGGTATCCGCTTTTTCCGATCTCCTCTAGGGTATTCAGCAAAGACTGGTTCCGAAAGTAAATGTTCGGCGTGCCAGGTGCTCTCCATGGCACAGTATTTTTGTACCAGGTCCGATAGCTCGGTGAAGTCGTGAATGTGTCGACGGGCTAGAGCGTTGAGGATCCCTTCATCACGACAATTGCGGCTGAAGGTTGCCATTATCTCTTGGTCACTAGAGCCTGGTACTCTGTTTCTAACAAGGAGGAGTCTAGCCCAAAAATGATGAACCGACTCCCCTGGCAATTGTTTAACATCCCGTAAGTCCGAAGACTTGGACTCTCCGGCGATGCTAGAATGCTCGACTTGGGTGGTGGGTGGGAAATTTTTTGGTTCCGCGCCATGATGCGAGTCCGGAATCTCAGGGTTCGAGTTGCGCGCTAGATCGGGGATCGATCCTGATCTATTTCCCGAGCAAACTCCGGAGTTTGGGTTACAGGAGAGATCTTGATGATCGGAAACCGGGATATAAATCGTCTTTAATTCTGGTTGTTGGGAGGACGAGCCTCCAGCCGGACACTCGACGGCGGCGACTAAGTGAGTGATCGAGGGGGTGCGAATCTCCCTATCATCGGGTTTAAGCCCAATCAGGTTATAGACCGGGGTCGGGTCGTCGGACATGCCCATGGTTTGAATCCGATCAAGTAGCTCGTTTAGGGGCGAGACATCGATGGGGTACATGTCGCCGAAGCGCATGGGGTCGGTCCGCAGCGCCATGGTTCCAGGGTCGCTCGACGGCGAATCCCGGTTATGCTCGGCCGTGGCGGATCCGGGCACATTGACCTGGTTGGGAGTTCTAGACAGCCCGAGGGTAGAGGCCACCTCAGAGGTGCGGCCCGATGCTCCCGGCGCCAAGGCATCGGGATCTGCGGGCTCCTCCATGAGAGCTGAGGGCTTCATAAAAAAAGTTCTTGCTACTTCTTGAGCATGCGTTGGTTTCCCTTGAAGAGGAAAGGGTGATGCAGCAAAGTAGATAAGTATTTCCCTCAGTTGTTGAGAACCAAGGTATCAATTCAGTAGGAGACACAAGCAAGTCACCAATAGATGTACCTACACAAATAATCAAACACTTGCACCCAACGCTACAAAGGGGTTGTCAATCCCTTCACGGTTACTTGCAAGGATGAGATCTGATAGAGATAGATGGAAAAGAATACTAAAACGAAAAGCAAAGTAAATAGATCTGAAAATATAAGAGGGAAAATAGACTCAGGGGGCATAAGTTTCACTAGAGGCTTCTCTCATGAAGGCAAATAATACGGTGGGTGAACAAATTACTGTCAAGCAATTGATAGAAAAGCGCATAGTTATGACGATATCCAAGGCAATGATTAGTCATCGAAGCAAAGCATTAGACGCATGCCCCTAGGGGAGAGGTTGGTAGGAGTAAACCATCGCGCGCTCCCGACCCATCACACAAAGGATGACAATCATTAAACAAATCATGCTCCGACTTCATTACATAACGGTTCACCATACGTGCATGCTACGGGAATCACAAACCTTAACACAAGTATTTCTACTAATCCACAATTACTTACTAGCATAACTCTTAATATCACCATCTCTATATCTCAAAACTATATGCATGGAATCGAACTTTTCATAGTATTCAATGCACTTAATATGAAAGTTTTTATTATATCCCTCTTGGATGCCTATTATATTAGGACCAAATTCATAACCTAAACCAATTACCATGCTGTTTAAAGACTCTCAAAATAATATAAGTGAGGTACGAGAGTTCAATTATTTCTATAAAACATAACACCACCATGCTCTAAAAAGATATAAGTGAAGCACTAGAGCAAAATTGCCTAGCTCAAAAGATATAAGTGAAGCATAAAGAGTATTCTAATAAATTCACGATTAAGCGTGTCCTTCTCAAAAAGATGTGTGCAGCAAGGATGATTGTGGCAAACTAAAAAGCAAAGACTCAAATCATACAAGACGCTCCAAGCAAAACACATATCATGTGGTGAATAAAAATATAGCCTCAAGTAAATTTACCGATGGATTGAAGATGAAAGAGGGGATGCCTTCCGGGGCATCCCCAAGCTTAGGCTTTTTGGTATCCTTGAATATGACTTGGGGTGCCTTGGGCATCCCCAAGCTTAGGCTCTTGCCACTCTTTATTCCATAGTCCATCAAATCTTTACCCAAAACTTGAAAATTTCACAACACAAAACTCAACGGAAAACTCGTGAGATCCGTAAGTATAAGAAAAATAAATCACCACTTTAGGTATTGTTGTGAACTCATTGTTTATTTATATTGGTGTAATATTTACTGTATTCTAACTTCTCCATGGTTCATACCCCCCGATACAACCCATAGATTCATCAAAATAAGCAAACAACACATAGAAAACAGAATCTGTCAAAAACAGAACAGTCTGTAGCAATCTGTAGACTTCGAATACTTATGTAACTCCAAAAATTCTAAAAAATTAGGACAACCAGGAAAATTTGTATATAAATCTTGTGTAAAAATTTCAGATCAAAATCACGTTCCAGCGAATTTACAAAATACCTGGACTGAGCGCAAAAGTTTCTGTTTTTCAGCAAAATCAAATCAACAAACACTGTAGACCATCCCAAAGGTCTTACTTGGCTCAAACACTAATTAAAACAGCAAAACACAATTACTACAGAGGTATTAATGTGGAAAACACACCAAAATAGAAGCAAAAAAGCAGAAATCAAAAATAAAATTGGGTTGCCTCCCAACAAGCGCTATTGTTTAACGCCCCTAGCTAGGCAAAACACAGTAGATCTAGGTATTGGCATAATAGTAAGGGAGATCATCCATGCTCATCTCATACTCCCTTCTTTCAGCATCAAGTTTCCTTTGTGGCAAGAAAAAAATAATCAAAAGGGCGAAATTTAATAGGATAAGGATCCTTAAGATCAAGTGCGGGAGGGATAGGTTCCTCCTTCGGCCCCCTATAGTGTATAACCAATTCATCATTGTAAGCTTTCCTTTGGTGGAAAGTCATAAGCCTATCTCTTAATATGAACTCTAATCCATTATTTTGTATAGCAAAATTATCATTGAGTTCAGAAATCTTATCAAGCAAAACCTCAATAGGGACCCTTTTTCTCAAATTTTCATTATAAGCAACATAATCCGGAGATTGCAATCTCATTATTTCTTCTTGATTAAAAAGGATCTCCTCAATGGGAGGACATCCACCATTAATTTAATAATGAGCAAAAATTTTGCTAGCCTCTTTCATGATGAATCTAAACTCGTGGGCTAGGAATATAGTGGCGGCACGCTTAACGGAAGGATACTGAATATTAGAGAACTCTAGGTGCAAAGGATGTATATGAACAAATTGCCTCTCAAGTTCAATTATTAGAAGTGTTATAGCATCCGCAAGACTATTAGTTTTATTGAGAATAGACCCTCCTAGGGTAGGTAGCGTACCAGCACAAGTAAACAAATCTTGGAGAACACCTTTTCCAATAATATTACCGCTACCTATACGGAATTTTTTGTATGCATGATAGTAGGTTCTTCATGAGGTTTCTTTTTAGCAAAGTCATCAAAATTCCCCTCAAGATTATTACTATCCTTTTCAATGAAAACCTCCCTAGATTCAGACATAGTGGCAACGAAATGATCTAGCACACAAGCAAGCAAAAAGCAAACGAAAAGACGAACGGAAGAAGGGTGAATAAAAAGGCAAATCTTTCTGAAAATCGTTTTAGAAGTGGGGGAGAGGAAAACGAGAGGCAAATGACAAATAATGTAAATGCAAGAGATGAGTTTGTGATTGGTACTTGGTAGGCTTGATGTGGATCTCCCCGGCAACGGTGCCAGAAATCCTTCTTGCTACTTCTTGAGCATGCGTTGGTTTCCCTTGAAGAGGAAAGGGTGATGCAGCAAAGTAGATAAGTATTTCCCTCAGTTGTTGAGAACCAAGGTATCAATCCAGTAGGAGACACAAGCAAGTCACCAATAGATGTACCTACACAAATAATCAAACACTTGAACCCAACGCTATAAAGGGGTTGTCAATCCCTTCACGGTTACTTGCAAGGATGAGATCTGATAGAGATAGATGGAAAAGAATACTAAAACGAAAAGCAAAGTAAATAGATCTGAAAATATAAGATGGAAAATAGACCCGGGGGCCATAGGTTTCACTAGAGGCTTCTCTCATGAAGGCAAATAATACGGTGGGTGAACAAATTACTGTCGAGCAATTGATAGAAAAGCGCATAGTTATGACGATATCCAAGGCAATGATTATGCATATAGGCATCACGTCCGTGTCAAGTAGACCGAAACGATTCTGCATCTACTACTATTACTCCACACATCGACCGACTCCTGCCTGCATCTAGAGTATTAAGTTCATGAAGAACAGAGTAACGCATTAGGTAAGATGACATGATGTAGAGGGATAAACTCAAGCAATATGATGAAAACCCCATCTTTTTATCCTCGATGGCAACAATACAATACGTGCCTCGCTACCCCTACTATGTCACTAGGTGAGGACACCGCAAGATTGAACCCAAAACTAAGCACTTCTCCCATTGCAAGAATTACCAATCTGGTTGGGCAAACCAAACCAATAACTCGAAGAGACTTGCAAAGATATGAAATCATGCATATAAGAATTCAGAAAAGACTCAAATAATATTCATAGATAATCTGATCATAAACCCACAATTCATCGGATCTCGACAAACACACCGCAAAAGAGTATTACATCGGATAGATCTCCATGAAGATCATGCAGAACATGGTATTGAAGATCAAAGAGAGAGAAGAAGCCATCTAGCTACTAGCTATGGACCCAAAGGTCTGTGGTGGACTACTCACGCATCATCGGAGGGGCAATGGAGTTGATGTAGATGCCCTCCGTGATCGAATCCCCCTCCGGCAGATCACCGAAAAAGGCCCCAAGATGGGATCTCACGGGAACAGAGGCTCCTGGCGGCGGAAAAGTATTTTCGTGGCTTGTTCTGGTATCCAGGGAATATTTGGGAATTTATAGGCCGAAGAATAGGGTTGGAGGACCTGCCATGGGCCCACAAGCCAGGGGGCGCCCCCCCCCCTAGGGCGCGCCCCTATGGCTTGTGGCCACACGGCACGTCCTCTGCCTTCATCTCCAAGTCTGGTACGTTTCGTCTGGTCCAAGAAAAATCATCCCGAAGATTTTATTCCGTTTGGACTCCGTTTAATATTCCTTATTTGCAATACTCAAAAAGGGGGAAAAACAGAAACTGGCACTGGGCACTAGGTTAATAGGTTAGTCCCAAAAATAATATAAAATAGCATATTAATGCATATAAAACATCCAAAACAGATAATATAATAGCATGGAACAATCAAAAATTATAGATACGTTGGAGACGTATCAGTTCTCCCCGTGAATCAGCGACGAACTCTAGGTTTCCGAATCTGATTTCTTGATCGGGGAGGAAACTTCCGATCTGGCCAAGATGGTCAGTCGGATCAGCACGTGACAGGATGTTGCCGCCTGCGAAGATCTGACTAGGGACAGAGACATCCTTGCTGCAGATTTCATTGTTCATGATAAGGCGATCCATCGATTCCTTTGGCAATCACAACGGAACTCTCAATGAAAGCACCAATGTCGGTGTCAAAACCGGCGGATCTCGGGTACCATGAGTCTAGGATCGATGGTAACAGGAGACGAAGGAGACAACGTTTACCCAGGTTCGGGACCTCCTATGGAGGTAAAACCCTACGTCCTGCTTGATTATATTGATGTGTATGAAGGTTACAGAGTTGATCTACCACGAGATCGACTAGCTAAAACCCTAGATGAGTTTCTCTGCCTTACAATCTAAAACCCTCTCGCTTATATAGACGCCAGGGGTCCCTAGGGTTACACATGGTTGGTTGCCCACAGAAGGAAAAAACGTGCCTATTCTACTATCTTAAACTTGAAAGACACGCCACGGCTCCTGAGGTCTCCTCCCTAGCGACGGGGCCTTCGATCAGTCCAATCCTCAGCGAGCGGACCATGAGTCCGGCCTACAAGAAATAGGCCGGTAGTCCGAGGACCCCTTAATCCCGGACTCCCTCATTCAGGAAGAAATCGGAGTCGGGGAGGCACACGAGGGCCGCACAAGCCATCAGGGCACGCCCCAGGGGGGCTGCGCCCTGTTGGCTTGTGCCTCCCTCGTGGGTCCCCTGACTCCGTTTTATTTTTGGAACTTTTCTAAAATACTAAAACCAACAGAAACTATTTTTTTGGAATTTTTGGAGTTGGTTTACTTACCGTACCACTTACCTATCCCTTTTTTAGGTTTCTAGAGTGTTTCGGAAGGCTTCCCGTATGTGTTCTTCTGGTGTCACTACTTGGATAGAATTAGTCTCATCATTAATGGGTTTAACTGAAATGTAATGCTTGATTCTTTGCCCATTCACCACTCTCGGGTTTTTGCCTTCGAAGTTGTTAATTTTTATAGCACCGGAGCGGTAGACCCCTTCAACAACGTATGGACCTTCCCATTTGGATAATACTTTTCCTGCAAAAAATCTAAAACGAGAATTGTACAAAAGAACAAGGTCTCCTACATTGAATTCCCGTTTTTGAATCCTGTTGTCATGCCATCTTTTAACTTTTTCTTTAAAAAACTTAGCATTCTCATAGGCTTGTGTCCTCCATTCATCTAGTGAGCTAATATCAAATAACCTCTTTTCACCGGCAAGTTTAAAATCATAATTAAGTTCCTTAATTGCCCAATAAGCCTTATGTTCTAGCTCAAGAGGCAAATGACAAGCTTTTCCATACACCATTTTATATGGGGACATCCCCATGGGGTTGTTATAAGCAGTTCTATGAGCCCATAGAGCATCGTCTAGTTTCTTAGACCAATTCTTCCTAGATCTATTGAAAGTCTTTTGCAAGATTAACTTTAGTTCTCGATTATTCAATTCAACCTGGCCACTAGACTGAGGATGATATGGTGATGCAATTCTATGGTTAACATCATATTTAGTTACAAGTTTACGCAAAGCACCATGAATAAAGTGTGAACCACCATCAGTCATTAAGTGTCTAGGAACTCCAAACCTCGGAAAAACAATTTCCTTAAGCATTTTAATAGAAGTGTTGTGATCAGCACTACTAGTTGGAATAGCCTCTACCCACTTAGTAACGTAATCAACAGCAACTAAAATATGAGTATATCCATTCGAGGAGGGAAAAGGTTCCATGAAGTCAAAACCCCAAAATCAAATGGTTCAATGGCAAGTGAATAGTTCATAGGCATTTCCTGACGCTTACCAATGTTACCAACTCTTTGGCATTCATTACATGAAAGGACATACTTACGAGCATCTTTGAAAAGAGTAGGCCAATAAAAACCAGATTGTAATACCTTGTGTGCAGTTCTGTCACCAGCATGGTGTCCTCCGTAAGGCTCGGAAAGACACATCCTTAAAATATGTTCCTGTTCATGCTCAGGTATACAATGTCTAATAATACCATCTACTCCTTCTTTATAAAGATGTGGGTCATCCCAAAAGTAATGTCGTAAATCATAAAAGAATTTTTTTCTTTTGTTGATAGGTGAAACTAGGCGGAATGTATTTAGCAACGATATAATTAGCATAATCAGCATACCAAGGAGTGCTACGTGAAGTATTTATAGCAGCAAGTTGTTCATCAGGAAAATTATCATCAATAGGCAGTGGGTCATCAAGAACATTTTCCATCCTAGACAAGTTATCTGCTACAGGGTTTTCAGCTCCCTTTCTATCAACAATATGCAAATCAAACTCTTGAAGCAAAAGCAACCACCTAATAAGTCTAGGCTTAGCATCCTTCTTTTCCATAAGGTATTTAATAGCAGCATGATTAGTGTGAATAGTTACTTTGGAATCAACTATATAAGGTCTAAACTTATCACATGCAAAGACAACTGCTAAAAACTCCTTTTCAGTGGTGGCATAATTTCTTTGGGCAGCATCTAGAGTTTTACTAGCATAATGGATAACATTCAATTTCTTGTCTACTCTTTGCCCTAGAACAACACCAATAGCATAATCACTAGCATCACACATAATTTCAAATGGCAAGTTCCAATCAGGTGGTTGAACAATGGGTGCGGAAATCAAAGCTTTCTTAAGTATTTCAAAAGCTTCTACACAATCATCATAAAAAACAAAAGGAATATCTTTTTGAAGAAGATTAGTTAATGGCCTAGAAATCTTTGAGAAATATTTGATGAAACGCCTATAGAAACCAACAAGACCAAGGAAACTTCTTATACCTTCGATATCTTTTGGGCATGGCATTTTCTCAATTGCATCAACTTTAGCTTTGTCCACTTCAATACCTCGTTCAGAAATTTTATGCCCAAGAACTATGCCTTCATTCACCATAAGATGCCACTTCTCCCAATGAAAGAAAATATTAGTTTCTTCACATCTCTGCAAAACTCGATCAAGGTTGCTCAAGCAATCATCAAAAGAAGTTCCATAAACGGAAAAATCATCCATGAAAACCTCAACAATCTTTTCACAAAAATCAGAGAATATAGCAGTCATACATCTTTGAAAAGTAGTAGGTGCATTGCATAAACCAAAAGGCATACGTCTATAAGCATACGTTCCAAAAGGGCAAGTAAAGGTAGTTTTCTCTTGATCCTCTTTTGACACGGGTATTTGAGAAAAATGAGAATATCAATCAAGAAAACAAAAGTGTGTGTGCTTAGATAATCTTTCTAGCATTTAATTGATAAAAGGTAAAGGGTAGTGATCTTTCCTAGTAGCTTTGTTTAATTTCCTGAAATCAATCACCATCATATAACTAGTTACTATTCTTAGGGATAAGTTCATTTTTATCATTAGGAACAACAGTTATACCTCCTTTCTTAGGAACACAATGAACAAGACTTACCCATCTACTATCAGCAATAGGATAAATTATACCTGCCTCCAAAAGCTTTAGTATTTCAGTTCTTACCACTTCCTTCATCTTAGGATTTAAGCGGCATTGATGATCAATGATAGGTTTAGCATCCGGTTCCATATTAATCTTGTGCTGACATAGAGTGGGACTAATGCCCTTAAGATCATCAAGAGTATAGCCAATAGCAGCCCAATGCTTTTTCAGAGTTTTAAGTAATCTCTTTTCTTCATGCTCTGAAAGGTTAGCACTGATAATAACAGGATATATCTTCTTTTCATCAAGGTAAGCATATTTCAAAGTGTCGGGTAAAGTCTTTAACTCAAACACGGGATCTCCCTTGAGTGGAGGGTGATCCCCTAAAATATCAAATGGTAAGTTGTGTTTTAGAATAGGCGTTTGTTTAATAAATATGTCATCTATTTCATTTCTCTCATTCATATGCATATCATTTTCATGATCTAGTAAATATTGTTCTAACGGATCTGTAGGAGGTACAACAATAGCAGCAAGACCAATTATTTCATCCTTACTAGATAAATCCTTCTCATGTGGTTGTCCATTAAACTTGGAGAAGTTAAATTGATGAGACACACCACCAAAGCTTACTTTGACCTTCTCAGTAACACAATTAATTTCAGCATTAATAGTATTTAAGAAAGGTCTACCAAATACAATGGGACAAAAGTTATCTTGTGTTGAACCAAGCACTAAGAAATCAGTGGGGTACTTGACTTTTCCACACAAGACTTCAACATCTCTAACTATCCCAAGTGGTGTAATAGTGTCTCTGTTTGCAAGTTTAATAGTGACATCAATATCTTCAATTTCAGCAGGTGCTATGTCATTCATAATTTCTTGATATAAGGTAAAAGGTATGGCACTAACACTAGCACTCATGTCACACAAGCCATGATAACAATGGTCTCCAATTTTAACAGAAACAACAGGCATGCCAACAACTGGTTTATTTATGTCTAACTCATCCCGGTTACGTCTAACAGGTTTTACAATTCTACTAGTTTCATCACAAAAGTAAATAACCTGTCCATCAACGTTATCAACTAGAAGATCTTTAACCATAGCAACTTTAGGCTCAACATTTATTTGTTCAGGAGGTGTAGGTGTCCTAGCATGACTTTTATTAACCACAGTTATAGCTTTAGTGTGCTCCCTAATTCTAACAGGGAAAGGTGGCTTCTCAATGTAAGCGTTAGGAACAATTGGATCAACATGGCTAACAATTGTTTCTTCCTTCTCAGTTTTAATGGGTTTCTCTAATTGCTTTTCAATAGGTGGATGGTATTTAAACCATTTCTCCTTAGGGAGATCAACATAAGTAGCAAATGATTCGCAGAAAGCAGCTATTATCTCAGAGTCAAGGCCATATTTATTACTCGACTTATAGCAAGCATCAATTTCCATAAAAGATTTAACACAATCCAACTTAAGCTTTATACCTGACTCTTTACCTTTGTCGAGTTCCCAATCTTCAGAGTTGCGCTTAATTCTTTCGAGAAGATCCCATTTGAATTCAATAGTCCTATTCATGAAGGAACGAGTAGAAGAAGAATCGAGTAGTGTCGTGGGAACGTGTCTGACAGTAGATGGTAGGGGTACGAAAGGAGAGGGCAGAGTCCTAGCTACGGCGAGGGTGTACACACAGATGTATGAGTTCAGGCCTCACTCGGAAGTGATAACAGCCCTACATCTCAGGTGCTCCGGGGAGCTTACTCTGTCGAGTGATACGTGTGTTGTGTTTACAAAGGATTGCGAACCCTTGTGCCAGTGGGGAGGGGTGGCTTATATAGAGTGCGCTGCCCCTCATAAATGTCCGGCATCTAAGGGATCGATTGTGGGGAGTAAGAGGGACGTTACTGGTAACGTATACAATAAATGCCAGTTAAGGCGGCGAGCGTAACGCCTGCCCGTTGGCCTCCCTGGGGAGACTCCCGGTCTTCTACAGTCGAGTGATTGGCGACCGCTCCGAGTGAGAGTTTACTGTCGAGTGTAGGGGGGTCTTCCGAGTGAACATATGTCGAGTGACTCATATGCCATGGCTAGTTCAGTCGGAATCTCTCTTGTAGTCTTGTAGTCTTGTAGTTCTCCAATGTGGTGTCCTTAGGTGGGGTATGTAGGACAGGCCTAATACCCTACCCTAGGTACATATCCTCGTCATTAGCCCCCGAATGGATCAGGGCTCGAGTGGAGAAGGGACAGTGCAGGTTCTGCCGAACTCAGCGTTCCGAATGAGCTTCGAGATTTTTCCGATACCTGTGACGACTGGGCCTTCCAACTTCTGCCTTGATCTATTCAGCTTGTCAGCTCTTCCGAGTGAATTCAGATGCAGGTTCGAGTCCGAATGGTCAACAGGATCTTCAGATATGAAAGGACGCTCTGTCCGGCCCGGATTTCGCGGGATTCGAAATTTTGGGGAACGCGCGCCGAGCAGGAACGACGCAACCGATGGGGAAGCGGCTCCTCGAACCTCGCGCCACCTTTATCACCACATATCGCGGCTCCTCCATTAGCGGGATACACAGGGATTTGGCGGGCCCACGAGTCAGTGACTCGGGTCGACGGACATAAAAAACGAGAGGGGAGGGGAATTTGTGACAGTGCACTCATTTTCCCCTCGTCTCCTCCGCTTCTTCTGCTCCGCCGCCCCGCTGCTCAGATCAAATCCGCTCGCCGCTGCGACAATGGCGCCCAAGAAGACGACGAAGGGGAAGAAGCCCTCAAGCGCCCGGGCCGCAGCGCCACCCGGATGGATGCAGGGCGATTTCCTGCCGTCAACCGTGACGGCGTTGGACGTGGAGAAGCTCGTCGCTGACGGCCTGGTTGCGGCCGGGTCATGGAGGTTGCCGGGGATGGAAGCGGAGCCGGAGCCGCGCGAGGGCGAGCGGGTCCTCCTGACCACCCATTTGGAGAGAGGTTTTGCTCTGCCTCCGCATCCCTTCTTCCGCGGTTTTCTGAATTTCTTCGGGGCTCAGTTGCATCATTTTCCTCCCAACGCAATTGCGTATCTCGCTGCATTCGTGACGATGTGCGAGTGTTTCTTGGGTTGTCCTGCCCACTGGGGTCTATTCAAGCACATCTTTACCATCCGTTCTCAGTCGGTGAAGAAGGCCCACGCTAGTGATAATAGGACCAACGTCATCCAGCTATGCGGGGGTTTGGGACTTCAGAAGAGGACGGGGAGTGCATTCCCAGTGCTCACCCTTCCGGAGTCGGTGCGGGGCTGGCAGTCGACCTGGTTCTACTGCCACGACGTCGCGTCCCCAAACATGTCGACCGGCCTTCCTCCCTTCACGCTGGATCGACCCACCGAGCCCCCATCTCTGACCGTGGCCGAGGAAGAGAAGGCCAATGTGGGGATCTTGATGAACAGTGTTGTGAATCTGATTCGTGATGGAGTGACCGGCTTGGATCTGTTGGAGGTGTTCCTGGGTCGACGGATCTAGCCGCTTCAGGCGCGGGACCATCCGATGTGGCATTACTCAGGAGTCGACGATACCACTCGTACCCACCCGGAAGATGTCTCAGAGGAAACCATCACGCTATGGCTGCGCGGCATCACTGGTGCGCGAGACAACCCCCGGGGTTCCAAAAGAGTATCGCCTTTCTCAGCTGCGAACCCGCCGAATGTGGTGAGTCATGTCATTGTCGATTGCTTTTATATCTTGTCGAGTGAATATGTCTTCAGCTGACTGACTTGAATCTTTGCAGGAGCTCACGAACATGTATTCACCCGTGCCGAATGGCGGTCAGAACCTTGAAGGAGCGGGGAGCGAGAGCGACAGTGACAGCATCACCTACGCCGAGGACAGCGAAGGCAACGGTGACGACTCGTCGGGGAGCGATGAAGTTGAAGTCGTGTCTCCTCCGCGTACTGAAGGGCGTTCCAAGCAGCGTCACGACCCAACACTCGACCGGGGTCGGGCCGGGGGGTCGACCACCAGGAGCTCCAAGCGCAGTCGGACGTCGACGCCAGAGCCGATTGAAAAGGTTGCCAAGCAGCCCAAGGTCACCACCACCAAACCCCGGAAGGCTCTCCCCAGAATCAAGGTTGACGTGCCGATTGCTTCAACGTAAGTATCCTTGCTCTTCGCTTAACTTGTTGCTGAACTTCATATTTTTGCTGACCGAGTGGATCTTGATCGTCAGGGCCGCTACCTCGGTGACATCGCCGGGGCGAGGAGAGGAAAGCGCGGAGAAGGACACGCCGGACGCAGCTACTTCTCGCCAAGGTATGGCATATTGCCATTTGACATTCTTCTCAAACCATTCGACAGTCATGTGATATGTCGACTGGTGACATGCAGAGCCAATGGATACCGACCCCGCAGCCCCGTCTCCGACTGTACCGATTACAGCACCGACCCAGATGGCCGTGGAGCTCGCCAGTCCGCCACAAGCTCCTGTCTCCCAAGCGCCAGCCTCGCAAGCGCCAGTCCTTCCGACTACATCGCCGCTCCCTTCACAGACCATCTTCTCTCTGCTCCGTGTTCCAGAAGACCAGACTGGAGCTGCTAAGGAGGCGATGATGCAGGCCGAACATATGATGCAGCGTACGAAGGAGGCGTACGAGGCCAGCATGCTGGCTTACGACGCTAGCTCAGTGCTTCGGGCGAACGTCCAAGTAAGTGCACTTGTAAGTGCGCTTTTTGATTGTGTCGTTTTCCGTCTACCATGACTTGACTTCTGCACCCACTGGGTGTTTTCTGTCTGTCGACTGGTAATCGCTTGTCACGCACTCGGCTAGGGCTGACCTAGTCGAGTGGACAATCTCTTTTTTTTTGTTCGGCCGTCACTCGGATCGGGCGGACCGTTCCGAGTGGATACCGTCCCGGTGGGGGCACGCTGAGTGCACCCACTGGGTGTAGTCCCCGAGACTGCCGTCAACTGCGGGCAGTCGGCGGGACTCTTAGAACTTGGACTCGAAGCTCATATTTCTGTCCACTGAATTGTTTTTGTCGTTGATCTCAGAAGGCCTGTGAGCTCGGTACTCGATATGCTGACTTGGAGAAGGAGAAGACTCAGCTTCAGCTCGACTTGGAACTGACGAGGAGAGACCTGGAGCGTGCGCAAGCTGATCTGAAGGCTTCAGGAGGTAAACTTTGGTGATCGAGTACTTCATTATTTGTTTCTTCTATCTTTGAACCGAGTGACTCCACTCGAGCAGACGTGTGTGCTGAAAACCGTCGACTCCGAGCGCGACTCAACAATGCTATTGCTTTAGATATCATGAAGAAGGCGCTGGAGGACAAAGACAGATCACTCGCCGATGCTCAGAAGACGGTGAGGGAGAAGACTGAAGCTGCCGAGAAGAAGCTCGCCGCGGCCAGCAAGCTTGAGGAAGAGAACACGAAGCTGAAGCAGGAGCGAGCTGACTGGAGCAAAAGGCTTGACCATGCAACCAAGGGAGCAAAGGGCTTGGAGACCTATCTGGGGGATTACGCCCAGAAGATGTATGTTTTGCTTGAAGGTAATTTTCTCCAGTCGAGTGAATTCCGTTAATCCCAACTTCATCCAGTCGAGTGAATTCCGTTGATTTTCAGGGAACAGTATCATGACTAATTCTTTCCATCTTCTTCATGTAGAATTCTGCAAGGACTTCGAGAAGGAGACCGAGGCGGTCGAGCCCAATCTGGACCCTTCCAAGTCACCTGTCGGAGATGCTGTGGCTATGAACATGTTCCGGCTTGAAGCTCGAGTCGCAGGCGTCCGGGAGTACGTCGCTCGACTGCGAGGTGCAATGGAGAAGGTCGACAAGGAGCTGTGGCCGGAAGACTCACTTCAGGCTGGCCTCGAGTCAATGATGACTCGGCTTGACGAGCTCCCTGGTCGAGTGCAGGCATGGAAGAAATCTGCTGCACGCTGCGGAGCTGACATAGCGCTCTCACTCGTCAGGGTCCATTGCAAGGAGGTCAAGGAGGACAAACTGAAAGCACTTCAGGTGGCCAACACAAAGAAGCTCCAGTTCCAGGACTTCATGGAGACCTTCATCGAAGCGGCCACTCGGATCGCTGACGGGATTGACCTGGACACCTTCGTCGAACCTGCAAGTCCCACTGGAGCTTGAGAAAGCTTTGCTGGTGATCAAAAACTTTAATTTGCCTCGGTATGCCGAGTGGTGGTGTATCGTTAAAACTTCTTTCGGGTCTTGGGCCCGAGTACTTTCGTCATTTGCATGGGCAACTTTTATCCATGCTGAATACTCTCGATTTATCTGAATTTGTTTTTCAGTCCTTTGCTTGATTTCCTCTCGAGTAGATCAGGTCTTGTCGAATGGTTTCTGGTCCAGTGGGGGCACGCGGAGTGCACCCACTTGGTGTAGTCCCCGAGACCGCTGTCGAGTGGCGGCGACATCGGCAGGGGTCTTAAATTTGTTTGATTGATTTCGGACTTAGGCGAGGACTGACTCGCAGCTAAGCCCCCCGAGTGAGAGGACCGCTCGTCATTCGGGAGTGAGTATCAGAACTTAGGCGAAGACTGGTTCGCAGATAGCCTCCGAGTGACAGGATTGCTCGTCACTCGGAGTAGTTTATAACTTAGGTGATGCGGAATCACGGCTAAGCCCCCGAGTGTGAGGATCGCTCATCACTCGGAGTAGCGTTTTAACTTGGGCGAATCGGATTCGTAGCCAAGCCCCCGAGTGAGAGGATCGCTCGTCACTCGGAGTATGTTTTTAACTTGGGCGAAGCGGATTCGCAGCCAAGCCCCCGAGTGAGAGGATCGCTCATCACTCGGAGTAACGTGTTAACTTGGGCGAAGCGGATTCGCAGCCAAGCCCCCGAGTGAGAGGATCGCTCGTCACTCGGAGTACGATTTAACTTGGGCGAAGCGGATTCGCAGCCAAGCCCCCGAGTGAGAGGATCGCTCGTCACTCGGAGTAGCGTTTTAACTTGGGCGAAGCGGATTCGCAGCCAAGCTCTCGAGTGAATGCGATGATATTCACCCGACGAGGTTCTGAACTTAGGCGACACGGAGTCGCAGCTAAGCCCCCCGAGTGTGAGGATCGCTCATCACTCGGAGTATGTTTTTAACTTGGGCGAAGCGGATTCGCAGCCAAGCCCCCGAGTGAGAGGATCGCTCGTCACTCGGAGTAGCGTGTTAACTTGGGCGAAGCGGATTCGCAGCCAAGCTCTCGAGTGAATGCGATGATATTCACCCGACGAGGTTCTGAACTTAGGCGACACGGAGTCGCAGCTAAGCCCCCGAGTGTGAGGATCGCTCGTCACTCGGAGTATGTTTTTAACTTGGGCGAAGCGGATTCGCAGCCAAGCCCCCGAGTGAGAGGATCGCTCGTCACTCGGAGTATGTTTTTAACTTGGGCGAAGCGGATTCGCAGCCAAGCCCCCGAGTGAGAGGATCGCTCATCACTCGGAGTAACGTTTTAACTTGGGCGAAGCGGATTCGCAGCCAAGCCCCCGAGTGAGAGGATCGCTCGTCACTCGGAGTACGATTTAACTTGGGCGAAGCGGATTCGCAGCCAAGCCCCCGAGTGAGAGGATCGCTCGTCACTCGGAGTAGCGTGTTAACTTGGGCGAAGCGGATTCGTAGCCAAGCCCCCGAGTGTGAGGATCGCCCATCACTCGGAGTAGATTTAAACTTAGGCGATGCGGAATCGCGGCTAAGCATTCGAGTGAATGCGATGCTGTTCACTCGACGAGGTTCTGAACTTAGACGGCACGGAGTCGCAGCTAAGCCCCCGAGTGTGAGGATCGCCCATCACTCGGAGTAGATTTAAACTTAGGCGATGCGGAATCGCGGCTAAGCCCCCCGAGTGAGAGGATCGCTCGCTCTCGGAGTATTCTTGAACTCAGAATTGTGCGATCGGAATCGACAAAAGACTGTAGGAGTCGTATCCTTGATAATCAAAACAGTTTACTCTTATTACATCAGACAGATCAACCTTCAGGTGTAGAACCGACGAAGCAGATCCGCGTTCCAGGCCCGTGGCTCGTCAGCATTCTTCTTGAGATTGAAGAGGTGGTAGGCTCCATTGTTCAGCACCTTGGTGATGACGAAAGGGCCTTCCCACGCGGGGGCTAGCTTGTGAGGTCGCTGCTGATCCACTCGGAGCACGAGGTCACCTTCGTGGAAGGTCCGACTCCTGACGTGCCTTGCATGAAAGCGACGCAGATCATGCTGGTATGTAGTCGACAGGATCAAAGCCATTTCCCACTCTTCTTCAAGGAGATCCACAGCATCCTGGCGTGCTTGCTCAGCTTCAACCTCCGAGTAAAGGTCCACCCGAGGAGAATTGTGAAGAACATCACTCGGCAGGACAGCTTCAGCCCCATACACCATCAAGAAAGGAGTGCGATCAGTTGACCGATTTGGAGTTGTCCTCAAGCCCCACAGAACAGACGGTAATTCTGTAACCCAAGTTCCAGCTGCGTGATCCAGTTCGCTCATGAGTTGAGGCTTCAACCCTTGAAGGATAAGGCCATTTGCTCGCTCGGCCTGACCGTTTGACTGGGGGTGCGCAACGGATGCGTAATCCACCCGAGTGCCTTGAGAGGAGCAAAAGGCTCTGAACTCTTCCGAATCAAAATTAGAACCATTGTCCGTGATGATACTATGGGGAACTCCGTATCTGAATATTATTTCCCTCATGAATTTGATGGCTGTGCGAGAATTCAGCTTCCTGATAGGCTTGGCCTCAATCCAGTTAGTGAACTTGTCGACTGCTACCAGAAGGTGCGTGAAACCACTCTGGCCCGTGCGGAGAGGTCCGATCATATCCAATCCCCATACAGCGAACGGCCAGACGAGTGGGATGGTCTTCAAGGCAGACGCAGGCTTGTGCGACAAGTTTGCATAGAATTGGCATCCTTCACAGTGCTGCACAATATCCTTAGCCATCTCATTGGCGCGCGGCCAGAAGAAACCGGCTCGGTAGGCCTTGGCAACAATCGTCCGAGAGGACGCATGATGGCCGCAAGTTCCCGAGTGAATTTCCTCCAGAATCAGTCGACCTTCTTCGGGAGAAATGCATCGCTGAGCCACGCCGGTTACGCTCTCTCTGTAGAGCTGCCCATTCATAACAGTGAAAGCTTTGGATCTGCGGACAATCTGTCGAGCTTCAACTTCGTCTTCTGGAAGTTCTCGCCTGAGGATGTACGCGATGTAGGGCACCGTCCAATCGGGAGTTATCACCAGAATCTCACTGACCAGATCTATGACTGCTGGGACATCAACTTCAGTCGGATTGGAGGCTCTTATAGGCTGCGGGGGCTCTTCGGTGAAGGGGTCCTCTTGTACCGAAGGAGAGTGCAAATGCTCCAGGAACACATTGCTGGGCACAGGCTTCCGAGTGGAACCGATTTTTGCCAGTTCGTCAGCTGCCTGATTCTTCACTCGGGGAACGTGATGGAGTTCCAAACCCTCAAACTTCTTCTCAAGCTTCCTTACTGCATTGCAATATCCGGTCATGGCGGGGTTTCTGACATCCCACTCCTTCATCACTTGATTGACCACCAAATCCGAGTCACCGTATACCATCAGGCGACGGACGCCGAGCGAGATGGCCAAACGCAACCCGTAAAGGAGTGCTTCGTACTCAGCTTCATTATTGGAGGAATCAAAGTGAATCTGGAGGACATAGCTGAGTTTATCGCCCTTGGGAGACACCAATACCACACCAGCACCAGAACCGTTCAACATCTTCGAGCCGTCAAAGAACATGGTCCAGTGTTCCGAGTGGATCTGGACTGGCTGCTGCTGTTCTATCCACTCGGCCATGAAGTCAGCAAGTGCTTGAGATTTAATGGCTTTCTTCACTTCAAACTTGATACCAAAATAAAGAAGTTCCATGGCCCATTTGGCCACTCGACCAGTCGCGTCTCGATTGTTGAGGATTTCATTCAAAGGCGCATCACTGACGACTGAGACTGAGTGATCTTGAAAATAGTGCGCCACTTTCTTCGCTGATAGATATATACCATAGACAAGCTTCTGGTAATGTGGGTACCTTTGCTTAGAAGGAGTCTGGAAATGATCTTTCGGGCAGGCCTGATTGATATGCTTGAAGTCTATACACATTCGGAGCGACTTGTCCTTCTTGGGGACCATGACGACATTCGCAAGCCACTCGGAGTGGTAGACCTCGCGAATGAACTTGGCCTCCAAGAGTTGAGCCACCTCCTCGCCGATTGCCTTCCGCTTCTCTGTTGCCGACCGGCGTAAATGTTCTTTTACAGGCTTGGCCTTCGGATCAACTCTCAAACGGTGCTCAGCCAGTCCCCTGGGTACACCAGGCATGTCAGCGGGCTTCCATGCAAATATGTCCCAGTTCTCACGGAGGAACTGGATGAGCTCGGCTTCCTATTTGCTGTCGAGTGTGGTTGAGATGTTGGTCGGAGCAGCAGTAGGATCTGTCGGGTGAATGTGCACTTGCTTCAAGTCTCCTGCCGACTGAAAAGCTGACTCGGTGGTGGGCTTCTTGGAACGCAATAGATCGGCGGGATCAGCAGTCTTCTTGTACTCTTCTAACTTGACTACAGCCATCTGCATGTCGGCGATCTTGGAGCCCTGTTGGAGGCACTCCTCAGCCCTCTGTCGATTGCCTGTGACTGTGATCACACCCTTGGGCCCGGGCATCTTCAGCTTGACATACACGTAACATGGGCGGGCCATGAAACGTGCATACGCTGGACGGCCAAGGATGGCATGATATGCACTCTTGAAGTCTACAACCTCAAATGTCAGCTTCTCTTTGCGAAAGTTCTTGTCAGTGCCGAACACCACATCCAGCGCAATCTGTCCGAGTGACTTGGCCTTCTTCCCAGGGATGACCCCGTGGAATTGCATATTGCTTTCGCTGAGCCTGGACATCGGAATGCCCATCCCTTTGAGGGTATCAGCGTACAGAATATTCAGGCCACTTCCTCCATCCATGAGAACTTTGCGGAGCCGAGTGCCTCCTACCACCGGATCCACCACCAGCGCCTGTCGACCTGGGGTAGGGACATGAGCGGGATGGTCCGACTGATCGAAGGTGATAGCTGTCTGGGACCACATGAGGTACTCGGGGGTAGCTGGAGCAGCCATGTTGACCTCCCCGTTGATGACCTTCAATCGACTCTTGCTTTCTACATCGGTAAAAATCACCAATGTGGCATTGATCTCAGGAAAATCTTCTTTATCTCCGTCCTCTTCTTTCTCAGGATCTTTGTCACTCGACTACTCTCCCTTGAACCCTTGGATCAGCAATCGGCACTGTCGAGTGGTATGCTTTGACAGGATCAAGTTGCCTTCTTCATCCTTCCGTGAGTGAATGGGACATGGCATATCCAGGACATCTGTCGACTGGTTCTTGGACTTCTTCTGAACAGACTGCCCCTTTGGCTTCACTTTCCCTTTCGCCGCCAGAGCGGCTACTTCTGCCTGGACAGAGCCGTCAGCTTTACGCTTTTGCTTCCGACTGGAATTTCCGCCGCCAGGATTACTGTCGACTGCTTTACCCTTGCCACTGCGAAGGCGATCCTCCTCCTCGCCGTTGGCGTATCGGGTGGCAATCTCCATCATCTTGCTCAGGGACATATCTCCTGTCCGACCAAACTTCAAATAGAGCTCTCTGTATCTGACTCTGGCCTTGAAGGCGCAAACAGCCTGGTGCTCGGAAACACCTTCCACCGTGTGATGAAGAGTGGTCCACCGCTGAACGTAATCCCTCAAGGTCTCATTCGACTTCTGGACACAGTGCTGCAACTCGAGCAAACCGGCAGGGCGCTTGCAGGTGCCTTCGAAGGTCTTGACAAACACTCGGGCAAGATCCTCCCAGCAATAGATACTAGAAGGGGCCAACTGATTAAGCCACGCCCGGGCCGGACCATCCAACATCAGGGGCAGATGCTTCATAGCCACGTTGTCGTTGCCTCCGCCGATCTGAACAGCCACTCGGTAATCGTCTAGCCATGTTTCCGGCTTCGACTCGCCAGTGAATTTGCTAATCCCAGCCGCCAACCTGAAGTTGGGGGGAATCTCAGCAGATCGGATGGCTCTGCTGAAACACTCTGGACCAGAAACAGCTGTACCACTACCACTCGGAAAATCTCTGTCATAGCCACCTCTGTTGTATCTGCCTCTGTCGACCTGGTTCTGAACGAGAACGGATCTCGCGTCAAACCCAGGGTCCCGCTCATCACCGTACGGGCGCCTGTCATCATAGTACCGGGGCACGTATGGACCACTCCGCGGAGGAGTAGGCACCCGACGGTGGTCATCACGGTGATGTCGAGGAGCAAACTGATCTCGCCTCTGATCTCTGTACTGATCATTGCGGTAATCTCTGCCTCCGCGACGCTGAGGTGATCCTGGACTGTGGGCCGATTGGACTGTGTCTGCTCTAACTGATTCGCTGTGAATCCTATTGCGCGACTGAGAGACAGCAGAGTTCTGCTGTCGAGCCGCCCCAAGCAGGGTTCGGATCTGCTCGAGTCCTCTGCCGGCCTCTGAATCGGACGGCTGTATAGAATCTGCAATCCTAGCCGCCGCTGCAACATTCTGAATCGGAGTACGGTATACCTGACGATTGTCGTCGACTGGAGGGAACAACTGATGCTCGCGGCGCTGTCGAGTGCGCTCGTCGAGTGACCTCTGCATCCCCTCGAGGCGCGTGCGCTCTACCAAGGTGGCGAGACGCGCAGCCTCCAGAGCCTGGGCTTCTGCAGTCGTGCCGACGATGGGGGTTTGGAGGACCCCCTCATCCCTGTGCTACTGATCATTCGACGGGCCGCCACGCTCGCGGCTGCCACGGCCATAGCTGGGTGGGCTCTGATGAGAACCCGCCATGAAAACTTCTGCTGCAGGATCGCAGCTCTCGCACTCGGAAGGGAGTTCGGATGAATCTGATGCCGAGTCGAACGCGCCGTGAAGTGGCTCGGCGGGCTCGATTGCCGCGATCTGCGGAGTCGCCGCCTGGCACGCCGCCGCGTGCCTCACCCATCGCTGGAGCCGCGAACGACCGGATCGCTTGTGGCGACGAACAGCGGGGAGAGTGGACGACGCTGGAGCCGACATGTACAGGGTCGACGGCTGACGAAGGAGAACGCCGCATGAACTCGCTGAAGTGCGTCGCCCCGCGGACGGGGAGAGCCTCAACGTCGAGAGGGGCCTCCTGGAGCCATGCGGAGTCGTCGGCGATGAAGGTGAACGCACCGAGACGGATCTCGCAGCCCAGGATCAAACTGCCGTCGGGAGACATGGTGAAGATGAAAAACTGCAACCTCGCCGGAAGTCGCTTAGACGCCTTCCCCATGGTTGGCGCCAATTGTCGTGGGAACGTGTCTGACAGTAGATGGTAGGGGTACGAAAGGAGAGGGCAGAGTCCTAGCTACGGCGAGGGTGTACACACAGATGTATGAGTTCAGGCCTCACTCGGAAGTGATAACAGCCCTACGTCTCAGGTGCTCCGGGGAGCTTACTCTGTCGAGTGATACGTGTGTTGTGTTTACAAAGGATTGCGAACCCTTGTGCCAGTGGGGAGGGGTGGCTTATATAGAGTGCGCTGCCCCTCATAAACGTCCGGCATCTAAGGGATCGATTGTGGGGAGTAAGAGGGACGTTACTGGTAACGTATACAATAAATGCCAGTTAAGGCGGCGAGCGTAACGCCTGCCCGTTGGCCTCCCTGGGGAGACTCCCGGTCTTCTACAGTCGAGTGATTGGCGACCGCTCCGAGTGAGAGTTTACTGTCGAGTGTAGGGGGGTCTTCCAAGTGAACATACGTCGAGTGACTCATATGCCATGGCTAGTTCAGTCGGAATCTCTCTTGTAGTCTTGTAGTCTTGTAGTTCTCCAATGTGGTGTCATTAGGTGGGGTATGTAGGACAGGCCTAATACCCTACCCTAGGTACATATCCTCGTCAAGTAGTACTTGATCATCATGAGGAAACCGGGCATTTTTTTTGCATAATAGTGTTTCTTGAGATATCATGGTTGGGGCAGGTGTGCATCATAGATTTAAGCCTCCCCCAAGCTTGAGCGATACTTTCTCCTTCACGAGGCCAGCAATTATAAATAAAGTTTCGATCATGATGAACTAGATGCATAGGATAAAACTTCTGATGAAATTCCAACTTCTAGCGATTCCAATCCCATGATCCATTATCGCCCAATAGCCTGTACCACATTAATGCCTTTCCCTCCAAAGATAAAGGGAAAACTTTCTTTTTAACTTTGTCTCCAGACAACCCTGCAAGCTGAAATAATCCACAATCTTTATCGACAAATATCAAATGATAATCAGGATGAGTCGTTCCATTATATGGATGAGATAAGAGTTTTTCAAGCATACCCGAAGGAATCTCATAATAAATATTTTTAGTAGGTTCAGTAGGATGAGGAACAATTTCCTCATCTTCCGTTCGAGGTGAAGATGCCCCAAATAAGCCACTCAAAGGGTGACCGTTCATAGCGACAAGCAACAGTAAATTTCAGCACATATAGAAAATGTCTCCTTACCAATTCCACTTACCAAAGGCGCTTCACTCCTCGGCAATGGCGGCAGAAAAGAGTATTGATGACCCACAAGTATATGGGATCAATCATAGTCCTTTCGATAAGTAAGAGTGTTGAACCCAACGAGGAGCAGAAGGAAATGACATGCGGTTTTCAGCAAGGTATTCTCTGCAAGTGCTGTGAGTAACAACAGTAGATAGTTTTGTAGCAAGATAAATCGTAACAAGTGACAAGTAACAATAGTAACAAAGGTGCATCAAGGTATCCCAATCCTTTTTGTAGCAAAGGACAAGCCTGAAAGTACTCTTATATTAACCAAGCGCTCCCGAGAACACATGGGAATTTCTGTCTAGTCATGTTCATCATGTTGAGTTGATTCGCGTTCGCTACTTTGATAATTTGATATGTGGGTGGTTCGGTGCTAAGGAGTTGTTCTTACTTGAACTAACAACCTACTTACGATTACCCCCTCTCACAAGCATCTGCAACTATGAAAGAAGAATTAAGATAAATCTAACCATAGCATGAAACATGTGGATCCAAATCAGCCCCTTATGAAGCAACACATAAACTGGGGATTAAGCTTCTATCACTCTAGCAACCCATCATCTACTTGTTACTCTACAATGACTTCCCTTAGGCCCATAGCATGGTGAAGTGTCATGTAGTCGACGTTCACATGACACCACTAAGAGAAGTAACAACATACATATCATCAAAATATCGAACGAATACCAACTTCACATGATTACTTATAAAAAGACTTCTCCCATGTCCTCAGGAACAATAGTAACTACTCACACCTCATCAAAATGTTCAAGATCAGAGGTGCAATAATAATAATTAAGGGTCTGAACATAATGTCTTCCACCAAGTAATCCAAGAAGCATCAACTACAAGATGTAACCAACACAACTAGTAACCCACAGGTACCAATCTAAGGTTTTGAGAGAAAGATTGAATACAAGAGATGAACTAGGGTTGGAGATGAGATGGTTCTGGTGAATATGTTGATGAGGATTGGTCATCCCACGAAGGAGGAAGCGTTGGTGATGACGATGGCTTCGATCTCCCCCTCCCAGAGAGGAATTTCCCCGACAGAATCTGACTGCCGGAGTGCAAAAGGGCCTCTGTCCAGGTTTCCGCCTCGAGACGGCGGCGCTTTGTCCCGAAAAGCTGCTTACGATTTTTTCTAGGGTAAAACACACAAATAGGAGAAGAGGGGCATCGGGAGGCCAGCCAGGGCCCCACAAGCCATCAGAGCGCGGCCTGCGGGCGCCTTGTTGGCTTGTGCCTGGCTAGTGCCCCCCCTCTGGCATATTTTTGGCCCAGAAATTCATATATATTCAATAAAAATTCCTCGTGAAGTTTCAGGTCATTTGGAGTCTGGTGATTTTTCTGCTTTTCTCGGTTTTCCGGTCCAGAATTCGAGTTTCCAGATAATTCCCTCCTCGTGATGTACCTTGCATATTCAGAGAGAATGAGCATAAGGATTGTATGATAATAGAGAATAATGGACTAGAATAACGTAATTATGAATAAGAAATCATGATGCAAAATGGACGTATCAGTCATAACTAGGCGCAATTTTATCAATTGCCCAATAGTAATTTGTTTACCCACCGTATGCTACTTTCGAGACAGAAGGCTCTAACGAACACAATGGCCCCCAGGTCTATCTAAACGTAAATACAAAAACTTATAAATTACCTTGATGCCTCTTTTTATTATTTATATTTACTTTTATTATTTGCAATATCTATTCTATCGATATTTAATCCTTGCAAGTAACGACTTCAAGGGGCTTGACAACCCTCTTGCCCGCGTTGGGTGCAAGTGTTTGGTTTTGTCTGTGTAGGTCTTGTTGAAAGGAATTTGCTTGGTTCTCCTATTGGTTCGATAACCTTGGTGAGGGAAATACTTATCTCTAATGTATTGCATCTCCTCTCCTCTTCGGGGAAAATCCCAATGCAGCTCACAAGTAGCACTTGTCCTGAATGACATCGTCCCTGTCGACTGAAGACCGAAGTGTTGTTAATTCTTTGGTTGTGAAGGCCTCAGCCAGCGACTCTAGAGCGAGGGAGGCTGTTTTTTTGCCCCTAAGTGCCATGTCTGGATTACTTGCAATGGTGATTACACCGTAAGGGTTTGTCATCTTGAGTTTCATTTATCCATAATGGGGTACGACGTGAAGCTTCGCGAATGCTTCCCATCCAAGGATGGCATGATAGTTACTTCGGAATGGTACGACGTTAAAGGCCAATTCCTCGGAAGGATAGTTCTCAGGAGTGCCGAAGACCACATCGAGGGTGACTTGTCCCTTGCATCGCGCTTCTTTGCCGAGGATAATACCGTGAAACGTAGTGGAGATTTCTTGGACGTGGTTTATCCAGCTGCATTTTTTCGAGCGTGCCCTCATAAATGAGGTTTAGGGTGATGCCGCCGTCCATCAATACTTTATGTAGCCGGCATCCGTATACTATTGGGTCAAGGACCAAGGCGGTTGGTCATCGGCTTAGGTCGACCATCGACGGATCATTTTGATCAAACATGGTCGGCGTGTCTAACCATGCGACCGAGGGTGTGCGTACTTGTGTGGGGTCGAACTCCCGTAACGCCAGATTTATTTGATTCCCCGATCTGTATGTTTGATAGATCATCATGACCCTGGCTTCATCTGAGTTATTTCTTAGGTGACTAATAACGCAACGTATATGAGGAGGGATTCACCATATTTGGCTACCTGCTTCATGACCCAACAAGCTCGAAGGTTGTGGTTTGGATTGGGGTTGAGCGTAGTTGAGTGTATATGACATGGTTTGTCCAGCAGTCTAACTAGGGTGGTCCGTGACCCCATCTTTTTCATTTTTGGAAATGGTGCGACGAGTGTAGGGCGCCTAGAAGGCTCCTGCTGCAGAGCGGAGTTGGAGCTTTTAGGGTCTTCAGACCTGATAGGCTTTTCTAACAACCTGGCATCCTCCATGGCGCAAATTTTGGTACCAAGTCAGAGAGCTCGAAGAATGTCTGAAGTCAGCACGGGACGAGGGCGTTTAACACCCTCGCGTCATCACACTTGTGGCGAAAGCCAGCCAGTATTTCGGTGTCCTGGCAGTCAGCTATCCTGTTCTTAAGGAACAGGAATCTCGACCAAAATTGTCGGACGGTCTCCCCGGTTTGTTGTTTTATGTATATGAGGTCCTAGACTATAACGCCCAAGATGCAGTCCTATCCTTATTTTGGCTCGAGGGCCTCGATTGGGATGGAAGCGCATCTCGTTGTTTCGCCAGAATGGATATCGTTACAAGTACATGTAAAGAGGAGATGACTATATGGAATTGGCTTACACTCGCCACAAGCTAAATCATGACCATCTCAATACAATCATCAATATCAATCATCATACATAAAAGCAGGGTCCGACTACGGACAAAATCAAACTACAAAAGTGACATCCATCCTTGCTAATCCCAGGCTACCGGCCTGGAACCCAACCTATGATCGATGAAGAAGAAGAACTCCAATTCAGACAAGCATCGCTCACGTCAAAGCATCGCATTACCTGTACCTGCAAATATTGTTGTAGTAATCTATGAGCCACAGGGACTCAGCAATCTCATTTCCAAGGGTATCAAGACTAGCAAAGCTTAATGGGTGAGGTATGGTTAAGTGATGAGGCTGCAGCAAGCACTAAGCATGTATTTGAGTGGATAACTTACGAGTACAAGAATAAGAAGAGTGATCTATGCATAAATGAACGTGAAGTAGTAATGATCAAGAAGTGATCCTGAACATCTACTTACAAGTCAAACATAACCCCACCATGTTCCTTCTTGGTTCAAACCTCACAAGAAGAGACAGCCACGGTTACGCACACGGTTGGTGTGTTTTAATTGATTTTGCTTCAAGTTTTCTATTACCAGATATTATAAAATTTGCAAGTTGCCACATAACCACGGGAACGACTCTCGGAAAGATTTAACCCTGCGGGGGTGCTCCAACTCATCCATCACAAATGTCGGGGCACGGATGCTCACGATCACCTATGGGACCAGAGGTCCCTTGTGGTTCGGCAAGGGGGGTCACGTTGCACGAAGAGTGGAGAGCATGAGACAGCGCAATGATCAAGAGTCAGGCATTTTACCCAGGTTTGGGCCACTGATAAGCGTAAAACCCTACTCCTACTTTTTGGTGGATTGATTGGAGGAACACGAAGAACGCAGGGCGCCTAACCCCGGCAAGGACTGCTGCCGGGGAGAGCGGCTATGCGAGTACAAGCGTTCGTGGGTTCGAGTTGCCAACCTTGAGCTAGGTTACCTTGGGCCTCCTTTTATAGTGCAAGGGGTTACCACAGTGGCAAAACAGACATTATCTATCGATTAGATAGCTAAGCAGAGCTATCATACCTAACTCTGGCATTTAGGACAAAATACCATGATTACCTGCCTATGTGGCGCTTGGGGGTGCATCCCCGGCAAGCCATTGCCACCGCTTGGCCGGTTGCTGCTTAAGATCTTGACACGCTGCAGGGCGGGTGTCAGCCGAGCGTAACTTACCTTCCAATGTGTCGCCACATGCTTAGCGAGAGCTGATTAATCGCCTGAGGGCTCGACACCGCATCAATAAGTGACAAGCGTAGCGATGCGGTGGAGCGGTGGCTGGATGGCACATGCCTGCCGGGAACTGGCTTGCCGGGTCTTTGGGAAGGTGCATTTGTCTCGGTCCCCAGCAAGCGTCGGGGATGTGCTTGGCGCGTCGCAGCCCAGGCTTGGGCTGCCGCGTCGAGCTTGCTGGAGTCTTGGTCTTGATTGCTGTCGGGGTTTTCTGCTTCTACTGCATGTGCATAAGTCAGGGGCACTGGGTACCCCTATACTAGTGCACCGACAGGTGCCCCCGGGACTAGCCCACACGTGCTCGCCAAGTGCCGTTGGGTCAGGCCCAAGTTTCATGCACAAGTGCGCAATGTGAGGGAGTAACTGCCAATTTATTGGTCAGCACTGACCCACCACCTCAGGCCGTTTCCGCCACGCGCGCCGCATGCACAGCGGGGAGTTAGCGACGTCCGCGCATGACTTAAAGTCCTGATCGTGGCAGAAACCGCAGCGCCATGGTTTGGAGCAATGGGGCAGTTACCTGTTCGCCCGTGATCGTGGGTGATGGAATTGGTGGAGATGGGCGGCGACCCTTGGAATGGAGGAGAGCCAGCCCCCGCGCTCCCCCTATAAATTGGGGGGGGGGGTCGTGAGGGGCGATGCTCATCCATCCTTTCTTCCTCCTTGAGTGCGATCCTACAGAGCTCGCCCTTCTACTTCTTTGTCTTGAGCTGCGCTCTCCTTGAGCATGCCTAGGGGACGAGGGCGGCCTCCGGCCTCCGCCTCAACGGCGAGGGGTCCGCATCGGGATCATGCCACCGCTTCAGCCACGGAAGCAGAGGGTGGCTCGAGTGCACGCGGCGGAGGAACGGGGAGGGCCCGCAGTCGACGCGGAGCCCGTGGTCGGGGGAGGCGGAGCGCCTCTCCACTTCTTCCTCCGATGCCAGACCCTCCTCTTGAGGAGACCCATGCCGAGGGAACGGCGCTGGAGTTCGTCATCAAGCTGCATGGTCCCCTCCGAGGCCACCTGTGCCTCCCTCAACCTTTCGCTAGGGTGATGGAGGTTGACAAGCCGCACGTCCTGTGGCTGCGGGCGCATGGTTGCTGCAATGGTGCCGCGCGGGTGGACGTCGAGTACCCGGAGCGTCGCGTCATGCTTCTCAGGCGTGGGTGGAAAACCTTCGCCCGCGCCCACAACCTCATGGATGGGCACGTCCTCCGCTTCAAGATGATGGAGGCCGACCTGCTCTCCGTCAAGATCTACGGGCGTTCGGGCGCCCATCTTGGCTGCTGTGAGGAGAGCTCGAGCGATACCGAAAGCTCCTCCTCAAGCGATAGCGATGAGGAGGACAGTGTCGGTGAAGACGACGACGACGAGTCCCAGGCCGTCAAATCGGAGTACGACGACCTGGGCTCTGGCTGATCGTAGGCTGCACCATCACCGTCATCGCGCTCCTCCTCCTCCTCCTCCCAGCAGAGCGATTTGCTGGGGGTTCTTGACTGGGGCGCCTCCTCTTATTCTCAGCTGGACCCCGGCAGGCTCGTGGACTTCGGCTTCGCCTCCCCTCCCGGTGGGGTTGACGTCCACGCAATGCTGGCCCTGACGGGGTCAGGCTGGGCTTCTGTTGGGGGTCTCCCTCTGCTCTTTTTCTTTTTGTAATCTGCCCCTAGGGGAGAAAGTCAAATAAAGAGTTATTAGAAAGAGGTGCCTCCTCGTGTAATCTTCATCCCATTTGTATCGAAAATGAATGAGAATAGAATGCTATTTTCTTTCCGCAAGTATTGTCCTTTTCCTTTCCTTATTTGTACTGCATCAGTATGTTTTGTGTCTACCGCGTGGAGCAGCTTGCGGGGTCGTCATTCAAACCACAAGTGCCAAAGTGGGGGGCGAGCCCCCGATAACAGGTTGGCGTTGTTCCCCGACAGAGCTCCTTGTGTATCGGCGCTGTCACCCCTCCATGAGTAAAGACAGGGGGACGGCACGTCCCGACAAGGGTTTTTCCCACGTGGGTGACTCTACATCCCGCAGTAAGGAAGATACTAAGGGTTTCCTTGATAAAATGAGAAGTACTGAACTGGAAATACGTGATACACTTATCTTTTCCAGGTAGTATGTCCTTTTCAAGCGTGATGGGCCGTCATCTTTATTCCCTTGTTTCCTTCCCCTGTTTTCTTGATGGTAAAACATGTGGGGTGAGGACAGTAACAAAGATTATGGTTTCATCAATCATCCTAGCAAATCTTAATAACTTAAAGGTGCTAAAATTGCAGTCATAAAAATGCGTAATGAGCATGTAAGGATGATGATATGACGCAATGCCTAGCTTTATTATTGTTGCACAGGGTCTTCCCCTGGCTTTGTACAAAGGGCTACATGCAACATTGGCAAGGCTTGTACAAAAGGTGGCTGCCGGGGACTGAGCCCGGCAGCCGCGCCTTACGGGTAGAACTTACGAAGATGCTCAATGTTCCCTGAGTTCTGCACCTTGGTGCCATCTTCGGTCTCCAGACGGACTGCGCCAGGTCTGGTGACTCGTACTACCCGGTAAGGGCCTTCCCACTTTGGCGTCAACTTGTTTGTACCCTTGGCGGACTGAACACGCCGAAGAACAAGGTCGCCTTCCTCAAGGCTCCGGGCCTGAACTCTGCGGCTATGGTAGCGGCGCAGAGCTTGCTGGTAACGTGCGGCACGCACAGCAGCCCGGAGACGGTCTTCCTCGATGAGCGCGCCATTGTCATGCCACAGCTGCTGTTGCTCTACTTCATCGTAGGCAAACACTCGAGGTGACACGTACATGAGTTCCGTGGGGAGCACTGCTTCCGCCCTGTACACTAGGCAGAAGGGTGTCTGGCCAGTAGCTCGATTTGGTGTCGTTCTGAGGGACCAAAGAACCACCGGCATCTCATCTATCCAGCGCCTGCCGCTCTTCCGCAGCTTATCGAAAGTTCTTGTCTTGAGCCCTCGCAACACTTCAGCATTCATCCTCTTGACTTGCCAGTTGCTCCTTGGGTGAGCAACAGAGGCGAAGGAGACCTTGCTTCCAAGGCTTTGGATATATTGCATAAAGGCTCGGCTTGTGAACTGGGTGCCGTTGTCGGTGATCACTCTGTTAGGCACTCCAAAATGGCACACCAGTCCTTTCATGAACTTGATAGTTGCTTGTGCGGTCACCTTTCTCACTGGTTCCACCTCAGGCCACTTTGTGAACTTGTCGGTTGCCACGAACAAGAACTCAAAGCCCCCGATAGCACGAGGGAAGGGGCCCAGGATGTCGAGCCCCCAGACCGAGAATAGCCAAGATAGAGGGATTGTTTGCAGGGCTTGTGCTGGTTGATGGATGTTCTTGGAGTGGAACTTGCAAGCTTCACACTTGGTGACCAGTTCAGTAGCGTCCTGGAGGGCAGTGGGCCAATAGAAACCCTGCCGGAAAGCTTTCCCGGCAAGGGCCCTTGATCCCATGTGGGAACGACATACTCCTCCGTGAATCTCCGCCAACAGCTTCAGTCCATCCTCCCGGCAGATACACCTTAATTTCACACCGTTCGGCCGCCTTCTGTACAGGGTGTCATCGACATACTTGACTGACGGGCTACTCTTTTGGCTTCCTCTTGCTCTTCGGGGAGTTCTCCGGTTTGAAGGAAATGGACTATATGTTGCGCCCAGGTTGGAGCTTGTGGCTCGACAACAATGACTAAAGGCATCTCCACGTCTCCAGGAGCACTTGCCTCAACCGCTAGACCCTGAGGTCATGCAGGAGGGAGTTGCTCGTCAACCGGAACGGGGTTTTCCCCAGCAGCCTCTCTACCAGCGGCTTCGGGAAGCTCTGCCGGGAAATGCTTACCGGAGTTTAGCTTCCTTCTCTTCTTGGACATCATAGACGGGGACACCGATGGTTGGGTGAGTCAGAGAACAAAGTTTCTTGGTTCCACAGGAAGCTTCTGCGCAGCGCACTTCGATAGGTGGTCAGCAATGCTATTTTCTGCTCGTGGCACATGCTCTGTTTGCAGCCCATCGGCGGGCTCTGATAATCCTTGTTGACTTGCTTTATCACTAGTTGAGAGTCTCCTCGGACGATCAGCCTCTTTATTCCCAACTCTACCACGATTCTGAGTACGGCAAGGAGCCCCTCGTATTCAGCGGTATTGTTGGTGGCTTCCTCCCGGGGAAAGTGCATCTGGACGACGTACTTGAGGTGCTCTCCGGTTGGGGCGACGAGGAGCACGCCTGCTCCAGCGCCCTGGAGTGAGAAGGCACCGTCAAAGTACATGATCCAATCCTTTGGTGCCTCTTTGCCGGGGAGGATTGTCTCTGGAGCTTCATCATCTGGCGTAGGTGTTCATTCAGCAATAAACTCCGCCAAGGCTCTGCTTTGAATGGTGGAAGTACTCTCATACTTTAATCCGAAGCTTGACAACTCCAGTGCCCACTCAACTATCCTGCCAGTGGCTTCGGGGTTTCTCAGTATGCGTTGCAACGGGAAACGGGTGACAACTGTTATCTCATGGGCTTGGAAGTAGTGGCGCAGCTTCCTCGAGGCCATGATGAGGCCGAAGATCAGCTTTTGTACCCCGGAGTACCTTGACCTAGCCCCTGTAATAGGGAATTGACAAAGTACATGGGCCGCTACACCATTTTCTTCTTTGCCGCTTCCTTGGACTCACTGTCAACCATTTGCTGAGATCCCCCTTGATATGCGTTGAGCTCTGCCACGGAGTTTTCTTTCTCGCTCCCGGCAGCATCAGCAGCGGCTACTGACTCTTCATCCACCCCCTGCTGTGCCACCAGCGCTACACTAACCACTTGATTTGTTGCCGCTAAGTATAGCAGCAACGGCTCTTGTGGTTTAGGAGCGGCCAAGGTGGGAGCAGAGGATAGGTATTTCTTTAGGTCTTGCAGCGTTGCATCTGCTTCCGGGGTCCACTTCATCCGGCCAGCCTTTTTCAGGATTTTGAAGAACGGCAAGGCGCGCTCAGCGGACATGGAGTTGAACCTACTCAGCGCGGCAACACATCCGGTCAGGCATCTGATATCCTTGATAGTTTTGGGCGCCTGTATCTGCTTGATCGCCTTGATCTTGTTGGGATTGGCTTCTATTCCTCGCGGAGATACGAAGAACCCAAGCAGCTTGCCGGATGGGACACCGAACACGCATTTTTCAAGATTGAGCTTCAGGTTGATCTTGCGCAAGTTTGCGTAGGTTTCTTCCAGATCTTGTATGTGAGTGGCTTCATCCTTGGTCTTGACCACGATGTCATCCATGTATGCTTCCACATTTCTGTGCAGCTGAGGTCCAAAACCAATTTGAACAGCCCTGGCGAAGGTCGAACCAGCACTCTTTAACCCGAAGGGCATTCATACAAAGCAGTACGTGCCGCAGGGAGTTATAAATGCGGTTTTCTCCTCATCTTCCTTGTTCATAAATATCTGGTGGTAGCCGGAGTAGGCATCCAAAAAGGAGAGTAAGTCGCATCCGGAGGTGGAGTCAACAATTTGATCTATGCGCGGCAAGGGAAAAGGGACCTTGATACGTCTCAATCGTATCTACTTTTCCAAACTCTTTTGCCCTTGTTTTGGACTCTAATTTGCATGATTTGAATGGAACTAACCCGGACTGCCGCTGTTTTCAGCAGAATTGCCTTGGTGTTATTTTTGTGCAGTAATAAAAGTTCTCGGACTGACCTGAAAATTTATGGAGAATATTTTTGGAATTAATAAAAAATACTGGCGAAAGAATCAACCGGAGGGGGTCCACCACCTGGCCACAAGCCAGGGGGGCGCCCCCCCTAGGGCGCGCCCCCCTGTCTTTTGGGCCCCCTGGAGCTCCGCCGACCTCAACTCCAACTCTATATATTCCTATTCGGGGAGAAAAAAATCAGAGAGAAGAGTTCATCGCGTTTTACGATACGGAGCCGCCGCCACCTCCTGTTCTTCCTCGGGAGGGCAGATCTGGAGTCTGATTTGGGCTCCGGAGAGGGGAAACCGATGCCATCGTCATCACCAACCATCCTTCATCACCAAGTTCATGATGCTCTCCGCCGTTCGTGAGTAATTCCATCATAGGCTTGCTGGATGGTGATGGGTTGGATGAGATCTACCATGTAATCGAGTTAGTTTTCTTAGGGTTTGATCCCTAGTATCCACTATGTTCTGAGATTGATGTTGCTATGACTTTGCTATGCTTAATGCTTGTCACTAGGGCCTGAGTGCCATGATTTCAGATCTGAACCTATTATGTTTTCATGAATATATGTGTGTGTTCTTGATCCTATCTTGCAAGTTGTAGACACCTATTACGAGTTATGATCCACACCCCCCAGGGTGACAATAACTGGGATTCTTTCCGGTGATTACCGTAGTTTGAGGAGTTCATGTATTCACTAAGTGCTAATGCTTTGGTCCGGTTCTCTATTAAAAGGAGGCCTTAATATCCCTTAGTTTCCATTAGGACCCCGCTGCCACGGGAGGGTAGGACAAAAGATGTCATGCAAGTTCTTTCCATAAGCACGTATGACTATATATGGAATAATGCCTACATTACATTGATGAATTGGAGCTAGTTCTGTATCACCCTATGTTATAACCGTTGCATGATGAATGCCATCCAACATAATTATCCATCACCGATCCATTGCCTATGAGCTTTTCACATATTGATCTTTGCTAAGTTACTTTTCCGTTGCTACTGTTACGATTGCTACAATACTGCTACTGTCACTTTTGCCACCATTACCGTTACTTCCATACTACTTTGCTACTAAATACTTTGCTGCAGATATTAAGTCTTTCAGGTGTGGTTGAATTGAAAACTCAACTGCTAATACTCGAGAATATTCTTCGGCTCCCCTTGTGTCGAATCAATAAATTTGGGTTGAATACTCTACCCTCGAAAACTGTTGCGATCCCCTATACTTGTGGGTTATCAAGACCTTTTTCTGGCGCCGTTGCCGGGGAGCATAGCTCTATTCTCTGAGTCACTTGGGATTTATATCTGTTGATCACTATGAAGAATCTGAAAGACCAAAACACCAAGATCTATCCCTCTACTACGAGGGGAGGTAAGGAACTGCCATCTAGCTCTGCACTTGATTCACCTTCTGTTATGAGTAAACATGCGACACCACCACCTGTTAGTAATTCTGATATGTCACAAGTAATTGATGATGCCACTTCTGCTATGCATGATGCTTATGATGATACTTTGCTTGATAATACTGTGCCACTAGGTGAATTTCTTGATGAACAAATTGCTAGAGTGAATGCTGAAACTGATGATATTTCTGAATCTGATGAAATTATTGAAACTGAACACTATGATACACCTGCTAGACCTAGCTCTCCTAGATATGAATTTCCTAATATACCTAAGGGTTATGTTATGGAAGGATATGTAGCTAGGGACTTTCTTGCTTGTAAGGATAGAGATGATCTTAAGAAATTACTATGCAAGTGGAAGGAAAAATCTTTGAATGCTAGAATGCAATATGATCCTAAGTTTGCTACTTCACCTATCTTTGTTACTGATAAGGATTATGAATTCTCTGTCGATCCTGAGTTAATTACTTTGGTTGAATTTGATCCTTCCCATGGCTATGAATCTGAAACTGTTGTGGCACATCTTACTAAATTGAATGATATAGCCACCCAATTTACTCATGAGGAAAAAATTCACTATTACTATATTCTTAAGTTGTTTCCTTTCTCATTAAAGGGTGATGCTAAGATATGGTTTAATTCTCTTGCACCTGGTTGTGTGCGTAGTCCCCAGGATATGATATACTACTTCTCTGAGAAATATTTTCCTGCCCATAAGAAACAAGCTGCCTTGCAGGAAATATTTAACTTTGTGCAAATTGAAGAAGAGAGTCTCCCACAAGCTTGGGGGAGGCTTCTCCAATTACTTAATGCTTTGCCTGATCATCCTCTCAAGAAAAACGAAATACTTGATATCTTTTATAATGGACTAACTGATGCTTCTAGGGACCACCTAGATAGTTGTGTTGGTTGTGTTTTCAGGGAACGGACTGTTGAACAAGCTGAATTACTATTGAATAATATATTGAGCAATGATAATGATTGGCTATTCCCGAACCACCTCCAAAGCCAACTCCGAAGAAAAGAGGTATTCTATTTCTCAGTCCTGAAGATATGCAAGAGGCAAAGAGATCTATGAAAGAAAAAGGTATTAAAGCTGAAGATGTTAAGAATCTACCACCTATTGAAGAAATACATGGTCTTGATAACCCGACACAGGTAGTAGAGGTAAATTCTCTCAGTAGATTTGATGAAGGTGATATTCCTTATAATAAGTCTGCTAGCCAATGCTTGAATGAGTTTGATAACTTTATTGTTAAGCAAGAAAATTTCAATGCTTATGTTAGTAGACAATTGAAACATAATGCTTACATGCTTGATCGCTTAGGTGATTATATGAGTAGAACTATCAACGATCTTAAGCTTATTAGTAAACATGCTTCCATGGTAACTACTCAAGTAGAACAATTACTTAAGGCACAAAATGATTTGCTTAGTGAGATTAATGGTAAGAACAATGATCATTCTGTTAGAGTTGTGACTAGAGGTGGTAAAATGACTCAGGAACCTTTGTATCCCGAGGGCCATCCTAAGAGAATTGAGCAAGATTCTCAGAAAATTAATTCTGATGCACCTAATCGTCCTAGTAATAAAGGGAAAAAGAATGATGATAGGACTTTGCATGCTGCTAGTGAACCTGTTATAGGTACTCATGAAAACCCAAATGATATTTCTATTTCTGATGCTGAGACACAATCTGGTAATGAACACGGGCCTAGTGATAATATTAATGATGATGTTCATGATGATGCTCAACCTAGTAATGATAATGACGTGGAGATTGAACCTGCTGTTGATCTTGATAACCCACAACCTAAGAATAAAAGATGTGATAAAAGAGACTTTGTTGCTAGTAAGCATGGTAAAGAAATAGATCCATGGGTTTAGAAACCCATGCCCTTTCCTCCTAAGCCATCCAAGAAAAAGGATGGTGAGGATTTTGAGCGCTTTGTTGAAATGCTTAGACCTGTCTTTTTGCGTATGCGCTTGACTGATATCCTGAAAATGTCTCCTTATGCTAAGTATATGAAAGATATTGTGACAAATAAAAGAAAGATACCGGAAGCTGAAATTCCACCATGCTTGCTAATTATACTTTTAAGGGTGGAGTACCAAAGAAATTAGGAGATCCCGGAATACCCACTATACCATGCTCTATTAAAAGAAATTATGTTAAAACCGCTTTATGTGATCTTGGGGCTGGTGTTAGTGTTATGCCTTTCTCTTTATATCGTAGACTTGATTTGAATAAGTTGACACCTACTGAAATCTCTTTGCAAATGGCTGATAAATCAACTGCTTCACCCATCGGTATTTGTGAGGATGTGCCTGTTGTAGTTGCGAACGTTACTATCTTAACGGACTTTGTTATTCTTGATATTCCTGAGGACGACAGTATGTCGATCATCCTTGGTAGACCATTTTTGAACACTGCAGGGGCTGTTATTGATTGCAACAAGGGCAATGTCACTTTTCATGTTAATGGTAATGAGCATACGGTACACTTTTCAGGGTGACAATAACTGGGATTATTTCCGGTGATTACCGTAGTTTGAGGAGTTCATGTATTCACTAAGTGCGAATGCTTTGGTCTGGTTCTATATTAAAAGGAGGCCTTAATATCCCTTAGTTTCCATTAGGACCTCGCTGCCACGGGAGGGTAGGACAAAAGATGTCATGCAAGTTCTTTTCCATAAGCACGTATGACTATATATGGAATACATGCCTACATTACATTGATGAATTGGAGCTAGTTCTTTATCACCCTATGTTATAACTGTTGCATGATGAATGCCATCCGACATAATTATCCATCACTAATCCATTGCCTACGAGCTTTTCACATATTGATCTTTGCTAAGTTACTTTTCCGTTGCTACTGTTACGATTGCTACAATACTGCTACTGTCACTTTTGCCACCATTACCGTTACTTCCATACTACTTTGCTACTAAATACTTTGCTGCAGATATTAAGTCTTTCAGGTGTGGTTGAATTGACAACTCAGCTGCTAATACTCGAGAATATTCTTTGGCTCCCCTTGTGTCGAATCAATAAATTTGGGTTGAATACTCTACCCTCGAAAACTGTTGCGATCCCCTATACTTGTGGGTTATCAGACCTTCGGGCAAGCCTTGTTCAAGTCAGTGAAGTCTATGCAAAGCCTCCATATCCCATTTGCCTTTCGTACCACCACCGGGTTTGCCAACCAGGTTGGATGCAACACTCCTCTGACGAAACTAGCTGCTTTAAACTTCTTGATTTCCTCGGCAATGAACTGCTGCCGCCCCAAGGCCTATTTCCTAACCTTCTACTTGACGGGTTGGGCATGAGGGCAGACAGCAAGGTGGTGCTCAATTACCTCCCTGGGAACACCAGGGATGTCAGATGGTTGCCAGGCAAACACATCGACATTCTCCCGCAGGAAGGCAATGAGCGCGCTTTCCTATTTGTTATTAAGGGTAGCACTGATGGTGAAGGCACGACCTTGGTCTTCTTGCCGGCGGAACTTTCCGGCAGGTCATCATCAGGTGCAGCGCACTCCGAAGAGGCGTGCTTCCTGAAGTCCTTGCTGGTGTTCTTGCCAGGCTTCTTTACTTTCCTTGTATCCTTGGCGGGAGCTGGGATTTCTGTGGCTTCAGCTGCTACCGCGTCGAGATACATCTGGTCCACGCAGATAACCGCGTTCATCATGTTGGATGGGATGGTAATGACCCCAATGGGCCCTGGCATCTTCAAAGTATTGTAGGCATAGTGGGATGCCGCCATGAATTTTGCCAGAGCTGGGCGACCAAGGATTCCGTTGTAGGGCAGTGGAATTTCGGCGACGTCGAATACTATCGGCTCTGTTCGGAAGTTTAACTCTCCGCCGAATGTCACAGGCAGAGTGATCTTTCCCTTGGGTCGGCTTGTGCCGGGGTTGATTCCTTGAAACGTACCCGTGACTTCGAGCTCTTCGTCAAGGATCTGCAGTTTCTCAGCCACTCTAGAAGAGATCAAGTTCAATCCGGCCCCACCGTCAACTAACATCTTAGACACCTTGAGGTTGCGGATTGTCGGGGAGACCAACAATGGCAAACATCCAACCGTAGTGATACGGTCAGGATGATCCTCGTCTTCAAAGATGATAGGCGTGTGGGACCACCTGAGTGGTTTCCTTGATTCTGAAGTTGGTTCCACAGCATTGACCTCACGTGCCCACTGCTTGAGCTGGCGGTGAGATGAGTGCAAGGACGCACCCCCGTCAACGCACATGGCTTCGGTTGCTTTCTGGAACTCCCTGTCACTGGAATCCTCATCATCATCCTCATCTTTGCTCATATCATCTGTTTCCTTCTTCTCTCGGCCTCTGGCGGGTTTTTCCTTTTGCTGCGGGGTTTTGCCGTGGCGACCACCTCTACCGCCACGGCCCTTCCCGGCAGCGTCGTCCTGGCCTTTTTCCTTGTCGCATTTCTCGTACTCGGCCCTCTATTTCTAAACAAGTTGCTCGACCTGTCGGCATTCTTGGAGATCATGGCCCTTGGTGCGGTGAATTTTGTAGTACGGCCCGTCGGACTTCCCGGTCTTCTTAGCGGCAGCAGCCTCCCGGCAATCAGCGCACGCGGCAGCTCCCTTGCCGGGGGTTTCGGCTTTTGCCTTCTTGCCGGTACTGAGGTCTCCGGAGCTCTCGACAGCCAACACTGCTTTTCCCTTGCGCTTCTTGTTGCCCTTCCTATTCCTTCCCTTCGGGTCGGGGGCATCGTCATCATCATCAGAGTCCACTTCGACGCCCGCCTCCTCTCCGGGAAGCTGCCCCCCTTCTTCAGCTAGAGCACACTTATCCGCCAAGATGTAAAGCTCATTGACAGTCTTGGGGAGCTTGACATTCAACTTGGCTCGCATCCTCCTGCTGCGCATGTTTGAGTGGAACGCGGCAATCACTGCCGCGGAATGGATCTCAGGGATGTTGCTGTGTACTCGGCTGAATCCCTGGATATACTTTCTCAATGTTTCCCCTCCTTTTGCAGGAGGACTTGGAGATTGCTGGGCTGGCCTGGTTCTTGATGACCACCGGTGAAGGCGCCAACGAACTCGTTGCACAGATTAGCCCAAGAGGAAATGGAATTCTCCGGCAGGTGCATCAGCCATGATCTCACATTTGGCTTGAGCACCAAAAGGGAAGTAGTTGGCGAGCACCTTTTCATCTCTTCCTCCCGTGGCTTGAACAGCTATCGTGTAGATGCCCAAGAACTCCGCAGGGTTTAGCTTCCCGTCGCATTTCTCTGGTAGCTCAGGCATGAAGGCTCGGGTCGACGGCCAGCGGACCCGTCGCAGCTCGCTAGTGAAAGCAGGGCAACGAACCTTGTAAGGAAGGTACCCGCCGACACTGGGCGCGGGGTCGCCGACGCTTGGACCGTTGCACTTGTCGGATTGATGGTGTGCTTCACGATGCCGCTCGATGGTGATGCGCGCGTCTTCCTTCCGCCGGTCTTCAAGGACACGCCGCTGATCCCGGCGGTCGTGCGGCCCAAACGAGACTATGGATGCCTCGTCGAGGTCGTCAGCACGTGAAGCTTGCTGCGGCTGCCTCTGGGCCTGTTGTCGCGGAGGGGATTGCACCATTGGGGTGGCCCCTTCTTCGCGCTCACCGCCCTAGGCTGCCGCTTCTGTTCGCGTACGTCGCGACAGCTCTGCATGCTGGGTCTTGTTGGCTTCAACGAAGGAAATCAAACTTTGAATGGTGGCTTTCCATTCATCCATCTTATCAGTTGCTGGCATGAAGTTGAGCAGCATCTGGACTCTCGCCATGGCCTCCTCTGTGGTGTTAGGCATGGCAAAAGAGGCGGACCTCGACGTGGCTCGACTCTTGGTAGGACCAAGAGAAGCGTCGCCGCGTCCTTGATGCCACACGCCACTCGCCGGAGCTTTCTGGTGCGTTGCGGGCCGATCCTGAGGAGCTGCGGCTCTGCTGGGCGCCCCATCTTGCTCCGCTCGAGGCACACGCCTAGCGATCTCGCTGGGGACGGGTGCGGCTGGAAGGTCACGGCTCGCACCGGACTGGGCACCGCTGAGGCGGCCTCGGCCATCCACGTAGCGGGGAGGCGATGAACGGACGTCCCCTCCGCCCATGGCGTCGAGGCCGGGCTCGCCACGTTGTTGCTGTAGTTGCTCCCCTCCGGCGCCTCCTGCTCCATTTCCGGCCACAGAAGGCTGGACGGGGGCGCCGCCCGCGTCGACCGTGTCGTCCACGACGCCCGCCTCGGTCGCAGCCGCCGCGGCCCCTATGGCACGGGCGGCCGCGTGTGAGGGAGCCCTCGAGGACGAGGGATGCGCAGCCACGCTGGATTTCTTCTTTGCAGCCATTGTTGAAGAAGATGACGATGAAGACTGATCCGCCATTCACGAACTAGGGTTCGCGCAAATGACGCACGCCCCCTACCTGGCGCGCCAAAGATGTCGGGGCACGGATGCTCATGATCACCTATGGGACCAGAGGTCCCATGTGGTTTGGCAAGGGGGGTCACGTTGCACGAAGAGCGGAGAGCATGAGACGGCGCAACGATCAAGAGTCAGGCATTTTACCCAGGTTCGGGCCGCTGCTAAGCGTAAAACCCTACTCCTGCTTTCTGGTGGATTGATTGGAGGAACACGAAGAACGCAGGGCGCCTAACCCCGGCAAGAACTGCTACCGGGGAGAGCGGCTATGCGAGTACAAGCATTCGGGGGTTCGAGTTGCCAACCTTGAGCTAGGTTGCCTTGGGCCTCCTTTTATAGTGCAAGGGGTTACCACAGTGGCAAAACAGACATTATCTATCGATTAGATAGCTAAGCAGAGCTATCATACCTAACTCTAGCATTTAGGACAAAATACCATGATTACCTGCCTAGGTGGCGCTTGGGGGTGCATCCCCGGCAAGCCTTTGCCACCGCTTGGCCGGTTGCTGCTTAAGATCTGGACATGCTGCAGGGCGGGTGTCAACCGAACGTAACTTGCCTTCCAATGTGTCGCCACGTGCTTAGCGAGAGCTGATTAATCGCCTGAGGGCTCGACACCGCATCGATAAGTGACAGGCGTAGCGATGCGGTGGAGCGGTGGCTGGATGGCACGTGCCTGCCGGGAAATGGCTTGCCGGGTCTTCTGGAAGGTGCATTTATCTCGGTCCCTGGCAAGCGTCGGGGATGTGCTTGGCGCGTCACAACCCAGGCTTGGGCTGCCGCGTCGAGCTTGCTGGAGTCTTGGTCTTGATTGCTGTCGGGGTTTTCTACTTCTACCGTCTGTGCATAAGTTAGGGGCACTGGGTACCCCTGTACTAGTGCACCGACAACAAACTACCCAGAAGCTGCTCTGGAAAACCTCAACCTCAAGATAGCCTAAAGTATCCTTGAAATCCCGGTGCACAAGACGTTCGACAATGGTAAAACAAATCCAGCAAGACTGGCCGATGTGTCAACGAACCCGATAGGAGCCGCATATCTCATTCTCAGGACACGACCGGATTGGATAAGTTTTCCGCGGCACACCCGTTGGTGGCCCCGGCTACTACCATTTTGAACCAACACTCATCAGGAGCACTAGCCCGGGTTGTTGATTAATTATCCACGGGGTCCGAAAAGTCCCTATGGAAGTTTTATTAGGTTGGAGAATGGTAAAACCAAAGTTGGGCCTTGCTAGAAAAGTTTTATCCCAAAACGAAAATCAAGGGGGTCCCCATAACAACCCCAGGCATGTTAGGAGCGCTCAATATGGAACATAACACCGGTACTTGGAAACTAAGGCGGCAAAAGTGGAACAAAACACCAGGCAAAAGTCCGAGCCTTCCACCCTTTACCAAGTGTATAGATGCATTAATTAAATAACAAGGTAGTGTCATATCCCAAAGATATCCATGTTATCACATGGAACAACCTGCACCTGAAACTAGCAAGGCTATAAGAAGGGTTGAGCAAGCGGTAACATAGCCAAGCAATGGTTTGCTGGGATGTGGAGGGTTAGAGGCTTATCATGGCATTTTGGGAGGCTTCACAAACAAGTGGTAGGTAGCGAGACATTGCGATAGATACGAGACAACTAGCATGGCAATGATAGTAGTGGTATCCAGGGAAATGGTCATCTTGCCTGAGATCCCGCTTGGAAGAAGAACGAATCCGTGAAGAAGACGAACAGAAGTAGTTGGACGGATCCTCACACTCCGAAACGCTTTCGGAACTCTATCGAGAAGAAGCAATCCGGAAACAAACAAATGATACGGTAAACACCATAACATATTCTAAACCTCCTTTGTAACCTTCTAGTTTAGCTTGTACATTGTAACCTATGCTATGGAATAAAAGAAAAGGTTGTGGGGTGTTTTCCCCTACAGTAGTCGGTCAAAAAAAATGATGATGCATGTCAAGTTTAATTATGCATGGTATGGCAAGCACAACAATCAAACACTACAAATTAAATGAAGTTCAATATGGAACGAGTTGCATATTGACGAAACTCCACATTCAAATTATTTAGTTCACTCTTTATTAGGTACTCACCAATATTATATGTTGTTTAACATGGGTGGGCATGGCATGAGGTGAAGATGGAATTAAAGCAATTTTAAATGGAGAAGGAGAACATACATATAGCAAAATAATAACTCTCCATGTTACGAGAAATGCGGTTAATGTTGTTTAACTAAATAATCATTTTAAATGTTGTTCAACATGGCAAGATGTGAAGCATACACAACTACATCAGCTAGGAATTTTAAGTGAGGCCGGAAACAACATATAGCATTTCCGAAATGACCTCACATGCAAATTTTGAAATTGGTCCAGATCTGAACTAACCATATTTTATATTTAATAAATAGTAAAATAAAGTGCACCATGTTATTCTACACATTTTTCTAGTCAAGTTACATACGTGGGTCGTTTATAATGGAGCTACGGTTATTTAGATATGCAACAAACCGTTTTAGCATGGCATTTGGGCAAAAACACAAGCAGCATGTTGAAACATTTTTATCATGCGTGAAAGTTAGATATTATTAATCTACACAAAATTCTGAATATTTTTCATATATAGACTATTTTAATCCGGTGCATGGTTTGTGAGATATTAAATGCATGAAGTTTGAGGGGTTTTCTGCAAATATGATATTCACTATATAATGTTGAAAATCACAGAGGCTAAAAAAACAGTAACGGGCCGCATCTAGAATTACTGGGCAGATACATGTGTGCATCCAATAGCTATCCAGTGCACAGGCTCATCATAGCGAAAAAAGGCATTGGGCCAAGCCCAACAGAGGAGGTAGAGGAGCTGCTCACCATGGGCTTGCTGCTGCTAGGCTGGTGCGGTGTGGCTGGACGCGGCTGGGCTGAAGGCGGTTCCATGGGTGCAGCTGGGCCGCACTGGAGGTCGGCCCACACAAGAAACTCTCTCGCTCGCCCGCTCGCTCGAAGCAGCGAGCTCGAGCAGGGCATGGCGGGGCGGAGGAGAGGTCGGGGAAGGTGCGGGAGGCGCGGAGGCAGACCGGGGCAGGCAGATCCGGCGGGGATTGGACTTTGGTGACGAGACCCACACAAATCCGGGCACGGGTGACGATCTTGGGGGCCGGGGCGCCATGGGGCTCCTGTCCATGGCTGCAGAGGTTAGGGAGAGAGATGGAGAGCATGGAACGAGATGGGAGGAGGAGGAGGGCTGCGGCGCGACGGGCCTGGCATTGCGCGATGGCGGATCACTAGCGGTGGCCGTAGGCGGTGGGACGGTGCGCCAGGAGCAGTGGTTGAGGCACTCGGGCTCCATGGGAGCTGCGGGGGAGCTCAGGCGGAGCAAGTTGCTTGGGCGGCGGCGGCATAGCTTCGGGCCCGAGCGGGCCCCGGATGGGCTTCTGCGGGCTTCATGCGTCTGGTAGGTGGGAGGTTGCGGTGGGAGGCTGAGGACTAGCGGCGGCGGCGCGGTAATCGAAGAAGGCTAGGTTTCCAAATGGGGCAAGGGGTAGCATTTCTTTTATAGGTAGGGTTGGCTAGTGTTAGGGATTTGTAAGTGCATCTAGTGCCCCTTAGTTATTTTGGTGTATTGAAGACTTATAGATTAAGGGATTAATATGTGTGTGAGTGTACACAGGCTCTATAAGTCACTGAGGACTTTGATACATTCGGTGAATGTCGACCCCTAAAATGAATGTCTTCAACTGAAAACTTTGATGCTTTCTTTAAAACTTTGAAAATGAAGAATTTTGTGTGACCTTGAAGATATTGATACGAGGACTATGAAGCGTGAAGACTTTTGTTTTCGTAGTTTCATTTCCTTTCTTTGAGTCATAGGAGACACCGTACTGTTAAAGGGGGTCGAGGTAACACTAAGGAAAAATTTCCAAATGGTGCTCATCTCAAAGTCTACACATACCCAAACCCTTAGAGTGAAGCCTTTGGAAATCTCTTACAGTTCAGTCAATTTCTTCAGTGACAGAGACGAAGCTCTTCTTGTCTCTGAGGAATTTGTTCTGACTAAGGAGTTAGGATTTTGCCAGTGCGAATTACCTACCGTGAGGAATATGATAGCCCTGAGGAATTTGAGAGTTCAAATATCCGACCGTTGTTGTGCCTCGCGCCAGCTGTCCACATATCTTATCCACATAACGGTCATATCATTAGGGGCATTTATGTCATATCATGTCGGGTTGCACCCTGGCTATAAATAGTCGCCCCCCACAACCACTAGCTGGTTGGCTGCTCAGAGAGAGATTGACAAGTGTCATTTGAGAGCAACCCATCCTCTGAGGACTTTGAGAGAAAATTATCAGTGAGGAAAAACCCAAAACCCAAAGTGATTGAGCATCACTGAAGAGATTGTTCCTGTGTGGAACCGACGCTTGTTACCTTTGAAGACTGTGCATCTTCCAGACGGTTAAGCGTCATGGTCTAGAGCATCTGTGAGGAATTGTGGATCGTCGGGTGACCAAGTTTGTAAGGGTTTGGAAGTCTACCCTGAAGACTTACCATGAGTGTAGGGCGAGGTCTGTGTGACCTTAGCTCAAGGAGAATACGGTAAGGACTGTGTGTCCTGGGACTAGGTGTCCTTTGGTTTAAATACCACAAGCCGCTCCGAACCAGACGTACAACTGTCACAACAGTTGGAACTGGGTCATCAAATCATTGTCTTCATCGAGCTCCTAGTTCTATTTCCTCATCCTTCCTATTTCCATGAAGTACTTGCTGATGAAACTGATCGTTACTGTTTGATGAATTTGACTGAAGACTTTCTCAATTTCCTCATCTCAAATTCTTCAGTCACTTCATCTATTGCCTGCTTATCCTGTTCATGCTATTTATGCTCTGTGTATGTTTCATTTCATCATGATGACTATGCTAATGCTATGTTTCGCATGCACTTGAGTACTTATTCCGCTGCTCATAGTTCATCACTTAGCAAATTCCTCAACTAGTAATTCCTCAGTGATGAATTTGGAAAAACCGCCTATTCACCCCCTCTAGTCAATATAACGTACTTTCAATTGGTATCAGAGCAAGGTACTCACTTGTTCTGTGTGATTTTGGTTTAACCACCTGGTGTTTTAGTTATGTCGACTGCAGGCATGATCAAGGTCTCAGCTGGGTGTCCTACCTTCGATGGGACGGACTACCCCTACTGGAAGAACAAGGTGCGCATGCATCTTGAGGCAATTGGCAACAATCTCTGGTATGTTAAGGAAAATGGTGTTCCCTCTGTCACTCCCACTATCAACGCTACTGATGTGAAGAGATTCAAGCAACTCAACTCTCAAGCGAAGAATATCATTTGTGGCCATCTGAGCAAAGGTCAGTATGGCAGAGTGAGTGTTTGGAGTCTGCTAAGCTTATTTGGGATAGGCTGTCTAAAGTCAAGGAAGGTGCTTCAAATCAACGTGACTCTCGAGTTGATGTTCTTCGCAATCTCTTCAACCGCTTCAAAAGACTCGACAACGAAAATGTTCAGCAAACTTTTGATCGTCTCACTGATATCTCCAATGAGCTTCAAGCTCATGGTGCCACTGACATCACCGACCATGAGGTGGTGAAGGAACTGCTGAGATCTCTTGATTCCTCATTCGATACACTTGCTTTGATGATTCAAGAACATGGAGACTACAAGTCACTAGATCCTGCTGATATTCTTGAGAGACTCAATACTCATGAATTCCAACAAGCTGAAAAGAGAGACCTCTACGCACCAAGCTATGGAAGAACTCGTGCACTGAAGGCTAAAGCAATTTCCTCATCTGAAGGCGAAGAATCTGACAATAGCCTTAGTGATCCTGAAGAACTGAGTCAGGAGCTAGCAATGCTCGTGAGGAAATTCCAGAAGTTCTCAAGGAGAGGCCGATTTGGAAAATCTTCAAGAAGTGGCATGAAGAAATCAGAATCCTCGTCAAGCGACTACAAGAAAAGAACTTGTCACAAATGCAAGAAGTCTGGCCACTACATCGCTGACTGTCCTCTCTGGGAAAAAGAATCAAAGAAGGAGAAATACAAAGATGATAGTTCTGATGACTCGAAGAAAAATAAGAAATCTTCAAAGTCCTCATCGCACAAGAAGAACAACTCCAGAAAGGCTCAGGCACTTATTGGCAAGGAAATGGATTCTGAAGAAGAGTCTGAAGAATATGAGGAAGAGGAGGAATCTGACTTTGGTGTGGCTAGCCTAGCCCTCGCTACTGCTTTCGTCAGCATGCCAATCATCAACACTGAGGAAAGTTATGATGACTCCAACCAAGGCAACGATGACTATGCTCCCACCTATTGCTTCATGGCAAAAAGTGCCAAGCTATCTACTGCATGCCCTGTCTTTGATGGCACTGACTATACCAAATGGAAAGTCCTCATGCGGAAGCACCTCCTATCGAAGAACACCGAGTTATGGACTGTTACGGAATTAGGACTGATGGATCTCTGCAAGATAGCCAATGCTGATGACATTCATAAGTACACACAGCTGGATGCTCAGGCGAGGAGTATCATCTGCTCTAGCTTATCGAAGGACACGTTCAAGAGCATATGTCATCTTGAAAATGCAAATTTCATCTGGGATAGGATCTCCGATGTCCATGAAGGTTATCGCACTCGTCAAGATTCCATGTTCATCGAATACAAGAATTTCCTCAAATCTCAGCAAACAGATCCAGTTTCATCTTCCTCATCAATGTGCATCATGGCAAAAGGATCAAAGGTACTCAAACACCATTCCTCATCTGAATCAAGTGAATGTGAATCTGATGAAAACCTCAAACCTAGCTATTCCAAACTTGCTAATATTGCCACCAAACATCAAACTGCTTTGGAAAGGGTTCAGAAATTGCTAGACAAAAGCGATGACCTGTTGAATGAGGAAATGGATCATACTCAAACTCTGACTAAGGACCTTCAAAGTCTTAAGTCTAAGTTTGATAACCTTAAAAGTCGTCATGATGCTCTCTTAGTCGATCATGAGAAACTTTCTTATGAATTTCTTAAAAGAAAGCAAGATCTTGAGAAACTAAGGGTGTCTCATGAAGATCTTCAAAGGGATAATGATTCTTTACTTGCTCAACAGATCAGTAACACTCAGGAAGATTTCGTTCCACCTTGTTTGAAATGCATCGAATGTGAAACTGCTAATTCTTCAACTGAAAGTTCAAATGCTTCTATTGCTGCAAATTCTTCAACTATATCTGTGGTCACAAATTCCTCATCTGAGGATACCACAAGCGTCACTAATGAGAATGCAGGGTTGAAGGAATTGTATGTCATAGGCATATACAAAAACCTCAAAGGGCATCAAACCCTTTGCGATGTGCTTAAAAAGCAGATTCTTAATAGGAACTCCAGGAAATAGGGTATTGCCTTTGAGAGGAAACTCAATGTTGATGGATCCTACTAGAAACATGAGCAGTATCCCAAAACTTCCTGGGTTGCTGCAAAAGGACCTCCTGTAGATCCATTCACTTTATCTGGCTTTACTTGTGAATCTTCATATTCCTCTGATGAGTCATTTGACTCAAACTATAAACTGTTCAAAAATCAGAATGGTGAAGTAGTTGCCAGATATGTTGGTACTAACTGCAGGAACGGTCCTCCGATGAAGAAAATCTGGGTTCCCAAAAGGTACCTTGCAAATCTTCATGTGAATATCATCATGACACCACCAGTGAAGAAAAGGAACCCCATACCAAATTCTTCATTCAGACCAAAGTCTTCACAAGGACCAAAGTCCTCACATGGACCAAATTCCTCATATGGTCAAAACTCATATCGTTCTCGTGCTAATGCTTCTGTTTCGCAAGGAAAATCTAAGGGTCATGAATATGTGCATTATTCTTCAAATCATTATGTTCATAAGTCATCGAAGAATTTCTCTGCTTATTCATATGAGTACTCTAACCCCCCTCCTGTGAAAAGAAGTGCACTTACTTCAATGCCACCCTTCTCATATGGAGCGCGTAGAATGATGAAATCTTTGCCACCCCTCCACATGTGGGTCGTGAAGAAATTGAACTAATCTCTTATGCAGGTTTAGGTCTCCAGACGAACTTAAGCGACTGATGAATTTGCTGGAGACCTGAGGAAATGCTTGAAAGGACGCAAGCTAATCATGAATAAATGAATCATTCATTTCTCACGTCCTCACATTACTTTGCTTACTATACCATGTGATGAAATTCAATGAATTGGATGTCATATTCTTCACTCTGAAGTATATGTATTCGTAAGTGGTACTAATTCATCTGCAAGATGAGCCACCTAAAGCTACTGAGTGGGTCCTCGATAGTGGTTGCACCAACCACATGACTGGTGACAAGAGTCTATTGATGGACATTCCACTTGCTCCATCACATCTGAAGCATATGACCTACGCTAACAAAGGATAAAGCAAGGTATTGGGTCTAGGTAAGGTTGCAATCTCGAAGGATTGACACATGAATAAAGTGATGCTTGTCGAATCCCTTGGATTCAACCTCATGTCTGTCTCAATGCTTTGTGATCTTGATATGGTTGTCATTTTTGGCAAATATCATTGTGTTGTCGTCATGGAATCTGACAAATCCAAAGTCTTTGAAGGCTTTAGGAGAGGAGACTTGTATATTGTTGATTTCTCTACAGGTCCACAGCCGGCCACATGTCTACTTGCAAAAGCTTCAGAAGGCTGGTTATGGCATCGACGACTTGGACACGCTGGCATGAGGAACTTGCACACGCTCGCGAATAAAAAGCAGGTCATTGGCATTGAGGGTGTCAAATTCCTCAAGGATCACTTGTGTGGGGCTTGTGAGTCTGGAAAAATGACTAGATCCAAGCATCCCTCCAAGACTATCATGACTACCACTCGTCCTTTTTAATTGCTTCATATGGATCTCTTTGGTCCCACTCACTATTCCACACTAACAAATACTCAATGCTTATATGGCTTTGTCATTGTTGATGACTTCTCTCGTTATACTTGGGTGCACATTATCTTGTACAAATCTGAAGTGGAGAATGTCTTCAGACGATTTTCTTCAAGGGCCTCGACGAATTTCGGCGTTAAGATCAAGCATATCAGGAGTGATAATGGGACGGAGTTCAAGTACACTGGTCTTGATGATTATCTTGATGAACTTGGTATTACTCATGAGCTATCTGCCCCTTATACTCCTCAGCAGAATGGCATCGTAGAGCGCAAGAATATGACTCTTGTTGAGATGCCTCACACCATACTTGAAGAATACAAGACACCTCGTCGCTTCTGGCCTGAGGCAATCAACACTGCTTGCCACATCATCAACAGGGTATATCTTCACAAATTCATCAGGAAGATTTCATATGAACTCCTCACTGACAAGAAACCCAATGTGAGTTATTTCAAAGTCTTTGGTGCTAAATGCTGGATTCGAGATCCACACCATGGTTCTAAATTTGCACCGATAGAACATGAAGGCTTTATGCTTGGTTACGAAAAGGACTCGCACACTTACAGAGTCTTCAACACCTATCACAACAAGGTTGTTGAAACTGTAGATGTGCGGTTCGATGAAACTAACGGCTCACAAAGAGAGCTCCTACCTCCTGTGCTAGATGAAATGTCTCCTGAGGAATCCATTAGGTTCAAGGCAACTGAAGATGTGATCCCTACTGAAGAACCTCTACCCTCTGAAAAAGTTGTACCAAACACTGAAAATATTCATGCTGATGCACCTGAAGAAAATAGGGCTGAAGAAAATGCTCAGCCCCAACAAAGTCTTCAACCTGCTCATCCAAGAATTGCAAATGAAGTGCAGATTGAGAAAATCCTCGACGACATCAATGCACCAGGTCCTCTCACTCGCTCAAGAGGTTCCCATTTGTCTAACTTCTGTGGGCACTTTGCTTTTGTCTCTATCACAGAGCCCACCAAAGTTGATGAAGCATTCTTGGAGCCTGAGTGGATTCAAGCCATGCAAGAGGAATTGCATCAATTCAAGCTCAACAACATGTGGGAACTTGTCAAGCGCCCAGATCCTTGCAAGCACAATGTCATAGGTACCAAGTGGATCTACCGCAACAAACAAGATGATCTTGGTCAGGTAGTGAGGAATAAGGCCCGTCTTGTCGCATAGAGCTACCAACAGGTTGAGGGAATTGACTTTGATGAAACTTTTGCACATGTTGCTAGACTTGAAGCAATTCGCATATTGCTTTCTTATGCTAACCATCACAACATCATCTTATATCAAATGGATGTGAAAAGTGCATTCCTTCATGGTAAGCTTGAGGAAGAAGTATATGTTGCTCAACCCCCAGGTTTTGAAGATCCTAAGCATCCTGACGAAGTCTTCAGACTCAACAAGGCTCTCTATGGCCTCAAGCAAGCCCCTCGGGCGTGGTATGACACTCTGAAGGAATTCCTCATGATAAAGGCTTCAAACCCGGTTCACTTGACCCAAATCTTTTCACAAAATCATTTGACGATTAATTGTTTGTGTGCCAAATATATGTGGACGATATTATCTTGGGTTGTACTGACAAACATTACAGTGACGAATTTGCCTATATGATGAGTGAAGAATATCAAATGTCCATGATGGGAGAGCTTAAATTCTTCTTAGGCCTTCAAATTCGTCAACAACGCAACGACATCTTCATGTCTCAAGAGAAATAACTCAAGGATGTCCTGAAGAAATTCGACATGTAGGATTGCAAAGCCGTCAAGATTCCTATGCCCACAACTGGTCAACTATGCACTGACGAAAATGGTAAAGATTTCGATCAGAAGGTATATCGCTCCACGATTAGCTCCTTATTGTATCTATGTGCATCTAGGCCAGATATTATGCTTAGTGTTTGCATGTGTGCCCGCTTTCAAGCAACACCGAAGGAATCACACCATAATGCTGCGAAGCATATTCTTCGATATGTAGCTCACACACCTACCCTAGGATTATGGTACCCCAAGGGCTCAGATCTTAACCTCATTGGATATTCTGACTCTGATTATGCTGGTGATCATGTGGACTGCAAGCCAACATCAGGCACATGTCATTTCCTTAGACGATACTTAGTTTGTTGGTCCTCAAAGAAGCAGAACTGCATGTCACTATCTACCGCTGAAGCTAAGTACATTGTTGTTGGTTCCTGTTGTGCTCAATTGCTATGGATGAAGCAAACCCTCAAGGACTATGGCATCAACGTGAAAAATGTCCCTCTCTACTGCGACAACGATAGTGCCATCAAGATTGCTCACAACCCATATCAGCACTCACAGACCAAGAACATCCAAATTCGTCATCATTTTCTTCGTGACCATGTGTTGAAGGGCGATATCTTCATTGACCACGTGAAGACTGAAGAACAAATGGTTGATATCTTCACAAAGCCCTTGGATGAGAAGAGATTTTGCAAGTTGCGGTGTGAGCTAAATATCTTAGAATGTTCGAATGTTCTTTGAAAGGACACACATCCTAACACTTATGCAAAATTTATGACTTTTATGCGCAACACACGAAGTAACGTTTTTCTTCAATCAATGAAGATAAACTCTCTAAGTGTGAAGAAATTAATGAAGAATTTGATTCTCAGAACCCTACGACAATTGTACGCGGTGTGTGAAATCATCACTCTTATACGATGGGTCACGCCTTCACCCAAGTTAAATTTAAGATTTTCATCATTTTGCAAATTCTTCAAATCTACAAATTCTTCACGTTTGTAAATTCTTCAAAATTTCAGATTCTTCAAACTTTTCAACTAGTGTTCTTCATCTGAGTTTCTTCATTGACTATATATATTGTCGGCGTTCTGGATACCAGGGTACCCAGACTTGCCTGCTTGCGGCCCAAGGCGTGGCCCACCTGGCGGTCCATACGGCCCTGTGCAGCCTCGCTCAAAGCAAGGCCCTCGCGAGGAACCCATCCTCGTGAGGAGGACAGCATCAAGGCAGAAGGAGAAGGCCTCCCCAGGCCTCCTCCCGAGCGGCGGAGACTCCTATGCAACACATAACCTCAGGAGGCCAAGGGTGACGCCAGCCAAGCCAGGCGGGCGCCAGCGCGCCAGAAGGAGCAGTTTCCTCTTTTGCGCAAAGGCGACAAGGACGAACGCGGGTTCTCAAGGAGCCCCGCCAAAGGTTTCCATTCCGGTGCAACAAGACTGGGTCAGGGAGCGCGGCAGGATGGATGTCACCAGCGAGCCCACCACCGCGTCACCACCACCAACTTTGCAGGCGAAGACCGCCTTTCGTCAGGATAAGATGTACCTCCTGTCCCCTTTCAAAATTGGCTGTTGTGGGATCCCATCCCGCCATTGCGATAAGGGAAGAGGACCCAGGCCGCTATAAGTAGAGGCTAGGTAGCTCGGTAGAGGGGAGAGCAACCACCCCGTAGACACAACACTGTACTAGTTCATCCACAAACCTCCTCGCGAGGCAATCCACCAAAAGGCAGGAGTAGGGTTTTACGCTTCACAGCAGCCCGAACCTGGGTAAACTCTCATGTGCCATCGTCTTCCTCGCCATCGAGCGGGGTATTGTGTTGTGAGCTTGGAGGGGACGAAGTTGTTGGGGAATTTTTGCACACGCCCCTTGGTTCGAATTCCTTAGAGTTTTGCGGAGCCCGAAATCCGACATTTGGCGCGCCAGGTAGGGGCGTGTCGGAGTCTTCCTCAAGCCTCGCTCTTCCTCCGCCTTACCGCTCCGATGGCCGATGCCCGCCCAGCCCGCGCTGAGCGCCGCGCCGCCCAGACGGCGCCCGTGGGCCGCACCGCTGCGCGCCGTTCTCCTTCCCCCGTGGCCAACGCCGCCACGGGCCCGGAGGCCCACGAGCAGCAGGATTCTTCGCAGCCGGTCACCGCGCGGCGTGACGGCCGCACCGCCACTCCGTCAATCATTCCAGCTACTGGGTCATCCTCCCACACCCGCCCAGGGCCGGCGCGTGGATCGGGCGCACTGAACATTGCGCACGAGCTGCTGCGCTACCGCCCCGCCCCCAACCGCCTCGACGACTGGCTCGTGCGCGTCGCGGAGCTCGTCATCGCAGCCGGTGATGCTTCGACGTTCACCTACTCATTCCGGCCCCAACCCTCCATGGCAGGCGACGAAGCTCATGACGTGCCGCCTCCTCCTCCCCAGCGCGACGTCGACCCCGAGCCCAGGCGTGAAGCACGACCGTGCGACCAGCCGCGTGGGCCCCCGGCGAGGGTGAGAGAAGAAGTAAGCTGCCAGGTGGTTCCACGGCTGCGCGTTGACACGGGTGCGCTCCCAGCGCCGGCGCGCCAGCGGCGCGACCGGGCACCCCTGGCGGCAGCCATGCAAGAGCATCAAGACCAGGTTCCTCCCGAGCGCACACCGCCCGTGGGCCCGGTGGGCTGCCGCGCCATCGCCCCGGAACTCCATCCGGCCGTGTGGCCCTGCAAGTTCAAGCCTGACCTGCCTCCTCACTACGACGGCACCGCGGACCCCGCCGAGTTCTTACAGCTGTACTCGCTGAGCATCCAGGCGGCCGGCGGAAACGACAAGGTCATGGCAACCTGGTTCCCCATGGCGCTCAAAGGAGGCGCGCTTTCCTGGCTCCTCAACCTCCCGGAAGGGTCAATCACCTCCTGGGAAGGCCTGTGTGAGCGCTTCGTCGCCAACTTCCAGGGCACCCGCGACCACGCGCTTGGGGTGGGAGACCTCCGTCGCGTGAAGCAACAGCCTGAAGAGACCCTGCACAAGTTAATACAACGCTTCACGACTACCCGACTCAAGATCCCGAGGGCTTCAGATGAGGCCATCATCTCGGCGTTCACCGACGGCGTCAGGGACCAGAGGATGAGGGAGGAGCTGGCCATCCACGATGACCTGAGCTCGGCCTTGGAGATGTTCAACTTGGCGAACAAGTGTGTGAAGGTCGAGGAGGGCCGCCTCTCCATCCGCGAGCTTCCGGAGGCGGAAACCGAAGACAAGAAGACCAAGGCCAAGGAGCCAAAGCCTAAGGCACCCGCAGTGCTAGCGTCTGAGCCCGAGACAAAGCGCGGCCGAGACGAAGAACCCCTCGCGGGCGGGCGACCATTCTACATCTTCCATGGCACCAACAGCCACAACACCATCGACTATCAGGAGCTCAGGTTGGTCCGTGACGAGCACTTCGGCCGACGCCCTGGGTGCACCGACCAAGGCTACGGACGTGGCGGAGGCCGCTGGGACAATCGCGACCGGCGTCAGGAGTGGCGAGACCAGCCTCGGGAGGACCGCTGGCGCGATCATGCTCGTGAGGACCGCTGGCGCGACGAGCCTCCGGAGGGGTCACGTCAAGGCCAGCCTCGTGAGGTCCGCCCTCGCGAGGCCGGTCTTCCCCCGCTGCCGCCTCCGCCCAGAAGGAAGGAAGAGGACATGCCGAACGACGGGGCTGGGGGCTTCCAGGAGGTCAGGGCAATAGCTTGCATCTTGGGCGCAGCTCAAGCCCCGGCCTCGAACTGCGTCTTCAAGCGGTTTTCACGAGAGGTGAACGCGGCTCTTCCAAAGCTTGAGGTCGCGCACCCCCTCAAGTGGTCCCAGTGCGCCATCACCTTCGACTCCAAGGATCAACTCAGATGCTCAGCCATGGCGGGCGCGCTCCCCATGCTGTGCACGCCCACCATCAGCAACGTCCTCGTCACCAAGACCCTCATCGACGGAGGCGCCGGACTCAATGTCCTCTCCATCGAGACGTTCGAGACGCTCCAACTGAATTACGACCAGCTCATGCCAACCAAGCCCTTCTCAGGGGTCACTGACGGCTCCATAGTCCCCATCGGGCAGGTGCGCCTGCCCATCACATTTGGCGGGCGCAACAATTACAACACAGAGATCATCACCTTTGACGTCGCCCACATCCACCTCCCGTACAACACGATCCTTTGGTACCTAGCCCTTGCCAAGTTCATGGCGATGACCCACCACGGCTACAACGTGCTCAAGATGCCGGGAAGTGGCGGCGTCATCACTATCGCCTGCGATGAGAAGGACACCGTCTGCTCCCTCGAGCGCGCCTACCGTGCCGCGGCGGCCGAGCACTCTGACGACGAAGGAGGTGTCCTTCTGTCGGTGTCAAAACTGGCGGATCTTGGGTAGGGGGTCCCGAGCTGTGGGTCTTGGATCGATGGGTAACAGGAGACAAGGGAGACGGTGTTTACCCAGGTTCGGGCCCTCCTATGGAGGTAAAACCATACGTCCTGCTTTGTTTGTATTGATGATGGTGTATCGAGTACAGAGTTGATCTACCACGAGATCGTATGTGGTGGTCTAAACCCTAAGAGCTATGCTCGTATGATGATATGATCTATGATGATCTGATTGTCCCTAATGACTAGCCTGGCCTCGGCTTATATAACACACCAGAGGCCTAGTATAACAAGAGTCCTAGTCGGCTACGTCCGTGGAGAGGAGTCCTTGTCTTGATCACCAAGTCTTTGTGGAATCTCCTCGTATGCATCATGGGCTGTCCGAAATTGGCCCATTAATGAACCGCCCTGGGGGTCCTCGGCCCGAACCACTAGTCGGGAGACGACGTGGTGAGTACCCCCTAGTCCAGGACACCGTCAGTAGCCCCGTGAACCGGTCTTCAAGTTAGGGACGCTCCTCGGTTCTTCCAAACAGTTCTTCGTCTTCGGCCGTCGGTCTTGAAAACTGGTTCAATAAATCTTCCCATCACTGATCTTGAGGATCGCCGAGGTGAATCTGAAGAGTTCACAAGTCGGGCATCCGAGGAGCCCCTTTAAGTTATCGGTCTGTATTAATGCCTCATTATTTTTACGCCACAACTCGGGTCCGAAGTGTTTCCCGAGTGGCGGTATCCTCTTGTGTTCGAGCTCCAACGCCGAACTGTATCCGAGGTGCCTTTCTGAGCCCGAGCTCCAACACTGGTCGGCATCCGAGGTGTCATAGGATACCTCGGTCTCTGAATATTTGAAGTAGTTCATCCAAGCTTAAATATCGGGATAGTCTTTTATGGAGCCAGCCGTTCGCATTCGAGCTTTATGCCGGACTGCTTCCGGTGTGTCTTCGATCTTGAGCTTTACGCCAGAATGCTTCCGAGCTCCAACGCCGGACCTCATCCGATCTCCAACGATGATCAGCGTCCGAGGTGTCATAAACTACCTCGGTCTTAAAAGATTGAACGAATTCAGCCGAGCTTAATGCCGGAAATGCCCTCTATGGAGCCAGCCACTTGCGCCCGAGCTTTATGCCGGACTGCTTCCCAGGTGGTGCACCACCCCGACCGCAGGCTGATTTTTTGTGGATATTTTCGATTGGTGCAATTTATTCTCTGCCGAGATACATAGCCAGTAGCCCTCATGGTGCGTGTCGATCTAAAACCTGAGATGCCCCTGAAGGAAAAAATAATAATCAAAATAAAACCACTAATCCCAGTAGCCCCTGAGACTTAGGTCGATTTGCAAAATCGGCCTGAGGATCAAGTTCTTGCTCGGCGGCATTCGTTAGGGATGTAAACGCGGTACGCAGTAGTTTCCGAGACTCGGGTTGGGTGCGGCCGACCAACCTAAGGATCGAATCTCCTCAGAAACCGTATTGCACTTTGAATTTGCTGCATTGAATATGCAATGCAGTAGCCCCCGAGCCTTAATTTGGGCATGGGTGGTCGAATTAAGGATCGATATTTGTTTGACACAAACTTTGTTACGTTTGACACAATTTATGTGTAATGATTCTACGTATCCAAGTACTTTACATCATTAATGCTCAGATCCGCATTGTACAAGACTTTGTTGACCGACCATCGGCTTCAACCTCCTTGGCTAGTAGCCGAGGAGTGTTTGTCCTACTTTATAAAGCCTTTATAAGGGCAAAGATTTATGGCAAACAAGGCAATCCGGCCATGCGGTTTTATAAACAAAGGTACGCGGAGAGATATGTTATAAGAAACATCTTCTGGGAAAAATAGTTCATTTATAAGTTCCTTTTCCCAGGATATTATGTTGACCATGATCGTGAAACCTCAACTCCAATCAATGTGGGAGGAAAATATTGAGGATTTAGTTCGGGGAATGTTCCCGAACTCTGTGGTCTTTAATGAACCAAAATTTTCACTTCCGTCGTTGCCGACCAATTATATTCTTAAGATGGCTAGCTTTCGGCTTCACCCAATCTGAGGTACTAACCCGGATGACCCAGAAGTAACAATCACAGAGGTGCTCCCTTTACCCCCTAGCCGAACAATCGGGAACGTAGTGGGTAAGCACAGGAGCCAGGCAACCCAGCTTAGCCAAAATCTTAAGTCAAACTGATGCATATATATGGCGTTATAACGATCACTATGGAAGGCAGCGTTCGTATATTAAATACAAACACTGACGATATGTTGGGCTCTCCAGGAATCCCAATGTATCTATGCCGAGGTGCCACAAGGAACCCTCGGTATGGTTTGTTTTGACTCCGTCGCGACTGTTTATAATCTGAAAGTGGCCTATCGTCGGCTTCCACCCCTTTGTAGATGCTACGTAGGGTGTTTCCGTACAAACAAGACAACCCTTAGCCGACTACTCGGTGCCCGGAGGCGGTTGTGTTAGTGGAAATGAGGCAGTCAGATATTTAGGCTTTATAACTTTCACTTAGTCATAGGAGCATATGTTTGGGGGCAACTTAATAGCCCCCGGTATACGTCTACTCCTCGGATTATTCGAGGTCGAACCACCCACAACTTGGCCTTTTCAAGAAAGAAAGGCCCTTCGTTTTACTCAGATAACCTTGATCGGCTATATTTGGTTGAACACCGCCTGCGGTTCGCTGACCGATTTACGCTTGTTGTGACAGTCAGCTTTCGGCTTTCTCCAACTGAGGCACTTAACCAGTTAAACCAGAAGTGACAATCGCAGTGGTTCTCCCTTTGCCCCTTAGCCGAACAAAGCGAAAACATAAGGGGTAAGCACAGGAGCCGGGCAATCCAGCTATAGACCAAAGACACAACTCGAAATCAATGCATATAAATGCGAAATACCGAGGACATTTTGCCGAGGACTGCATGGAGTGCCTCGGTGTTTGGTGGGTTCGGTGTTAACCGCAGACCCCCTTTAATACTACCGATGCGTGAAATGCATCTGGCATTGTACTGCAAGAGTTATACTCGGAAATACCAAAAAACTTATGCAAAAAACTTTATGTTTAGATAAAAGAAAACTGTGCCAATCCAAAATTGGACTAAAATTTAATTTGTGCTTCGGTCGTGTTTTAACCTGATACATCCGATCTCCGGACTCCAAGCGGGTCAGCCTTTGGCTTCAACCTCCATATCCCGACGGCGGAGTGTTTCTCTGAGGCCTGTTTAGCGAACTAAACTCGAGCGGCTTTAGAAAGAAACCAGGCTATCCGGCTATTGACCACACGCTAGTGTCGGAAAAAGGAGTAGTAGAAAAAGACTTTGCAACGACTAAGAAGAAAACACAGTTATTATAAAACGGCTCATACAAATTTGAGAGCCCCCGGTTAAATCGGGTAAATAAATTTTTGACAAACAAAGTTTTTTTTGTTTAGCAAAAAATATAATGTTTGGTTGCACCGAACAAAAAATAAAATTTCAAAGAGAGCTGATCACGAAAACGACTTAGCTGGTTAATGTGCTCGGTGCGGTTCGGGGTTGTGGCGTGACGAAGACGTAGTCCTCGGCCTGGCAGAGGTCCCAGCCCCCAAGCCCGAGGTAATCGAGCGAAGAGCTCGGGTCGAGAAGTGGCAACACAACACGGTTGCTGCGGCGAGGCGAAGCCCCCGGTCCAGCCGAGGAGAGTAGTTCGGCAGCGTGACAGTGAAGCCCCCAGGTCCGTCGACCATGTCGACGACACAATTTTGTTGATGGAGGCGGGACGACGATGTAGGCACGCCAAGGTGACCGCATGACACAGCCGAAGTCGATTACCTGTGCACACAATATAGTGCAAACCAAGAGTTATAACAAATAAAGGTAATAATATATTAAAAAAATCTTCTACTTAGTTAATTTAAGTGAAGCAAATAAGTAAAGGAATATGGCTTGGGCACCGAGGTGCCTGAGCGAAGAGTTCGGCTTGACGAAGTGGCAATGCTGCACGGTCGATGTGGAGAGGCGAAGTCCCTGATCCAGCTAACATGGCGAAGCTGGTCGGCTGGTGATGCCGAAGTCCCTGGAGCAGGTTGATGAAGAGATGCCAAAGCCCCTGGTCTAGCTGAGGTGACGGAGCAGGTCGGCTGGTGACGCCGAAGTCTCATGCCAGCCGAGGTGTCAAAGCAGGTTGACAGTTGACCCCGAAGTCTCACGCCAGCCGAGGTGTCGAAGCTGGTCGGCTGGTGATGCCGAATTCTCATGCCGGCCGAGGTGGTGAAGCTGGTCGGCTGGTGACGCCGAAGTCCCCGAAGCGGGTTGATGAGGAGATGACGAAGCCCCCGGTATAGCCGAGGTGACGGAGCAGATCGGTAAGGTGATGCTAGAGCCCCAAGCCAGCCGACGTGTAAAAGCAGGTCAGCGTGGTGGACGTCAGCTTGAAAAAGTAACGGCGCGGCGATGCCGACGCAGGTCGGAATTTGTGACGAGGTCAATGCTGGCTTGATGAAGCAACGGAGCGCCCGACCCGTACAACCCGCGGATGATGAGGTTCTCTTGATGATTATTCGGCCCTCGCGATGCCGAACTCTTGGTCGGTTGACCGAGGTGATGAGAAAATTTTCTTCAAAAAGGACGCCTCACAACCCGTTCATGAAAAAGATGAACTCGGGTCGGATTAGTTTTCGCGCAGAAAATAGATCCAATATTCGTTGTACTCATCGGACGTTTCCCAGAGTTTGGACGGTCGGATCGAGCTGAAATATTGAGGGGTGATCGGCATAGGAATTCCGCAGCCGATGAACGGTGGGATTTTCCAATGAATATGCGAGCTAGATACTGGACACCTCGTCCTAAACTCATCCAGATTCCCATCCAGATTCGATAGGGCTCCGGTATATTGGAGGTTGCCGGAGATTCCTCCATCGGAACACGATGAAATTTTGCAGGGTTGTTGTAGATACAATTCCACCGAAGCAATCGTCAAAACAACGCTCGAGGAAACGGGGATGACGAACACAAATTCGCTGTCTAGAAAAAACTGCAATATGCAGACGAGCCATCGATCCTTCTAGCGATCCCACAGCAGAACTCTCAATGAAAGCACCAATGTCGGCGTAAAATCCGGCAGATATCGGGTAGGGGGTCCCGAGCTGTGGGTCTTGGATCGATGGGTAACAGGAGACAAGGGAGATGGTGTTTACCCAGGTTCGGGCCCTCCTATGAAGGTAAAACCCTACGTCCTGCTTTGTTTGTATTGATGATGGTGTATCGAGTACAGAGTTGATCTACCACGAGATCGTATCTGGTGGTCTAAACCCTAAGAGCTATGCTCGTATGATGATATGATCTATGATGATCTGATTGTCCCTAATGACTAGCCTGGCCTCGGCTTATATAACACACCAGAGGCCTAGGATAACAAGAGTCCTATTCGGCTACGTTGGTGGAGAGGAGTCCTTGTCTTGATCACCAAGTCTTTGTGGAATCTCCTCGTATGCATCATGGGTTGTCTGAACTGGCCCATTAATGAACCGCCCTGGGGGTCCTCGGCCCGACCCACTGGTCGGGAGACGACGTGGTGAGTACCCCCTAGTCCAGGACACCGACACCTGCCCCGCGAGGACATCCCCAAGAAGAAGAAGCAGTTCCTGTCCAAGGGACGCTAGGGGGCTGAAGACCCTAAGGACAGCGCCTCAGGGTCCGCGCCAGGGGCTTAGGCCCCTTCATCCCTCGCATAGGAAGGCGCGCCCGGCGCCTCCCTTGGGCCGGGATTGGGGGCTTCCACCCGGAGGACCACCAACCTGGCCAGTGAGACAAGAGAGGTGCTTGGCACAGCTTGGGGGCGTGCGCCGGCACGCACCCATCCGAGGAAGGAGCACGGCGAGAGGCGCCAAGTTCGCGGGAGTTCATCACCAGAGAAATCGAGGAGCTTCAGGAAGCACAGGCTGTGCGAGGTGGGCGCGGCCCCGCACCACCCAACGTTGTCGCCGTCATCGACCCAGGCGGCGCGCCGCGTATCTGCGTCAACGTACCCAGCATCAATAGGGCTGCATCATCGGACGTCTTGTGGCCGACGCGCACTAGTCACGGCAGGGCCTACCCGCGCAACTACGTCAGCATGCCCTTCAGGCTGGCGAACACGGCTGAGACGTTCCAGCGTCTTGCCCGGGCCATGTTCGCGCCATACCGGGCCAGGCGCCACGAGGAGTTGGAGGAAGCGCCGGGTCCGAGCAGGAGCCCCGAACCTCCTGAGGCGACGGGCTCATGAAGGCCGAGCTTGTGGAGGCACAGGGCCAAGCTCATACGACTACCCCCATGCTTCGGTGGCGTCACCGCCAGGCGATCCTTTGGCCTGTACCAGGTAACTTTTTGGTTTGCTCAGCTTGAGGGCGCCCATCGGGCCGCATTATCCTCAGATGCTTGGAACTCCTCCCGCCCACGTTTCCTGCATGATTTGGACCTTTACATGCTTTCAATCTATTTCCCTAAGTATTCCAACCTGCATGCTCGGTGCTTCGCCACCATGAATGTCGCTGCGCCCTAATGAGCCTGCCCTCGACCGCCTCACGATTAAGGGCTGGCACGACGTCTGTGCTCGGGTCCGTCCCTGCAGCGTCGAAAAATCCAAGTGGTTGAGCTCTGTCTCGCGGGCTGGCTCCGTGTACGTCACCTCGCATGGCCCTCGGTGCTTCGCCCTCGCGTGAGCAAATCGGGAGTGGGTGAGTCAGGGCGCGCGGCACGGTTCCGATCGGCCTTTCGCCGCCCTAGGGGCCGCGCGCCGGGTGTTTTCTCCTCGGAGTTGTCGCATGAGACGACTGGGCACGGCGTCTGTGCTCGGGTTCGTCCCTGCAGCGTCGATAAATCCAATGGCTGAGCTCTGTCTAGCGGGCCGGCCCCGTTCACGTCACCTCCTGGGGTCATTGGTGTTTGGCCTTCTCAAGCGATGGCCCTTGGAAATCCATTCGGCACAGGTTTCCCCAAAATATACAGGACTTGAAGCGGCGATTCACACCGGAAGATTCAGGCGCAACCCGCCTTTGAGGTAGGGCCACGTGAGACCTGAGCTGTCTCACGTCACCCACATACACCTCCCAGTTCTACCGTGCAGGCCACGCGTACGAACTTAATGGGTTGTACACGCCCGGAGCCCCCCGAGGACGCGGAGGGGTTCCATTCCCACGCCCAAGTGGAAGCCCCATGCTCCACGCTGGCGGACGACACGGCCCGCCAATGGCTATGCCCACGCAACGTGGAAGCCCTATGCTCCGCGCTGGGGATAAAAAAACTGAGGGCGCCCTAGCGGGTGCATTCAACCTCAGGATGGCCCCTCGCGGCTCCATCTCGCAAAATTCCCCTGGGATGCAAGCGTGAGGGGGCTGCAAGGGGGCTACGCCACCTCACCAGGTCCCTGGCACCTAGTCTTCACGCGTCCCCCCCTCCCGGACAAAAACAAAGGTATGGGAGCCGCTCGTACGTCAAGGGGGACTCCTGAGCATCGCAACTCAGGAGCCTCACTGGCCTCGTAGCCCCTCGCCTCTTGGGACTGTCCTGGCGATCCGGACACCCCAACGACGGTCGAGGTATGTGCGAGACCGGGCCCTGCCGACGCAGAGCTCAATGCGCTCCGAGAGCTGCTCGTACGTCAAGGGGGACTCCTGAGCATCGTGACTCAGGAGCCTCACTGGCCTCGTAGCCCCTCGCCTCTTGGGACCGTCCTGGTGATCCGGACGCCCCAACGACGGTCGAGGTATGCGCGAGACCGGGCCCCGCCGACGCATAGCTCAATGCGCTCCAAATCCCCATGTCAGCCCCGTCTCCGCCACGTTCCCTTCATGAAGGATGCTCGTACGTCAAGAGGGACCCCTGAGCATCGCGACTCAGGGGCCTCACTGGTCTCATAGCCCCTCACCCCTTGGCATCGTCCTGGCGATCCGGACGCCCCAACGGCGGTCGAGGTATGCGTGGGACCGGGCCCTGCCGACGTAGAGCACTACAGCAAGCAGGAAGGACACGAAGCGAGGAAACAAATCACACAGCTTAACAGTCATTACAAGCATTAAAATGTCTTCGAAAATGCAAACAAGTCTAACGCCTCCACGAGGCACGATAAACATTACAGGGGAAGACCCAGGAAAAGAAGCTAAGAGGAGCTGGCACCACCGCTCGCCCCGGTCGTGGGGAGCTCATCGTCGATGTTGCTGCCACTGTCTTCATCGTCAACAACCCTCGCGACTGCAGGAGGAGCCGAGGGAACGGCGACGCAGGCGAACTTCTTCATCAGCGCGCCCACGGCGCCCTCTATGTCCGTCGCCGTAGCGGCGCGAACCCCAGGATCGACCGGGCAAATCACGGAGCCGAAGTCGAAGCTCGTCTCATGAAGGTAGAGGTGGCTGAAGACGTGCATCGCGGCCTCAGAGAAGAGGTCGCGGCACTCAGTCTCCAAGACGTTCTCCACCCTGGCAACGGCACCCTCAAGCGCTTCGGATAGCTTTGAAGAAAGTCCGACGAAGCCACCCTCAGGAGCTGCCAGGGGCTCGGTGAATCCCCCTCGGCAGATGGACTGCAGCGCCCGCAGAGCCTGAGCTCGATGGAGGGGAAGGCCTCGAGCTCCGCAGCCTTCTTCTCCTCAGCCGCGACAAGGGACTCCTCCCGGGAGGCAAGCCGGGCCTTCTCCGCAGCCACTTCCTACTTCAACTTTCCCTGCGGCTCACGCCCGGTGGCTAAGTCGGCCGCCGCCTTGGACAGCGCAGAGTCACGGTCGGCGAGCTTGGCCTCGCAGGCCTTGAGGTCCTCATCCTGCTGGCGGAGCCTATCCGCGAGCGCGGACCTATCCTCTTGAAGGGCCTTCAGGCGGGCCTCCGCCTCATCACAGCGCTTCATGGCAGACGCTCTGTCAGCCAGTGCAGTGTCCCTGGCTACCCTGGCCATCGCGACCTCCTCCCTACCCGCAGCCGCGGCGGATTCGGCTTGGCCCCAAAACGCCACGGCCGACGCGTCAGATTGGAGCCACCCAGAAAGAAAACCCAGGCGCCCCCTTGCGAGGCGATCGTCAACGCCGCCCAGAGCGCCTCGGACCTGATCCAAGATGGCGTAGCCCCCGTCCAGGGCGCCTGACTCAACCAAAGGACCATGGGTCGGTGGCACAAGGACATGGCCCGGGGGCGGCGGCTGTGCGCCGTCAGGGGCCGCCTCCGGAGGGACGGAAGCATGAAGGACAGAAGACACTGATACATCTCCAACGTATCTATAATTTATGAAGTATTCATGCCATATTTACAATAATTTTATATGATTTTGGTATGATTTTATTAGAATTAACCCGGACTGACGTTGTTTTCAGCAGAACTACCATGGTGTCATTTTTTGTGCAGAAATAAAAGTTCTCGGAATGGGCTGAAAATTTACAGTGATTTTTATGGACCAAAAGAGACCCCCGAAGCACCGGAGCTGGGCCAGGAAGTGACCGAGGAGGCCACAAGCCTAGGGGGCGCGCCCTACCCCCCCCCCCCGGGAGGGTGCTCCCGGCTTGTGGACTCCTCGAGCACCCCCTTGACATGAGACCGATGCCAAAAATTCCTATAAATACCAAAACCCCAAGAAAGAACCCTAGATCAGAAGTTCCGCCGCCGCAAGTCTCTGTAGCCACGAAAAATCAATCTTGGCCCTCTCCGGCACCCTGCCGGAGGGGGTCACCATCACCGGAGACCATGGAGGAGGAAGACGGAGGGGCCATCATCACCATGGAGGCCAAGGACCAGAGGGAGAACCTCTCCCCACCTTGGGGGGAGGCCATGGAGGAGGAAGCACAAGGGGGAGACCCTCTCCCCCTCTCTCTCGGTGGCGCCGGAGTGCCATCGGGGGAACCATCGCCGCGGTGATCGTCTTCATCAACATCACCTTCTTCATCACCGTCCTCATATCTTTTCAGCGGTCCACTCTCCCGCATCCCGCTGTAATCCCCTACTTGAACATGGTGCTTTATGCCACATATTATGATCCAATCATGTGTTGCCATCCTATGATGTTTTGAGTAGATTTCTTTTGTCTTATGGGTTGATTGATGATCTAGATTGGTTTGAGTTGTATGTTTATTTTGGTGTTGTCCTATGGTGCCTTCCGTGCCGCGCACACGTGAAGGATTCCCGCTGTAGGGTGTTGCAATACATTCATGATTCGCTTATAGTGGGTTGCTAGAGTGACAGAAGCTTAAACCCGAGTAAGGGGGTTGTTGCGTATGGGATAAAGGGGACTTGATGCTTTAATGCTATGGTTGGGTTTTACCTTAATGATCTTTAGTAGTTGCGGATGCTTGCTAGAGTTCCAATCATAAGTGCATATGATACAAGTAGAGAAAGTATGTTATCTTATGCCTCTCCCTCATATAAAATTGCAATAATGATTACCGATCTTGTTAACAATTGCCTAGGACAATTCCGCACACCAACCCATCATTATTCCACACTCGCTATTTGTAATATATTGTAATATATTCTAACTTTATGATAACAGCACCTATTTTTATATTTTAGTTCTCTGATATCATGCAAAGCTATTCTCTTCATACCCACAACGTAGTTTTATTTCTCGTTTCTAGTTGGAAGCAAACGTTCGGCGTACGTAGAGTCGTATCCGTGGCAGATAGGACTTGAGAGAGTATTGATCTTACCTTTAGCTCCTTGTGGGTTTGACACTCCATACTTATCACTTCCACCTTTGGGAATTGCTACGATGATTCCTTGCACTTGGGGATTATCAAGCTCTTTTCTGGCGCCGTTGCCGGGGAGCAATAGCGTGAGGTTGATATTCTCGTGTGTGCTTGTTTGCTTTCTTCACTAAGTAGATTTTGTTTTCCCTTTTTGCTTTCTTTAGTTGTGGGTGAAACAAACAAAAAAATTAAATAATGAAAAATACAAAAAGAATTACTTGCCTGTTATGCCTAAGAAGTTTTTCAAAAAGAGAAGTGATTGGAAGGTTGTGCATTGGAGAAGTGAGGGTCGACCTTGAACACTTGTGTTCATGCTCATGGAAACAATGTAGAATTTTTCATGGAAGCTTCTGAAAAATAATTATCCCCTTGTATATATCCATTGTATTATAAAAATAATGTGCCAAGATTTGCTTTTAGGATGATTAAATTGCTTGTTTGCTATGTGCGGTGCAAAAACAGAAACTTTGACTGTAGTGCATGAATTTACATTTCTTACTGAAATGTCAAAAGTTTCTGAAATTTTTACACAGTACTGCTATATAATTTTTTTAAGTTTTCCTAATTTTTCAGAATTTTTTGAGTTACATAAGTATACGAAGTTTCCAGATTGCTACAGACTGTCCTGTTTTTGACAGATTCTGTATTCTATGTGCTGTTCACTTATTTTGATGAATCTATGGGTTGTATCGGGGGGTATGAACCATGGTGAAGTTGGAATACAGTACATATAATGCTAATATGAAATTGGAATGAGTTTACAACAGTATGTAAAGGTAGTAATTTGCTTTATTATACTAACGGGTCTCACGAGGGTTTTGTTAAGTTTTGTGTGGATGAAGTGTTCGAAGATCGAGAAGGTATCGATATAAGAATAATACGGAGAGACAAGAGTTCAATCTTGGGGATCCCCAAGGCACCCCAAGTAAATATTTCAAGGAGATTCAAGCATCTAAGCTTGGGGATGCCCCGGAAGGCATCCCATCTTTATTCTTCAACAATTATCGGTATATCTCGGTTTTTGTTTTGTTCACATGATATGCGTCTTTAGTGTTTTTCTTTTCCTTTATGCACCCTTCTAGTATGATATAGTCCTTCATTGATTTTTAGAATGCTTCATGCGCTTCACTTAAATCTTTTGAGTATGGCTTTGTAGAATGCTCTTTGTGCTTCACTTAAATCTTTTGAGTATGACTTTATAGAATGCTTCGTGTGCTTCACTTACATATTTTGAGCTTGGATATTGGTTAATCTATATTAATTGTAGAATGCTCTACGAACTTCACTTATATCTTTTAGAGTATGAATAAAATTATCATCGGAATTAGGCTTGGAAGAGTATCATTAAAATGTCATGCCTAGCTAAAAAGGCATTAAAGAAAACCGCTTGTTGGGAGACAACCCAATATTTACCCCTACTGTTTTTGTGTGTTATCATGATTATGCTACTGTAGTAACTATGTTTTATATGTTTTATTTCAATAAAGTGCCAAGTAATGCCATTGGGATGATGTGGTTGATAGTTGACTTGATTCTGTGCAAAAACAGAAACTTTGGTGCCCAGTCCAGAATTTTTATAAATTCACAAGAGAGTCAAAAGCTTCTGAATTTTTTACACATGATTTATATACAAATTTCCTAGGTTTTCCTAATTTTTCAGAATTTTTGGGGCTGCAGAAGTATGGTCATTGTTCAGATCATTACAGACTGTTCTGTTTTTGACAGAATCTGCCTTGTTTGCATAGTTTGCTTGTTTTAGCATTTCCATGGCTTATATTAAGTGATATAAATTGTGGAAATGATAAGTTACAGTAGACATTATGCGAGAACAATTATGGATCTTGTATTTGACAGTACCTAAGTGGATGATTTGCTCTTTATCGTACTAACCCATCTCACGAAGTTCCGTTAAGTTTTGTGTGATTGAAGTTTTCAAGTTTTGGGTGAGATATCAATATGAGGAGAATAAGGAGTGGCAAGACCCTAAGCTTGGGGATGCCCAGGGCACCCCAAGGTAATATTCAAGGAAGATCCAAGCAACTAAGCTTGGGGATGCCCCGGAAGGCATCCCCTCTTTCGTCTTCAACATTATCGGTAACCTCACTTGGAGCTATATTTTTATTCATCACATGATATGTGTTTTGCTTGAAATATCATTTTATTTTGTTTTGTTGTTTGAATAAAAGCATTGGATCTGAAATTTTGAATAATAGAGAGAGTCCTCACATGGCTATTTAACTATTGACTACGCATTGATCTTCACTTATATCTTTTTGGAGTAGTTTGTCATTCACTCTCGTGCTTCACTTATATCCTATGAGTAAATGGTTGAATGAATTGAATATCATAAATCTGAAATTAAATATGCTTCATATACTTATCCCATGGGGAGTAATGACTTCACACATAATAAGTATAGGTGCTAAAATTTATTGAAAGTTAGCAAACACCGCATTGGTCACTTGAACAATTCATGAAAGAATATTAAAGGAAGAGAGATTCCACATATAAATATACTATCTTGGACATCTTCTATGATTGTGAGCTCATTAATTATTTTCAAAATCGAGCAAATTAGTTGAAATTGGACAAGGAAGACAACTTAATGAGTTATGTTCGGGTATATTTGTATAGAAGTTATATTGTTATGGATCCTCCAACATGTGGTGCTTGCTTCCACCTCATACTAGCCAAAACTTCCGCACCAAGTAGAAATACTACTTGTGCATCCAAACACCCTTAAACCAGTTTTGCCATGAGATTCCACTATACCTACCTATGGATTGAGTAAGATCCTTCAAGTAAGTTGCCATCGGTGCAAGAAGCAATAAAAATTGCTCCTAAATATGTATGATCTTTTATTGCAAGGGAAAATAAGCGTTGTACGAACTTGTGATGGTAAAGAAATAAAAGCGACGGACTGCATAATAAAGGTTGCTATCACAAAGGGCAATACAACGTGACGTTCCTTTGCATTAAGGGTTTGCACATCCAAAAACAAAAAGCGCATGACAACCTCTGCTTCCCTCTGCGAACGGCCGATCTTTTACTTTCTAGTACTTACCTTTATGCAAGAGTCATGGTGATCTTCACCACTTCCTATATTTCGCCTTTTTCTCTTGGCAAGCATCATGTGTTGGGGAATGATCTAGACATATATATCCATACAAATATATTTGATCATGAATTATTATTGTTGACAATTATCTATATGATAAATAAGTTGGGAGGCAAAACATTAAGCCCCTATCTTTCTCTGTGTTCGATGGATGCTATTTGTTCTAAAAATATGCTTTGAGTGTCAATAATCATGGAAGACTATATGATAGTTGAGTATGTGGAATTTGCTAAATCAAAGCTCTTACATAGACCCTTCCTGAAAATAAGATGAATTGCAATTGTTCGATGACTAGGAATATGGTTTGTTAGTTTTCAAGAAACTTTCTGGTCTATACTTTAACATGTGAATAGCTTGTTACTTGATCATGAGAAGTTTTATGAGATGAGATACTATTTATGGTTTATATTGATGCTAGAAAAAGTGATTGGAATTATCATTGATCAAACTTGTGCACTTGCTAGCATTCACACTTCATAAATTATTTCTTTTATCATTTACCTACTCGAGGACGAGCAGGAATTAAGCTTGGGGATGCTGATACGTCTCCAACGTATCTATAATTTATGAAGTATTCATGCCATATTTACAATAATTTTATATGATTTTGGTATGATTTTATTAGAACTAACCCAGACTGACGCTGTTTTCAGCAGAACTACCATGGTGTCGTTTTTTGTGTAGAAATAAAAGTTCTCGGAATGGGCTGAAAATTTACGGTGATTTTTTATGGACCAAAAGAGACCCCCGAAGCACCGGAGCTGGGCCAAGAAGTGACCGAGGAGGCCACAGGCCTAGGGGGCGCGCCCTACCCCCCGGGAGGGTGCTCCCGGCTTGTGGACTCCTCGAGCACCCCCTTGACGTGAGACCGACGCCAAAAATTCTTATAAATACCAACACCCCCAGAAAGAACCCTAGATCAGAAGTTCCGCCGCCGCAAGTCTCTGTAGCCACGAAAAATCAATCTTGGCCCTCTCCGGCACCCTGCCGGAGGGGGTCACCATCACCGGAGACCATGGAGGAGGAAGATGGAGGGGCCATCATCACCATGGAGGCCAAGGACCAGAGGGAGAACCTCTCCCCACATAGGGGGAGGCCATGGAGGAGGAAGCACAAGGGGGAGACCCTCTCCCCCTCTCTCTCGGTGGCGCCGGAGTGCCATCGGGGGAACCATCGCCGCGGTGATCCTCTTCATCAACATCACCTTCTTCATCACCGTCCTCATATCTTTTCAGCGGTCCACTCTCCCGCATCCCGCTGTAATCCCCTACTTGAACATGGTGCTTTATGCCACATATTACGATCCAATCATGTGTTGCCATCCTATGATATTTTGAGTAGATTTCTTTTGTCTTATGGGTTGACTGATGATCTAGATTGGTTTGAGTTGTATGTTTATTTTGGTGCTGTCCTATGGTGCCTTCCGTGCCGCGCACACGTGAAGGATTCCCGCTGTAGGGTGTTGCAATACGTTCATGATTCACTTATAGTGGGTTGCTAGAGTGACAGAAGCTTAAACCCGAGTAAGGGGGTTGTTGCGTATGGGATAAAGGGGACTTGATGCTTTAATGCTATGGTTGGGTTTTACCTTAATGATCTTTAGTAGTTGTGGATGCTTGCTAGAGTTCCAATCATAAGTGCATATGATCCAAGTAGAGAAAGTATGTTAGCTTATGCCTCTCCCTCATATAAAATTGCAATAATGATTACCGATCTTGTTAACAATTGCCTAGGACAATTCCGCACACCAACCCATCATTATTCCACACTCGCTATTTGTAATATATTGTAATATATTCTAACTTTATGATAACAGCACCTATTTTTATATTTTAGTTCTCCGATATCATGCCAAGCTATTCTCTTCATACCCACAACGTAGTTTTATTTCTCGTTTCTAGTTGGAAGCAAACGTTCGGCGTACGTAGAGTTGTATTAGTGGCAGATAGGACTCGAGAGAATATTGATCTTACCTTTAGCTCCTTGTGGGTTCGACACTCCATACTTATCACTTCCACCTTTGGGAATTGCTACGCTGATTCCTTGCACTTGGGGATTATTAGACACCGATGGCTGCACCACCACCACAGACAAGGAAGAGGCGGGCGACCCCACACTCAGCTGGCCCTCGGGGGCTGGCCCCTCGGGCTGCAGCACGGGCGTGCCCCCGAGGGCAGGGATGGCCTCTTCGGTAGGCATTGGGGGCTCCGCGGCCGCGACAAGGAGAGTCGCCCCACGGGCCTCCTCGCCCGCGACGTCTGGCGCCTCGCCAGGCGACGGCAAGGCACCAGGAGCGGGCGTCGCGTCGGAGGGCGCCCTTGGCTTGACACCGGCCTTCTTCTTCCTCAACTTCGACACGGCGGTGCCCCTAATTGTCAGACAAAGAGAGGCCCGTCAATACTTAAACTACTGAAAGGCGGCATGAAACCAAGCGGGACTACTTACTCCTCGACGCCAACCCACTTCCTCTTCCTCTCCACATCGGCAAAGTTGGGGAGGCCCCCGTCCTTCTCTGAGGAGCGGTGGAACCACTCGAAGCGGCCACGGTCGGCAAGGTCATGTCAGCCCCGGACGCGGCCGCCTCGCCCGCAAGCTGCGGCTCGGGCAGGGGTGAGGTAGGCGCTCCGGACACCTTGCCGACGCGAGCTGGGGGCTCTGGAGGAGGCCTAGCCTCGCGCTTCCTTGGGGTCACCCGGCAGGCGGATCGAGCGGCACGAGGTGTGGGGCCTGGTCCCCTAAGGACCCTAACAAATAGTGGAGGACTTGAGGCAGGGGCTCGCCAGCATCGTCGTCATCAAAGCCGCAGAGTAGGGCACTCCACGACGGAGGAGACACCTCCTCTAGGTCGTCATCCGTCATCTCCTCCGAGTCCTCTCCATCAACGGTGTCGTCGGAGGACACCGCCACAGAAGCGCCGGAGCTCTCTGTCGGGGAGAGCCCCAGCTCGTCGAAGCTGGGCATCGTGGCAACCAGGTCGGCCTTGTCGTCGCGGCAGTACAGCGGGGCGTAGGCCTCAGGAAGGTCCCCGGGATCGCCATTGACCAGGGTCGTCACAACCCTGTTCAACTCCGCGGGGGTCAGGGGCGCAGGACGGAGCCTCATGTCGTCGCCGACACCCTGGTAGTCCCACATGGGCCTCGAGTGAGACTGGAGGGGCGCCAGGCGTTGCACCAGGAACTCCTTCACTATCATTCCCCCAGTCAACTTCCGGGCGCTGATGTCTCGTAGGACCCGCTCCAAGACGGGCTTGGCACGAGGGTCGGAGAGCTTCGCAGAACTCCACGTCGGGATCTTCTCCAACAACCCCTTGGGGAGTTCCAGGCGAGGGTCGTTGCCCTGAAGATCCAAGAAGACCCAATGGTTCCTGAAGTTCACCACCTTCTTCCCGGCCTTGAAGAGCATGTTCCCACTCTGGACTGCGACGAAGGAGACGCATGCCGACCGTTGAGCTCCGTCATGAAGCCGCAAGCTGAAGAAATGGCGGAACAGGGCCACCGACGGCTTCACGCCCACGAAAGCCTCGCAGTAGAAGGCAAACACGGACAGAAGCAGGATGGAGTTGGGTTGAAGATGGAGGGCCTGGATCCCGTAGTGCTCAAGGATGGCGGTGAAGAACGCGGAGAAGGGCGGGACGAGCCAGGAGAAGACGCTGTGGAGGAAGAAAGGGTAGGCCGACTTGGCCAGGCGACGTCCCTCCATGGAGCCGAACCATATCAAGGTCCGCCCCTGCTCATTGGTGTCATCTGCCGTCGACGGAAGCACCGGGGCAAGGTCCCCGTCCTTGGCTATGGTGGACTCTGAAAGCGCCGGCGAGATAGGAGCAGAAGCCGAGCCCTGGGGCTCAGGTTTCGACTTGCCGGCGGGAGCCATTGAGAAGCCTCCGGGGCCGAGCGAGCAAGAAGAGGATGGAGCGGTTCCGAGATCTGGGGAGGTTCTCGCAAAAGATGGAGATCTGGTAAGAAGAGCAAGGGCGCGGAACAGGCAAGCAATAATGGCTCAGCACTGGACGTCAGGCTTTTGTCGGTTCGGGCAGTTGCCAAGGAGACACGGGGCGGGACGCCCGCGCCCCACCAAGCGCCGCACGCCAAACCAGGCCCGCAAGCAATGGGGGCCCGTGGCGCTCCGGGCCACCCCCTTCGACTTTCCCCTCGAAGCCGGCTCGAGCGCGCCTTGGGCCCGGGGGCTACTGTCGGCGTTCTGGATACTAGGGTACCCAGACTTGCCTGCTTGCGGCCCAAGGCTTGGCCCACCTGGCGGTCCGTACGGCCCTGTGCAGCCTCGCTCAAAGCAAGGCCCTCGCGAGGAACCCATCCTCGTGAGGAGGACAGCGTCAAGGTAGAAGGAGAAGGCCTCCCCAGGCCTCCTCCCGAGCGGCGGAGACTCCTATGCAACACATAACCACAGGAGGCCAAGGGTGACGCCAGCCAAGCCAGGCGGGCGCCAGCGCGTCAGAAGGAGCAGTTTCCTCTTTTGCGCAAAGGCAACAAGGACGAACGCGGGTTCCCAAGGAGCCCCGCCAAAGGTTTCCATTCCGGTGCAACAAGACCGGGTCAGCGAGCGCGGCAGGACGGATGTCACCAGCGAGCCCACCACCGTGTCACGACCACCAACTTTGCAGGCGAAGACCGCCTTTCATTAGGATAAGATGTACCTCCTGTCCCCTTTCAAAATTGGCCGTAGTGGGATCCCTTCCCGCCATTGCGATAAGGGAAGAGGACCCGGGCCGCTATAAGTAGAGGCTAGGTACCTCGGTAGAGGGGAGAGCAACCACCCCGCAGACACAACACTGTACTAGTTCATCCACAAACCTCCTCGCGATGCAATCCACCAAAAGGCAGGAGTAGGGTTTTACGCTTCGCAGCGGCCCGAACCTGGGTAAACTCTCGTGTGCCATCGTCTTCCTCGCCATCGAGCGGGGTATTGTGTTGTGAGCTTGGAGGGGACGAAGTTGTTGGGGAATCTTCGCACACGCCCCTGGGTTCGAATTCCTTAGGGTTTTGCGGAGCCCAAAATCCGACATATATATGTATATATATATATATATATATATATATATATTTGAGTTTTCAGTGTCCTCAACAACATTCACTTATAGCTAATTCTTCAAGTTGATTTTCTTCTAAGTGAATGTGATCGGACCCACTCCCACTCTCGAGCTCAGACCTAGCGCCGCCGCTAAATCTCATCGTCGTCGGAGAGGAAGAGCTTCACTGCCTCGACCTCCTCGCCGTCGTACTCGCATCGGCCGCGAAAATCTTCACTCCATCACCGATGTAGCTATCTTCCACCACCAAGTTAGGGCGTGGGAGATCTGGACTGACGAACTTCTCAGTTCCACTCCCAGTTCGACGTGTTCTTCACCAGGGTAATTAAAATCTATTTTTACTGCCCTATTTTGATCCCTATGATTTTCACAAAATCCTCAAAAAGTGTTTATTCTTCTGCAATCCATCTCTTAAGCAACAAACGAACTCCTTCTCTTGATTTATTTCGCTAAGTTATGATTTTCTTCAAGATTCCTTAATTGTGTGAATCTTCAAAATCTCACAACTCTAGAACCTAAGTCAAGAACACTTAGTGAAATTCTTCAAAGACATCTATGGTCAAATTCCTCAAACTTGATAATATTCGCAAAATTTCTGAGAACACATATGACCTCTTCAAATTCTTTGCACCTATACTCTGTTCACAGGTACAAAATGTCTCCTGATGAATCTCTAGGTTCTCATCAACTTAACTCATTTGCAGCGTTCCTCGAAAAAAATTGCATACGTCCTCAGAATCATCAAAAGTTCAAATTCCTCAGCCGAAGAAAATGGAAGATGGGAAAAGACCTCAGAAAGGATAAAAGAAGCCAGAATCCAATACTGCCTTTGAGATTCCTGAGGAAATATACCTCGAGTACTGTACACCTGATGAAGCAACGTATGGCAAAGAAACCAAAGAGAAGCAAAAATTTGGCATTAAGAAGATTGAGCAGAGATGGGCAAGGGAGTGGAGAGAATATCGCTATGTTACTCCTAAATACATGAAGAAATTCGCTCTTAACCCTCCTTGCCAAAGACCACCATTGGCTGAAGGCCAGGAAGCTGATCCCACTAGCCTCATGAGTGGTGAAAACTTTCCCCAGGAATGGGCCAAGCGTCAAGCCAAATTGGCGAAGATAGCCAAAGAGGTTGTGAGGAAATTCAATGAGGACTCTGTTGCTGCTGCATCTGCTGGGGCCTCGGCCAGTGAAATTGCCCCGAAGAAAATATTGAAGAAGAAATCTGCTATAAAGCCAAAGTCTTCAAGCCAAATGCCATCACGGCCAAGTTCTTCACAGCAAATTCCTCAGGCTACTTCAAACAAGGGCTCCTGCAATGCCCTTTGTGGCTGCACAATCCTCTGCAGCAACTGCCAAGTCCTCAACACGAGTGCACCTTGCCTCGTGCCAGAGAACTACTTGTTTTTCTATAGCTTCAGGGGCATCTGCAACGTCCTCAGCCCAAGCACATTCTTCAAGCAGTCCCACTTTGCTGAAAGTGAAAGCTACTACTGGATGAGGCAGGAGGCCAAGTCCTCATCAGAAGAAAGTAATATTCCAAGTTCCCTCAGAATCTGGGGATGATGAAGCTAATGACGATGAACTTGCTGAAATCGTCAGAAACAAACAAGAGAGAGTGGCTCAGGCAAAGGGCACTCAAATTCCTCTTCTGCTCGATCCAAGAACTGTGCTATATTTCATCGATATCTGGCACAACGATCCTAACACTCCAATTTATGACTTGAAGTTGCCTCCTTGTCCAAGTCATGTACTCACTGCTTTCATTGGTGAACAAAAATGAAAGTATGAAAAGGCCAGAAAGGCGAAGAAGGCTCAGTACAAGAAAGAACGCTTCATGAAGAACAATGTTCTGAATCTGACGCCTGAACAACTTATCTGTGTCCAAAAGGATATCAAAGGCCTCAGTGATGAATTTGACCGCTACTATGCAGATTGGAAAGGAGCCAAGGTCCGATTTGTCAACATGGCTAACAAAGTCATCAAAGACCACAACACCAGGGTTGCTGCTCGCTTGCAACCACAAAATTCTCAGGCTAGCTCTTCCGCTCATATTGCTGAAGAAACCGCAAGCGGAGCTGAAGAAATTCAGTTTGCTGAAGAAATTCCCAGGGCAACTCCCAATGTTGCACCTGAAGAAAGGCCAGCTGAAGAAGCTGATGCGCCTCATGAATCTGCCAGGGCGACTGCATCAGTCGTCCCTGAAGAAACTACTCCACCTTCACCTCAAGCTCCCCCAACAAATTCCTCAAAGGTGAAGAAAGTGACTCTTCCTTCTACAAGAAAACAAAGGCTGCAGAGAAGGAAGTTGCACTGAAAAGAAAAGCATCAACATCTGCAGAATCCTCAGCTGCAAAAAGATTGAAGACTTTGCCAAGTTCTTCAACTGAACCTATTGATGCAACTCCTATCTCAGCTATCCCATCCTATGAAATAGTGCCATTTGGTGAAGATTATGAAATTCCAAATGATGAAGCTGAAGAAGACCACTCTGCTGCTTCCAGAGAGTAGATTGATGAAGAAATTGTTGTTGAAGACTTCACTTCAACTCCACTGGTATCATCGCCCCTGCCTTAGTTCACAGCTGAAGAGGCGGATGTTGAAGAAGTTGACGAGGATGTGGACATTGGTAGTACCACTCCGGTTATCAATGATGAATATTGGGATGCTTCACACCCCAATTCACCAATTACCACCCTCTTACACATGTTCCTCAGTCACCTACTCAGACTGAAGAAATTGCAATAGGGTTAGAGGGTCATCCCACACCTCTTAGGTCTATACCTGAAGAAATTCATGCTGCATCAGTTGAAGAAGTTCAAACCCAGACTGTTGCTGAAGAAACTACTCCACAAATTCCTCGGTATGGAGAAGTTGCTATCATGCCAAGGGAGATTGGGGGCGCTACAAAACAAATCTTCAGCCCAAGCCCTCATTGCCTTCCAAAAGCTCAAAGCGACCAAAATTCCTCAAGGAGAATTTTTATGATGAACATCATTTCTTCACGGGTGCAAATCCGTATGACTCTCCGAGGATTAGACGGAAGCGATTCTGGACTGCCAACTAGGCAAACTTTTACGGTGCTGTGCTATTTGATAAGGACAAAATCTTCCAGTACCATCAAATTCGTCATGCAGATATGGAGAACATTCCATGCTTCTCCCCAGTCCTGAATGTTCTTCATGAAGCCGGACTGCTGCCATTCTGTGTTGACATTTGTGACTGGAATGAAGAACTCATTCTTCAATTCTATGCTACACTACATATTTTAGGTGATGCACAAGATGTCAACACATGGGTACTTGACTGGATGACTGATGTCACACATTACACTGCTCCAGCAACTGAATTGCTTTGTGTGGTCCGAGTCAGTATTCCTTCAGAAGGAGCAAGACGCCTTTATGAAGAACCTGAGCTTCCAAATCATCTCATGCAAGTACTGATGAAGCCTTTGGCGCCAGGCCAAGCTCCCAGAACCACTTTCCTGGTGAATGATTTGCTCTATGTGCCACGAATGGTGTATCGCATTTTGACCAAAACCCTCAGCCCTATCAAAGGTCATAATTCTGAAGAAGAAGATGTGGTTGGCATAATGAAGAAACTGCTTTTCAACATCATTTGTGGGATTCCAATAAATGTGTTGGAAATATGCCCTAGAGGCAATAATAAATTGGTTATTATTATATTTCCTTGTTAATGATAATTGTTTATTATCCATGCTATAATTGTATTGATTGGAAACTCAAATACATGTGTGGGTACATAGACAACACTGTGTCCCTAGTAAGCCTCTAGTTGACTAGCTTGTTGATCAAAGATGGTTAAGGTTTCCTAGCCATGGACATGAGATGTCATTTGATAACGGGATCATATCATTAGGAGAATGATGTGATGGACAAGACCCAAACTAAGAACGTAGCATTTGATCGTGTCAGTTTATTGCTATTGTTTTCTGCATGTCAAGTATCTGTTCCTTTGACCATGAGATCATGCAACTCACAAACACCGGAGGAATACCTTGTGTGTATCAAACGTCGCAACGTAACTGGGTGACTATAAAGGTGCTCTACAGGTATCTCCGAGGGTGTCTGTTGGGTTGGCATGGATCAAGACTGGGATTTGTTACTCCGTATGACGGAGAGGTATCTCAGGGCCCACTCGGTAATACAACATCACAATGAGCCTTGCAAGCAATGTGACTAAAGTGTTAGCCACGAGATCTTGTATTACGGAACGAGTAAAGAGACTTGCCGGTAACGAGATTGAACTAGGTATAGTGATACCGACGATCGAATCTCGGGCAAGTAACATACCGAAGAACAAAGGGAACAGCATACGGGATTAACTGAATCCTTGACATAGAGGTTCGACCGATAAAGATCTTCGTAGAATATGTAGGAGCCAATATGGGCATCCAGGTCCCGCTATTGGTTATTGGCCGTAGAGGTGTCTCGGTCATGTCTACATAGTTCTCGAACCCGCAGGGTCTACACACTTAACGTTTGGTGACGATTAGTATAATTGAGTTATTATGTTGGTGACCGAAAGTTGTTCGGAGTCCCGGATAAGATCCCGGACATGACGAGGATCTCCGGAATAGTCCGGAGGTAAAGATTGATATATGTGATAATAGTGTTTTGATCTCTGGAAGGGTTCCGGAATTCACCGGAAGGGGTTCCGGATGTTTACCGAAGTGTTCGGGTGCAGCAACACTTTATATGAGCCAAAGGGATAAAGCCCACAAGGTATTGGAAAGTGCAAAAGTAGTTTTGCTGCCGCGTAAGCGGTACTACCGCTTGGTGAAGCGGTACTACCGCCGGAGCGGTACTACCGCTTGTGTGAAGCGGTACTACCGCCCAAGCGGTACTACCGCTTGTGTGAAGCGGTACTACCGCTTGTGCGCGGCTGTGCACGGTTCGGCAGGGATCCGAGTTGGACTCTTTCCCTGCGGGCCAAACCGACCTTGTGCGGGCAAAACCGACCCGGAGGAGGCTTTTACTCCAAGTTTAGACCCCAAGGCTCAACATATAAATAGAGGGGCAGTGCTATCACACGGGATACATCAGGATTTCCCAAGCCGTGTGCCGGCAACCCTAGCCCTCTAGTTCCTCCGTCATAATCTCCGTAGCGCTTGGCGAAGCCCTGCAGAGATTGTTCCTCACCACCATCACCACGCCGTCGTGCTGCTGGAACTCAACCACTACTTCACCATCGCTCGCTGGATCGAGGAGGTGAAGGCGTCATCAAGCCGTACGTGTGTTGAACGCGGAGGTGCCGTCCGTTCGGCACTAGATCGGAAGGATCGTGATTGGATCGCGGGACGCTCGGCGATTTGGATCGCGAAGACGTTCGACTACATCAACCGCGTTTATTAACGCTTCCGCTTAGCGATCTACAAGGGTATGTAGATTCACTCTCCCTCTCGTAGATGCTCATCACCATGGATAGATCTTATGTGTGCGTAGGAAAATTTTTGTTTCCCATGCAACGTTCCCCAACAGTGGCATCATGAGCTAGGTCTATGCGTAGATGAGATCTCGAGTAGAACACAAACGAGTTGTGGGCGTGGGTGTATACATATTGCTTGCCGTTACTAGTTGATACTTGATTCAGCGGCATTGTGAGATGAAGCGGCCCGGACCGACATTACGCGTACGCTTACGCGAGACTGGTTTTACCGCTGCGTGCACTTGTTGCATAAAGGTGACTGGCGGGTGTCTGTCTCTCTCACTTTAGTTGAATCGGTTCAATGAAGAGGGTTCTTTTAGAAGATCAAAAAGCAATCACTACACCACGTTGTGGTTTTGCGTAGGTAAGAACGATTCTTGCAAACCCGTAGCAGCCACGTAAAATTTGCAACAACAATTAGAGGACGTCTAACTTGTTTTTGCAGGGTATGTTGTGATGTGATATGGCCAATTACATGATGAGATATATGTGATGTATGAGATGATCATGTTTTGTATAGAATATCACGACTTGCATGTCGATGAGTACGGCAACTGGCAGGAGCCATAGAGTTGTCTTTAATTATTGTATGACCTGCGTGTCAATCATTAAGCGCTATGTAATGCTTTACTTTATCGCTAAACGTTAGCTATAGTCGTGGAAGCAACAGTCAGCGCGACAACCTTATGGCGACACGTTGATGGAGATCAAGATGATGGAGATCATGGTGTCATGCCGGTGACGATGGAGATCATGCCGGTGCTTTGGAGATGGAGATCAAAAGCACAAGTTCATGGCCATATCATGTCACTTATGATTTGCATGTGATGTTAATCCTTTTATGCATCTTATTTTGCTTAGGACGACGGTAGCATTATAAGGTGATCCCTCACTTAAATTTCAAGATAAATTGTGTTCTCCCCAAGTGTGCACCGTTGCGAAAGTTCGTCGTTTCGAGACACGCCGTGATGATCGGGTGTGATAGACTCTACGTTCGCATACAACGGGTGTAAGCCATGTTACACGTGCGGAACACTCGGGTTAAACTTGACGAGCCTAGCATGTACAGACATGGCCTCGGAACACAAGAGACCGAAAGGTCGAACATGAGTCATATAGTAGATATGATCAACATGAAGATGTTCACCATTGAAACCACCTCAACTCACGTGATGATCGGACTTGAGTTGGTGGATTTGGATCATGTTACACTCGAATGATCGGAGGGATGTCAATTTGAGTGGGAGTTTTTAAGTAATATGATTAACTAAACTCATTATCTAAAGAACAATAGTCTAAGTTGTCTTTGCAATATTCATGTTGTAGATCATGGCTCGCGCAGTAGCACCCCTGAATTTTAATGCGTTCCTAGAGAAAGCTAAGTTGAAAGATGATGGAAGTAACTTTGTGGACTGGGCCCGTAATCTAAGGATTATCCTTACGGCTTCCCAAAAGGCTTATGTCCTTGATGCACCGCTTGGTGATCCACCCGCTCCAGTTGAGTCTCTAGACGTTGTGAACGCCTGGCAGGCTCGTTCTGATGATTACTCAATAGTTCAATGTGCAATGTTGTATGGCTTAGAACCGGGACTTCAAAGACGTTTTGAACGTCATGGAGCATATGAGATGTTCCAGGAGTTGAAGTTTATCTTTCAGAAGAATGCCTGGATCGAGAGATATGAGATCTCCGATAAGTTCTATGCTTGCAAGATGGAGGAGAACGGATCTATCAGTGATCACGTGCTCAGAATGTCTGGGTACTCCACCCGTCTGGCTGAGTTAGGGATGCCCCTTCCGCCAGAGGCTATCACTGACAGAGTTCTTCAATCATTGCCACCTAGCTACAAGAGCTTCGTGTTGAACTATAACATGCACGGGATGAACAAGTCAGTCGCCGAGCTGTTTGCGATGCTGAAAATCGCTGAGTCTGAAATTCAGAAGGAGCATCAAGTGTTGATGGTCAATAAAACCACTAGTTTCAAGAAAAATGGCAAGGGTAAGAAGGGTAACTCCAAGAAGAGTGGCAAAGCAGTTGCTCCTCTCGTGAAGAAACCCAAGGCTGGACCCAAACCAGAAACTGTGTGTTTTCATTGCAAGGGAACTGGACACTGGAAGCGGAATTGCCCCAAGTATTTGGCTGACAAGAAGGCGGCCAACAACAAACAAGGTATATATGATATACATGTTATTGATGTGTACCTTACCAACTCTCGTTGTAGTGCCTGGGTATTTGATACCGGTGCGGTTGCTCATATTTGCAACTCAAAACAGGAACTGCGGAATAGACGGAGGCTGGCAAAGGACGAAGTGACGATGCGCGTGGGAAATGGTTCCAAGGTTGATGTGATCGCCGTCGGCACGCTCGCTCTTCGATTACCGTCGGGATTAGTGATGAACCTAAATAAGTGTTATTTGGTGCCTGCGTTAAGCATGAACATTATATCTGGATCTTGTTTATTGCGAGACGGTTACTCATTTAAATCAGAGAATAATGGTTGTTCTATTTATATGAGTAATATCTTTTATGGTCATGCACCCAATGTAAGGGGTTTATTCTTATTGAATCTCGATAGTAATGATACACATGTTCATAACATTGATGCCAAAAGATGTAGAATTGATAATGATAATACCACTTTCTTGTGGCACTGCCGTTTAGGTCATATTGGCGTAAAACGCATGAAGAAGCTCCATGCTGATGGACTTTTGGAGTCACTTGATTTTGAATCACTTGACACATGTGAGCCATGCCTCATGGGCAAGATGACTAAAACGCCGTTCTCTGGAACAATGGAACGGGCAAGTGACTTATTGGAAATCATACATACTGATGTGTGCGGTCCGATGAGTATTGAGGCGCGCGGTGGTTATCGTTATTTTCTCACCTTCACTGATGACTTAAGTAGATATGGGTATATTTACTTAATGAAACACAAGTCTGAAACATTTGAAAAGTTCAAACAATTTCAGAGTGAAGTTGAGAATCATCGTAACAAGAAGATTAAATTCCTACGATCTGATCGAGGAGGAGAATATCTGAGTTATGAGTTTGGCAGTCACTTAAGACAGTGTGGAATTGTTTCACAATTGACACCGCCTGGAACACCACAGCGTAATGGTGTGTCCGAACGTCGTAATCGAACCTTATTAGATATGGTGCGATCTATGATGTCTCTTGCCGATTTGCCACTATCGTTTTGGGGTTATGCATTAGAGACAGCTGCATTCACTTTAAATAGGGCACCATCGAAATCCGTTGAGACGACGCCATATGAACTTTGGTTTGGCAAGAAGCCGAAACTGTCGTTTCTTAAAGTTTGGGGATGTGATGCTTATGTCAAAAAGCTTCAGCCTGAAAAGCTGGAACCCAAAGCGGAGAAATGCGTCTTCATAGGATACCCAAAAGAGACAGTTGGGTATACCTTCTATCTCAGATCCGAAGGCAAAGTGTTTGTCGCTAAAAACGGAACATTTCTTGAGAAAGAGTTTCTCTCGAAAGAATTGAGTGGGAGGAAGATAGAACTTGATGAGGTTGTTGAACCTTTACTTCAACCTGAGAGTAGCGCAGCGCAGAAAGTTGTTTCTGTGGAGCCTACATTAGCTGAAGAGGAAGTTAATGATGATGATCATGAAGCTTTGGATCAAGTTGCTATCGAACCTCGTAGGTCGACAAGGACGCGTACTGCTCCTGAGTGGTACGGCAACCCTGTCTTAGAGGTCATGTTGTTAAACAACGATGAACCTACGAGCTATGGAGAAGCGATGATGAGCCCGGATTCCAAGAAGTGGTTAGAGGCCATGAAATCCGAGATGGGATCCATGTATGAAAACAAAGTATGGACTTTGGAAGTATTACCTGAAGGGCGTAAGGCCATTCAGAACAAATGGATCTTTAAGAGGAAGACGGACGCGGACGGTAATGTCACCGTCTATAAAGCTCGACTTGTGGCAAAGGGTTTTTCACAAGTTCAAGGAGTTGACTACGATGAGACCTTCTCACCCGTAGCGATGCTTAAGTCCGTCAGAATCATGTTAGCAATAGCTGCCTTTTTCGATTATGAAATTTGGCAGATGGATGTCAAAACAGCGTTCCTTAATGGTTACCTTAAGGAAGAGTTGTATATGATGCAACCAGAAGGTTTTGTCGATCCAGAGAATGCTGACAAAGTTTGCAAACTCCAGCGATCCATTTATGGACTGGTGCAAGCATCTCGGAGTTGGAATCTTCGTTTTGATGAGGTGATCGAAGCGTTCGAGTTTATACAAGTTTACGGAGAAGCTTGTATTTACAAGAAAGTGAGTGGGAGCTCTATAGCGTTTCTAATATTATATGTGGATGACATATTGCTGATTGGAAACAATATAGAAATGCTGGAAAGCGTAAAGGAATATTTGAACAAGAGTTTTTCAATGAAGGACCTAGGAGAAGCTGCTTTCATATTAGGCATCAAGATCTATAGAGATAGATCGAGACGCTTAATAGGACTTTCACAAAGCACATACCTTGATAAGATTTTGAAGAAGTTCAAAATGGATCAGTCCAAGAAGGGGTTCTTGCCTGTTTTGCAAGGTGTGAAGTTGAGTAAAACTCAATGCCCAGTGACTGCAGAAGATAGAGAAAAGATGAGTGTCATCCCCTATGCTTCAGCCATAGGCTCTATCATGTATTCAATGCTGTGCACAAGACCCGATGTCAGCCTTGCCATAAGTATGGTCGGAAGGTTTCAAAGTGATCCAGGAATGGAACACTGGACGGCGGTCAAGAATATCCTGAAGTACCTGAAAAGGACTAAGGACATGTTTCTCGTTTATGGAGGTGATCAAGAGCTCGTCGTAAAGGGTTACGTCAATGCAAGCTTTGACACTGATCCGGATGACTCTAAGTCGCAAACCGGATACGTATTTATTCTTAATGGGGGTGCGGTTAGCTGGTGCAGTTCCAAGCAAAGCGTGGTAGCAGATTCTACATGCGAAGCGGAGTACATCGCTGCCTCGGAGGCGGCGAAGGAAGGTGTCTGGATGAAGGAGTTCATGACAGATCTTGGAGTAGTGCCTAGTGCACTTAACCCAATGACTCTGTTTTGTGATAATACTGGTGCCATTGCTCTAGCCAAGGAACCAAGATTTCACAAGAGGACCAGACACATAAAGCGACGTTTCAATTCCATCCGCGATTACATCAAGGAGGACGACATAAATATTTGCAAAGTACACACGGATCTAAATGTTGCAGATCCGATGACTAAACCTCTTCCAAAGGCTAAACATGAACAACACCAGAACTGCATGGGTGTTCGATTCATTACAATGTAAATCACATAGTGATGTGAACTAGATTATTGACTCTAGTGCAAGTGGGAGACTGTTGGAAATATGCCCTAGAGGCAATAATAAATTGGTTATTATTATATTTCCTTGTTAATGATAATTGTTTATTATCCATGCTATAATTGTATTGATTGGAAACTCAAATACATGTGTGGGTACATAGACAACACTGTGTCCCTAGTAAGCCTCTAGTTGACTAGCTTGTTGATCAAAGATGGTTAAGGTTTCCTAGCCATGGACATGAGATGTCATTTGATAACGGGATCATATCATTAGGAGAATGATGTGATGGACAAGACCCAAACTAAGAACGTAGCATTTGATCGTGTCAGTTTATTGCTATTGTTTTCTGCATGTCAAGTATCTGTTCCTTTGACCATGAGATCATGCAACTCACAAACACCGGAGGAATACCTTGTGTGTATCAAACGTCGCAACGTAACTGGGTGACTATAAAGGTGCTCTACAGGTATCTCCGAGGGTGTCTGTTGGGTTGGCATGGATCAAGACTGGGATTTGTTACTCCGTATGACGGAGAGGTATCTCAGGGCCCACTCGGTAATACAACATCACAATGAGCCTTGCAAGCAATGTGACTAAAGTGTTAGCCACGAGATCTTGTATTACGGAACGAGTAAAGAGACTTGCCGGTAACGAGATTGAACTAGGTATAGTGATACCGACGATCGAATCTCGGGCAAGTAACATACCGAAGAACAAAGGGAACAGCATACGGGATTAACTGAATCCTTGACATAGAGGTTCGACCGATAAAGATCTTCGTAGAATATGTAGGAGCCAATATGGGCATCCAGGTCCCGCTATTGGTTATTGGCCGTAGAGGTGTCTCGGTCATGTCTACATAGTTCTCGAACCCGCAGGGTCTACACACTTAACGTTTGGTGACGATTAGTATAATTGAGTTATTATGTTGGTGACCGAAAGTTGTTCGGAGTCCCAGATAAGATCCCGGACATGACGAGGATCTCCGGAATAGTCCGGAGGTAAAGATTGATATATGTGATAATAGTGTTTTGATCTCTGGAAGGGTTCCGGAATTCACCGGAAGGGGTTCCGGATGTTTACCGAAGTGTTCGGGTGCAGCAACACTTTATATGAGCCAAAGGGATAAAGCCCACAAGGTATTGGAAAGTGCAAAAGTAGTTTTGCTGCCGCGTAAGCGGTACTACCGCTTGGTGAAGCGGTACTACCGCCGGAGCGGTACTACCGCTTGTGTGAAGCGGTACTACCGCCCAAGCGGTACTACCGCTTGTGTGAAGCGGTACTACCGCTTGTGCGCGGCTGTGCACGGTTCGGCAGGGATCCGAGTTGGACTCTTTCCCTGCGGGCCAAACCGACCTTGTGCGGGCAAAACCGACCCGGAGGAGGCTTTTACTCCAAGTTTAGACCCCAAGGCTCAACATATAAATAGAGGGGCAGTGCTATCACACGGGATACATCAGGATTTCCCAAGCCGTGTGCCGGCAACCCTAGCCCTCTAGTTCCTCCGTCATAATCTCCGTAGCGCTTGGCGAAGCCCTGCAGAGATTGTTCCTCACCACCATCACCACGCCGTCGTGCTGCTGGAACTCAACCACTACTTCACCATCGCTCGCTGGATCGAGGAGGTGAAGGCGTCATCAAGCCGTACGTGTGTTGAACGCGGAGGTGCCGTCCGTTCGGCACTAGATCGGAAGGATCGTGATTGGATCGCGGGACGCTCGGCGATTTGGATCGCGAAGACGTTCGACTACATCAACCGCGTTTATTAACGCTTCCGCTTAGCGATCTACAAGGGTATGTAGATTCACTCTCCCTCTCGTAGATGCTCATCACCATGGATAGATCTTATGTGTGCGTAGGAAAATTTTTGTTTCCCATGCAACGTTCCCCAACAAAATGTTCATGATTTATTCACGAGGACTTTGACCAACATTGCCTTATCTCTGTTTGAACTGAAGCCATATGCACCCTGGATAATGAAATTCATCAGTGCAAGATCATCAATTCCCTATCAAGCTGATTTTCAAAATCATTTCAGTTTCCTGCCCCCGATTGAAGTCCTCAAGAATACATTTTCATCAGTTGAAGGAAAGGGCAAAACTATTATTGATGAAGGATCTCGCCCTCTGAATGGACAATTTCGTCAAGCTGCTTCATACTCTAGAAATGATGATACAACATCTCAAGACTCTGCAGCACGAGCCACAGCTCAAAATCCTCAAGAAACTGCCCCAGAGTGATGACCGATCGGGAACTTCTTCTCAGTCTTCATCAGAAAGTCGATCGGAACCACAAATGGGTGAAACATCAGTTTGCCTCAATTCTTCGCGACATGACTGTCACACATAACTCTGTGAGGAAAAGTCACTACTATCTGCATGAAGTCTTTGACCGCACATGGGCCATTCTGTCTCATCTCAAGACTCCTGAAGAACTTGTAGAGATGGAATTTCAGCAGGACTTTGACTGGTCGTATCCGCGCAAGAATAAATTCAAGAAGGTTCAAGTTCCTCAGTTGGTGACCAGTTCATTTTCTTCATTGCGCAAGACGGATGAAGCTGAGGATCTTGAGGACACTGTCACGGGCCCTGCAATGACAAACGACCCCGACAACAACGCTGGTGCTCCTCCACCACCTTCAAGATGAAATTCTTCAGGGGCGTTAGTCCTCAAATTCGTCCCTTTTGGTCACTTGATGACAAGGGGGGGGGATTTGAGTTTGTCTTCAAGCGGGTCTCTATATGGGCTGTTTTGTTTTGTTTAAGTTACAACTCTCGCTCTTCTGAAGTGTTTGATGAATGGATTGTAAACTTAAGTCCGATGGTGGTCTAACTCTTTTGAACTACTTTCTGCATGCCTATTTCCTCAAGTACCTTAATGCACGCATGCTGAATTTCGTCAGACACCATTTTCCATCAAGCATTTCAATTTACCCATGATATATGTTAAATGCATGTATGGATTACAAGAAATAGGGGGAGATCTCCAATATCATATCCTGCCATATGCATTTGCAGTCCAAAGAAAATTCCTCAAATATGCACATCTTCAGGGGAGTTCCTCTATATCTTGTAATCAAATTCCTCAAACTCAGTACTTACACTTCATATGTTTATCGCTGTTGAAAACTTAACCTATTTGTCATCAATCACCAAAAAGGTGGAGATTGTAAGTGCATCTAGTGTCCCTTAGTGATTTTGATGTATTGAAGACTTATAGGTTAAGGGACTAATATGTGTGTGAGTGAACACATGATCTATTAGTTGCTGAGGAGTTTGATACATACGATGAATGTCGACCCCTAAAATGAATGTCTTCAACTGACGACTTTGATGCTCTCTTGAAGACTTTGAAAATGAAGAATTTTTGTGACCTTGAAGATATTGATACGAGGACTATGAAGCGTGAAGACTTTGATGCTTTCTTGAAGACTTTGAAAATGAAGAATTTGGTGTGACCTTGAAGATATTGATACAAGGACTATGAAGCATGAAGACTTTTGTTTTTGTAGTTTCATTTCCTTTCTTTGAGTCATAGGAAACACCGTACTGTTAAAGGGGGTCGAGGTAATACTAAGAAAAAATTTCCAAGTGGTGCTCATCTCAAAGCCTACACATACCCAAAACCTTAGAGTGAAGCCTTTGGAAATCTCTTACAGTTTAGTCAATTTCTTCAGTGACAAAGACGAAGCTCTTCTTATCTCTGAGGAATTTGTTCTGACTGAGGAGTTAGGATTTTGCCAGTGCGAATTACCTACCATGAGGAATATGATAGCCTTGAGGAATTTGAGAGTTCAAATATCCGACCGTTGATGTGCCTCGCGCCAGCTGCCAAATATCTTATCCACATAACGGTCATATCATTAGGGGCATTTATGTCATATCATGTCGGGTTGCACCCTGGCTATAAATAGCCGCCCCCCCACAACCACTAGCTGGTTGGCTGCTCAGAGAGAGATTGAAAAGTGTCATTTGAGAGCAACCCATCCTCTGAGGACTTTGAGAGAAAATCATCAGTGAGGAAAAACCCGAAACCCAAACCACCAAAACCCAAAGTGATTGAGCATCACTGAAGAGATTGTTCCTGTGTGGAACCGACACTTGTTACCTTTGAAGATTGTGCATCTTCTAGGCGGTTAGGCGTCCTGGTCTAGAGCATCCAAGAGGAATTGTGGATCGCCGGGTGACCTAGTTTGTGAGGGTTTGGAAGTCTACGTTGAAGACTTACCATGAGTGTTGGGCGAGGTCTGTGTGACCTTAGCTCAAGGAGAATATGGTAAGAACTGTGTGTCCTTTGGTTTAAATACGAAGCCGCTCCGAACCAAACGTACGACTGTCACAACAGTTGGAACTGGGTCACCAAATCATTGTCTTCATCGAGCTCCCGGTTCTATTTCCTCATCCTTCCTATTTCCACGAAGTACTTGCTCATGAAACTGACCGTTACTGTTTGAAGAATTTGACTGAAGAATTTCTCAATTTACTCATCTCAAATTCTTCAGTCACTTCATCTATTGCATGCTTATCCTGTTCACGCTATTTATGCTCTGTGTATGTTTCATTTCATCATGATGACTATGCTACTGCTATGTTTCGCATGCACTTGAGTACTTATTCCACTGCTCGTAGTTCTTCACTTAGCAAATTCCTCAACTAGTAATTCCTCAGTGATGAATTTGTAAAAATCACCTATTCACCACCCCTCTAGTTGATATAACGCACTTTCAGGATTTGGGGCATTTTTCGACCCTCCGATCGCGATCGGACGGTCCGGTCGGAGGGGTAGTCTAGAGTAGGCCTAGTGGGTTGTGTAGAGGGGGTTGGGCCAAAAATAGAGTGAGCTTTGGTGGCCCGTGACAGAGTTTTTAAACCCGAAAATGTCCGACAATTTACCGGCTATAGTGCCGCTATAGGTTTAACCGTTGGGGTATCAAACGACCTCCGAATGCAACGAAATTTGGCAGGCGGTCTACCTACAATATATTAAGACCACACGCCAACTTTCAATCCATTCGAAGAATATTTTATACGCACTTTTAAAACAACATTTTAACGATGCCGCGGGCACGTGCGTGTGTGGTAGGCCATGAAACGGTCAACGGCAAGAATGGAGAGAACCGGCAACTACAGACGGATGCAAGTTTTGAAAAATGACGACAACGGAGTGCCGATGCTATGCCGATGATGTGAATGATGAGATGATGAATGCAACAATCAAATAAATCACACGACGAAACTCGAAATAAAAGGGGAATCTTCAGGAGCGTCGGTCCCGGGCTGTTACACTGATGTCGGTGGGTCCCGAATTACTTGGGTAGTACTCGATGTGGGGGTTGGTGGGATCAACTTTTTCAATCCAATCAGGGGGGTGGGAGGGCTCTAACACGTCCCCATGTTTCTTGTGGGAAGGTTGTACGGAGAGAGAGAGATACGGGTTTGGCTCAACATCTGAAACACTCGTTCTCCCTATCCGCTTAGTCACGTGCTGGTCCCTTAAAGGGGAGTTCAGATCCGAGGTTTACTCAACTTGAAAACCGTCGGCCGATCTATTCGAAAGAGCATGATGCTCCGAACGGAGCTCTAGATCGCGTCCTGCCACCTCAAGGGGGAGCGCGACTTGGGTACGCCATTTCCTCATATGGCCCATTGACAAGGGTGATTGAGACAACAGAAGCTCCGAGGGGATCCAGATCGCCGATCGAAGAGGCCATCGTTCTGGAGCGATCACATAGTGAGCTCTCAATGAAAGCACCAATGTCGGTGTCAAAACCAGCATACCTTGGGTAGGGGGCCCGAGCTATGAGATTGGATCGATGTGTAACAGGAGACAAGGAACACACGGTGTTTTACTCAGGTTCGGGCCCTCTCGATGGAGGTAAAATCCTACATCCTGCTCTTGTTGAATTATGGGTGTAGCAAAGTACAGAGTTGAACTACCTCGAGATCGTATGTTGTGGTCTAAACCCTAGGGGTGATAATGAATGTGTACGCTTATCCTCTACGGGCTAAACCCTCCGGCTTCTATAGGCACCGGGGGTATCTAGGGTTACATGAAGGTCGGTTATCATCTAGAGATTACATGCCGAACTAATCATCCCTTCTTGGAGTACACGCCGGGTCATTGGTGAATTCTGATATGCTCACGCCATGGGTTGAGGGCCTCTGAAGTCCTTCCTTCTTGATGGGCTACCAGCCCATCCCACGGACTGAACCTGCTCGGCTAGGACCCCCTAGTCCACGACACTGTCACTCTGCGTTAGTTGATTCCAAATGGAAGGAAGCAGCTATAACGCCCAAGATGCGATTCTATCCTTATTTTGGCACGAGGGCCTCGACAGGGATAGAAGCGCATCTCATCGTTTCGCAAGAATGGATATCATTACAAGTACATGTAAAGAAGAGATGAGTATATGGAACTGGCTTACACTCGCCACAAGCTACATCAATATCACATCAATACAACAACATATCCAAACATCATATAGAAGAGCAGGGTCCGACTACGATAAAATGACATCCACCCTTGCTATCCCAGGCTGCCGGCCTGGAACCCATCCTAGATCGATGAAGGAGAAGAAGAACTCCAAATCAAACAAGCATCGCGCTCACATCAAATCATCACATTACCTGTACCTGCAACTATTGTTGTTGTAATCTGTGAGCCACAGAGACTCAACAATCTCATTTCCAAGGGTATCAAGACTAGCAAAGCTTAATGGGTGAGGTATGGTTAAGTGGTGAGGCTGCAGCAAGCACTAAGCATTTATTTGAGTGGCTAACTTACGAGTACAAGAATAAGGGGGGATGATCGTCAAATAAATGGACGTGAACTAGTAATGATCACTAAGTGATCCTGAACACCTACTTATGGTCAAACATAACCCCACCGTGTTCTCTTTCGGAGCAGGCCTCACGAGAAGAGACGGTCATGGTTACGCACACGGTTGGTGTATTTTATTAGAGTTTACTTTAAGTTTGCTATGACCGGGTGTTAAACAAAATTTCCAAGTTGTCACATAACCGCGGGCACGGCTCTCATGAATGATTTGTTGGGGAACGTTGCATGGGAAACAAAAATTTTCCTACGCACACACAAGATCTATCCATGGTGATGAGCATCTACGAGAGGGAGAGTGAATCTACATACCCTTGTAGATCGCTAAGCGGAAGCGTTTTAAGAAACGCGGTTGATGTAGTCGAACGTCTCCGCGATCCAAATCGCAAGTCGTCCCTCGATCCGATCACGAACTAGCGCCGAACGGACGGCACCTCCGCGTTCAACACACGTACGGCTTGATGACGCCTTCACCTCCTCGATCCAGCGAGCGATGGTGAAGTAGTGGTTGAGTTCCAGCAGCACGACGGCGTGGTGATGGTGGTGAGGAACAATCTCTGCAGGGCTTCGCCAAGCGCTACGGAGATTATGACGGAGGAACTAGAGGGTTAGGGTTGCCGCACACGGCTTGGGGAAATCTTGATGTGTCCCGTGTGCTAGCCCTGCACCTCTATTTATATGTTGAGCCTTGGGGTCTAAACTTGGAGTAAAAGCCTCCTCCAGGTCGGTTTTGCCCGCACAAGGTCGGTTTGGCCTGCAGGAAAAGAGTCCAACTCGGATCCCGGCCGAACCGTGGACAGCCGCACACAAGCGGTAGTACCGCTTCACACAAGCGGTAGTACCGCTTGGGCGGTAGTACCGCTTCACACAAGCGGTAGTACCGCTCGGGCGGTAGTACCGCTTCACCAAGCGGTAGTACCGCTTACGCGGCAGCAAAACTACTTTTGCACTTTCCAATACCTCGTGGGCTTTATCCCTTTGGCCCATATAAAGTGTTGCTGCACCCGAACACTTCGGTAAACATCCGGAACCCCTTCCGGTGAACTCCGGAACTCTTTCGGAGATCAAAACACTATTATCACATATATCAATCTTTACCTCCGGACTCTTCCGGAGATCCTCGTCATGTCCGGGATCTTATCCGGGACTCCGAACAACCTTCGGTCACCAACATAATAACTCAACTATACTAATCGTCACCAAACGTTAAGTGTGTAGACCCTGCGGGTTCGAGAACTATGTAGACATGACCGAGACACCTCTACGATCAATAACCAATAGCGGGACCTGGATGCCCATATTGGCTCCTACATATTCTACGAAGATCTTTATCGGTCGAACCTCTATGTCAAGGATTCAGTTAATCCCGTATGCTATTCCCTTTGTTCTTCGGTATGTTACTTGCCCGAGATTCGATCGTCGGTATCACTATACCTAGTTCAATCTCGTTACCGGCAAGTCTCTTTACTCGTTCCGTAATACAAGATCCTGTGGCTAACTCTTTAGTCACTTTGCTTGCAAGGCTCAATGTGATGTTGTATTACCGAGTGGGCCCTGAGATACCTCTCCGTCACACGGAGTAACAAATCCCAGTCTTGATCCATGCCAACCCAACAGACACCTTCGGAGATACCTGTAGAGCACCTTTATAGTCACCCAGTTACGTTGCGACGTTTGATACACACAAGGTATTCCTCCGGTGTCAGTGAGTTGCATGATCTCATGGTCAAAGGAACAGATACTTGACATGCAGAAAACAATAGCAATAAACTGACACGATCAAATGCTACGTTTACAGTTTGGGTCTTGTCCATCACATCATTCTCCTAATGATGTGATCCCGTTATCAAATGACATCTCATGTCAATGGCTAGGAAACCTTAACCATCTTTGATCAACGAGCTAGTCAAGTAGAGGCATACTAGGGACACAGTGTTGTCTATGTACCCACACATGTATTTGAGTTTCCAATCAATACAATTATAGCATGGATAATAAACGATTATCATGAACAAGGAAATATAATAATAACCAATTTATTATTGCCTCTAGGGCATATTTCCAACAGTCTCCCACTTGCACTAGAGTCAATAATCTAGTTCACATCACTATGTGATTTACATTGTAATGAATCGAACACCCATGCAGTTCTGGTGTTGTTCATGTTTAGCCCTTGGAAGAGGTTTAGTCATCGGATCTGCAACATTTAGATCCGTGTGTACTTTGCAAATATTTATGTCGTCCTCCTTGATGTAATCGCGGATGGAATTGAAGCGTCGCTTTATGTGTCTGGTCCTCTTGTGAAATCTTGGTTCCTTGGCTAGAGCAATGGCACCAGTATTATCACAAAACAGAGTCATTGGGTTAAGCGCACTAGGCACTACTCCAAGATCTGTCATGAACTCCTTCATCCAGACACCTTCCTTCGCTGCCTCCGAGGCAGCGATGTACTCCGCTTCGCATGTAGAATCTGCTACCACGCTTTGCTTGGAACTGCACTAGCTAACCGCACCCCCATTAAGAATAAATACGTATCCGGTTTGCGACTTAGAGTCATCCGTATCAGTGTCAAAGCTTGCATCGACGTAACCCTTTACGACGAGCTCTTGATCACCTCCATAAACGAGAAACATATCCTTAGTCCTTTTCAGGTACTTCAGGATATTCTTGACCGCCGTCCAGTGTTCCATTCCTGGATCACTTTGAAACCTTCCGACCATACTTATGGCAAGGCTGACATCGGGTCTTGTGCACAGCATTGCATACATGATAGAGCCTATGGCCGAAGCATAGGGGATGACACTCATCTTTTCTCTATCTTCTGCAGTCACTGGGCATTGAGTCTTACTCAACTTCACACCTTGCAATACAGGCAAGAACCCCTTCTTGGACTGATCCATTTTGAACTTCTTCAAAATCTTATCAAGGTATGTGCTTTGTGAAAGTCCTATTAAGCGTCTTGATCTATCTCTATAGATCTTGATGCCTAATATGAAAGCAGCTTCTCCTAGGTCCTTCATTGAAAAACTCTTATTCAAATATTCCTTCACGCTTTCCAACATTTCTATATTGTTTCCAATCAGTAATATGTCATCCACATATAATATTAGAAACGCTATAGAGCTCCCACTCACTTTCTTGTAAATACAAGCTTCTCCGTAAACTTGTATAAACTCGAACGCTTTGATCACCTCATCAAAACGAAGATTCCAACTCCGAGATGCTTGCACCAGTCCATAAATGGATCGCTGGAGTTTGCAAACTTTGTCAGCATTCTCTGGATCGACAAAACCTTCTGGTTGCATCATATACAACTCTTCCTTAAGGTAACCGTTAAGGAACGCTGTTTTGACATCCATCTGCCAAATTTCATAATCGAAAAAGGCAGCTATTGCTAACATGATTCTGACGGACTTAAGCATCGCTACGGGTGAGAAGGTCTCATCGTAGTCAACTCCTTGAACTTGTGAAAAACCCTTTGCCACAAGTCGAGCTTTATAGACGGTGACATTACCGTCCGCATCCGTCTTCCTCTTAAAGATCCATTTGTTCTGAATGGCCTTACGCCCTTCAGGTAATACTTCCAAAGTCCATACTTTGTTTTCATACATGGATCCCATCTCGGATTTCATGGCCTCTAACCACTTCTCGGAATCCGGGCCCATCATCGCTTCTCCATAGCTCGTAGGTTCATCGTTGTCTAACAGCATGACCTCTAAGACAGGGTTGCCGTACCACTCAGGAGCAGTACGCGTCCTTGTCGACCTACGAGGTTCGATAGCAACTTGATCCAAAGCTTCATGATCATCATCATTAACTTCCTCTTCAGCTAATGTAGGCTCCACAGAAACAACTTTCTGCGCTGCGCTACTCTCAGGTTGAAGTAAAGGTTCAACAACCTCATCAAGTTCTATCTTCCTCCCACTCAATTCTTTCGAGAGAAACTCTTTCTCAAGAAATGTTCCGTTTTTAGCGACAAACACTTTGCCTTCGGATCTGAGGTAGAAGGTATACCCAACTGTCTCTTTTGGGTATCCTATGAAGACGCATTTCTCCGCTTTGGGTTCCAGCTTTTCAGGCTGAAGCTTTTTGACATAAGCATCACATCCCCAAACTTTAAGAAACGACAGCTTTGGCTTCTTGCCAAACCAAAGTTCATATGGCGTCGTCTCAACGGATTTCGATGGTGCCCTATTTAAAGTGAATGCAGCTGTCTCTAATGCATAACCCCAAAATGATAGTGGCAAATCGGCAAGAGACATCATAGATCGCACCATATCCAATAAAGTTCGATTACGACGTTCGGACACACCATTACGCTGTGGTGTTCCAGGCGGTGTCAGTTGTGAAACAATTCCACATTGTCTTAAGTGACTGCCAAACTCATAACTCAGATATTCTCCTCCTCGATCAGATCGTAGGAATTTAATCTTCTTGTTACGATGATTATCAACTTCACTCTGAAATTATTTGAACTTTTCAAATGTTTCAGACTTATGTTTCATTAAGTAAATATACCCATATCTACTTAAGTCATCAGTGAAGGTGAGAAAGTAACGATAACCACCGCGCGCCTCAATACTCATCGGACCACACACATCAGTATGTATGATTTCCAATAAGTCACTTGCCCGTTCCATTGTTCCAGAGAACGGCGTTTTAGTCATCTTGCCCATGAGGCATGGCTCACATGTGTCAAGTGATTCAAAATCAAGTGACTCCAAAAGTCCATCAGCATGGAGCTTCCTCATGCGTTTTACGCCAATATGACCTAAACGGCAGTGCCACAAGAAAGTGGTATTATCATTATCAATTCTACATCTTTTGGCATCAATGTTATGAACATGTGTATCATTACTATCGAGATTCAATAAGAATAAACCCCTCACATCGGGTGCATGACCATAAAAGATATTACTCATATAAATAGAACAACCATTATTCTCTGATTTAAATGAGTAACCGTCTCGCAATAAACAAGATCCAGATATAATGTTCATGCTTAACGCAGGCACCAAATAACACTTATTTAGGTTCATCACTAATCCCGATGGTAATCGAAGAGCGAGCGTGCCGACGGCGATCACATCAACCTTGGAACCATTTCCCACGCGCATCGTCACTTCGTCCTTTGCCAGCCTCCGTCTATTCCGCAGTTCCTGTTTTGAGTTGCAAATATGAGCAACCGCACCGGTATCAAATACCCAGGCACTACAACGAGAGTTGGTAAGGTACACATCAATAACATGTATATCATATATACCTTGTTTGTTGTTGGCCGCCTTCTTGTCAGCCAAATACTTGGGGCAATTCCGCTTCCAGTGTCCAGTTCCCTTGCAATGAAAACACACAGTTTCTGGTTTGGGTCCAGCCTTGGGTTTCTTCACGAGAGGAGCAACTGCTTTGCCACTCTTCTTGGAGTTACCCTTCTTACCCTTGCCATTTTTCTTGAAACTAGTGGTTTTATTGACCATCAACACTTGATGCTCCTTCTGAATTTCAGACTCAGCGGCTTTCAGCATCGCAAATAGCTCGGCGACTGACTTGTTCATCCCGTGCATGTTATAGTTCAACACGAAGCTCTTGTAGCTAGGTGGCAATGATTGAAGAACTCTGTCAGTGATAGCCTCTGGCGGAAGGGGCATCCCTAACTCAGCCAGACGGGTGGAGTACCCAGACATTCTGAGCACGTGATCACTGATAGACCCGTTCTCCTCCATCTTGCAAGCATAGAACTTATCGGAGATCTCATATCTCTCGATCCGGGCATTCTTCTGAAAGATAAACTTCAACTCCTGGAACATCTCATATGCTCCATGACGTTCAAAACGTCTTTGAAGTCCCGGTTCTAAGCCATACAACATTGCACATTGAACTATTGAGTAATCATCAGAACGAGCCTGCCAGGCGTTCACAACGTCTAGAGACTCAACTGGAGCGGGTGGATCACCAAGCGGTGCATCAAGGACATAAGCCTTCTGGGAAGCCGTAAGGATAATCCTTAGATTACGGGCCCAGTCCACAAAGTTACTTCCATCATCTTTCAACTTAGCTTTCTCTAGGAACGCATTAAAATTCAGGGGTGCTACTGCGCGAGCCATGATCTACAACATAAATATAGCAAAGACAACTTAGACTATTGTTCTAGATAATGAGTTTAGTTAATCATATTACTTAAAAAACTCCCACTCAAATTGACATCCCTCCGGTCATTCGAGTGTAACATGATCCAAATACACCAACTCAAGTCCGATCATATCGTGAGTTGAGGTGGTTTTAATGGTGAACATCTTCATGTTGATCATATCTACTATATGACTCATGTTCGACCTTTCGGTCTCTTGTGTTCCGAGGCCATGTCTGTACATGCTAGGCTCGTCAAGTTTAACCCGAGTGTTTCCGCACGTGCAACATGGCTTACACCCGTTGTATGTGAACGTAGAGTCTATCACACCCGATCATCACGGCGTGTCTCGAAACGAC